>OY856414.1:508442600-509068842 GCA_963693085.1 Alisma plantago-aquatica
TATTAAGGCCTAAAGCTATATGATAACGATAGTATATATAGATAATGCTATTCGTACATAAAAGTTTACGGTTAATATGTTAAAGCAGTGCACTTACTACAATTGATGACACGTTTTGAGCCATGGTACTGTATTGGTGGCAGCATGCTCATGCTGAACTAACTAGAAGTTGTTTCTATTGATTCGATTTGTAGCTTTTCGGTATTTTGTCTTCTGTTTGTGTTGTTTTGTTAAGAGTATTTTACGAAATGCCTGTTTTACCCATCTTTGTAATGTTCTCTACGTACTTAACAGACGCTTAAATGTAATTAGCTCAAAATTGCTTCTGAACAAGTGTTGTTCGACCGAAACAAACTTTTTGTTGCATGTCTTACAAATTATAAGTTGAACCAATAGGAATATTGAGACGAAATCGGTTGTGAACATATAGACGTCGCTGCTCAAGGAACTAACCTAGTTATTGACTTCATTCAAGCTTGACCGCATGATTCGAAGTCAGATAAAGATGTTATAAGCAATCCAAATAAAAAGCAGAAGTGATGTTTCTAACCAACCAAACGGCTTTGGTGTTCTTTCAAGGACATCATACAATATAAGCGATCTAAATAACAAGCACAAGGGACGTTTCTAACTAACCAAATTGTTTTGGTTCTCTTTTAAGGACAGCATACAGTTCACAGAACCAAGTTTTCAGCAGGGCATTGTGAAAGAAATGAAAAACACTAGTACTAAACTGACACAGCGGCAAAGCATTTTAGAAGGAAATCAATGGAGGACATTGCTAGAAACTAGTACCTAGAAGGGGAGGAGGTGATTCTCCTAACCTGTTGAATCCAACAAGCGAGAATGCTCCAGGCCTTCAGTTTGGATGTCCATGCGTTCTGCCACCAAAGAGTATGCTCCTGAAGTTTGAATGGCACGCTGTATTTCTGTTTCCTACTTATCTCCCTACCAACGAACCCCACTATATTGACTGGCAGATGTTTGGGATTGGACCCGTTATTCACCACCTATATATATAAGAGCCGTGGAGTAAATCCGTGGAAGGAGGAGCCTGGTCTTGCTGGGAACTTAAGGCAGAAACCAAACATTCCACTCCAAAGTTCCCGAAGTGCAGGGTCAACCAACCTTTCCAACCTGTTACTAGTATCCATCTCCATTTGGAGTAAAATCGATCTAACGGCAAGGGGATATGCTGGCTTCCCTAGTATTTCGTGAAATAATTCAAGGTCTACCAATCAATTTCCCTGTCCAAGTTGAAATGCATCAGCAGTAGATTTGAACGAAGGTACAATGTGACTTTTGGTGCCGAGCTGTAGGTGGGCCTATGACCTATGCCAAGCATTATAAGCGATGTTGTCAATTGGGCCAAGGAGTGTTTTAACTACTGGATCGGACGGTCCATTGAATTGGCTGGACTGCTGAACCACAGCGTGGCCGTTCCAAATGTCTAAAGTCCCTGTGTTTCTATCATTTGCTAACACGATTCAAAATTGAGTCTTTTAGGTCTATTATGGGCACCTATCTAATGCGTCAACAACTTGAAGTGATTGTAGTATCACATCAACAATATCATACAAAATCCAATGTTTCATATATATTTAATGCAAACAATTTGATCAAATATTAATATAGTGACAATGCTTTGTAAAATGATACAAAACTATAATACAATTAACATTAATTGAAGTTTGATGTGATTATTAATGCACTGACAAATTTACCTAGGAAAAGTTCCCCAATTTTTTTATCAAAACAAATGTGTAATATCAATTGATCATACTTAGGTTTTTTTGTCACCTTATCCTAACTGTGATTTTGTAGAGACTAAGGTTAGGTGTGGTGCCCGACAAGAGCGTGCCCACTTTGGAAGGTCAAAACCCACTACAAATTAGTTAATGAGTCACTCCCATAAGACTTGGAAAGTAGAGAATGGACCATGAATGTGCCCCACCTTTCTCCTTTAAATGCTCACCAAGTCGCCATTAGAAGTTCTCATATAGAACCCACTAAGTGAGGTGTGGACCAGGAACATTTCAGATTTTCCCCCTTTGAATAGTCAACAAAGTATTATGAAAACATGCAAATTTTTCTTGAAGACAAGGCACCTACCATGTGTGCGCCCTAATGCCTTTCAAGCTCTTCCAATCTTAAGGATAGGTTTATCAGAACCCTAACCCTAATATACCCCTAAAACTCTATATAAACAACCTTTTGGTCATCACCAAAGAGGTTTGCAACATGCTACAAGTCAGTTAACCCTCGACTAACAATAGAGAGTACCTCCTCCCTAAGAACACCAACCACTCTAATTACTACCCTAACAAAGCCTAGAAAGAACCTTTTTCCCTTGGAGGAGAAAGGAGGGAAAGTATCCTTCCCTCTTTGACTTTTACAATGCCCAAGCACGGTAGATTGGGTTCAGCCACAAACTTGACCTCTTTCCCCCTCCCCTTCCAATCCTAAAGTGGTGTAATGATATGAGCACCCATAGATGATTTATGTATAATAATCATGATCTACCTTGTTTACATGTTTCTTTTTAAGTTTTTCTCATTTAGACCCAAATTTATAAAACATTGTGTTGCCTCATAGGACTACAATACAATGTTTGGGCATTGTTGGGATGCCTAACACATTCTATATGTGTAACCCAATCTCTTATCATATTATCAATTTTACCTTTGATGCCTTATTTATCCAGTTTCTAAAGCTTTCCATGGTTTTCCTTATTTTGATAAATTTTTATACCCACAATTTTATTTTTGCAATGCACCAAAATTCTAGGTGTAACTCCAATATTAATAACACCAAAATTCCTAATGTTACAAGGGCTTGAGATTTTGATTTCTAAAGTTTAGAAAGTGAGGCCATCCAAGCATGCACCCCGCCTATTGGGTTTTTATTTTAGATCTCATAGCATGAATCTCATTATTTCACAAGTTATAAGGTACTTGAAAATGGGTTGCAATCCATAAGAACACCCCATGTCCTCACCTTCTTTATATAGTTTAATCGAGATGCAATTCACCTTATTTTCATCCACAATGGCATCTTCTAGTTGCATGCCCCTTTGAATCACTTATACAACCCAAATTCATAGGAGGATGTTACTGATCTACCATCAAGACTATACTTGGTGAGCGTTAGATCTTTTTGTGAAGATCATTCACTATCTACATATCAAAGGGACGTCCAACTATTACTTGACCTTCCTTAATTTCATTTTGAGGCAATTTTGAAAAGGGAAATATAACTAATTAAGATGATTGTATATATGGGCAAGAGGGTCATGTTCTTTGCATATGCCTTCTTGAACACCATGGTGGTATAATTATCTAGTCTTAATAGTGGCATGTCCTCATTACATTTTGTGCTTATCACACCCTCAATCATCTTTAGCAATTGCATGACTTATATCTTCTTTCTTTCCTTTTTGAAATAGTTTCTTTTTTTGTATATATATACATATATTAAAAAAATATCATTTAAAAGAATTCATTAAGCATCTACCTAGGATGCATGCTATTTTTTCGGATTTGATTGCAACCATTATTTATTGGTGAATGTGATTTCTTCAAAAGTATATATTTCCTATAAGCATGTGCCAAAATGCACTAGTGATTTAATTGTTTTGTAGGCTAGTTTAATGGGAAGTATAGTGATTAACTAATAAATTGTTGTAGAAAATATATGATGTTTACTTTTATTCTTTCCCAGTTCAAAATCCTACAAGATTTAGTTACTCTCTCGCTTCTCCATATGTTAAAATTTGGGTTTGATAGATTATGAATTGCATTTTACACCCTCCTCCTCCGATGGAATCTAGTAGGTAAGAGTAGCACACATGATACCTAGTATGAAAGACACCAAGTCATCACTAATGACAAGGACCACGTGCTAGTGGGGGCATCCTTAGCCTCAAATCTGCCCACACTCGTATACTAGTGATTGATTGTGAATAGCATGATAAGGAGGTATATTGAGGGTGGTACCATAAACTGGTGAACCCCTAGACCTACATTGGATGAAATAAATTTTACCCATGAAGAAGCTAAGGGTATCCATTTTACCTATTGTAGGAACCTATGTGGAGATGTTCACGATACATTTGTTTAACTCATGAGGTTTTTAATAAGGGGAAATTTTTGTTCTTCAGTGCACATACGAGTAACACACACATCCCTTCTCTAAACTCAAGCTATCATCAAAATAATGGGGAAGTGTTCTACACTAAAACCAATTTCTAAACCCAAGATAGTTTTGAATTTTTTCCAAGATTTGAACTCCTTAGAAGATCAATCGCTCAAAACCCAAGATAGTTTTGAATTTTTTCCAAGCTTTAAACTCCTTGGAAGATCAATAACTCAAAACCCAAGATAGAATCAAAATGCTACCCAACTTTTGACTCCTTGTTAAACCCAATTTCTTATTCCCCAAGATAACATTGAAATACTTTCAAACATTTGATTCCTTAGTACACCTTATTTGTCAAAACCCAAGATAGCATTAAAATGATGTTGAACTTTTGATTCCTTGGTAAAACCAACCTTTTGTAAACTGAAGATAATTGTTGAAACTTTGTTAAACTTTCAATTCCTTGGTAGGAAACCACATCCTTCCATACACAAGCTAGTGTTGAAATGTTGTTGAATTTGCAACCCCATGGTAAACCCAACTAGAATCAAAATGTTACCAAAAAGTTTACTCCTTGGTAATAGTGTTATGTTTGATATTCTAAAATTCTTTATCCTTTTGTTATATTCCACTTCAAAAATTGAAATTACATCAAACCTACAAAAAAATTATCATCTAACCCCAGATTTTCAAAGAACAAACATGATACCTCAAAACACTGTTGAAATTTTGACAGATGACAATCCTAAATTGTTATCCTGATTGAAAACATAAATTGAATTCAATTGTTGGGATGCACTTTTATAATATCCATGCTCTTTAAGGAGCACAACCCTCATTAAAACTTGGCATCGTGTCAACAATACTGACCTTACAAGCTCAGATCACGTTTGAGTACAAAGCCAGAATATGCATAGATCCAACCTCATTTGAAGAATAAGAGATGAAGCATTACTTGAACGTTCTCACAACAAAACTATTTGCATGCCATATTCTAAAAGCCTACTGAGTAAGATTCTTTAATTCTAACGATGACCCATTGATCTTTCCTAAAGGAGGCCCCTAGAGAAAAATGAATGATCTACACTTACACATTACCAACATCAGGCAATAGTAGATAATATCAAATTCTTTAAAAGGAAGCCTCACCCCACTTTTTAGTCATTAGCATGTGACAATCCATTTAATTAGACTATTCAAGTTTTAGGTTGTGATAGGATGCCACACCTAGATACATCTATGTAAGGATAAAAAGCCATAAGCTCAATGAATCCCATGGGTTAACCTACAATAAAGACTATTTGATTCCATCATGAGGAATCATACCCATATCAACTGCAAATTTAATTCAAACCTCTTAATACCCAAATATCTTTCTATTTCTTTTTTTTTCTCTCCCCGTCACAGTCCATGAGAACCATCAACAATTTTCATCCACTCCATTTATAAGAAAGAGGGAAAATTATTTATTTACCGTTCTCTTTTAGACATTTCAATATAATTACCTCCTTCCACACAAGGGGCATTTTTATTTATTGTAAGATTGCACTCTATTTTGAAGCCCCCTTTTCACATAAGGGGCATTTCTTACATAAAAATCAATATTCATATAACCTCATGGCATGTCATCTTGCTTAAACTTATAGACCCTAACACTTACATATGGAGTGTTATGGGTACTCCCACAACTGGGTCTGCATCTAGAAGTACGCCCTACCGATGAAGCTCTTACCTACTTTGTGCACACACATGTATAGTGTCACCTCACAACATAATGTATGGAGTTACTGTAACGAACCTAAACCTAGCCTCTTGACCTCGATCTTATGCCTTGGAGGATAGAGAGTTTAGTTCTTTGGTTTAACTAAACAAGGATGAAGATATACCTAATAGTAGTTAATTATAACCCTAAAATGTTAATACATGATTAAATTACCATAACATATATGCATGAAAACAATTATGATCTAATGCTCTCATAATAATGTATAGACCAATAAAATATGTCACATGAGATAATGTTGATTAAGGTATGATGCTAAGAAAAATAATATGCATAAAGGAACTAGGTGTCCATAATTGAGAATATTGATACATAATCCAAATAAATAAGGAATTGATAAATTTAATAAGTTGAATGATAAACATAAAGAATTATGTGCACAATAATAACATATGGCCCTTTTGGTTGTAACGTGATGGTATGGGACATGATTGGATAAATGATAATAATAATGTTGAAATAATCTAATAACTAAAATAATGATGGGCCACATATATTAATCATTCATTAGCTATGAAAGGAAATCTTAAAAGCAAAATATAATGTGAAATTAGTGTTCCTTGGGTCCCAATTAACTTGGGCATCAAGTTTCACCTTTTTTTTTTGAAGTTAAGCGATCTTATATATTAGATTTGCAATTCTGCTCTAATGCAGTTCTTTATAATAGAAGGGAAAGAACTAAAGCTACTGGAAGAAAAACTGCTACTGGAGGCTAAACGGGCTACTTGATGTGCTACCCCATTAGCCATTCTACGATAGAAAACAAAAGAGATGCTAGTGAAAGAAAAACTAAGATGAGCTATATCCTCAAGAATGGTTCCCAGGAGATCTGCCCTTCTAGTCCTGGCCTCAATAAGCTTGACCACTGCTTCAGCGTCTGATTCCAGGATCACATGGGTGAGGTTCATGTCTTTGGAGAGAATGAGTCCTTCTCTAATGGCTAGTGCTTCAGCGCATCTCGGGTCCTTTAGTGACGGCTGCTTCTTCCCAACGATTCTTGTTGCTTCGCCATCCGCTGTCCTCCACACCATCCCGAGTCCATCCATACCCTGTGTGTTCACTGCAGCATCGCAGTTCACCTTCACCGTCCCCGTCGGCGGCCTACTCCAGCCCACGGCTGCGGCTGCATGCGTGAGGCCAACCTGCCTGCTCGTCGGCTCCGGTTGATATCGGACCAGCGGTAGAAGAGAATTCTTGATAATCATCGGACTACGGACCTTGTTCCCAAAAGTTACGTCATTTCTCCTGCTCCATATTGCCCAAAGAGCAGCAATCATATCATCATCTGCCTTCCCACGTATCGGCCAAACTGCTGCCATGAGAGCTACACGCACCGGTTTGGTGCCCAGCTGTCCTACGTGCCACTGTGTTTCAATTGGATACTCCTTCCATAGTTCCCACGCCTGGTCATACTTGAAGAGCATGTGACTGATGTCCTCTTTTTCCTTCCCACAAATATTACAAATCCCATCTTGATGGCAGTACCTATCAAACAACCTCCCCACGGTGGCCAACGAGCCTACGGCGCAGCGCCAAAGAAAGTGTGCCGCTTTGGGAGCTAAGCCCGTCTTCCATATCGCCCGCCATACTTCGCTTTCCACTTGATTGGTCGGTCACTCATTGCTTCTTGGTTGTTGTGTAGCCATCCAATAGGCAGACCTCACTGTATACTCCCCGCTTCTTCTTGGTTTCTAGAAGATTCCATCTGTTCTCGTCAAGACTCCTAGAGGAATCGCACACACCATGTCAGCCACGTTTTGTGCTAGCAGCTCACAAATCAGCCCACGGTTCCATTGTAGAGTTTCGTGGTCAATTAATTGGTGCACATGCTGTACTGTCGGTGAAGATATTCCCAACCTAGATTCTATGCTGCCATCTAGATTGGGAATCCAGTTGTGATGCTCTCCTCACGTCCGCGACCTAGCGCTCTGGCGACTAGGGTTCCGGCATGTAGGAGTCCACCTATCCCGGCAGGGTTACCTTCTCTTGCAGGTCCAAGGACAGGGCGAGCTTTCTGGTACTCTCCCCAGGATGGCAGAGGATCTAACAGAGAGATACGCATGACTACAGCTCACGAAGGAGGAAGAAGAACCAATCGAAATCAGGGAAGAACAGAATGAGGACGAGGTGGAGCACCTGGGGCTGGCGCTGGTGGCGCGCATCCTCTCCGATAGAGCACCGAACTTCTGGGCGATGATGCGCACATTGACGCAGGCTTGGGGGCTCTCGCAGAAGGTGGTGTTCAAACAATTGGAGGGAGACGTCTTCATCATCCAATTCTTTGATTGGAGAGACAAGCAGAAAGTGGTAGATGGGGCACCGTGGAACTTTGACAACAAGCTACTGATCTTCAAAGAAATCGAGAAGGAAGAACAACTAGGATTGATTACTATCAAGCACACGCCTTTTTGGGTTTGAATCTACGGACTTCCCTTAGGATTCCGGTCAACCCAGGTAATCAGAAAGATAGCAGGCAGGCTGGGTGACGTTCTTGATCTGGACGTCGACGAACTAGGATGGGAAACATCGGCGAGAGTCCGAGTGAATCTGGACATCACAAAACCCCTAAAGAGAGTCCTACGAATCACAGGCAATCAGAATAAAATTCTCAACCTGGATGTGAAATACGAGAGGCTGATACACTTCTGCCACACCTGCGGGCGGCTAGGGCACGCAGAGCGGGACTGCGATGAAAGAACTGAAGGGGAAGAAGGAGACCGGCAATGGGGTCCGTGGTTGAAGGCATCGCCGAGGAAACCGAGGCTGACGCTGCATGAAGAACTGCATGGCCACACACGAACAACGAAGCGGATAGTCTTCAAGCACAAACCGGCGCAGGAGGGGCCGTCGAGATCGGGGTCAACCAACGGCAGTAGGGTTCCGAGCAGACAGGAGGAAACAACCGAAGAAGCTGTGGCACCCATTAGAGACGGGCAGAAGGTTGTGATCAATGAACGGGAGCATCCACGGAAAAATCAAGAGATCAGTGCGGAATCCGAATACAACCTAAACGATCTGTTTCCAGAACGGGAGGAGATACATAAGAAAAGTGGACGCATTAGCAAGGGCATGACTGGTGAGGAGAAAGCAACAGGGAAGAAGGAAAACAGATGCAAATCCTACGGAAGGACCGAGTTAATGGAAATGCGGAGCAGAACTCAGCCTACCATGGTAGTAGAGGTGGACCAAGGAATCACAAGCAAGGAAAAAATCAACGAGACAGCCGATGATGAGGAGGTTATAGCTACGGTACCTGAGGCCATATACACACAACGGAGAGCAAGCAACGAGAACGTTTAGAGCCATGCTCGGACGAGGGAACAAAAAAAGATCAAGAATAGAAAGAAGACAGGGAAGAAAGGAAAGGGTGAGATGAAGAAAATACGGGAGCCACCGTGGGTGTACAAGATAAGCAGGGCACAACATCTCGGGATACCAGAGCATGAAGTCGTCTGGGACATGATGACGGGGAAGAGAGGAAGGCAATCTGAATACTATGATATGATGTTAGACATGGTCATCCCGACAGAAGATGCGACCAAGAAAGCAAGGAACAGTGAAGTGGCAGTGCACAATGATGGGACAGCAAATGTTCAAGTAGCGGATACTGGTGGAGACTAGCTCCGTGAACAGCCATGAAAATCATGATTTGGAATTGTCAGGGATTGGGCAACCCTGACACGGTTAACGCCCTCCGATCATGGTGTTGGAGGGAGAGCCTAAACCTTGTCTTCTTAATGGAGACGCTCATAACAGGTGTAGATCTGGAATCAGTTAAAAGGAAATGTGGCTTCACATAAGGTATATGTATTGATAGAGTGGGCAGGGCAGGTGGAGTTGGCTTGTGGTGGAAGGATGTCGATCTTAACATCATATCTTATTCACAGCATCATTGCAGTTGTGAAGTTGAAGATGGAACTACAACTGGGAAATGGAGAGTTGTGGGTATTTATGGGTGGGTGGACCAGCAGCAGAAGCACAATACTTGGGACTTGATACGTAAATCAAAAAATGCATCCAATCTACCTGCGGTGTTCTTTGGAGACTTCAATGAAATTGTTTCTAACACAGAAAAAATGGGAGGTCCACCAAAGCCCCTCCGCTACATGTAGGATTTCCGGGACGTGATAGATGATTGTGATCTAACAGATCTGGGATATAATGGCAGTATCTTCACATGGCAGAGGGGAACAACACCTGAAACTCTTATTCGTGAAAGGCTGGATAGGGCATTAGCGTGTCCCAATTGGGCAGCGAGATATCCACAGGCGAGAGTTATCCACCTCCCTCTTGTAGAATCGGATCATTCCCCGGTTATCATTCATACGGAGTACAGGCGAAGGCGACAAAGAAGGCAACAGGAAATTTTTTTCTTCAAGCCCATGTGGATGGAGGATGAGACGTGTGAACAAATCATCAAAGAAGCATGGGAAGGCGGAGCTTCTATGGAGTTACAAGGGAAGATGGAAAGATGTGGCCTTAAATTAAAGTCCTGGGCAAACGAGAAATTTGGGAAGATGAAGAGCAGAATCAAGGAGCTAGAAGCACAGCTTGGAGAGGCACAACTTCTTCCGCCAGACAGACCCAACCTTGACAGATGCTCACGCATGGCGGCCGAGCTTCAGGAGTGGCACAGACGAGATGAAAAACATTGGCATGCTAGGGCGAGAGTGAATGAAATGAAAGCTGGAGACCAGAACACGGCGTACTTTCATCACAAAGCATCTCAAAGGAAGAAAAGAAACAAGATCGAGGGGATCAATGACAATGAGGGACAATGGAAAACGAAGGAAGAAGAAATTGAGTGAGTCATCACTACTTTTTTCCGGGGCTGTTCAAAACATCAAATTCGACGGGCTGGGAGGAGGCAGCGGCAGGGATAGAGAGGAAAATTGGAGGTGTGGAGAATGAAGATCTGGAAAGGGATATTAGCACTGAAGAAATCCAAGCAGCGCTGAAAGGTATGCATCCGAATAAAGCACCCGGGCCAGACGGTATGAAAGCCATGTTTTTCTAAAAATATTGGTACATTGTGGGTGACGATGTGGCAAACTACATCAAGGGATGGTGGAAATCTGATAGCAGTATAGTTGATGTGAACTTTACGTTGGTAGTCCTCATACCAAAAGTGAAAACACCAAAGGAGATCGGGGAGTTTAGGCCTATAAGTCTGTGCAATGTTGTTTATAAAATTGCGGCAAAAGTCCTTGCCAACCGCTTGCGTCCGTTGATGGATAAAATCATTTCAGAATAGCAAAGTGCTTTTATTCCGGGAAGGCTTATTACCGACAATGTGCTGGTTGCCTACGAGTTATTTCATACTATGAAAGGTGAGAAGAGGAAAAAGAAGGGCCATATAGCGCTGAAGCTTGACATGTCAAAAGCTTATGACAGAGTAGAATGGGGGTTTGTGGATTTTGTGCAGGAGAGGTTGGGTTTCGGAGAGCTTTGGAGGAGGAAAATTATGAACTGTATGTCATCAGTAGCTCATTCCTTTTCTATCAATGGGGACCGTACCAGGAAGACTCAACCATCCAGAGGACTGCGACAGGGTGACCCTCTCTCCCCTTACCTTTTTATTTTATGCACTGAAGCTTTTTCTTCTTTACTAAACTTGGCAACACAACAGAAGAGTATTCATGGAGTGCGAGCCAGCCGGCATGGGCCTCGCATTTCTCACCTTTTCTTTGCAGATGATTCCATTCTTTTTGTGAGGGCAACCAAAGAAGAATGCCTGATATTAGTTGAAATCATCAGCCAGTACGAACGGGCATCCGGACAGAAAATTAACCTATCAAAAACTGAGGTAGCCTTCAGCAAAGGAGTATCCAGAGAGGAAAGATGAGATATGCCAAGTACTTCAAGTCAAAGAGGTGGAGAAACATGGTAAATACCTAGGCCTACCATCAGCGGTGGGGAGGTCCAAGAAGCAAGCCTTCTCGTACATCCAGGAACGGGTATGGAATAAACTTCAAGGCTGGAAGGAAAAGCTGTTATCCAAAATGGGAAAGGAGGTTCTAATCAAGGCAGTGGCTCAAGCGATTCCAACGTACTTGATGAGTATATTCCAGTTACCAGCATATCTTCTTGACGCCATCAACAGTTCCATTGCCAGATTCTGGTGGGGAGCCAAAGATAGTGAAAGGAAAATAGCCTGGGTCAGCTGGGAAAAGCTCTGCACACCGAAAAACCAAGGAGGCATGGGTTTTCGTGACATTGGTGTCTTCAATCAAGCTCTCCTTGCCAAACAAATTTGGCGGCTGTTCCATAGGAGTGAGACGTTGGTGTACAAAATTCTCAAGGCTAAGTACTTCCCATCCAGCAGTGTCCTCAAAGCCCGACGGGGTCACAACCCAAGCTTCACGTGGAGGAGTATATGAAATTCAAAGAGCATAATTCTAGAAGGCATGCAATTGAGAGTGGGTGACGGCAAAGACATAAATATATGGTCCGAAAACTGGATTCCCAAGTTTCACCTTATTTAATACAGTAATATTTATACTAATTTCTTTTAGACAAGAAAATATGAGTTTTTCTTTATAATAGCAAATAAATCATTAAATGACTTCAAAAAAAGAAATTAATCTTAAATTCATAATCTACATGTTAAAATTTGTCTATGTGTGAATTTTCATCTAATTTGGACAACCTTAAAAGTTTTAGTGAAGTGTAGGAGAGAAAAAGTGGGTAAAGCCCAAAATAGGTGAAATAAATGGTAAAATCATATTCCATATGTTAGAGTTTGCTTGAGGGTGAAGTTTCAAATTGATTGATGGTTTCTAGATGTCTCTAATGTGATAAGAAAGGGAAATATGAATTTCTTCAAAATAATTAAATAAAATAGCATAAGTCTCCAAAACTGAAAGCTAATGCAAAATTGGATTTTACACATCATAATTAGTCTAGGTATCAAATTTGGCATTATTTGCACTTTATTTGGTACCCCAAATTTACTAGGAAAGGAAATGATTAAATTTAGATATCAATTATTAAAATTTGATTTTGTTTCCTTATAGTATTGACTTATCTTAAGAACACACTACTTTATTTATTTTTTTGCCTTTGGGCTTGTAGTCGGATGGCTATCCTCTCACGTGCAGATTCTTTAGGCTCATCTGAGGGTCGCGAGCTTTTCTCCCTCACCCGACTCTTCTCTTCTCAGTTGGAACAGTATTGACTTCCCCTCTCAGTTTTTATTCTGATCATTTCTCATCCCTCTCCCTCTCCTTTCCACCTTTCTTTCCATTTTTTTCTCCTCCAATTTTCCCTTCATGTTTGAATCCACAAACCCTATAAGTGTTAGGGTTTGGGGCTTTGTCTCCAATCTTCCTTCCGCCGCTTAACTTCCCATGTTTCTCCCTTATTTCCCCTTTCCCTTCCTTCCCCTGACCAACCGCGGCCCCTAGGAAACCCTCTGCAGGCCTTCACCACATCATATGGGCTCATTTTCCTGGTGAAGTTGTTGCTTCTCCTAAGTTTGAGCATGCTTCCCTATCATACCTCATCTTCTGTGACTGCACGACCAGGTATAGCTATCCATGATTAGTTGCATCGCATTGGAAGTGTTCTAAGCTTCTCTTAGTGATCATCCAAAGGTTTGGGAACCTTCAATTGGCCTATTTTGGGCATGTATCATGTTTCCCCCTTTTTGATGATTCCTTTTGATCTTCATAGTTATATTGGGTGTGTTGGTTGTGGATGTCATCGCTTCTCGCTCAAGCGCTCACACTCAAATCTTTTGAACTTGATTAATTTTTTGTTTTATCCCGGTCAGATGGTCCTATCCATGTTTCCCATATAATCAACCTAATACTTCTATGGTGGAGGCTAATTCAAGCTTCTGGCCTCTCAGTACCCAGGTGGGGGTTCGTTGGGACCGTTTTGTGACAAGGAACCTTCAGATGACCCTAGTTTCTTGTCTGAGTTTTGGTTTGTGGCACCGAACGATCATCACAAACTCATCTGATTGGTTCCCAGATCATGAGTTGGAGCAAGGCTCTAATCCTCCTCACTGGCCATGGCATGAGAGGTTGAGGGAGAGACCATCACCTATTCACCACTGTCTATTCTCATCTCTACCCCACTCATTTCCATTCCATGTTGTTTCCGCATCAGGGGTAAGCTCATCATTTCACCCTCTTTGATTTATTTTATTATGCTGAGTCACGATCTTGGATGAACGAGGGTCCCCAGGTTAGGTGGTGTGTGGCAATTGGCACATCTCAGCCAGATTTTATATATAACCAGATAATGTTTTTACGTGGCTTATTAAAAAAAATTATTGGTCCAATTTTTGAAAATCCACAATTAATTATTCATAGCTCAAAAAAATAAAATAAAATATGTTCTAGAATTAGAAAATTATAACATATCTAATGGTGTTGTTGCCTGAATCTAATGATATAAAAAGGTGGAACTTAATGGACTTTCCTAATTGAATTATAACTTCCAAAAATTCATAACTAATAATATATAAGTCAAAAAAATAAAATAAATATGCTATGAACTTAGAAAAATATATCCTACAACATGGTGTGGTTTTCATAATCTAATTCACATATAATGAAAAGTTGATTTTTAGGGTTTGAGTAATTAATGTAAACCTAACCCTAAATCTACATATATGTTTAATAGGTGCTTTGGAGACCTATGTTTGGATCTAAAACTGACTTTGGACTTGTTTAGACTCTAAAGTGACGTATGTTTGCATCTCCTATTATTCCTTTGATTCATTAACCTATTTTTATCTTTCTCTTGGTCCTATGGACAATGAACCTACACAATAATCCTTTCTCTTTTGAGAACATATTTCTTGTGGAATACCTTATTTGTGATATAGTTATTGTGATGGACATTCTTTTGGACTCTATCCTATATATTGTTTCATGGTGGATCTTTACTTGGTGATACATGCCCTTTTTGCCCACTTTTGTGGTGGTTGCTTATATTGTCATTTAAATGGTGATAAATATTGTTTAATCTGACTATACTTTTTACTTGCCTCTACATTAAGCATGTTATGTGATTCAGTAGCCCAAGAGTAGTGTGATTCAATTTCTTTTTGGGTTGTGTGCCCTTATTATATTTTTGGGATGGAGGTTATGTTCCCCATGTAGGGAAATACAACATCAGATAGGTAGTGGAGACAAAAAAATTACCAACTGATTTCCCATCAACCAGCAGATCGCATCAATAGCTATGCAATGGAAAGGATGGTTTCACGAAGAAATACATAGTCCTAGAGCAAGTCCAGCGACAATACTCATCAATGTATATGCACACTCTATCTTGGATGGTGTCTTTTCATCTCCTGGTTGCACTGGGACTCCTCTGGCTGCTCCTCCACAGACAATAGAATCAAACGTCATCGTTTGTAGCAGCTACTCTCATCATGAACTATTGGTTGATGTCGTCCTCCTTAGAGACAGGAAAAGTCCACCTCATATCTAGAGAACTCTACACATACCAACTAGAACTTCTTTCGTCCTGCTAGAATGGACAAAAAGGAGTTGTCCCTCCCGTTGGTGTACTAGTCACCAACCTACTCTTCCACAACAATGATCCTCAGTTGTTTCTCTCTCGTAGCTATCCCTCCCTAGTCATGTAGGACTTGCTTGGGCTCTCTCAGTTACCACAACTAGAGAGGACAAAAATTGTCAGAGCAACTGATTCTCAATTATTTGTGTTGTGTTCTAGGAAGCTCCAATACCCATCTATTTATCGTAGAGTCTAGGGTTAGGGTTCCCAGTCTGTGCGGGAGTGGAAAGGATAGGAAGATCTTGAATTTTTGCAACAATTCTTGAACTTTTTCAACTTGTGACAGTCAAAACGGGCATTTGGAAAACTCAGACAGTCGCCTGACAAACACGACAGTCATCTCATGCTGTAAGATGGTCATTTCACAGTTTCCTAGTTTTGTACATATGTCGGCAATTCAATTCCAATCAGTGCATGTCATGACATCACCACCAATCCTTCATGCAATCGAATTGCATCCCTGAAAAGGTTGTTTGGTGCATGTGAGATTAGCATCTCCCACCACTTGAGACGGTCATCTCGCACAAGTGAGATGGGCGTCCCGTAGGCCAATTCAAGCTAAATTCCATCCAATGCATAATACAATCATCGTAGCACTCCAAATGGCAGTCTCAACAATTGAACTGATCATTTGGTAGTCTAGACGGCTAATTTGTTGCATGAATCGAATACCTAAACACTTTAGTAATCAATCCAATCGTCATTTAAGATCAAAATCCTCATCTAGATGAGTCCTATGTGTGTGACCCTATAGGTCCCGTACTAAGTTGGCAGTGAATGTCCATAACAACTTATAACATCACAAGCAATTAGCAATGTCTAGTCTCACATCATTTCTACTCAAGTAAATGGAAAGTTGGAGAACAATTTCAACCTACAACCAGTGTATGGTGTTATGGTGTTTGTATAGTTACTTATTCACTGATATCTAGATTGAACTAGAGGCATGCAGCAGTCATCCTCATAATTAATTAATCTTGTTTCTTGAACCAGAGCAGACTGTCTAAGATATATGTTAGCTCAATATCACATATTGACTCAGATGTGCATGTCCACAAATTTCTCAATCTTGCTAATCAAGAGGCCTTGGATATCATGCTTCCATAGGAGGGACAAATCCCATATCTATCACTCATAGTCATCCCCCATGTGTGACACTCACCCAATCATCACCTTTATAATAACCTATGTTTCAGGATTGCATTTGATGATGTCAAAGCATATTGAATGGCATGTGATGAGTGTAGTGATTTCATGTCTAAGAATCACAAACATCACCATCACTATAAGATGTGATTTTGACTTACCTAGTTAAGGTTTCCATGTATCACTAAGGTTTCCATGTATCACTCTTATGGTGGGTCTGTCTGATACATTGTTCTCTAACATGTATCTGTTTGCTTCGTTTGATATCTCTATATCATGACTAATGAGGTTCTATCATCAACCAACTCACACTCCCATCTTATGTGTTATTGTTGTCTATTTACCTTCCACAATAATAATCGATCAGGGACATAACAACAATGCATATACTCTTAACATCCGTATGATCTCATTGTTCAGGTCCTCAACCTAAAGACATATGTCATCGAGTAATATTCTTCTCTAGACATTTATTATGTTATTTCATTATCTCATAACTGAACAAATAAAATATATCGGAAGCTTGCCTTTATTATTAATCAAATCATTTACAAGTTTTGCCATTACAATCATCATATGATTGTCTCTCTGGGCATACATACCAACAGACTCCCACTTGCACTTAGAGCCAATCACCCATGAATCTTATTTTGAGTGACATAACATGACCATCATGCTTCTGCTGTGAAAGTGCTGTAGTAGCGGGTTTAGCAACATTTTCTAAAAGTCAGTATTTTGTAATTTTCACTTCTCTTCGTTGTACAACTATTTGTATGAGACGGAAGTTTCGTAGTATTTTATATGAAATTCCCATCCTAACTAGTAACTCCATTGTTTTCGTTAGTATTTCTACTATGTCATCAATAGATGGAACCTCACACAAGTTCACCCATATGAACTTCTTGATCCATACAGTATCCTCTGTTGTTCTCATAACACAGAGATACTTGGCTTCTTTTATAGATTTGAACAACTGTCATTAGCTAAGAACCCTTTTTAGCTTACTTTGTCATTTAATGTCAAACACTAATTTAGATTTTGATCCAATATTTGTCAATTTGGAAGCTTGCATCGGTGTAACTCTTTACACCCAACTCTTACTTATTACCATAATGATGGAAGGATCCTTTTAGTGCTTCACAAGCACCCAAGGATGTTCTTTATGGTAGTCCAGTGACTCTTAGGGCACATTTGGATTGTTGTATGTAGATGGATTTGCATAAATGCAGTAGGTTGAGAATCCCAGTACATGGGTTTTCTAATTTCACTAATTCCTGTAATATCAAATATTAACTTTGGTTTGTCTGTACTTCCGTGAGATTCGCTGGGTATTTGGCCGGTTTTTTGTACGCCACAACAGGAACATAGTACGTTGGCCTTGCTGGATTCTTGGCGACCGGCCAATTTGAGAAGGAAAGGCCTATCCCGCATCCGTTACTTGTCTAAAAATGCAGGAGTCCTTCCATTTCTCCAGTTCAATAAACCAAACATAATTTTTACTTTGCTGGAGATAATGTACAATCCAATACGGCTACATCCAAGAAAACAAACGTGCCCTTACTGGCATATGACATATACCCTCTCATCATGTCCAATACATACAAGATTTATAGGTAGGTAGGTATATATGTCCTCTCATCATGTCCAATACATATGAGATGACTAGATATCCTCCCTTCATGCCCCATATATACGAGATAACTAGATATCATATCTTTATCTCCAATACATATGAGATAATGGGATAAGTACATAAAATTACATTTATAGATCCAATTGGGAATGCATATGGCATCTATCCATATGTTCCTAATCTTCACAAGAACTAGAACACTAGGCTCCTGAGAGACTAACTCCATGGAACATGGACACATTTTCTCTCATTAAGTCTTTCATGTTAAACCCTTTCAGCATATTGATAATGTATGAAGCTTCTCATATTTATCTCTATAGATCTCAATTCCTATCACATAGGATGCTTCACCTAAACCCCTTCATATAGAAGGTACTTTCCTTGTCGAGTTTTAACATTTGTAGTATAAGGATATTATTCCCCATAAACAAGTGGAATATAAGTATGCTTCCACTAAATCTTTTGTAATCACAAATTTCATCTTCATTCTGATTCAAGTCAAACTCTTTGATTATCTTATCGAAATAGAAGATTCCAACTCTAAGAAGCTTGTTTTAATCCACAGATTGACCTTTGTAGCTTATAGACTTTATTGCATTCTTGGATTTATAAAACCTTCAGGTTGTGTCACATACACATACCCTTAATTATTATAGTTAAGAAATGAGGATTTAAAATCCATTTCACATATCTCATTATTCTTAACAAGCTACAACAGCAAGCATAATCTAGATAGATTTAACCATGGTAACTGGTGAGAGACTTCATCATGTTCAACACCTTGAACTAGTTTGAAACTCTTTGTATCCAGTTTACCTTTCCATATTGGTCTTCTTGCAAAGACCCAAATGCACCTTATGGGTTTTACCCCTTTAGGTGGATCCAACAAGGTCATACCTTGTTGGTTTCCATGGAGTCCATCTTTGATCTATGGTCTTGAGCCATTTTTTAGACTCTGGTCTTTCAATAACTTCTAGGTAGATAGCTGACTCATCATATATGATCAACCCACCACCTTGTTAAATATATCATAATCTTTCAAGCTCTAGGTGTGTTCTACTAGACCTATGAGGCTTTTTTCTACATAAGGAACTTGAGATTCCACAACAGCTTATGATTCTCTTTGGTTTCCATAGTACCTCATTTAAGGTTCAATGTTTTCTTGTCTGTCTCAAACATTTCGAGTTCTACTTTTACTCTCATTGATTCCTTTGGAACTAAGTTCCTATTCAAGAATATAGTTATCCAGATTAACAAACAACTTTGTTATTGGATTGGGATAAGAGTAGTATTTTGACTAAATAACATTTATGTGATTTGAGGATAAATCTCTTTAAGAAACAATTTTCTTATATAAGCCTTC
Source organism: Alisma plantago-aquatica (assembly GCA_963693085.1). NCBI lineage: Eukaryota > Viridiplantae > Streptophyta > Magnoliopsida > Alismatales > Alismataceae > Alisma > Alisma plantago-aquatica. Next base: position 508,462,200 of record OY856414.1, read on the forward strand.
AATCATAATAACTATAAAAGACACATCTGGACACCTCCCATGCCATATCTCATATTGTGTCTTTTGAACCATATTAGATAGTACATTGTTTTGTGTTTAAGCATGTGCTCAAAAATTTGGAAGATCAGCTAGATTTTAATCTCACCATGACTAAACAAGGTGTGATACCTTCTTTCTGATACCCTCTCATGATAAACTATCATCGTGTTTTAGATGGAGTTCATCATGATACACTATCATAATCTCCTCAGAAGGTTCTCAAACTCTTGGTTTAAAAATATTTCAACATTGATCACATTAGAGTATCTTAATACTTTTACCAAGTTAGTTATGTACTTCATTTATGATCTCTTTGAACACTTCAAGAGATCAAAACTTGTATTTCATTAAATAAAAATTTCCATATCCACTGATAGCATCAGTAGATGTAATGAGGTACTAGTAACTACCTTAAGAATTTATTCTAAAAGGTCTTATGTACACCAGTATGTACTAACCCTAATAGAATATTTGTTCTTAATTTTTTCATATTGCACAACAAATAAGATATGCATGTCTCTATTGGTTCAATAACTAAAAGAGTCTTCTAGAGATGCATTTCTCATTTATGTGGTCTCGATGACAATGCTATAGGTATTCAATGTTTGAGTCATCAAGTCATTGAATATATGTGTCATACACATATCTGTCTTTAGAACTATCATATATAGTTTGTGAGACACGGGACATTGCCATAGAAGATCATATCTTTGAAATGAAGCATAATGTTCTTATCACACAAGACATGTCATGTTTTCATCAATGGAAGGTACATAATAGCAATTCCCTAATTCTATTATGTGCCCATGAATGACATTTTGCAACTGTAGAGGTAGCAACCCCTGCTCCATATAGTTCTAGCTTACTTCTTCTCAGGTCCTAAAGTATATATATCTATCTCCATCTTCTTCCTGAGATCCTTTATAAGGAGGAGTTCTTTCCAATGTCCATACAGGTGACAATGGTGGTACTTTCTTTCCTTAATCCATTAAGTGAAAAGGACAGGTTGATTTTCATTCATCCTTCTCCATAAATTGAGTGCAGAAGATGTGGACTTTAGCTTAGCCTCAAAATACTTCTTAGTCTTGCCTTTTCCCTAGGACTCACTTCTACTGATCACCTTTATAGATTTTCCCTTCTTCTTCCTTGCTTTGTCATCAACATTCCAAGCATTTGATAAACTGACTATATGATTCATGCAACATTTTGTAGAATCATATCCATGGTTAAGTCTTGACCTAATAGAAATCCCACTCACTTCAAATTCTCAATCATATTGAGTACATGGGGCTCTACTAGATCTCCATCTTGTCAGTCTGCACTCAAACAACACTTTGGAGACATTATACCTAGACTGATTTATAAGATTCTTAAGATGTGTTACCATCTATGGAATGTAGATGTTATCATGTTGTTCATGCAACTCATAGTTCATACAACATAGCATAAGGTTCTCAATGTCTATGGCTTCTTTGGAATTCTTCATGTAAGCATCCATTTTATCCTTAGGCGCATTTGGGGTGGGTTCCTATGGCTCTAGTCTTTTAAGGGCATAGAGTTTTCTCTTATAATTAAGAACACTTCTCAAGGTCCTAAACCAGATGTGAAATTTTATCTCATTTTGTCCTTCTTAAGGACTGGTCGTAATTTGAACTTGTTTGTGTTTGACATTTATTTCTACAAAGAAATATTGCAACTTGTAAAATTATTTTTTATTTGTTTGATTTGATAAGTTAACGATATTAATTAGGTCTTTAATTAATTATCGCTCCCACTATTTTATTCAAATTGATAGCCCTGACTACTAATTCATAAGATTGCAGCATACAATCTTCTAGTGAGCCAAGATCCAAAATGATTCATTCAATGCCCAACCAACGTTGGCGCTCATGACCAATTTAAGGTAGGGATGGCAAATGGGCAGGTATGAGCAACCCATACTCATACCCACTATACCCATTTATATTTTGACCCAAGCCACACCCGCCCCACTTGAAGAAAATATATGATAGGTCATACCCATACCCACTCCAATTGGTCATGGGGACCCATTATAACCCACCCTAACCAACTCCATGAATAGACACTCAATGCAAAAATTGTAAAGAGGTACTTTAGTATATCTTTTCTTACAATTTGCAAAAAAAACCTTACGTATATAATACTTGCACAACAACTACTTTCAAAATTGGAAATCCAGATTTTTTCCTAAACTAGACTCATTTAAATAGATAATTTCCAGAAATCCTCTAACATTAATCATAACAGCCAAGAGCAGATTATGGATCAGTAGATAGTGTCCAATTTAAAACTATTTCATTTCAACTTTGAACTCATGCCACGAGCCAAGTAGTTAATATCAATAATCTGACGTAGCTTTCACAAAATTATCAATGATTCATCTTTTGTCCACAATGTTATATTAAAAACATCATAAATTACACAGTTGTTATGTTAGGTATCTATCATTGTTCAAGTAGACAAAAGAACAGACACGTCTACTGCAGCGAAGAGAACGAACTAGAAACTAGTTGGATTATTAATGGGTGAAGACCCAGCAGCCAGACAACCGCCGCTCGTACCGCCACAAAGTGCAACAACCACCGTGACGATGACCGCGGGAATAGGGAGGCACAGGAATTCTGCGATGGCCTAAATGAAGAGGGTGTTGTCTGGCCAAGCCGCCATTGTGCCTCAGCTAGGGACGCAACCCGAAGTTGGCTCAGGTGAGGTTGAAGCCATTCAAGAACAACTTGCCTTCTACGCAGGTTACCAGAGCTGCTCAACTGGGGATGGACAACTCCGATCGAATGTGGGCTAGGGCAGAGTAGAGAGAGGTGACGACGATCAGGCTCAGTCAGGCTCGTTGTCTCCTGTGAGAGTGAGGAGGAAGACGGGGGGCGTGCTTGTCCACGGAGAACCTGGCGGGCTGCGTCAAGTGTTGCGTTGTCGTGAAGATGACAGAGTGTGTGGCGTCTGGTGACCCGTCCAAGGACCACACTCTGGGATGATTCATTTCCAAATGATTACAGTCTTAGTAGCCCTCTCAAGAGGCGTCGCATCTCCAGGAATACCGTCTGCCTTGAGCCTTCAGCCACCGGGGTCAACTTCCACACCACGGCGCAGATCTTGCCAGCGTCAGCTTCAGCGCCACGACGTAGAACGTTGCTTCTTCTGGCTAAGAAGGGATGGGATTAGGGGAGGTCGTGTTGCAGCAGCACGAACAAGGGGAGCCGCGTTCATTTTATAGGGATGGAGATTAGGGATTAGTGGGTATCGATGGGTTTTAGTGGGTCACTTGTTCGAAAATGGGTTATGTACTCCTATCCCCGTTAAGACCCAATTGTTAGTTAAGACTCGTTAAACCCATTATAATTGGGTCAGTTATCTTAAATCCCTGTGGGTATATGGGTGTGTTGGGGAATTTTGCTATCCCTAATTTAAGATAGGCAACATTTGACAATTGCATCTTATGCAACTCTTGGATCGATGATATGCGCAACTCCTTGCCATAATCATATTCATGCTTCTAAGAACTTAATCCTATTAAGGTCACCTAGTTAAGCTTGACCCATAAGCCAACATGATAGACTATGTACCCTTCTAGGACAAACCCAGATATCCACCATCACACTTCCACGTGATAGATGGGGCACCATGCTAAGGCATTCCCACACTTGGTCGATCAATCTTTTCATGAGTGTTGCTTATGGAAAGCATCTTACACTTAATGTTATATTGAGGGATTTTGTATAATACATATACATTAACCAATCACCACATATATATAGTATGTATCATATACATGTTATAATCCACAATGAAAACATGCAATAAGCGAAAGTGATGGTTATGCCCAGCTTAATGTAATTACTTGGATCCATAATGAATTGCCACAATCTAGGTCCACATAACATGTAGAAACATGTTGTTGATGAAGATTCATGCTTGCCAATCTGGGTTGACTGGTTCAACCTTTAAATCAGTCAGCTCGCCTCCTGGCCGGTCGGTTGGTCACCTCTAGTCGGTCATCTAGCTCCTCCAAATGACTGGTTGGTCATCCTATAGTTAATCCTTTGGATCCTTCAAATTTTTGTCTCGTCTGGTCCTTCGGGCTCCTAGTCATCTCGCCAGCCGATCATCTCGGCCCCACCAGATGGTCACCTCAGTCCCACTATCCGGTCGGCTCAGACCCTCCAGCCGCTCTACTTGACTCCTCTGTGTGGTCGGTTGGCATCTTTCTTCTTCATCAAAACAAGAAAATAAACTATCCTACTTTTACATAATTATTGAGAAACCTCAAGTTACATTTGAGGGGAGCAAAGGTATAAGAGCATAATACTTTTACATTGGGAAGATAAGAGAGCGGCTTGGTTCGCAGACCGAGATAAATAGGATTAACCAACCACACAAACATGCACAGATTATAGGGGTTATTGGCCATAACCATGCTACACATCCACCATCAAAACTCCCTTTTAGGGCGATGTGTGTAAATTGCATATATATATATATGTTTGGGTTCTTATGTGGTGATTAGTCAGACGTGCACATCAGCCAATTTAAATATTTGCATCGCATGCAATAAATGAACTTGATAAAAATAAAAATTTGATAACTTCAATTATTCCAAAACATAATTAATTGACGTGGCTCTAATACCACTGTAGAGAAATACACCATCAGATAGACAGTAGAAACAAAAAATTTACAGACATATTTCACATCAACCAACAAATCGCGTCAATAACTATGCAATGGAAAGGATGGTTTCACAAAGATATACATGGTCCTGGAGCAAGTCCAGTGACAATCTTCATCGATGTAGATGTGCACTCTATCTTGGACGGTATCTGTACAACTCCTAGTTGCATTGGGACTCATTTGATTGCTCCTCCATAGATAGCAGACTCAAACATCTTCATTTGTAGTGGCTCCTCTCGTCACGGACTGCTGAGTGACGTTGCACTCCTTAGCGATAGGCAAAGGCCACCTCACATCTATAGAAGTCAATACGGACCAACTAGAACTCTTGTTATCCTACTATAAGGGATAGGAAGGATGTGTCCCTCCCGTTGGTGTACTAGTCACCAACATACTCTCCCACAACAATGATCCTCAGTTGTTTCTCTCATGTATCTATCCCTTCCTAGTCGGGTAGGACTTGTTTAGGCTCTCTCGATTACCACAAAAAGATAGGACAAAAATTGTTAGAGTAACTTATTCTCGATTGTCTGTGTTGTGTTCTAGGAAGCCCCCAGTATCAGGGTTCCCAGTCTATACGAGAGTGGAAAGGGTCAGAAGATCTCAAATATTCACAACAATTCTGGAAACTTCACAACCTACAAAAATTGGAATGGCCATTTTGAAAACCCAGATAGTCATATGGCATGTGAGATGCTTGTCTTGCACTGCGAGATGATCATTTTATAGTTCTCAGTTTTGAACATATGTCAGCAATTCAATTCCAATTAGTGCACATCATGACGTCAGCACCAATCCTTGATGCAATCGAATTGCATCCCCAAAATGGTCGTTTGGTGCATGTGAGATGGGCATATCACACCACTTGAGATGGTCATCTCGCATAAGTGAGACGGGTGTCTCGTAGGCCGTTTAGGCTGAATTCCATCCAATGCACAATACAATCAGGCTGACACTCCAAACGGCAGTCTCAATACTTTAACTAGTCATTTGGCAGTTCATTCAGTGGATTTGTTGCATGAATCAAATACTTAAACACTTTAGTAATCAATCCAATCATCATTCAAGATCAAACTCATATTCTAGATGAGTTCCTATGTGTGTGTGACCCTATAGGTCACATATTATGTTGGTAGTGAATGTCCATAACAACTTATGACATCACAAGCAACGGGCAGTGTCTAGTCACACATCATTGCTATCTAAGTAAATGGAAAGTTGGAGAACAACTTCAACCTACAATCTATGTATGGTATTATAGTGTTTGTATAGTTCCTTTGTCACTGATATCCAGATTGAACTAGAGGCATGGAGCAATCATCCTCATTATTATTTAATCTCATTTCTTGAACCAGAGCAGATTGTCTAAGATATATGTAAGCTCAATATCACATATTGACTCACATGTGTGTTTCCATGCATTTCTTAGTCTTGCTAATCAATAAGCATTGGATATCATGATCCCTTAGGAGGGACAAATCGCAACTCTATCACTCACTGTCAATTCTCATGTGTCGTAGTCACCCGATCATCACCTTTATAACAACCCATGTTTTAGGATTGCTTTTGATGATGTAAAAGCATACCGAACAACATGTGATGAGTGTTGTGGTTTTAGGTCTAAGAACCACAAACACCACCATCACTATAAGATATGATTCTAACTTACCTAGTTAAAGTTTCCATGTATCACTCTTATGGTGGGTTTGTCTGATACACTATTCTCTAACATGTATCTATGTGATTGGTTTGATATCGTTGTATCATGACTAATGAGATTCTTTCATTAAACAACTCACACTCTGATCTTATGTGTTATTGTTGTCTATTTACCTTCCACAATAACAACTGATTAGGGACATAACAAGAATGTGTATACTCTTAACATCCTTATGATCTCATTGTTCAGGTCCTCGAGATGAAGACATACGTTATTAAGTAATATCATTCTCTAGACATTTATTATGTTATTTCATTATCTCATAACTGAACAAATAGAATAAATTGGAATCTTTCCTTTATTATTAATCAAATTATTTACAAGTTATGCCATTACAATCATCATATGATTGGCTCTCTGGGCATGCATACCAACACCCTAATTCTTTATATGTGCTTATGTGGCACAACTTTTAATTGGTTTAATGCCAAGTATCTATTTTGTTATCTTATGTTGCAATTCATTTCTGTTGATACCCACTTGGGTGGTCATTTCCTTTTCTATGGGAAGCCTTTTATTTTGACGTCCTTTATTTCATAATGTTACTCAATCCACTTTTAGTATGCACATGCCAATGTCATCTACCTTTTCTCCTCTTGTTAAGGTATGCTTCCAACCCCAGTGTAGGTAAAGAGAACATGGCATTCAACATGGACTTAGCTTAAGGAGTTGAAGCTTGGAGACAAACTTGATATGGTTTATATTTCCCACTACTAGATCCTTGTGTTGTAACATCCATGTAAACCTTGTAAGCAAGATGATGATGTATCTTTCTAAAATTGAATATAGTCATTACTTTTATTCTACTTCTATACTTGGTCTTTTGTATCCCATTATATAAGATTTGAAAATTTTACACCTGTTCCAGCATACCTTTTGAGTGTGTTTGGAATGGATGTTTTATTCTTCAAATTTTAGTAGGGAGTGGATCCCATTTGGGTCCCACTCCTTACCATTACTCCTTAGGCTATGCCACATTACATCAATGATAAATAATGGAGTATGAATGGCTTGGATGTCAAATCTAAAAAGATTAGTGTTACATGTCTTCCACATGCCAATTGTGAATATCTCATCTTTTAACAATGGGAATCATTCGCTACGCCACCCCCCCAATGATCATACTAGAACTAGATGACCCTGTGTATGAAAAATTAAAGGACTTTGATACACAAATCTGACACTCAAATAATGAAGAATCCAATGACACCATTAACACTATCCACCTTAGGATCTCGCATCATAATATGTCATTATATCTTTTAAACTATCTTTTTGGAAGTTTGATGACAACTCCACCATATCCCAAAAATCTACCGCTTCCACCAAGCATGCAACAATTGCTTTTAACACATATAGTGGCCTCGACAGTCTAGCCAACAAGTGGACAACACAAGATTCAGATACCAACAACAATCCCATCCAGCAAGGACAAGCTTTACAAAAAAAACATAAGCATAGTAGTCTATGGTTGATTGCATTACTTGTAAATCCTCTTACATAAGTGGAAGAATACATCTCGTACTACATGCCTATTTGGATGTGTCAGCATGTCTTTTGGAAAATTGGGACACTACATATGGTCCCTCCCTAGATGTCCTATGGTCAGTACATATTCTACTCCAAAGATAAATTAGGAATCGACATAAATCACACTAGAGTCAATGGAGAAGTAGTTGAAGTAGATCTAAGTCCATAAGACATGGCTGAAATAAATTAAGGACTTCTACTTCTTCCCTAAACTACACCTACAAAGAAATATAAGGTCCATGGGTTATCAAAACATAAATTCCACAGGGATTCAAATATCTACATCACACCTACTACTCTAGCATGGTTGAGGTTCCAGATGATTATATGCTTCTGATTTGACTTTTTCAAAGGTTAACAAAAGGACCAGCTCTAGACAAGATGCAGGAGCATGAAACACTAAAATCATAGATGCAATCTAGCCAACTATGTTGTTGAGTAGTATGCATGGAACATTGACCATTTTTACCATAGACAACGTTGAGGTTCTCACATTGGTAAATGAGGAAACCTTAACTCATTTTGTCAAGAGGTGGAGAAAGCTTTCAGAAAATACTGAAAATAAGCCAACCATGGACATAAAATCAACCCCACATGTAAGTGTCAAACATGGTCACACTCCAATCTTACAAATATTCATTTGATCCCATTCAAGTCAATAAAAGCATGCAAACCGCATCGACAAGGGAGTTTAAAAGAACATTGGATTCATTCTCAATGCATTCACCAAGTCATGCAGCAAGATAGGCATAAAACTAGAACCAATAGTTGTTAGTGGAACATCCATATTAGTAGAATCCACTAAACCTAAGAAGGCAGTATAGTCTAAAACCATTATGATTACCTCAACTATTCCAACAATACCCATGGAACAACAATAGAAGATTATTACAATGTAGCCATGGTGGTGACATCCATCATAAAACTTATAAACTACAAAGGATGGAGATATTCTCTCCCATTTTAGCCATCAACACAATAATAAATCTCTTCAATGATGGGGACCCACCCCAAAATCACCCAATCCAACTTTAGAAACAACCATTGGAACTCATCATAGATTGTAATTCAACAAAGACATGCCTCAATGGATACCACAATATTTTACAATGCTTGGGTACACCTAGATATACATATTCCCCAAGATTGAGTCTGCATTGATATTCTTCATGTAGTGGCCACTCCCTAATATGCTTCCTAAGAAATTCAAAAGGATAGCACATTGTGAATATCATCATTTCCCAGGCCACCTCATATATGGATTTTGATCATTCATGCATGTTGTTAAAGACCTTATTGACAACTACACAATCTAGGTGACGCATAACCCCTACAGGGTGGTAATCTTGGAGGAGTACCATGACACCTTGTCAATCCCCCGTTCACCATGTCCCATGAAAAACTAGAGCATCTAGGGTCATCATAATGAATGGGGAAGGGGTAAGTACTCCTATGATAAAGAAAAGTGGAATACTTACAACATGTGGAATGGACGGATATTCTCTAAAGGAACTCTAGAACTTGTTATTTACTTGCTCAACTTGATGGATAAAAGTGCCCTAACATATATGATAGCTTATATGTAGAATATTCTAGAAGTGAAATATGAAAAGCATCAAGAATAATCATGATTTGTACCCTAACCTTAGCAATGGTTGCCTCTAGCATGATGGTCCATGCCACTTCCACACGCTAAATGTTGTATAAAGGATATGCCCTCTCTTCCCAGAAAGGTTGAAGGTTTCAAAGTCTCCCAGAGTGATCTCCTAATGAAGTTGTAAGATAATTTGAACTATCCAAAGTAGAAAGGTTCTCAATTGCACCCATCAAGGAACCACAACCCTCGTGTCTTTTGTCACTTCCACTGAGTTGAAAGCCAAGACAAAAGTAAGTGTAGGGCCTTACAAAAGAAGATCATATAATTCTGAGAAGATAATCCACATGCATAGTCAGAGAAGTTCATCCTCTCATGACATCCTAATTTGATAGGGTCCATGGAAGTATTAGGATGGTATAGAGTGTTATCCACACAATAATCAATGAAGATTTACCTAGCTCTTTTGACCATAAAAAATAGAAAGTTGTCATGAAGATCTATGCAGCTACTACAAAAGCTCTGATAAAGGATTCTACCATCATTTGCATACACCCATGAAGTTACCACCATTAAAGCCATGATATCTGTTTGTGGAACCATCATCTCAACCACAAACTTCACCAAGGACACATCCAAGGTGGGAATTGATGGAACAATACCATGTCATAATGATCCAGTCAGTACAATATGACATTATTAAAGATCCCTATGAAGTCCCTACATACATAGGCATGCCTCCAGGGATCCAAATTCATAAAATTCTATTGCCAACAAGGGTAAGGAAAAAGTCATCTTGTATAAAGATATGACTTTGACTTTGGTGGCCAACTCAACCATTTAAAAGACCAGGGATGTTATCTTGACAAAACCAATTGAGATACCAGGGTTGCTAAAGTTCAATAAGGTACCTCCACCATGATATTTCTTGTGCTCCCACATCAAGAAATATGGCCACTTCATCCTACTAACAGGATTAGTTCCCAATTCCACTATAGCCAACCATTCTTAGGACATAGTGCATATAGGGAAAATCCAAACATACATATCAATTTAGAACTTGAACAAAATCACACCAATAGACATTATCCATTTGAAAGTTCCTTGAAGGCACATGACACATGTTTTCCATGCCTGTAAAATGAAATTGCATGTGTTGTAGTCATATTTGAAAAATGAGTTTTGAGTGTCGAACTCTGAGAATTGGATGCTAGAGACTACTACTAACAAAACCAAATCAGCTACACTGGTGGAAAAGATTGAGTTGGTTGGTTAAAAACTAAGAATTAAATGTGAAAAATAGTGAGGATATTGTCTTGAATTGGAGAGTGGAAATTTGGTATGGTAGTCAGTTTCACCATACTACAATTCATACTTGATTTCATTCAATCCAAAAAGAAATGAACATTTCTTATATTGAACTAACAATATGTGGCTTGCATTACCCACTTCCTTGGTGTAATACGCTATTTAATTTGATCAAATACCCACTTTCATAATATTTAAGTAGTGGATATTATGATTATTGGACTCTCTTTGGATACTTAACCTCACAACTCTTTGGATACTTAACCTCACAATTGTTAGCCCTCTTTCAAAACACATTAATAATTTTGTTAATGATAGTATTTCTAAAATTTAACCTCTCATTTGAAGTGATTAAATATCTAAATTATGCACAAGGTGATCAATTATTAACATGATAAACTAAAGAACATTATCATTAAAATTCCAAGTAACAAAATTCATTTCTGGGTATAACGTATTAAGTACAAATTAACACCAATCTATTCCACTATCCTAGAGAAAAAGTGGGATTAGCCCCTTTATTCAACATAGTAAACCTATAGATTTTAGAGAAGAAGAAAAACATGAAAATAACTATATGGAACTATGGAAATGTGAAAAATGATGATCCCTCAAAAGATGAGCATAAATGTATGGTATTCATGCCGTCAAAATTGCTTGTTGAAGGTGTCAAGATGACCCTTTTGCTTCTTCTTTTTTACTTTTTCTTCTCTCCTTCTTATGTATAGTGTCCAAGTATGCAATCCTTAGGGACATTCATGGTGACTTAGGTCATATAGAGTCATAAGCCATCAAGAAATACTTCTGAGTATCAGATTTTAAGTAACACACCATGGTTGTCAATATATCTACGGTGGTGGTATCAAGGGAGTCCATGTCATTTACTCCTTTATGTCCTTGTTTGATCACAAGAGAGGCACTACCATTGACAGAAAGCCCTATGGAAATGACATGTTAGTGTGATAATATGGACACCTTCTCAAGACCACTGAGTTGGACATCAATGGCATTGAATTGGGTTCTCAGTGTATCGATATGATTAGTGCTCTCAACTTTTCTCTGTTACTTTCTGGTCCATTTTTGGTGTAGTGTTTGTGGTATCTTGATAAATCTCAGTGGCAACAAATTGTATTGAATATATACAATGAACCTAAAATTATATGAGCTTTCATTAGGCTGAGATATAATATTTAATTTCATTAAAAAATGCACAAAAATAGTTGCATTTTATGCATAAGAGTTTCACATGTTAGTTTGGCATATTATGAATGAAAACACATATATGTGAGAATAAATTTCATGTAAAATCACCTAAACTAGCCTATGAAATAATGCTAACGTTGTGCATCAAAACCTATTAGCTTGAATATTTCTCATTCTAGAGAAACACTATTCTCATATTTGGTTGTCAAAAAAGTCAACAAGAAGACAAAGCAAATGAACATAACACTCCTAATATCCGTCCACTGACCGGTCCCAAAATGGCCCTTATCAAACACAAAATCAATAACTATTTTGAAGTGGATAATCATGCCTATAATAGATGTTGACAACATTTAAAATCAATGACAACAAAATTAACTTTAAGTAGGAAAACATCATGGTCAATAGGATGTGTGATTTGTGTACCATGTGATCTCCCTATCTACATTACTCTAGTCGGAAATATAATCTACATAAAAGCATTTCCACAAATAAACATGAATGATGGGAAATATCATAGAAATAGCCTCTGTTGTAGAGTAATGGGTGGATAAAATGGATGGTTTGAAAATAGGATTCACTTAAAAATCTTAATCATTCATGAAAAGAATAAAATATGATGTTCCTAAATGATGGATGTAGTGAAATTGAATGTCTTTTAATACCTACTTCCATTTAGGTGGTATGATGCATGCAATGGATGTATCACCCTAATGAAAAGTATAGGTGGAAATGTGTTTATATATAAAATTCCCACATACTCCTTTTTTATTTCTTACAAATATATATATGCTTGAATTTAGAGATCCTTTTTCTCATTTTCTTGTTTTTATTTCTCTTTTTTCCTTCTTTTAGCAAGATGAGTAGTTCATGCTTAGGATTTTACACTTTGGGAAAAGAGTAAAGAGTACATGCTTTCTCTCTTTGTTGTTGGAGAAGTAGATGTGAAAACTTTTAGACATGTTATGTGATATGCAATAGAAAATGCATCCATATGAAGAGTTGGTAAGCAATGCATAAATGACATAACATGCAAAAAGAACTTTTCAAATGAAAAATAAATAAACTAACTATATGCTTCTTAGCGTGCCATGTAACACAACAAGAAGGATTTTACTTGGATTAAAATTGTTCATCCTATGGTGAAGAATAAATATTAAATGATGGTAGATGAGATCACATGACTAAGAGACAATTTCTTTTCCGACCATGATATATACCTCGCCCTTTCACTTGTGAGATAGGGTGACCTTGAAGTCTATTTTTGAAATTTACATGACAGTTTGCAGTATTATTTGCTTATTTTGGACTAAAACATCATCATAACAAAGCAAGCCAAATGGTTAAGTTGGGTGTATCAGTCATTAAGTATGTCTTCAAGCTGAGTGGTCCACACAATTCCTTAATATTATTCACTCTAGACGTGGAAAACTTTGTCTTAGATATTACAAACTTTAGAACACACATTTGGTACATTAGATAGTTGGATACTCTTTTAAAAGGAAGACTAGTCGTAACTAAAAGTTTCAATTCTTTACATACACAATTGCACTAGACAGATTTAGAGTTAAAACGAAGCAAGGAACTAAATTTAAGAAAGAAAACATGAAAAAACAATATGATAACTAAGGACGCAAGATAGAGAGTCATTACATACCCCTAATTTATAATGTCCTCAATGTCGAGAATAAATCTTAAAGGTCGAGTAGGTGAACTAGATCTCATGTGTTGGGTGGTGAGAAAGTAGATAATGACAAGTTTAGATCTAGAGGGTAAAATGTTCTAGTGAAGTTTGGTGGATAGACAGGTTGTGGTGGTGCTTGAGAGCAACTACCAAAGTTCCCTTGGATCCAAAAATCATCAAAGAGTGGTGAGGCATAGTGCTCAACTCGCTCCAAGAAAATGTGAAATGCTCTTGATTCTAGAAAAGCAGTCACTTGTTGGTAAACATCACTTATCGATGAGTAAAAAAAATGCTCTTTGTTTTGGAATATTTTCTCTTGATAGTTGGTGAAATAAGCCATGCATGCATGCTTGTTGTTTTTTTTTTACCTTTTGGATCAGGTCGATCATGGCTTAGATGCTCTTAAGAGAATATGGTCACTCCTATCTTGGTGCCATAGATATCTAAGGGGGGACACCATGTTGATGGGGAGATTGATTATGTCACCTTCTAGACCTTGTTAGTGTAGATTCCTCTATATGGCTTCCTCCTACATAGCCTCCTCTTAAACATCCTCCTCTTCATCCTCACACTCATCATTAGAAGGTCGATGAAGGTGTTTGACATCTAGAAGGCTAGAAGGGAAAAGACTAGATCAGGGAGTGCCCACTCACCTATCTTAGATATGGTGTAGATCCTCACACCATTTTTGGTGAAGAGATCTACACTTTTGAAGTGTTTGAAATCCAAGTCACCTTTTGTCTTGAGGGGAATGAGACAAGAAAGTCCAATGCAAAGATTTTGGGAAATAGGGGTGATCGTGCCCTCAAAATTAATTGACAGATTCCTCTTTTCACTCTTTGCTATCTGATATGCATGGGACCAATAAGAATGTGCCTATGTTTCCATTCTCTCTCCCTAGTGTAAAGAAGGACCATAGCACGTAAAGATCATGCGATTAACCTTTTCATGTCCTTGAGTAAACCTTGTGAACAACAAGTTTGTAAAGAGGTGATGAAGTAGGTGGGGAAATGGGTATTCAATGTAGGTGATAGAAGAGATATGCTAGTTCACTTTAGAATTGGTAGGGCCTGACATCATCTTTTCCTAGGTATAAGAATGGTTTAAATTGTTAGGGTCACACTATTGGCCTTAGTTGGCCGATCCATAGATGGAATTGAACTCAACCAATGTGACGTGATGAAGGGTGGTGAAGAGATAGAATTTGACCCATCAGTTTTCTATTCATCTATTTTGGTGTGGATCTTGAGGAATCACACCTTAAGATATGAGAGAAACTCAAGCGTGATTTCTAAATATATTGGCCAACCACCAAAGGAAGGGTGATAGTTGTTCCATACATACCTTTTGCGTGTTGTTGGTGAAGTCTATCCTCTCCATGAAGGTTCAATCACTATATCTTGTAGCCTCAAGTACATGTTGTTGAAGCTTGGCATAGTGCTTCTTCTACTCATTAGACCCATGAACAATGTGAGTTGTCTTGAGTATGAGTTGGTGAAGGCAATGGCAGAGGAGGATTCATTCTTGGAAGGGACACTTACTTGCCATCGGAGGGGTTTGAGAGATAGTTTGGTGTCATTGCACTACTCGATTGTGGAAGATTCTCACTCAGGGTTGCTCACACAGTAGTAGAAGAGAAGGAGTTGCTTAGGTGTGGAGATGATGGAAGAATCATCCATTTTATTTATAATAGCAACATTGCCTCGGGGAAAAGTCAGTACCACCAACGTTAGGGTTGGTGGTACCAATACTAGCACCTATCCACACACTCTTGATATCTACCATTGGTGTTGAGTCTTGTTGAGCATTGACGGTGTCGATCCATGAATCATGGTAGTCGATGATACTGACATGTTTTAGTGTTACGAACTTTTGGTGAAGGCCACATATTAGCATTTGTAGTCATTCAATCAACATGTTTGTGGCCTTTTGATCAAGTGCAAAAAATTTGAGTCATGCCCTTCTCAATGATACCAACTTGTTAGTCAGTGCCAACCAAATGTCCGTACAGCATTCTGCAAAACTGATCTTGTTAGCCATTAATCAATCTCAATGGGACCAGCTGTAGAGTCAGTTCCATCAAAACTCACCTATAAATTGGTATCCAAATGTGTAGCCTCTCGATGCCACCAATAGGGTAGTCTATGTCATCAAATTATAATGTAAGTCCATGCATCAATCACATGTTAGATGAAAAACAGGTTTAGTGGTGTCGATTGTTGTGTTGGTCCACTAAAATCTCATTGTATAATTTTGAAAATCTATTAGGGTGGCCTTTAAATGAGCTTGGTGGTATCAAGTTATTGATCAATACCATCGAGTTTTACCTATAGAATATTTGGTTGGCTCTCTAGCTCTTAGTTTCACCACATTGTTGTCGATGGTATTGACTTTCCTGTGTCCTGATATGAATCAAACCAATTCAATGCATCTAGTCTAGCATAAAAACTAAAATTGAAGAATGTGTAAAAATAAAAACTAAAACCTACTAAATGAAAATACTAAAGCATAAAAAAGGAATATGTGGGTTTCCTCCAACAAGTCCCCTAGTTAAAAGTTGTAGGCTTGACATGTTTTAAAATCAATCAATAAACTACATGAGCTTCATTATTCCTAGTCACTAATAATATTTCTCCTGATATAATTTTCCAACAATTGGTGGTTAGTCTTACAAACATGGAATCCATCACTAGCATCCATAGTTCCATGTGGATAGACCTTAACAACATCATAGGGGCCACTCCACCTAGATCTAAGCTTTCGGAGGTGAAACTTCAATCAAGAGCTGAAAAGAAGCACTCGTTAACCCAAGAGGAACTACATTTGCAAAATATGTATATATTGAATCTTATTAGTTCTCTCTCTATACAACCTCACAATCTCATATGCATAAAGCCAAATTTTATCAAGTTTATTTAGTTATGATATCCTTTTTGTGCATGCTAGAGTTATGTCAAAAATTAGTTTCTAAATCCAATGTAGCTTAATGCCTTGATTACGCAATAAGATGACATGACCTGTCATACAACAACTGATAAGGGGTGGTACCTATTGAAGTCTTAAAATATGTCCTATATTCCCATAACCCATCATTGACTTGCATACTCCAGTTGGTTCCCGAATTAGTAAATGTCTTCTCTAAGATCAAATTACCTCCTTAATTGACACATCTATCTTCCAATGTGTATGAGGATGGTATGGGGTACCTACATGGTGTGTCACCCAATATTACATCAATGAGTCCCAAAAATGGTAATTCATGAATTGTGAATTGACATCACTAATACTCACTCGGGATATCCAAACTGATAGATAATGTGTTCCCTAAAAAAACTACAAAAAACATGTCCCTCATTGTTGGGGGTTGGAATTGCTTCCACCCACTTTGGCACATGATCAATGGATAAAAATATGTAATGATATGAATTTAAGGAGACACAAGGATCCATAAAATCAATGTTCCATACATCAAACACTTCAAGTTACTAAAATATTTTCACTAGCATATCTTGCCTCCTAAACAATTGCCAATACATTGACATTCGTCACATATTCCCACACAGTCATGTGCATCCTTGAACAAGGATGGACAATAAAAACCACATTCCATAACTTTTACAATTACTCAACAGCTATGGTGGTGGCCTTTAGTGGGTAGGGAGTGACTGTGAGCTAAGATCGTGTCCACCCCCCACTTGGGTACGCATCTCCTTACGAATCCCATATGTAAATTTTTTAAATATCTATTCATCCTAGATGAAATATCTCAAGGAATGGTAAAACTTCTCCCCCCCTGATACTTCTAATCCCCAGGAATCACTATACATGCTAAGTAATTTACAATATCATCATATTAGGGATCATGATTCCTAACATCTCAAAGTCTCTTACCAGGAAAGGTCTCTTGAATAGAGATATTTAACCCATTCCCTTCCACTCTATCTAGGTGAGAGAGGTGATCAAAAACCATGCTTGTATTTGCTGCCTTATCCCTAACCTTGATGTTGAACTCTTTTACGAGAAATATCCACCTAACAAGCCAAGATTGTATTTCCTTTCTCTATAGTAAATATTTAATGATTGCATGATCAGTCGACACTATGACCATAGCTGTTACCAATTATTAATCAAATTTATCAAATGTGAAACCACAAATAGGAGTTCTTTTTCACTTGTGTTATAATATTATTGGGCATCATTCAAAATGATAGGCATACTAAATAACAAACTGATATCAGGTTTTGAATTGTCCTAACACATGTCTAACCACATAGAAGTGTCATACACAAGCTAAAAGGGGTGACTCCAATATAGAGCCAAACCAACATGTACCAAGATAAACTTATATTTTATAATAGAGAAGGCATTTAAACAAATATCGCCATGATAAAATTCTGCATCACTTTCATGCAACGCTAAAAGTGTCTTGGTTATTTTAGAGAAAACTTGGATAAAATGCCTATAGAAACCAACTCCTCCCAAAAAGCTCTTCACTATCTTCATCGATGATGGTGGGAGAGATTCAGAGATAAATTCTATCTTTTATGGGTCTACTTTTGTGTCCTTGTTAGACACCTTCTTTCCAAACACAATGCCCTCATTCATCGTCATGTGCCATTTTTCTTAATTTAGAACCAAGTGTGTATCCTTACACCTTTGTAGCACCTTATCTGGTCTATTTGGGAAATTATCAAAAGGGTCCCCATACATCAAAATATCATCCATAAATATTGATAGCCATCCTTCCACCATATTTGAGAAAAATGGGATGCATGCACCTTTAAAATGTAGTAGGCATATTACAAGGACAAAAGCCATGTGGTGGTATAAAATTGTTCCATGAGGGCAAGTTAAAGTTGACTTCTCTTAATCTTAAGGCTCAATGGAAATCAGTTTGTAGCCGGATTATCCATCAAGAAAATAAAAATCATAATGGTCGGTGAGATTCTCTAAAATTGGATTGATAAACGATAATGGAAAATGATCCTTTAAATTGGTAGTGTTAAGTCGATGATATTCTATGAAAACCCACCACCCTATCACCAATCCATTGGAAACCTAATCATTTGCATTATTGTGGTCACAGTTATTCCCCACTTTTTACACACTACTTGTGTAGGGCTTACCCACTTATAGTCATTAGTAGCATAACCTTGTAGATAAAGCTACTATTTGCATCCTTTTTAACTACCTCATCCAAGATGGGATTCAGCCACCTCTAGGTTTGTACTAGTGTTTTTATCCTTTATCCATTTGTATTTTGTGTTGACATGTTCTTAGAAAAATACCTTTAATATCTACAACAGACCACCCAAATGCTTCTTTGTTATAACCCTGATTTTTGCTTGTATGGTTTGAAATGCAATTTTCCCAATAAAATGTGTATGCATGGAAATCGTATGTGTTATGCTCAATGAATGGGTTTCTTTTCCAATTTTCCTTTGAATGAGTAATTTTGTGGATCCTAATAAATTAGTGAGTCCAATGTGATAAAAGGGAAGAACAAGATAAAAGAAATCTAATAATAGATAAATAGAAAAAGAAATAAAGATGATGGAGAGAATTATGTAGAATCATCTAGAAACTGATGAATGACCTTCATGGATTATATTTCAAATCCACTTGGTTAATAATCATAAAAGGAATCCAAATAAAGGAATAGAAGATAAAGAGACAGAAAATATGAATTAAGATATGCCTTTTGAATAGACAGCTTGTATATGAAGAAAAGCCTCTCTTATTTTTGAGTTTTGACTCCAACCTTGGCGTGTAAGTAAATAAAGTTATAAAAAAGTTTCCCTTAAAATTTGGGATTAAAAAGATATATGGTTTACGAATTATGAATTTTGAAAGATTTCCTAACATACATTCTCATTATGTCCATGGTCAGATGTTATTGTAGAAGGTAGATAGACTTAAATAACACATAAAAATAGTGTGTGTGTTGGTTGATGATAGAATCTCAGTCATGATATGTGATATCAAACCAACCACACAAATACATGTTAGAGGACATTGTATTGGGAAGACCCGCCATGAGACTGACACATTGAAGCCATTGCAATGGTAGTCATAGTCAGCTCTCATAGTGTTGGTGGTGATTGTGGTTCTTAGACTTGAAGTGATTACACTCATCACATATCATTCGGTATGCTTTGACATCATCTAACATAATCCTCAATAAGGGTTGCCATAACGTTATGAGTGGGTGACTGTGACACATGGGAACTAACTATGAGTGATGTTTACATGTGAAGGAGACTCTTACATCAGAAAAGCATGTTTAGTGCCACTATCTTCATGATTGCAGGTCCTCTATGCTGGAACTGCAAGTTATAATACTTAAAAGTAGGTTAGAGTTGCAAAAGAGTGAATATAGCACATGCTAAATATAAAAAGAATTTTGTTATTCAACTTAAAAAATATATGAAGGAACTTCTTTGAACTGTTGATATGCTTAGATCTTCTTCAGGATATCATGAAACAGTTAGGGCACCACTATCTGGCATTAGTGAGGAAGTTCATATGCGGATTCATGTGTTTTTTACCCTCTAAATATGCATTAGTGACAATCTATTCTTGTACTTGTTTAGGTGGTTGTTGTGAATGCAAAAATTCCTCTTATATTACTATATAAAGAACATATGTAGAGGGCTCCTGGCATTTTTTGTATCCTTACCCTATGGAAGATTTCTCTATCATTTTCCCACTTTGAAGAGTGACTATCTTAGCTTGTTGATTATTGTGTCTAACATTAGTGTTACCTGAGAAGCCTCCGTTGGTGGATTTTTGCATATTAACAATGTCTATATCTCTAGGCTCCTTAATTGGGGCCCTTGATTTTTCTACGTCTTGTGTATAGATATATGTAGGTTTTGTTCTTTGTCATGAATTTCTAAAATAAATCCTCAAACCTTCATGGGCGCCCTTATCCTCTTTCCTAATGGTTTTGTTGAGAATTATGAAATTTTTGCCGTGGAGGTGGTTTCACTTGTGGTGAATCCTATTAGATATTTTTTGGATCCTTCCAAAAAAAGGTATTTTTGTGGCATGGATATTTCTCATTTATACTATTTTTGGTCTCATGCATATACATGCACTACTATTCATCATCTCCATATGGGTTAGAGTTTATTTCTCCCAACGATATTGTAATTTGGATCATATGTGACTTGAGTTGCTTCATATCACAAGCTTACATATCACACTTAGGTGATCTTTTACTCACATGGTATCTGCCCCTTGACCGATTCCTACTCATATTTGTTAGAGTTCATATGTAATCCAGATTGATATATTCTTATGTTAGATTTCATATTTGTTAGAGTTCATATGTAATATGGATCATATGTGACTTGAGTTGCTTCATATCATAAGATTCTATAGCACACTTGGGTGATCTTGTAATCACATGGTAGCTGTCCCATGACCGATTTCTAGTCATATTTGTTACAATTTCTTAGTTCTTATTTGCTTTGTTGTTTAGAAATTAGAATTTTCTAACACTTCTTTGCTTTGTTGTTCAGAAATAACCTAGCACCTAAACTATGTGATGTAGTCATTTGAACTGTGTGAATGACATAATAGAAAATATCTTCTTGGTCAAACAAGTCAATTCCATGGTGAAGGCATTTCCTGAGCATGTCCTAGTAGTGCTCTCACGCCTCTAGTATGATTCATCCAGATACTACTTAAAATTGTTTATTTTCCCCATGAGCTCTATGGTTTTGGAGGAAAACATCACTTGAAGAAGATATCAATCATATCATCCAATATTTATCAATGAGAATGGAAAGAGATTCAAAAAAGACAATTGTGGTCGGTAATCTATCAATCTTTATGGTATCACATCTTGCCATGAAGCTATTAATATGTTATGCAGGGTCACTATGCTAGTGTCCATTGAACGTGTGAGATTTCACCACAACAACTAAGCTTGGATCTATCTTGTAGATGTTCACATCCACATATTGTCACTTAATTAGACCCAATTGCATAGTATTGGTGGATGATTTGATTCTTTCTTGGTAGTTTTCTTTTTATTCTGCACTACATGGTCATTGTCATCCCAGTGATTAAACATTTATGGTTCTTCTGGTTCTACCTCTAGTTCTTTTCAATCAACTGTATGTGCTAATAGATTCTCCAACTGCATTATTTTTTCTTCATAGAAGAAGCTAAAAGTTCCTTTGCTCATTGAAGAATGTTCTCATGATCGATAGATGACGAAGATAGATTTTTGTACTGTTGGTCTAATTACAAACCATAAAGTAGTACCCACAATGTAATAGAGATTTGAGAAACACATGCTACTAATATTTGTGACAAAAAAAATCTTGTAATAATGATTGAGTGAAAGATAAATGAAAAATGTGGCATGAAGTGGACGATTTTAGAAATAACAATGCTAATGTTGCCAATTATCCAGCAACGATGCAAAAACTTGACACATGTTTACACTATGTGTAGAGTTCAAGTGCATGTTTCGTAGTAATATTAAAAAAATGAGTTATGTGTTTGAAACTCAGGGAATTGGATGCTAGAGACTACTACTAACCAAATCCAAATTGACTAGGCCTAAGGAAGAGATTGAGTTGTTTTTTTAAATAGAATTAAGATTGACAAATTAGTGAAGAAGGGTTTTTTGAAATAAGAGATTGGGATCCTCTTGGATAATCAGTTTCACCATGGCACAATTCATACCTGATTTCATCTTATCCGTAAACATATCAGCATTTCTTATATCAAATTAGGGATATGTAGTTTGCATTACCCGCTTTGAAAGTGTAGTGCACTATATAATCTAATAAAAAAACTATTTTGCAATGTTCAATAAATGGATTAAGTGACTACTAACCTTTCTCTGGATATTGAACCTCAAATTTGTTATTCCTCTTTGGGAGTGCTTCTAGTTTGTTAATTATAGTTTTTCTAACTTTTAGCCCCTCTTTCAAAGTGATTAAATATATGAATTGTGCACAAGGTGATCAGTCATGAACATGATAAACTAAAGCACATTATCATTGAAATCCCAAGCAATGAAAATTATTTCTAGATAGTAATTTAGGTACAAATTAACTATGGGCTACTCATAGGTCCTAGAGAAAAAGTGGATGATCCCTGCATACTGAGCATGGTATCAAAATAGATTTTAGAGAAGAAAAATAACATGAAAATAGCTGGATGAAACTGGGAAAACATGAATAATGATGATCCCATTTGAATATGAGTGTGAACATATGGCATTTTGGCTGTCAAATTCCTCCTCGAAGGTGTCGATATGACCCTTTATCCATGTTTCTTACTTTTCTTCTCTCATTTTTCTATTCCGTGTCTGGGTATGCAATTGTCTTTGATGGATGTCATGACTTGGGTCATATATAATCATAAGTCACTAAGAAATAATCTAGAATGTTGGATATTAAGTCAAAGATCATGGTGGTCAACATATTTACATCGGTGGTACCATGATAGTTGGTGTCGTTGACTCCTCTATTTTCTATTAATATCATAAGAGAGTTAGTAACAGGAGAGCTAGTGGAATCGAGATGTTACTATGATTTTCTAGATGCCTTCTTGAGACCACATAGTTGGTGATCAATGGCACTAAAATGGGTTCTCGATGACATTGAGATAGTCGGTGTTGTCGACTTCTCTATGTGACTTTATGGTCCATTTTTGGTGCAATGCCAGTGGTATCAAGATAAATCTTGGTGGCACTGACTTGTACTGAATATATGCCATGAACCTAAAGTGTGATGAGCTTTCATTGAATTGAGATATAAAATGGTAATTATGTACCAAATGCATGAAAATAGCATAAATTGATGCACAAGAGTTTCACTGGTTTGTTTCGGCATATTATGAGTGAAACATGTATATCTAAGAACAAATATCATGTAAAAGAACTTAAAATAGCCTACTAATTAATGATAAAATTGTGTGCATCAACACCTTTGTGCCTAAGGACATTCAACTGGAGAACTTGGCAAACATTATTGCATTGATCACCAAGCCAAAGATGGCCACCTTCTTGAGGATGAAACCCCGTCCAGTCTAGATGCAAATCCAACATTTTACCTCACCATCAAACATGTGGCATGAATATTCCATTTCCTTCATTGATAGTGGTTCTAGTCATAATGCTTCGTCACACTCAAAATTGAGATGAGTCTAACATAGTCTACCTACTCAATGGTTGTCACCTTCAACTGCTCACTGAAAGCATTTGAGAGACCCTTGACCTTGCTCAAAGTACTGAACATACTTAATTATCATAATTGAATGTTTAGAACCTTAATTTAACCTTGTTATATGCTTTGTAATCATAATATAAGATTAAGTTTCAAGTTTGGTCGAATTTTGACAGTGTTTGTGCAAGTTATGTAATTTTATGCACATTTTAGGCTTTTCTGTAATTTACCAAATTGAGAGGTTTTCTTTGCAATTTATCACTTTCATTATGTTATTTTGATGTTCTCTCATCATTCTTGAGCTTTTTTATCCATGGGGTGCCTAGTTTATCCTTGGTTTGGGGATGTTTTCCTCAAGGGTATTTTAGGGTTTACCCCTTTATGGATGAACTACCTTTAGGAACTATCAAGCAAATGGTTTATTTGCTTTGGTTGCAAAATCAAGAAACGAGGGATAAGCAGGTATCCATGGAAGGTGGATCAGATGCTTGTGTGTCTGTTTGTATATCCTTAATAGTTTAAGGTCATGGATGCATGGAGAGCTTTTTAGACACATCATGCTTCTTCTCTCCCTTATCCTAGAGCTTTGTATATCTATTTTTGAGCTCCCAAACTAAAGTTTTGCTTTCCACCACTTCTTTCCTTCTAAGAACCTCTTTCCCTATCTATTTAGCTATGGATGACATGTCCAAGGTAGAAGAAGAAGGTGAACTTCTTGGTGGAAGCTCCTAGGGTTTTGTTTTGCTCTCTTTTAGGGTTTAAAAAGCTTCCTTCTAGTGATCTTGACCTAAATGAGTAAGAATCCCCTTCCTTCCTCTATTTTTTTCTATGTTATCCTTCCTCCTACCTTTCTCCATGTCGAAACTTGCTGTTCTATGGTAGAAATTTCTCTAAATCTCTAAGACCCTACCTTACTTGCTCATTATGCTTAGGGTTTGCTCATTTGATGAAGAAAGGTGCTAGATGGACGAGTTCACAGCTTATGCTTGGATTTTCTACCCTACCTGCTCATGTTTTCTTCTATTTGGTATTTTATCTTCTAATTAGAGTCAAGTTTTATAACTTGCTCCACGTTTTTTTCTTACCATAAGCTTACTAGCTCATGTTCTTGCTTTTAAATGATGATCCATGCACTAAAAAGCTATGCTTGACTTGGATTTTGATTTTTATAATATTCCCTATTCTAATTTCAGTTCTAGATGAACTTGTGATCATGTGTACGTTATTCCTAAGGTATAATATGACTTGTATCAGGTTGGTTTCACAAACGATGGTGCTAAACACATATCAACAAATGGTCAATTTTAGGGTTTAAAGTTGATTTCTTCTATAAACACATGACTCAATGGTGGTACCATTGCAACAACCGATGGTGTTGTCTTCATGACAACTGATGGTGGTAACCAAGGGTTTCAACTAATGTTCACCCCTTATCTCAGGTTTTGGCCTAATTATAAGCTTAGTGATTAACAACTAAGTACCCTAATGATGTTGTCAATCAATGGTGATATTAGTTTGATATTCGATGGTAATTAATGAATATAGTGTTGATCTAACAACCTATGGTGACTTAATGGTCACTAGTGATGGTTTATCAGGTCTCCACAACCTATGGTGAGTTAATCATGTAGTTGTAGCATCAATTAAGCCTTAAACCAATGGTTTCTTGGGTCATTTGATGTAATGGTCGGACCTATACTCCAATTGATGGTTTTAATATATGAACTTGACCTAATGGTTAAGATCTAATGTTTCTTCTACCAATAAATTGGAATGATTCCTAAATGTAATATGTTGGTCCTAATAAAGTGATTTAAATGGTTTCCTTTATGAGATCAACTTAAGACGCTCATTTACTGACGGATTGTTTTAAATAAACAATTGCTTGTGGGTTTTACCCTACTCTCAATGGAACTTTTTGTGTTGTTAATCAAGGGATGTCTAGGGTTAGATGGTGACTCTTTCTAGAGCACAAATCAATGACTTCATAGGTGGTTTGTTCAATATTTTTACTTATGTAAACGACCAATGGCTATACCTTTTCAACACTTAATGGTTAGAAGTTGATGCCTCAATATTCCCATTATTTTGGGTGAAGCGTGTAGTGTAATGCCATGATTCTGATGATGAGAATTTGATGGTTCAATGACTTAAACTTGTAGGCTTACCCTTGCCCTCCTATGATTATAATTTATAATCACCATAATAAATTAATGGGTAACCCTAATGAGGTATAGCTTGTTATACCTAGCTTTAATATAACTAAATGATGGTAATTGGGTATGAATGGTCCTTGAATAATTAATACAATCATGGAGTACTCTCTTATTGTTGTTGAAACCATAGTATGCTATAACCTGATGGATCCACCTTGATTTATGTGTGGGTTCATACTTGAGAATAGTATGGAATGTGATGGTGATGCTTCACCTTATGTATCCATGATCCAATGGAGATGACGTGAGTTAGGAATTGGGTATAAGTGATGATTAGTAACATTAATATAATTTATCTTGTTGAACCTAACTCTAATGCAAAATAGATAAAGATGAGTATTCATGTTTAACATTCTTATATGATGGAATGATGTTGAAATAACCTCCTTAATATGATCATAACCTTAATATGTTAATTGGTGGTTATCATAGCCACACGGTTGATAGTTTCTTATGCTAAACGTGTGCATTGTAAATATAATGAGGGTTAATCATGTTTAGATTCCTTACATGTTGATGTAATAAAGGAATGGTCTTAATGTTAATATAACCCTACTATGATTGTTTATGAATATCTCCTAGCTCATTAATGCAATATTGTGTTGATCTAGTGTATTATATGTAAGTGATGTTGTTGAGCCTTGTTATAAGGAATGCAAAGATAGTGATGATCTTGCAGGGAAAAATATGATGGTCTTAATGACCTTTGGACATGGTTGAGACCTAAATGAGGTGTATTCCTCTTGTGTTGATGAGGGTTGGTACCCTGTGATATTGTGAAAAGGATTTATATCATGTGATAGTATGATGACAAGTTTAGTCTCATGAATGTCAAGTGAATAGCATCATTTAATGATGAGATGATGAACAATATGTATTATATGTTTTATATCTTCTAAAATTGTGATATAGCAATGTTTGCTAGAAGTGAATTAGGGTTTTTATGTCCACTGGTTTGATGCATCCTTAATTCACCCAATTGGAAATAATTAATCAAGTGAAATTCTAATCATGTAGTGCCCTATGCCATAGATCCATCTGAGTGTCAGAACTTGCCAAATGGTGAAACGAGTATTCCTAAGGGAACTCAAAGAGCATACTATTGAGTATGTGGGGTGCTTGTCATCCTAAATCCAAGTGTTTAGGGGGGATGAATATGGTCATACCTAGCCCTTAGTTTGAGAGTGATTGTGGTCATGTCTCAATGATTATATATGTGATGAGATTGGAGGATACCTCAGATGGTAGGGTATGTGTACCCACCTCCTTTCACTAGTGTCGTGACCCGTACCAAGGACAGACTAGGCTGTAGCACCTTAACCTTATGTGTCATTGTAGGGGACCCGTACTGACTGGGGGTGGAGAAGATCTTAGGATTTCAGCTCTTCATAGATCTAGTATGACACTAATTTTTACTTAGTAGTTGTCAGTTGTATTTTGAGTGGTATCCTCAAATTCCTCAGGGAATAACAATAGATGTAATATAGTTGTCTAGCAAATCTATTTAGTGTTATACATGATGCTTCATATTGGATGACAACCCTTGTTCTTCTCTATACATAGAGATGATATTTAATGCATTAAAATATAGTAGATATTCTTATGTTGTGGATATGCTCATGTTATAAATGTGTACATATGATAGTCATGTTTAAGTTGATAGAGATAGTATTACTGTTGGCTATGATTATGGCATTTGTTATCACATGTTGTTAGCTATGTTTATATTGCTAGCTATGCCTTTGTAACTAGAGTTGCCTATACTTCTAATCATGCTTATGCAGACAGTTGTGCTTATATTGTTAGCTCCACTTATGATGTTGATAGGTTCAACTTGTTAGACATGTTGATGTTGTTAGCTATGTTTATGATACTAGACTTATTCATGATGTTAGATATGCTCATACTGCTAGACTCCTTGTACTGTCAATAGGAATATGAGAATAGTCTGGCTAATGAATATAGTTATTATCTACTCCTTTATGTATTTTGTTAATCATAAGTGTCTTTGACCTTACTTATTATATATGATTAAACTTCTTAAATTGTCTCATTGCCTAAAAATGTTGGAATCAATAAATGTTGTTGGAGGTTATATCTCTTATTGGGACGTGGGTCTCACCCTTGTGGTTCGCCACATCTTATATATATATATATATATATATATATATATATATATATATATGGTTGTTCATTTGTTACCCGCATGGGTAGCCAGAATTTTCGCTACCCGCTGGAGTAACTCGGGTCAAAAGAGTAACTATATGGTGCGTTGGAGTAACTCGGGTCAAAAGAGTAACTATATGGTGCGTTGGAGTATCTCTTCTGAATTGAAAGAGTAACTATATGGCACGCTGGAGTAACTCTGAGAGCAAAAGAATAACTGCGCAGAAAAAATACATTCAGTAAATATATGGACTGGTTTTTTTATTTTGGGGGGGGCAAATGATATTATTTTTGGATCAAATTTTTTGGGGATCTAGATAAAATTCTCCTCTACAATTGAGAAAAAAAATTAAAAATATCAGGAAGGGTGCGCTGGAAGCTACCCGTGCAGGTATTAAAGATAATCCCTACATATATATATATATATGGGTGGGTTTAAAGGCAAGACACCCACCAACTTTTGTGTTTGGATTTAACAAAGTTTATTGTAAATGAGCAATCCTATTAATTCCTAAGGGCATCTCTTTCCAAAGATATATCCTTTATACAATACTCCAACTCATCTAGGAAGGAAACCATATATTCCTCCTCCTAAACTTTTCTATCTCATGGTTAGTAGAAAGTAGGAAAATATTCAGTAGATTTCCAAAGTGATAACACATATATCCAATCTTGTCCTTCAAGCATTCCTTTAATTAGATTACCACATTTATTTGATTGACACACAAAAGGCCATAAACACTCCTTTCCATTATCATGCCTTGGACTTTATTAATACAAAAGACATAAAGGAAAGCATAAATTTATATGGTGCATTTTGGATAATCTAATTGATTATTAATCCACAGAGAACCACTTAATGACTTGGGTCTAGATCATTATTTGTCTCCCATAATTCAATTATTCCTATTTCTAGGAAACTCACTAATGTCCTCTCCCAAGTCATAATAATTGAGATTTAGGGAGATATCTTTCCCCTATCAAGCTTGCTCCTTCTAAGCACATATTTTAAACAAAACCAATATCCTTGGTTTAAACTATTCTAGAATCCTCTATAAGTATAAAAAGGCTAGAACGAGATATTGTTATTGTTGTATCAACATAGTGTTGCCACTACTGGCAAGATATTTTTTTTTGCCTCCCAAAGCGTGTTGCTCCTCTTTTTTTAATTTTTGTGAAAGAAAGTACAAAACTTCCCCCAAGAAGGAGAGGTACTACCAAAGCAGACTAACATATGAAAAAGATCTGTACAAGAAGTAAGGAAAACAAAAGGACTAAAATTGTATCTATCTATATAGAACCTAAAGGATTAACTCAATATCCTTTTTAACAGTATTCCAGATCCTCTCAGAATGGCAATCCATTCCATCAAAAATTCTTTGATTCCTCTCACTCCAGATAGCATAGACGACCAAATAAGAACACGTCCTACTCCTCTTACTCGTGTATTGCATAAGGTTAGAGATAGAAATAGGAATTTCCTTAATGAGATCTTCAGCAACAACAGATGCCCAAATGCTTTTAGAGAACACACACCCAAAGATAATGTGGTTTAAGTCTTCATCACAATCCCTATAGAGCTCACATATGGAGGTGAAGGAAAAGCCTCTTCTCTTCATATGGTCATGAGTAAGAAATTAATCAAGCATAACTCTCCACATAAAAAGCTTGCACCTCACTAGCGATTTTTCCTTCCATACCCA
The DNA here is from genome assembly GCA_963693085.1 of Alisma plantago-aquatica. Classification (NCBI taxonomy): domain Eukaryota; kingdom Viridiplantae; phylum Streptophyta; class Magnoliopsida; order Alismatales; family Alismataceae; genus Alisma; species Alisma plantago-aquatica. The sequence continues at coordinate 508,492,260 of OY856414.1, forward strand.
GCTAGCCCAAGAAACATGAGGGCTTTCCTCCCACAGTAAATTCCAGAAATCCCTTAATCTATGAGTTTCCTTATCGTCTAGGAGGATACTGCCTTTGATAATAGAAGAAGGCTGAAATTACAACTTGATGACATCAATGATTCTGGAATAGTTTTTGGAATTCCTCTCAAGCCATACACCATCCTTCAGCATACTTCTCATCTTAACTATCTTCCCTTTACCAAGTTTCAATATATCCTTCTGATTGAGCACACTATCAAGGAACTTCCCATTGGGAACCCAAGGCTCTCTCCAAATAAGAGTATTTATATCTAGGTTAATAGAAATCCTATTAATAATCAGGTTCCTAGTCCTTAAGATATTGCTCCACATCCAAGAAGAACTAGAATTACCTTCACACTTCCAAACAGAATTGCCTTTGAGATATCTAGCATGAATCCAACGCACCCAAAGTGATTCCTTCCTCATAGCAATATTCCAAATGTTCTTAACAACACAGGCTTTAACCATATCATAATTTATCTTTATGCCTAAGCCACCTTCTACTTTGGGTTTACACACCTTACTCCATGTAACCGCATGGGTAACCTTCTCACCTAAGGCACCACTCCATAAAAAAATTCGACACAACTGATCAATTTCATCAGTGATTGCAGAGGGAAGAGGAAATGAGGAAGCCCAGTAGATTTGAAAAGCAGACAGGGTAGAATTAATAAGTTCAAGTCTCCATGCATAAGTTAGGTGAATCGATTTCTAGCCATCCAGCCTTTGCTTAATTTTATCGACAATAGGAGAGAATAAATATCTAGTGATCCTTCCTTTAAAAAGGGAAAGCCCAAGATATTTTAAAGGAAACTTGCCTATCTTAATATTCAAACCAGAATCCTTCACAATATTGTCAGCAGCTTCATTACATATCACAACACTTTTGTCTAAACTAATGCTCAACCCCAAAACCTTGCTAAAAGTATTGATCACCAACTTAACACCATCAATAGAATTTAGATCAGCCTTAGAGAAAAGGACCACATCATCAGCAAAGATGGCGTGAGAAACAGCAAAGTCATGAGAACCTTTAATGGGCCTGAATAGATTCTGAGAAACATAGGATTTCATGATACTAGTAAAGCCCTCCATGGCAATGACAAACATATAAGGGGCAAGGGGATCCCCTTGCCTAATACCCATGCCAGGTTTAAAGGAAGTACCAGGGACACCATTGATAAGAACCTACATACTAGTAGACTCAAGGAGAATATCAATCCAATATATAAAACATAGGGGGAAATTCGTGTTCTGAAGCATCAACTTGATAAAATTACAACTAATAGAATCATAGGCCTTCATGATGTCCATCTTGATACAGATATTAGGTTTAGTGCTCTTGTATATTTTGTTGATCAAATCATTAACAAGAAGAATAGAATCATTTATATATCTTCCTTTGATAAAAGCACTCTACTCAGGGCTAATGATATAAGGAAGGATCCTTTGTAACCTATTTATCAAAATTTTAGAGATAATTTTGAACAAAATGTTACATAAGGAAATGGGCCTCCAATCCTTGATAGAAGTAGGGTTACTAGTTTTGGATATGAGAGTAACAAAGGTCTTGTTGACCTCATTTAAAATCTTACCACTAGAAAAGAAGTTCATAACAACCTTAGAGACATCCTTTCCAATAATGTGCCACCAAGTTTTAAAGAAATGAAAGTTGTACCCATCATGCCCAGGGGCTTTCTCCCCCTTAGAATGTTTGATAACATTGTTGATTTCTTCCTAAGTAACTAGACCACAAATGGTATCAAAAATTTCTCTAGACAACTTAGGGAGAATCCAGGAAGAATCCCATTCACTAAAAGAGCCAGGAACACCAGAGAATAAGGTTTGGAAATGATCAGTAATATGGATCTCAATGGCCTCATCATCGGAACACATAGTACCTACAATCATGATACTCCTGATATTGTTCCTTTGTCTCTGAGTCTTGAGATAAGCATGAAAAAACTTTGAATTTTTATCACCCAAGTTCAACCACTGAACTCTAGAATTTTGTCTAACAAAATATTCCTCCATATTATAAGCTTCAATGGCTTCCGTTCTTTTCTTCAAAGTAACCAATTGAATCTCACTATCAGTAGGATGTCTATCTGCCTCAAGTTGGGCAATGCACGCCTCACTTTCCTTCACTATTCTATTATCAAATATGTTGCCTACTTCCCTTTTATTCTAGTCACATAGAGTTCTCTTGAGCTTCCTCATCTTTTCACAAACCTGAAACATAGGACAACCTGAAACTTCAACCTTCCAGACCTCTTCAACAACACTAAGAAAATATGGTCGGCCAGTCCATACATTGATGAATTTGAAAGGTGTTTTCTTTTTAAAAACACCCTCCTTTAGTTGAATAGAAAGGATTCTATGGTCGCTATGGATGGAAGCAGAGATAATACCCCAAAGTTGGGGAAACTTGTCAATGAATTCCAGATTGTAAAAGCCTCTATCAAACTTAGACATAACAAGGTTGACACCTTCTCGCCTATTATCCCATGTGAAGTCAGAGCCCGAAAAGGAAACTTCAGAGAGACTTGCATCATTCATGAAATCATTGAAAAGAGTCATGGATATATATGAAGGTTCAGCATAGCCAAACCTATCAGTAGAGAAATGGACACAGTTAAAATATCCAACAATCAATCAGGGGGAATTACCAACCATATCTCTAATACTCAACAACTTAGGCCAAAGAATAGCTCTTTTAGAATCTGGATTGTGAGCATACACAGCAGTGAGATAAAAAGAAAAATTATCAATAGAAACACAACAGTGAATGAATTGATCATCATAAGACATAGGAATAATTTTGATAGAATCGCTTGACCACATGATCACTACTCTGCCCAAAGGATGCTCATCGTGGTTTGAAATCCATCTAGCAAAAGGCCAACATCTATTAATGGCTATGGCCATTTTCTTCCTTCTAATCTTCATTTCATACAAATAGACTAAAGATGAAGAGTTCCTAGATACCGCCTCCCTCACTGCATCCTGGCACCCTGGCTTATTCAAGCCACAGACGTTCCAGGACAGTATAGACAAAGGATTAACCATTGGGGGGGTCGATGGATCAACCTCTCCCCCATCTTCACGATGTACAGAACTCTCCCCCTCCTGACAATCAGTGATTTCATAGCTAGAAAGAGGGGAAAATTTATTGATGGAAACAGGGTTATTCCAATGAGTGTTCTTAGGAGCCACCCTAGGTGGAATTGTCTAGATAATTACTCCTTTAATTATCTAAAACAACATGTATTTTATTTTCCTTTAGAACTTGACAATTACGTTTATCATATCCAAAAGCTATCATTATTTAGTCATGTATGAATTCCTTCTATTTATTTATCTTGTTCCACAAGCACCCATGCCACAAAGGTGGTTAACCTTATTATTCCACCAATAATACTATTGGATAAAATTATTCATAAATCCATGGCTTATATTTATTCAATTCAATTTTACCAAAAATTGAGGACAATACATTCACCACTCGTTAAAAGGAATTTTGTCCTCAAAATTCAAACTTAGTAAGATTTAAGGTGAATGAGATCTTATCTTGAAAACTTTGGGTTAGCAACCCTTCTTAGATATCATTCATATATTCTATTAATATACAAATTCCTCATATTACCACTAAGGTTGCCACCTAAATTCATTTCAAGGTGCATCCACATCCTTAGCATTACACAAGTTCATCTCTCGATGATTACATTTTCCACTTGTGATTTCAATTTCACTTGGTGACTATCTTTTCACGTAGGTTTCCAACCTATTACTCATTTATTTTCACATAAGGGTGAGGTGACACCTCTAACCCTAGATCATGTCATTATATTCAAATTAAAGTATTCCTTCCTCATAAGTCAGTTTTAAACATAATATGAGTCTACCCAGTGTCTCTCACTCATAATGAGATGAAATAAGTGTTTTACTGCATCCCAAAAACAAAATTCTCCCACTCCAAGAGTAGAGATGGTTTATCCACATATTATTTTTCCACTTTACATTTTAAGTCAAATCACTCTCAACATGACTCTAAAATATACTTGCTTTTAATTTTGCAATATTCTAATATTTCATTAAGTCAAATTCTTTTTCACTCTTTAGTTTGTACATAACTTATTTCTTATTACATGACTTCTTGTATCTTTTACATTTTCACCTTGGGTATTATGAGCCTTAGCCACTTCCTTGATGTCTCAAGGGGTATAGGTACTTTTGGAGTGATTTCATCCTTATGCATCTAGGGAGTGCCTCTCACATTCACCCCTTGGGTAACATGAACATCATGAAGGTGGCCAACCTCCTGAGACATGGGCCTCAAGCAAACATAGTTCTTACCTCCCGACCACATGGTCTTACACATTCAGGGCACAATCAACTCCTAATCCCATCAGTCCTATGTACCTTTAATGCAATCTACTTGACCTTAGGATTGACTTATGATTGTACCCTTCCCAAGAGTTTCTTAAAGATGTCACAACTTTAACCATGTTAAAGCACATATTTTCGTATGCAATTATTTAAATTGGATTTCCTCCATATCTTATAATGCTCATTATTCACTTTATGTACCCTCATTGAACTCATGGCAACATTTCTCTTCCGGACTCAGTCTCATACGGTTAGCCACTTCCATAGTGACTTTTCCTCATGTTCCTCAGAGATGGAATACTTCGGTTCAAAGAATCATACTCAATATGTGTGCTTTCATCTTTCATATTAGGTGACATTCATGGTTACCTCAATCTTTATATTTATTTAGTCAACTTACCTTTCTAGGTAAGGTCCTGACCTTGGGTGCCTTCTGTTGGTATGTATGCCCTGAGAGCCAATCATGTGATGATTGGTGGGATACATTAAGATTGATTTGATAAACATAAAAAGGCAAGCTTCCAATTCTTTCTGGTTCATTCATATGAGATAGTGATAGAACAGATTGAATGTCTAGAGAATGACAGTACTCAATGACGTATGCCTTCAGGTTCATGACCTGAACGATGAGATCATACGGATGCTAAGAGTTTGTACATTCTTGTTATGTCCCTAGTCGGATGTCATTGTGGAAGGTAGATAGACAACAATGACACACAAGACTAGATTGTGGTGTTGGTTGATGATAGAATCTCATTAGTCATGATATAGAGATATCAAACCAAACACATAGGTACTTGTTAGAGAACAAGGTACTGGACAGACCCACCGTGAGTTTGACACATGGAACCATGAGATGGTAGTCACAGTCAGTACTCACAGTGATGGTGGTGAGTGTGATTCTTAGACCTGAAATCACTGCACTCAACACATGTCGTTGGGCACACTTTGACATCATCAAACGCAGTCCTGAAACATGGGTTGTTATAAAGGTGATGATTGGGTGGCTTTGACACATGGGGCTTTTGAGGGATGACTGATAGATATGGGATTTTTCCCTCCTGAGGGAGTTTGATATCCATGGCCACTTGATGAGTAGGATTGAGAAAGGCGTGCACGCATGTGTGAATCAGTATATGATACTGATGTCATACATATCTCTTCCAGTATACTCTGAGATCAAGGAAGTGAATGAACGTGGACAGGATGACTGTTCCATGCCTCGAGTTCATTCGGGGTATCAGTGATAAAGGAATTATACATTCACTGTAACACCATTCACGGATTGTAGGATGAAAGTTGTTCTCCAACTTTCTACTTTCACTTGGGTAGCACTGATGTGTGACTAGGCACCGCTCTTTGCTTGTGAAGTCATAAGTGTTATGGACTTTCACTGCCAACGTGAAATGGACCTGCAGGGTCACACACATAGGATTTAACCTGGAAGAGGAGTTTTGTCCACTAAGCAATGTTTAGATTGATTACTAAAGGAGTTTAGTAGTTCAATTAAACACTCAATCAGTCGATAGCTCAATATCGTATGGTTCAAGGTGTTAGACGCATTGATTGGAGTATCGGATTGATTGAAATCGCAATTGACTGATTTTGCCCAACCTGTGCTCCCAACCGATCGGTTCATGTGATGAACCGGTCGGCTGAGGTTGCTGAACCGGTCGGCTGGAGTGTCCAGGTCGATCGGCTCATGCCCAGGTTGAGATGACCGGTTCAAGAGTTGAACCGATCGGCTCAACTGGTGCAACCGACCAGTTGGGAAAGTCATGTCGGCAAGAATTTTCCTTTCGTTTCAACTTGCCCAATTCGATTGGGAATAATATTGGTATTCGATACCAATTGGGAAAGAAACAAGGAAAGTCTTTTTGAGCCGGATTAGGACCATGAATCGATCGGTTCAGGGCACCAACCGATCGGTTGGAGTGCCCCAAACGATCGGCTCAGGTCCAACCGATCGGCTCAATGGCCGAACCGATCGGTTCAGTTGTGAACCGATCATTTCAAGTTGCGAACCGGTTGCTTTTTGTGGAAAATTCTCGAACCCTTCTACTCCTTCTTTAGTCCCGCATTGCCCGGGATGGAGAACCCTGTCCCATGACTCTCCTATATATATAGGGGTATTGGGGGCTTCTCACAGTACAGCTCAGTGCAACCAGTTGCTCTGCAAGTTGTCGTTCTTTCTGGTTTTGGTAACCGTGAGAGAGCTCGAGCAAGTGCTTCCCGCAAAAGGGAGGTGCAGCAAGGGAAGGACAACTACAGTTGCAACAGGAGGCAGGAGAGCGTGTTGGCGACTAGTACATCAACAGGAGGGTGCGACTCCTTCCACTTCCTTGTGGGACAAGGAGAGTGGAGTTCCAGGTGGTCCGTGTGGACTACTACAGAGGCGGGAGGACACTGCCTCTTAGGAGGACAACTGTCATCCGACAGTCCGGTTCGAGTAGGAGTTGTCAGTCCCAGTGTGACCAGGAGCTGCACAGACACCGTCGAAGTCCGGAGTTGAAGACAGCGCATTGCGTGAGGTATTGTCGCCGAGCAAGCCTCGGGACAAGGTATGATTCCGCAAACCATCCTTTCCTATTATATAGACGTTGACGCGTTTCCTCGGTATGGGTTGGGGAGAAAATTTTTGTTTCCGCTGCCTTCTTTGTCTCTCCTAAAACCCTACAGTAGTATCAGAGCCACGTCAACTCCTCTATGTTTTAGGAATATCGATATGATCGATTTTGGTTTGTCGCCTTTATTTATTGCATATGATGCGAATAATATCGGCTTTATGCATGTCCAATCCTAAATCCACAAATCCCTAATTACATATATGATATGTATTATTAATGCACTCGATACGCGTCGCCCTTAAATGAGTTTTGTGGTGGATGTGTGTAGCGTGATTATGGCCTATAAACCCCTATCTGTGTATGGTTGTTTATGGTTGCTTGCATCTCGGTCTGCGCACCGATATTCCCTCTCTTATTCCAGATGTAACTCGAAATAATTCGAGATTCTTTCCTACCTTTGCTCCCCCCGAATGTAACTCGGGGTTTTCCTTTTAAAGAAATGTAATATGTAGAATAGGATTTTATTTCCTGTTATGTCAAAGACCGGCGGACATCAAGACGACTGCTCAGACGATCGGTTCAAGGAGTGAACCGATCGGTTGACCTTCCAGACGGTCGGTTCAAGGAGTGAACCGATCGATTGATGACCGGTTGGAGGAGCGAGACGAGCGGGTGGCGGACATGACGAGATGCACGATGACCAGGCAAATCGATCGGTTGGAGGAGCCAACCGATCGGCTGGTGGCACCCAGACGACTGGCTGGAGAGTACAGATCATTCATGTGATGAGTTGATCAACTCGGAAGGCAAAGGCACAGATTTCATCTTGTACATGTTGCATGTGATGTAGACCTAGATGACCGTGATTCCTCTTGGCTCGAGGAATCACATTAGGATGGCCATAATCATCGCTTTTTATCGTTTATGCATGTTTTCAGTGGGATATAGCATGTATATGATACGTACTATGTATTGTGGTGATTGGATATGTATATGTACATAAAACGAAATCCCTCATTAAAATATTAAGTTTTAGATGCCTTCCAAATGCGACACACGTGAAAAACTTATTCGACCAAGTGTGGGCACGCCCTAGCGTGGTGCACCATCTACCTCGTGGAAGCGTGAAGGATGAATGTGTGGGTCTGCCCTAGCAGGGTGCATGTTCATCGTGTTTGCTTTGGGTCAGACTTAACAAGGTGATCTAGATGGGATCTAGTACCTTGAGGCATGGAGATGATCATTGCAAAGAGTTGTATATGACATCTTATCAAGAGTTGCATATGATGCAATTGGCAAAAGTTGCCTACCTGAGAGATCTATGTTGTGGGTGACAGCCCTAGCTGGTCCATGGCTTAGAGGATTTCAGGATCTTGCCCACTAGAAGGTTGTACGCTGCAATCTTCCGAATTGATGGTGAGGGCTATCAATTTGAAGTAAAATAGTGGGAGCGATAATTAATTAAAGGCCTAATTATATCGTCAAACTTTCAAATCAATCAAATAAGTCAAAAAATGAGTTTTGGACTAAAATTGCATATTTTTCCTTTTGTAGTTCAAATGGCAACAAACAACAACAACTTTTCTTTGTGATCGGTGCTTGACAAGGACAAGCTAAATGGGACAAACTTCCACGACTGGTATCGGACATTGAGAATTGTTCTCACTCAAGAGCGTAAGCTCTATGTCCTGGATACTCCAATTCCAGAGGAACCCGCTCCTAATACACCAAGGACAGAAAGGGATGCTTACAAGAAGCATTCTGATGATGCCATTGATGCAAAGTGCTTGATGCTATGTTCAATGAACCATGAGTTGCAGAGGCAACATGAGAACATGGGTGTCATAGAGATGATTCTGCATCTCAGGAACATGTATGAAGATCAGGCACGGCAAGAGAGGTACAATGTTTCTAGGGCGCTGTTCAAGTGCGTCATGACAGAAGGAGATCCAGTTGGTCCTCACACACTCAAGATGATTGGGTATGTGGAGAACCTGCAGAGACTGGGATTTCCACTGAGCCAAGAGTTGGCTACTGACGTGATACTGCAATCGTTGCCAGAATCTTACAGTCAGTTTGTGATGAACTAGAACATGAACAACTTTGATAGGCCACTGTCTGAGTTGTTGGGCATGTTGAGGACAGCCGAGTTACAGATGAAGAAAGACAAGCCTAAGTCCATGATGGTGATCACGAGCAAGAAAGGCAAGTCCAAGCGCAAGGGCAAGGGCAAAGATAAGAAAGGTTCTGAAGCTAGCCAGGAGTCCAAGCCATCTTCAGCTCTCAAGGCCAAGGGAGGCATGACAAAGAAAGGAAATTTCCACCATTGTCAAAAGCCAGGACATTGGAAAAGGAATTGTCCTCTCTACCTGGAAGAACAAAAGAAGAAGGAGGCGACTGAAGCCTCTACTTGAAGGTGTCATGTAAATAAACTTGTAACACTTTTTGAGATATATGATATCAAGATGTAAAGTGTAAAGCATTCTTACTTGGGGCAAGTGTTGCCTTTATAGATAGGAATACTTTAGTTTATTTTCAGCCAACAAGGCATGTAATACAGTTATGAACTGCTATTTCATACTTGCCAATAGATAGAAACACTTTATTTTTGCATATTGTATGACAATGATGGCAATTAATAAAGTTGTGTTTTCAATCTTAAAGATATGATCTTTGTGGCAATGCCTTATTTATCTTGTGATATTTGATATGCATAAGATAAGACAATACCTAAAAGTTATAGATAACTCAAACAATTTAATTAGCATTAATCATGAGAAATTCATTTCTAGTTTCCATGTGATGGATAAAACTAGACTCTTTTGGTTAGAGAACCAGTAAGGGACATGAATATCTTGGACATGATTAATCAATCTTCACTAATGTAGTGGGAGAGTGATTATCCTATTAGGTATAATACATGTGATGTATTTACATACCTATTGGAATAAATGCTAATACTTCAAATAGTGTTTAGAGAAATACCAATATGAATGTCTTGAAATGTTCAAGATTATCATAAATGAAGTACAAATTTGGTAAAGTATTAATTCTTGATGAGATCAATGAATGAAATACTTGGACCAAATGTTTGAGATCCTTATGAGTGATTATGGTAGTATATCATAGTGAACTCATGATTAAGGCATGGTGATGTCTGAATCAAGAAGGAATCATACTCTAAGGAGTTAGAGAATGATTATCAAATAACTAAATTCTTCTTAATAAAAGAATACCCCACACTAATAAAATAAATTAAGAATCACAAGGGTTGTGAGTTCTTATATCTTTAACAGATACACCTCAATTATCTATGTAATGAGTTGTTCATGTGATGAGTCAACTATCAAGATGAATATGAGGAACCGAATCTTGAGTTATAGTTTAAAACCATTACATCCTAAATGACTTCCATGTGAACCATAAGGTATGACCTTGATGGTAGCACTCATTGGATCATATCCATAAGTGCAGATGAGTCTTAAGTGTTAAGACACATGGATAACATTATGAGAAGGATGATGCTTGTTGATTGCAACTTAATGCTTAAGACATTTGGCATATGGATACTAAAACCGCATTCCTATGAGGAATAAAACCAGGATGTGTACGTGACACAGCCTATAAGGTTTATGAATCCACTAATGCAAATGAAGTCTATAAGTTACAATGGACTAATCAATGTGATTGATTGAGTACAAGCAACTCAAAATTGGATCTTTATTTTGATAATATAGTCAAAGGGTTTGACTGATATGTCAAAGATAAAGAAGTGATCTGTGATTTAGTGGGAGCGTATTCACATTCCACATATTGATGTGAAATGGAATTGTTCTAGAATGGAAATCCAAAAGTGGAAATTATCTTTAAGGAAGATAGAGATGTTTCCTATGTGATAGGAATAGAGATCTATAGAGATAGTTCTCGAAAATCTCTTGACCTGGAAAGAGAAAGCATACATTGGCAATCTGTACTGAAGTGTTCAGTATGCACAGATTCAGTGGGAGAAAACTAGTCCATGTTACATGGATATTAGTATCCCAAGGCCAAGTGTCCAATTCTTAAGAAGAATGGGAACACTAAGAATAGATATGGATCTATCATGTATGTAATCATCCCATTATCTTGCATGTATGACATGGAAAGAATAAAATGCATTCATCATCTTGTATGTAGGACATGGCAATATGATGTGCTCATCCTGATAACTCGTATGTAGGACATGACGAGTGGATGTCTGTCTACTTCCAGTAAGGGTTACTGGAATACCATAAGAACTTGATAAGTGCTTGTGAAGTACTAGTTATATGGAGATAAGGAAGAGTTTAATGTAAAGAGTTACATTGATGTGAACTTCCGAAAGGACAGAAAATTAATCGCAATATATACATAAGATGTATAAAAGTGAAAGTTTGTTGATAAATTGGAAATGTTCCAATAAAGCCATTTAAAAGGGGAAATGTCGAGTATCTATGTGTTAGAGAACAGCAATGGATACTATATGGATCTGAAAGTTCATGAGATGAACTTATATTCCACTCATTGATGACAAGTCTGGAATCCTTGATCATGCAATGTGGCTAAAGGTTAGCAATGGAATACTAGATCGCATATTAAGGCAACTCCATCTCATACGTGTGACATACAGCGAAGAGATGTGAGACATGCAATTGGTACAGACTTTGGCAAGGTGTTTCCATTACTCACTAAATTGGCACTACAGCACAGTAACATGTGGGACATGTTTGAAGATCACTATGAATATGATTCATGGGTGATTGGCTCGCAGTGCAAGTGGGAGTCTGTTGGTATGTATGCCCTGAGAGCCAATCATGTGATGATTGGTGGGATACATTAAGATTGATTTGATAAACATAAAAAGGCGAGCTTCCAATTCTTTCTGGTTCAGTCATATGAGATAGTGATATAAAAGATTGAATGTCTAGAGAATGACAGTACTCAATGACGTATGCCTTCAGGTTCATGACCTGAACGATGAGATCATACGGATGCTAAGAGTTTGTACATTCTTGTTATGTCCCTAGTCAGATGTCATTGTGGAAGGTAGATAGACAACAATGACACACAAGACTAGATTGTGGTGTTGGTTGATGATAGAATCTCATTAGTCATGATATAGAGATATCAAACCAAACACATAGGTACTTGTTAGAGAACAAGGTACCGGACAGACCCACCGTGAGTTTGACACATGGAACCATGAGATGGTAGTCACAGTCAGTACTCACAGTGATGGTGGTGAGTGTGATTCTTAGACCTGAAATCACTGCACTCAACACATGTCGTTGGGCACACTTTGACATCATCAAACGCAGTCCTGAAACATGGGTTGTTATAAAGGTGATGATTGGGTGGCTTTGACACATGGGGCTTTTGAGGGGTGAGTGATAGATATGGGATTTGTCCCTCCTGAGGGAGTTTGATATCCATGGCCACTTGATGAGTAGGATTGAGAAAGGCATGCACGCATGTGTGAATCAGTATATGATACTGATGTCATACATATCTCTTCCAGTCTACTCTGAGATCAAGGAAGTGAATGAATGTGGACAGGATGACTGTTCCATGCCTCGAGTTCATTCGGGGTATCAGTGACAATGGAATTATACATTCACTGTAACACCATTCACGGATTGTAGGATGAAAGTTGTTCTCCAACTTTCTACTTTCACTTGGGTAGCACTGATGTGTGACTAGGCACCGCTCTTTGCTTGTGAAGTCATAAGTGTTATGGACTTTCACTGCCAACGTGAAATGGACCTGCAGGGTCACACACATAGGATTTAACCTGGAAGAGGAGTTTTGTCCACTAAGCAATGTTTAGATTGATTACTAAAGGAGTTTAGTAGTTCAATTAAACACTCAATCAGTCGATAGCTCAATATCGTATGGTTCAATGTGTTGGACGCATTGATTGGAGTATCGGATTGATTGAAATCGCAATTGACTGATTTTACCCAACCTGTGCTCCCAACCGATCGGTTCATGTGATGAACCGGTCGGATGAGGTTGCTGAACCGGTCGGCTGGAGTGTCCAGGCCGATCGGCTCATGCCCAGGTTGAGACGACCGGTTCAAGAGTTGAACCGATCGGCTCAACTGGTGCAACTGACCAGTTGGGAAAGTCATGTCGGCAAGAATTTTCCTTTTGTTTCAAATTGCCCAATTCGATTGGGAATAATATTGGTATTCGATACCAATTGGGAAAGAAACAAGGAAAGTCTTTTTGAGTCGGATTAGGACCATGAACCGATCGGTTCAGGGCACCAACCGATCGGTTGGAGTGCCCCAAACGATCGGCTCAGGTCCAACCGATCGGCTCAATGGCCGAACCGATCGGTTTAGTTGTGAACCGATCATTTCAAGTTGCGAACCGGTTACTTTTTGTGGAAAATTCTCGAACCCTTCTACTCCTGCTTTAGTCCCGCATTGCCCGGGATGGAGAACCCTGTCCCATGACTCTCCTATATATAGGGGTATTGGGGGCTTCTCACAGTACAGCTCAGTGCAACCAGTTGCTCTGCAAGTTGTCGTTCTCTCTAGTTTTGGTAACCGTGAGAGAGCCCGAGCAAGTCCTTCCCGCAAAAGGGAGGTGCAGCAAGGGAAGGACAACTGCAGTTGCAACAGGAGGCAGGAGAGCGTGTTGGCGACTAGTACGTCAACAGGAGGGTGTGACTCCTTCCACTTCCTTGTGGGACAAGGAGAGTGGAGTTCCAGGTGGTCCGTGTGGACTACTACAGAGGCGGGAGGACACTGCCGCTTAGGAGGACAACCGTCACCTGACAGTCCAGTTCGAGTAGGAGTTGTCATTCCCGGTGCGACCAGGAGCTGCACAGACACCGTCGAAGTCCGGAGTTGAAGACCGCGCATTGCGCGAGGTATTGTCGTCGAGCAAGCCTCGGGACAAGGTATGATTCCGCAAACCATCCTTTCCTATTATATAGACGTTGACGTGTTTCCTCGGTATGGGTTGGGGAGAAAATTTTTGTTTCCGCTGCCTTCTCTGTCTCCCCTAAAACCCTACACCTTCTTGGCTCATAGGAGGAATTTAGGCTTCTCTAGACACAACCTGACCCCAAGGTCTAAGGTTTTCATCCCCCCATAGGTCATCTTCCTACTCTTGGGTTGACCCAACCCAGGTTGGCACACTATCCCTAAAGGTTTCATATTTTCATATTTATGCATTTCTTTTATTATTACGACTTCTCAACTCTTATTTGCTCAATCTCTGGGATACCCTCTCATGGGGTTTTTCCATGCATTGGACTTTCATACCTTCCCATTCGGGCTTTGTATTCTTTCGGTCTTCCCATTCGGGCTTGACACATCATATACCTTCCTATCCAGGCTTAGTATTCCATAGACCTTCCCATCCGGGCTTGCTCCTTCATATGCCTTCCTATCCAAGCTTAGTATTCCATTGGCCTTCCCATTTGGGCTTGGCCCTTTAGCAACATTCCCATCTAGTCTTTGTTCATAGTCATTTTCAAATTGACCATATTTCCAGATATAGCAGTAAGGCAATGAACAAGTTATATTCATATTTCCATTTTCATGTATGACTATTGGTTACTTATGTTTCTCATGTATATACCCATGCATTTTCTTTCTAACTTATCAACTTAATATCTATGGGGCACTCCCTCTTTGAGGTGTTCATGTGGGGAACCCTCTCTCTAGGGTAAGTCCCTACAGAGGACATCATACATAAGCCATTGCCCAATCACCTATCACTATAGTGGAAATCATACATAGGCCTTTGCCCGAGGTGATTATCCTTTCTGGGCTAGATCACCGACCACCATAGTGACCATATATAGGCCCTCCTGACCTGGGTGATTAGATAGGCCTGATCTTACGTCCCACATGTATTGCATGCATCCATCAGAGTTAGTTGAGCAAGTTCTATTATATCACATGTTCTTCATAAGTTTCTTAAAACTTTTCTTATTAATGTCTTGTTCCACATGCACATGTGCATGTGAGACTGAGTCACTTAACTCATTTATATTCATATTATTTCACATGCATCCTTCATGCATGGGTTACCAGAAACATTTATATTTACTCTTTCCTCTTACCCTAATTGGGTTCATATGGTTAGGGTACTATATCACCATAATATTCATATTTCTCATGGTTAGGGTTTTAGGGTTAGGGTTAGGGATTATACCCTGCCTCCTAGGTTTCCATGTCCCTTGACCCACTAGGGTTCTTCAAACCTAGTCCCATCTAGGGTTAGCCTCCTAGGGAAAACCCATATAACATTTATTTTATTAATATCTCCACATCACATGTACATTATTATTTCCACATTACATGTACATTGATTGGTGGAGAATGCCTTAATCATACTTATTCTCAAGCACCCTAACTTAATATGAGGAGAGAACTGTTCTTTTAGGGGTTTTAAGCAAGAGGATGAGAAATAGACAAATCAAGATCAGAAGTAAACCTAAAGGTATTTTATTTCAGGCAAAATATTTTGACTTTGGCCAGGCAGGATGCACGGGTGTGGGAGTCTTCATAAGCCGACTATAGATGCAGAGGAAAAATTTTCCATCCCCTGGTCGTTGTCCCTTCTAGACACTGTTATCTTTACCAAATGCCCTAATAATTCCCTCATATTTCTACAAATAACTTAAAACTATAAACTATTAAATATTATTTGAAAATTTTGGCGCTCTGATACCAAATGTAACTACCCCACTTTTTAGCAACCTCCAATTAAGGAAGGCCAAAAAGATGAGATCCATTATCTACATTCCCAAGGATCCAGATTAGTCAAATAACAAATAATAGAAAACAATTTCAAGTAAATTTCAAATACTATTACAAATTGTACAATGATATTTCTCATAAAACTAATACATGTTGAGAAGAAGTAAATAAACTATCTAATCCTCTTGCATAGCTTTAATACCTCTCATGGATTTCATCTTTATCTTCATGTTTGTATCTTGTGTATCCACTGCCTAAAATGCCGACAAAAAAAATGCGGTCAGCATATTTCTATACTAGTATGTGGGTTTATCCAATAATCACAAATACATATAATCAACCATCAATTATTTGCACATAAGAACATGTATTTTCTTTCATATTATAACCCATATCTAGTCTACTATCTCAGGTGTATCCACTATCCATCATTGCACCTACGTATGTTACACCTCAATTAGTGTAACATAGGATTCAAAATATCATTATTTACTTTATGTGATACTCATAGGGATTTTATTATTTCTTGGAATAAATAAACATCCAACAAATATCATTCATTCAATCTTCAAGAAACCTCAGCAAATTTTGGAAGTCAGTACATGTAATCATAAGTGTAACCACGTACCTTGATGGTAAACCATGCAGTTTATTAAATCATATATATTGTAAGCATAACCAATCCAATTAACAGATCCAAGCAATTTAATAGTTAATATGCTTATACATAAATACGAAAGTGTCACCATCATATATATTAATCATACTAAACCCTACTCGGTCCATTTTTAGGGTTAAGGTTTCATTAACATTGAAGTATTATTAGGGTTACACTTCGGGCTCTAATTACTATACCCAACATATCCTTTCATGATAGTCACCTAGAATTTATTAGTTCATTAACAACTAAGCAAGATAGAGTCTTTAGGCCTTATTTGTCCATATGTATGGTCATCCACATAAGAAACCCTAACTACTCATCATCCTTATCACGATTACCTTTACTTCTCTTTTTGTTCAACAAAATCAGATAATAGCATAAAAGAAGGGTTTTTTACATATTCAACATGTTATTACTCAAAACTAGGGTTTTCATGAGCTAATCACCACTTAAACCCATCTTTGCACTACTTTTATAATGGGGATCATATTTAAGGTCTGCAAGTATTTTATTTACATTCCTCATTTTTTTATCAATTTGATATATGATATCATTATATTCCAAGTTACCATCTATTAACTACATTATTTCAAAGATAAACTCTAATGGGCCAATCAAATGCCACCATGTCAACAATACTAATTTTCTCAAAATAAGGCTAATGTAGCTAATTAGTTAGCCTAAAAAGACTGTAGTTCCCATGGTACTTATGTATAAATGTCAAGGCTTTCTAGTCAATTAACATTATCTCTACCCTAAGCTCGCAACACTGGCGGTCTTCTGCCCTAGCAAAGCAAGTACTTGCTCATCTCCACAAAAGCACAGGCTACAAAGCCCCAAAGGGGCCAAAAGGCCTCGCCTATCCCCACCGATCCCCAATAGGTTCTCCTTGTAGGCAGAGGTAGATAGAGGTAGGAGGAAGCTAGGGCTTTTATAGTTTCATGTTGTAGCAGATTAGAAGATCAAGAACGAGAGTCATGATCCTTACCTAGGGCCCAGTTGTGATGAGTTGGATATACTGGAACTCCCTAACTTCATCTGCCTTTAGACCACACTCCTAGGCCAACCAAAGGCTTTTCCACACTTGCTTTGTCATGAAGGGGGTGAAACAGTGATGTTGGCATTCTATACATGTCCCCAGTGTTCTGGACCATTTGAAGGGTCAGCCTGGTCTAGCTCCCTTTCGCTTCGTATGATCTAGAATTGGATTCAGAGAGAGAATTGGGGTGGGTTGGACAGCAAGAGATCAAGAGAGAGCAATGAGGGAGAAGCTTAAGCTAGGGGATCATGTATATATATATATATATATATATATATATATATACATATATATATATGTAAGTAGACTCTTCTCTTATCTTCCTTTGTTCTCTTTTCAAATCCTAGAAAGGAAAAACTATTGAGTTTAGATCTCTCACCAATTCCCTTTACAAAATAGTACTTCCCTTTTATTTTCTTTTAATTTCATTCCTTGTACGGGTGGGTGTAAAGGCAAGACACCCACCAACTTTCTTGTTTGGATTTAACAAAGTTTATTGTAACTGAGTAATCTTATTAATGCCTAAGGGCATCTCTTTCCAAAGATATTTCCTTTATACGATACTCCAACTCATCTAGGAAGGAACCATATATTCCTCCTACTAAACTTTTCTATCTCATGGTTAGTAGAAAGTAGGAAAATAATCAATAGATTGCCAAAGTGATAACACATATATCCAATCTTGTCCTTCAAGCATTCCTTTAATTAGATTACCACATTTATTTGATTGACGCACAAAAGGCCATAAATACTCCTTTCCATTATCAGGCCTTGGACTTTATTAATACAAAAGACATAAAGGAAAGCATAAATTTATATGGTGTATTTTGGATAATCTAATTGATTATTAATCCATACAGAACCACTCAATAACTTGGGTCTAGATCATTCTTTGTCTCCCATAATTCAATTGTTCCTATTTCTAGGAAACTCACTAATGTCCTCTCCCAAGTCATAATAATTGAGATTTAGGGAGATATATTTCCCCTATCAAGCTTGCTCCTTCTAAGCACATATTTTAAACAAAACCAATATTCTTAGTTTAAACTATTCTAGAATCCTCTATAAGTATAATAAGGATAGGACAATATATTATTATTGTTGTATCAACATTGTGTTGCCACTATTGGCTAGATAATTACTCCTTTAATTATCTAAAACACAATGCATTTTATTTTCCTTTAGAACTTGACAATTATCTTTATCATATAGAAAAGCCATCATTATATAGTCATGTATGAATTCCTTCTTTTTATTTATCTTGTGCCACAAGCACCCATGCCACAAAGGTGATTAACCTTATTATTCCACCAATAATACCATTGGAGAAAATTACTTATAAATCCATGACTTATATTTATTCAATTCAATTTTACCAAAAATTGAAGATATTACAGTGCTCCATTGACAGTGAATGAGTGTGAGACACTGGTGATGTATTCCCTAACCTTACTCCTCCACTTGGTAGGTAAACCCATCCCTGCCATTTCTCTATCTAGGAAATCTCATTCCACCTTGTCATAGACTTTGCTCATGCCTAGCTTTAGCACCATGATGCCTTCCTTGCCTTTCTTCTTCTTTTTCATCATGTGGAACATCTTGTATGTGATTAAAGAATTATCTCTTATCAATCTCCCTTGGGTGAAAGCACTCTGGTTTTTAGATATCATCTAATTGATGAAAGGTTTGATTCAGTTGGCAAGGACCTTCATGATGATTTTGTATGACACATTGCATAAGCTTATAGGATGGAATTCATTGATCTTCTTTGGCTCTTTGACTTTGGGTATCAAAATGATATCAGTCTTGTTGATTTCCTCCAGCATTTTGTTGTCCCTCCACACTCCTGTATGAAATGGATTACTGGTCTTTTGCCAATGTCCCAAAAATTTTGGTAAAATATTACCTCATGTTGTCTAGACTAGGTGCTTTGTTTGGGTGCATGTGCCTATGTGCCCTACAAATCTCCTCTTCTATTGGTTCCATTTCCAAACTAGATGTGTCTTTGTACTTAAGGACTCTAGGTATGTCCTCAAAGATTTCCTCCATCTCCTCGAGTTTGGACATTGTGAACAATTTGGTAAAGAATCATACTATTGTATCTTTAATTTCCTTTGATTCTTCTTTCCACTACCCATCTTCATTTAGGATCCCTTGATGTAACTTCTTTTCTTCCTTTGACTACCCTTGTGGTGGAAGTATCTTGTATTTTAATCCCTATCCATCATTTCATTGGCTATTTCCCTTGCATGCCAGTAGCTCTCTTGCAATTTCAGCAGTTCATTAACCTCCTTTGCCCATCTCTTGTAGTCCTCTAGCATGTTTGCATCTAGTGGTCTGTTTTGTGCCTCGTGGAGATTCTCCTCCACCTTCTGTAGACTTTTCTTTATATTGCCAAATTTATTGTCTGCCCATTTTTCTAGCTCCTCTCAACAAATCAGTGTCCTTTCATGTAGACTCATTCCCAAAGCTTCCCCCTAAGCTTTTTCAATCACCTCTTTGCATTCTGGTGAATATAGCCAAAGAGTTTTGAAATCTAAATTTTTTTTCCCTATGGACTCACTTCTTAGAGGTAGAAGTTGTTAGGAAAATTGGTGCATGATCAGAATATTGTATTCAATAGTGATGGACTTTGATCACTTGGAAGATATTGTGACACATTCTTGTCACCAATAAATGGTCCAATCTTCCTTTTATTCTTTTCTCCCTTTTTCTTCCTCTATGCCACATGAAAAAATTCCCTACAAACCCCAAGTCCTTCCACCGACAATCATCAATAGCCTCTCTAAAGTTTCTCATCTGCCACTCTGCTCGGTGTCGGCCTCCTAATTTCTCTGTCTAATATGATATCATTAAAGTCTCCCTCCTATAATCATGGTTAATTGAGTCTGGTAACAAAAAGACGTCATGAGATTCTACATGTTGACTTTTTCTCCCACTGACACCAAACCATATATACCCATGAAGCCAAAGGTATGACGTTGATTAGGTGACCCCACTTTAGCATAGATATGACGTTTAGAGTAAGAGCATACTTGTACTTCATCCCCATATGACCAAAGGCCCAGGCCTCCTGCCTTTCCCGTACTATCAAATCCAAATCCATTACTAAACAAGAAGCTTCACCTCAGTTTTTGATGTTCCTTGCTCCTCATCATGGTCTCAGAAATAAAGACCAAGTCAGGCATCTCTCTCCTACATCTTGAATGGAGAGAGCTATCTATTCTAGGCATGATCAATCCTTGGACATTCTAACATAATATTTTCATTATTCTTCATGGTTTAGGTCTTCGCCTTGACCCACTACTTGCATGCATGTAGTAGTTGTTGATTGCCTTGTGTTCCTCCCTCTTTTGTTTGAGCTTCCAGCTCCAAAGTCCCACTCTATCGGTTTATGGCCTTCATCTTTGTCTCTTTTCTCTCCTCCTCTTCTACATGGTGTTTCTGCCTCCCTATCTACAATATGTTTCATGTATTGAACCGCTGCCTTCTGATTCCTCACCAATGAATGAATAGTATAAAACCACATTTCTATCATGGGATTCAACAAACCTAAAGAATTTGTGGCTTTCCTAGATCACAATTCAACCAAACATTTCACAAGCGCGAAAGAGGTGATTCACATATAGAAAGTCAATCATTCAACCCATTAGCAATAGACCATGAGAATATGACATGTACTTGTCAAAGGTTAAGATTTTCATTCAAAATGTAGAGATTGGTTTAAACATGCATTTAGGCAAGAAAATTCAATTTTGGGAAAATGGGCCAAAATGGTGCCGAATTTCCCTAAATCACTTCTAAACCTACACTAAAAAGCAATAAACAATAAGCAAGCAAATCCTATAACAAAACACTCCAGAAGTTGCAAAAACCTACATGAAATGCAATGTGTGGCATATAGAGCAAAAAAATGAGAAAATACACAAAAATGCAAGAAAATAGACTATATGTATGCATGTATGTAGGGCAATAAAAATCTAATCCCATTAGCAAGTGTATCAAACTAAAATGTAAATGACAGGATAATAGGATCTCGAGTGAAACGGATGTACTACCCTACCACCATAAACTTTTGAATCATGATGTCTTTAGCATGACACTAAAGCTCAGAGTGATAGGGTAGAGATCATTGTTGTTGTGTCAGCTCTGGTGGTGGTTCCCTCATATGGTGGAGTATGTTGGTAATAAATGTATGCAATATTTTGCATGTGGAGGTGGGTGTGACTCCTGATATCCGAACAATGATCTCTAAAAGTCCTCCCCTCATCGGGGCCTCCTCTACATATGTGCATGTTGATTGTGGTACATGTGGTTGATCTGATGATGCATCTATTGTTAATCTAACCACATGTCCTCCTATGTCCTTTGAATGCCCTCTAGTTGTGCCTGCATGGTGGACATGTCGTAGGCATTGTGGGCTATTGTTGTGGTGTTGCCTCGACTTTTCTTCTCCTCACTTTGTGTGCCTCTCTCTCTCTTCTACCACCCTTCGTTGGTAATTTGCATTTGTCTACCCCACTCCCTCAAGTAAAACTACAAGGTGCTCCCTCTAGATGTGTCTATGTTTCTCCAGCTATGATCTCATCAAAGTGTCTAGAAAATCTAGGAATATGATAAAATCTTCTAGGAGAGGTTAACTGTGATAGGGTACCTCAAGTGTGATTCCCCGTAAGGGAGGTTAACTTGGTATATAATTTTCTTATTTACAATACAAATCATGGTAGAGTGGACAAGATAATGTAGATATGCATGCTTGCCTCCCTCTACCTCAGTGAATCCTATCAAGTAAACATATAGGGTAAGTGAAATAGAAGTCATAATTCCTCCCACTACAAATGGATTATTACTCTTGGAGGAAACTATTTTGATGTGATCAATCATTAACACCCCTAGGTTGGAATGCTTACCTTTTAACATCCAGCCGAACACAGACATATCTTACAGTGTGTGACTCCCATGGTTTTCATATCTGAAAAGATTGTATTTGCTAAAACCTTTTGAATATACCTTATGTAGGGGTTATGGATAAAACTCGTCTTGACTTCCCTACCACAAAGTTAATGTGCCTAGTCAGCTTCTTCCACATAGCCACATAACTAACATTAGAGTCCTTCTCGGTTCTTTCTTCCTCAAGGAGAGATTCCATTTTAGGGTTGAAAGCATATAATTTTTTTAGCATGGAGGAAACAAGAATGTGGATATCATCCCCAAATGTAAAGTACAAAGCCTCCTCCCTTTTGTATATGACCTTCTCTATAGTGGAAAATAATTGGTGTGTGAGCTTGATGTATGTCTCCTGGATAGTCATCATCACATCAAACAACCCCATCAAATTCATGATTATTTGAAATAGGAATAAATTCCCAATGCTTCCATTATAGTTTAGCAGGTGGCAATTACCCTAAGTGTCATACAATATGGATGAAATGTCTTCAAAATTTGGTAGTCCTTCTTGTGTACAACCTCCTCATGTAACTTTACCACTTCCTTCAGTTGGTCTTGTTGGATCTGCTCATTTTCCATATTCTCATCCTCCTCATCAAGAGATAGTTGACTTCTTGAATGTGATTATGATTCTGGTTGTGGCATGGTGGAGGAAGTGCAGTGGCGGGCTAGCATGCGTGGTGGTTGTGCACGTGAAGAAGACATAATTGTTGTAGCTTTGTTGCGTCATGGATGAGTGGTATCCTCCCCTAAAATGGACTCTACAAATGCATCAAATATCATTGGACACCAGCTCATCTCCCTCTCCACTACATTATGGATCCATTGTGCGGTGGCTGGAGGATAAGTGGAGGTAGAATTGGCTTCCAGACACCGAGTGGGTTGCTTTTTCGTGAGACCTGGAAATGGGATTTGGTAGTAGAGGGATGGGAATGCAATGCATAGGTTGGCTTATAGAGGAGCCCTTCTAGAACAACGGTGATAGGATATGATGCTCTTGGACCCCTCCTTCATTTGCTTACCAATTCCCTTCATTTTGCATTGATTTTTTGTCAGAAGTGGAGGTGGAGTTAGGTTTTTGCATTTTTGGAGAGGTGGGTAGAAATGGAGTTGGAGATGAGGATTTTAGGGTGGAAATGGAGGGAAAATGATATTTGGGGTAGGGGAAATGTTATCATAGCTGATTGGGACTTGATTTGGGCTTAAGGATAAAGAATTGAAGGTCACAGAGGGCTAGAATGTTGTTGTTGGTCGCCTTAGTTGCACCATGGCGATTTTGTTCATGTGAGAATGGAACGAGGGTCATGTTGGTGTCTTTCCTTTCTTACACTTGAGGGGTGCGGTCAAGGCCACCACGGTCATGTTGGAGAACATTCTCATGTTGGCTTGCTAGTAGCATGTCCATTTTGAGTGACACAATCATGTTGACTAGCTTGCCACATGGCCATTCTGATTACCACACTTGTGTTGTTGGCCTTTCCCCTTCTTCAATATAACGGTAAAAATGACACTTCCACCACATTCATTTTGTAGTATCACAAACATGGTGAGTGTTTTAGTTGTCCAATTTGGAGAAAATTTCCATAAATCATTTAACTTTTGAACCAAAATGATTACTCATGATCTCTTTTCCACATTGAAGCTATTGTACCTCATTTTGTCACTCTTCATTCACGTAGACATCTAAAATCTGCAAAAAAATTACTATTGCATCTGTGTGTGTGTTTTCCTAGAAGTGTAAATGCAAAAGTATAACAAGAAATGGGTTTTGAGATAGAGAGAATCTCAAACTGAGGTGGGTTTCCTCCCACTAGTGATATATTTTATGCCTTCACCCGAGCTTGATGGTGCTTTTGTCATCAACTATCCACAAGCAAAGTGTTTCCATCCACACATAGGTAATCCTCTCAAATTCCTTCACCATAATATATTCATCACAAGGGTCATGTGAGATCTCAAGATGCTTCCTTTCAGCTTCCCCTTCTTTAGACTCATAATAGTCTATCATAAAGTAGCAATCCTCATCTATCAAGTCTTGACACGCTCCATGGTGGAAAACATAAAAAAGTTTATTTTTTTTCTCAAGTATGTAACAGACAAAATGTCATCATGTACTTTGATCTCTGCATCAGTTGTGGACAAAATGGTCTTTCCAATATGGTGGGAATCTTCCCATCATTTGGCTCTTGATGTCCAAGATAAGAAAATCAATCGAATATACTACATATGCCTTTTTTCCACCACGACCATCTCATTATATATCATCCCATTGGGTATTTTGTTGGATCTAGGAAAATAGGATGACACAATCCTCTGGTTTCAACCCTTCCAAGACAAGCTTCACATACACACTATAGGGAATTATGTTGATACTTGAGCCTAAGTCAAGAAGTGCATGTCGAATGAATTGATGATTGATATAACAAGGGATAAAAGGAACACCCAAATCTCCATTCTTTATAGGGAAGAGGTTTGCTTGGGGGGGTCTCCCCATTTTTTCCTCATAAAAGTACAAACATCCTTAAACAATGATGCAAGTTGTGAGATGTCTGCCTTCACTTGCCTCAAGAACTCCAAAATGATCGAGTTGTGCTTATGCCCTCCTTTGGAGAAAGAGTCTTCTAATGCATCAAAATAAAAGGGCTCATTCACATCAACCTTCTTTGTAATCGTTTGAGGACTTAGGGGAACCACAAGAAGGCTCCTTGATTCATTATGTGGAACACATGTTGTTATCAATGCAACAAAGATGGGACAACATTGGGTATCACAAATTCGACAGATGGTGAGACAATAGAAATTTTAGTGCTCTTAGCGTTGTCACAAGGTCCAAGACTGGTCAAAATATTACAACCCAACCTGATCGGGCCCAACATGACCCAAAAATAGGGTTTTTTTAATTTAAAATATGGTATGGGTTAAAGTGGGGCAGACCCGAATTGGGTCTTTTAACTTTGGGTCAAGCACAATTGTTCCTAGTAAAACTTACATACATGAAGGACAGGAGTGTAGATGTAAGGAGTGGGACCTGATAGTGCACTCACTCAATGATACAAAAGAGCCATGATAGATTAAGAAGCAGATAACATAACTACATATAGAGTTACAAAATATTTTACATACATAATTTCTCCTAAGGGTGGTACAAAAGATGAAAGGGTTACATCTATATACGCATAAGTCCATATGAAGAGGGTAACTGTTGAATTGAGAGTTATACATTGTCCATGTTTTGGTAATGACTTAACCATTCCATTCATATGCATCTGAATGTTTGTTTAAGACTGATTTCAGGCATTAGATACATGAAAAGGATCAAATTCATCAATCCCTAGCTTATCCAAGTTCAAGTAAAAAGCAATGCAAATGTGCAATTTGGTAAATCACTCCAAACCACCTTAGAATAATTTTGTAATAATTTGTATTGATGATATGACTTGTAACTAAGATGAGAAAAAATCAGGGACACTTAATTCCATTTTTTTGTAAGAGTATCAGCTAGCGCTGATTACAGAGACCTAACACAAGAAACTGGATAATAGGAAGGGAAAGCAGTGATGTCTACAAGATACGTCACCACCGTAGGGTCTGGGCATTGGTGCCACACCCATTGTCTGTTAGGTTGCTTGAGAAACATCTTGGCCAGCTGATCACACAGCTTGTTCTGGTTCCTAGTTCAGTAGACGATTTTGATCCCTTGTTGTAGCTGCAGCAAACCTTAGATCTCTCGGACCAGAAGCAAGAACTTCACCGGCGCTGGTTGCTCATTGTCTATCCATTGGGTGGCCATCTTGGAATCGGTAATGACTGTGGCGTTGGTGAACTGGGATTGTATTGTGATCTGGATGCCTGCTTGAATTGCCTGAAGCTCTCCGTCTTGGGCATTGCATCCCTTAGTCAGGTGGGTAGTGCCAATGATCCATGTGCCTTGCATGTCTCGTGTAATAGCACAAATCACCTTGGTGGAGGTGGGCGCTGCTACAGCAGTGTCTACGTGTATGATGGTTGAGTTCTCTTACAGTAGTAGAGGTTCCTCTGCTGGGTTCGTGCCCCTCATACCCAGCGTTAGACCTTGGCTCATAGCCTCTTCTATGGATGTGTCTTCAACTTGGCACATCGTTGCTAGAATGTTGGGTGGAATCACTTTGTGCTCAAAGATGTATGAGTTACGGTTCTTCCAGAGGTACCAACAGGTAACATGAAAGGTGGTTGCCCATCCCCTTATATGACCGAGCCGTTTGAGATTGTAGTCTAGCCATTCATCTGGTGAAGCGGTAGAGAGGAAATCTGAAGGAAGAGAGGGGTGAATATCAAGCAAAGTAGCTTTTGCCATTGCACAGTCATGGAGAGCGTGGAGGCAGTCCTCAGTGGGCGCATGGCAGCATGAGCAAGAGGGGTCCTCTGCCAATTTCATTTGTACCCTCATGTTATTTGTAAGCAATCGACCTATGTAGGTGAGCCAAAGATGAAACTTCAGTCGGTGGGGGATCAAGAGCCCCCAGATTGCTGTGAAGGACTTGTAGTTCTCCTTGGGTGCGTCAACTAAGAGTTTGAAGGCTGAATTGGTGGAGAAGTTGCCATCGTGAGTGTGATTCCATATCAGCGCATCTTGTCTGTGATGACAATCAGGAATTGGCATGCTTTTGATTGTGTCCACTGTATCCTTGCTGAACCAGGCATTGAGGAAATCCTCGTCCCACGAGCCATTATCCAGGATGAGGCAAGCAACTTTGAGGTCTTAAAGCTCATCAGGGATGGGGTGGTGGGTCTTTAAAGAGGGTAGAAAACCTTCTCCTATCCACATGTCATTCCAGACAGAAGTGTTGTCGCCTGAGATGATTGTTTTCCTAGCATTGTTCATCAACAAGGGGATGAGAGTATTGATACTCTTCCAGATGTGGGATCCTATGGGCCAAAACCTCCCATTACGTGAGTACTTGGCCTTCATTAGCGCCACCCATGGAAGCTTTAGTGGGTACTGGATATAGGTCCACGCCAGCTTCATAAGCAAAGCAGTGTTGAAAGTCACAACTTCTTTAATCCCCAAGCTGCCTCTATGTTTGAGAAGTGTTAACTCTTTCCATGCAACTAAGTGGAGTCCTCCATGCATCCCACATTGCCAGATGAAGTTTCGGGTAATTTGGTCTATTTTATCACATACCAAAATAGGCACCTTGGTTTCTTGCATCGTGTAGCATGCTTTAGAGAGAAGGACCGATTTGGCCAGTGTTACCCTTCCAGCAATCGAGAGGTAATTGTTCTGTCATGATTTGATTTGTTGAAGAAAATTCCCGATTGGGTGTCAGAAGTGTTCCTTCCCTTTCCGATGATGGATTATATGCACACCAAGGTGGCATCCTAAATAAGTGATTTCCTTGATAGCAAGCCGCCTACTGATGTGACTCCTGGTAGTTCTTTGAGTGTTGTGTGAATAAAAGATAGATGACTTGTCTGTGGAAAGAATGAGGCCCGAGGTTTCTCCAAATTTGCGAAGGCAGTGTTTTGTAGTAGCATCTTGCTTCGTCGAGGCTTGTCCGAATAGGATAATGTCGTTGGCAAAGCTAGCATGAGTGAAGGTCAGCCTATCTCTGGAGATGGTGACCAGCTTCCAGTTGCCAGCCGAAACCTCAACTTCAATCATCTAACTAAAGCGCTCTAAGCAAAGAACAAATATATAAGGTGAAAGTGGATCGCCTTGCTTGACTCCACAAGAGGGGGTGAATGTGCCAATCAATTCCCCGTGCCACTAGATGACCGTAGTATCGGTTCTATTGATATGGAGAATAATGCATATTATGTTGTGGAGTATAGAGGTTCTGTTGAGGGTATCCTCAATAAAAGGCCAACTGAGCTTATCAAAGGCCTTGACCAAGTCTAGCTTTAAGGAAAAGAAGTGCTTGCGGCTAGTACAAGATTCCATGCAGTGAATGATCTCTTGAACTAGAGCAATGTTATCACCTATGCATTTCCCAGGAATAAAGCTCGATTAAAAAGGTGATATCCAATCCTGGAGGTATGGCTTGAGGCGGAGGGCTATCACCTTCGAGAGAAGCTTGGTACAAATGTTGTTGAGTGAGATGGGTTTAAGATGCAAGCACATTTCTGGATGGGGAACTTTAGGAATGAGAATAAGCTATGAGTTTGTCGCCGCTTTAGGAAGAGGGATGCCTACAAACAGGCCTCTGACGAACTCGCATAGTTGGTGGTGTATAATGCTCCAGTTGCTTAGATAGAAGGATTTGTCCATGCCGTCAGGACCTAGAGCCTTAAGCGGGGGCATGGTCTTCAACGCGTGCCAGATTTCCTTGGTATTCAGAGTTTTTTCCATTGCACAGAGCTGCCTTCCCATGGGAGGCATGAAGGCACCGGGGAAATCATGATAGAGGGCAAGCCTGGACGCTGCATCAGGATCTTGGTAGACATTAGAGAAAAAAGATAGAATTAAGGATTTCATTGTCTGTTCATATAATCCACACTCCAGTGGCGTCTTTGATTCCGATGATTTTGTTCCTCAGTCTTCTAGCTTTGGTGATGGAGGGACACTTAATTCCATTTTTTTATCACTTAAAATCATTTTGGAAAATTTGTTACAACAAATTAATCGATCGACTTGGATCTCAACCGATCAGTGATGGATTTTTGAAAATGATTGGATCGGTCGAGTTGTACACTCATAGAACTCGACTGACCAACTTTCTGACCAAAGTTGATTTTATTTCATCGGTCAAGTTACCCCATGACAAACTCGACTGATAGTTTGAAAATTAGCTTTGTTGAATAGTGGATCAGTTGAGTTACCTTTATTGAAAATTGACCAAATGCACTATATGGAAAATGTAGAAAAAGTGATTCCAACCATTGGAGAGTTGTTAGAAATGAAAATAGATCCTTTGTAAGTTATAAAATGGCTATTTTTTGTTCTTAAGTGATCCCACACTCAAAGGAATGCCCCCAACTATAAATAGGACCTCTTGGAGTTCATTCCAAAGTTGCTCATTCATGTTATCCTTGGTCCTTGCTATAGGTGTTCTAAGCCCCTTTGATCCCCTTTCTCTCTCTCATTTACAAAGCATTTCTTGAATTGAGTGAGTTAGGCATGTTTTAAGTGAGATACCCCATTGTTACCTTGTAAAGCTCTCCATCTTTCCATCTTCCCAATCCCCTTTCTCAAAGAGCAAAGGCTAAAATGATCTTCTCTGAGTGAAGGAGGAGGTATTCTTCTTCTTCAAGGCTGAAGAAGGTGTGAAGATCTTCTCCAAGTGAAGGATAAGGACAAGGTGGAAGATCCAAGAAGCTTGGTGGGTAAATCCTCAAGGCTAAAGAATTTTTGCAAGGAGGAGATGCCCTTGAAGAAGGAATCGACTTGCTTGAAAGAGTGGGTAAGACCTATTGTGAGGTAGAAGAGTAGATCTTGGATAGGTAAGCCCTTGGATGTAAGGTGATATTCTTGTATGTCTTATAATGGAAAATAAGTATACATGGGTTGCAAAGTCCTAGAGGCTGACCTCTCTAGGTAGTGGACTGACGGTCTCCTAATTTGGAGATTGGGATCACTCTAAATAGCTTGTCCAAGTGTTTGTTTCAATCTCTCTCATCCTTGCTATGCTTGTTTAGATAGGACTTCAAATTCACATTTAGCTTTTGGTTTAACTTGATATAATTTGAAGGCCTAACTATTTTTTTACATGTTTTGAATCTTTATTCACCCCCAATATAGCGCCCTAGATACAACAAATGGTATCAGAGCAAGGATCTTCTCCAACAAAACTCCTACTAGATGAAAAGATGGGTGATAACCTACTTAGTTCCCTCAACCTAGAGAGAGGCTTCTCCATGCGCCCTCCAGTCTTTGACGGCACCAACTTCCTTTATTGGAAGTGATGGATGCAATTTTACATTCAAGGAATGAACTTTGATATGTAGAAAGTGATGATTGCACCCTATAAGGAGTCGATTGAAGTTGTATCTACTTGATATGAAGTAGCTCAAGAGAATGCACTACTCAATGCCAAAGCAATTAGCATCCTCTATGAAGCCTTCACTCCATCCGAGTTCAACCGCATCCCCTCATGGAACACAGCCTATGAGATATGGGAAAGGTTGTGCATCACTTATGAAAGCATAAAGCAAGTGAAGGAGGAAAATATCTACATGTTGAATATCCTCCTAGAGAGATTCAAGATGGGGAAGAAATAAGGAGTTGTCGAGATGTATTCAAAACTCAATATCATCATCAAAAACCTAGCTGCTTTGGACCATACTTTGGATAGAGGAGAAATCAACTCAAAGATCCTAAGGTCTCTTCCAAAGAGATGGGAGTCAAAGGTGATCTCCATAGAAGAAATAATAATTCTTGGTGATCTTCCAACCGAGGAGCTTATTGGCAATCTACAAGCTCATGAGCAAAGACTTGACAAGCAAGAAGAGGAAGCAAAGCAAGAAGAAAAAGAATCAAGGAATATCAAAGATAGTACCTTCAAAGCTCAAGTGGAGGTTCTAATCCTTCAACAACAACTTTCTTATCGGACCTCTCCCTCCTCCTCTTCTAGTGAAGATGATGGCCCTAGTGAGCATAAAGCCAACTTCTTCAAGAGAAATCACTTCAAAGGGAAGCAATCTTCCTCCTCCACTCCAAGGCTACAAGTGTGGTAAAAAAGGACACTACAAAAGTGAATGTCCTAAGGCTAGAAAGTCACACCACAAGAGCAGATCTGATAAGGAGGAAGACTACAAGAAAGATATAAAATACAAGAGGAAGGATAAAAAGGAGAGGAAGCACAAAGACACAGCTCGTGTCACATGGGAAGGATCATCCTCTAGTGGATCAAGCTCTGATGAAGATGGAGAATGCCACCTTGCACTCATGTCCTCCACAAGTGAATATATTGGTGAGGTAAGTGAGGTAGGTGACGTAGGTTTGCATGAGTTAGCTAAAGAAACTCTTATTGACATTCTTAATTCTACCCGTTCTTCTTATTCCAAATGTAACTCTAAAAAGGAGAGTTTGGGTAAAATTATTGATGACTTGTTTGCTAAACTTGATATTCTTAAGCAAAATGAGAAAATTCATCTTGAGAGCATTGATTTCTTGCAAGGCCAATTTCTTGGTTTTGAGCTCCAATACAATAGAGTTGAAGTAGAAAATGGTGTCTATCTTCACAATATTGCATCTCTTAAGGAAGATAACCAAAAGTGCCTTAATGATCTTGAGTTACTTAAAACTGAAAATGTTGAATGTATGCTTGTTAGTGATGTTCGTAGAGATGAGAGAGATGTTTATCTTAGAGAAATTCAATTGCTTAAATCTGAAAATGCTAGGCTTATTAGTCAAGTTAATGATTGCTACAACCCCAATTTTTGGGTTTATATGGTTTGAGATGCAATTTTTCAAATAAATGTATGCTTATGGAAATTGTATGATTTATGTGCAGTAAGTGGATTTCTTTGATAATATTTCCTTTAAATGTATGATTTTGTGGGCCCTAGTCATGCAGTTATCACAATTCAATCTATTACCAAACCAAACAACAAGGCAAGTGCTATTAGAATGTACCCTATACTACTATTTGGAGAACAAGGGTTAGGTGTAATTCGAGTAGGACTTGTCAAGTCTAGGTTTCTAGGGTAAGTGGTACTAGGGTAATTGAGAACCAAGGGTAGGAATGGGAGTAGAGATGATGGTTTTTCACCTCATGCTACTAGCCATCTAGCCTTCAGAAAGTCCTAGGCAATTGCACTAATTACACTTACACTAGCCACTTAGATCTCACATTCACTTGTAGAAGGGGGGATATGTATGTAGGAACAAAGGGGGCTAGCTAGGGATCCACTAATTGGACCTAGGAGCCATTCCTAAGATTGCTACATACACTCCAATTCCTCCTAGAAGTTAAGTGTCATCAAACATCACAAAGCAAGCAATTCATGTTTAAGAGCAAAAATCACATGCAAGATAATGGGAAATGAGATAGAAGCAAAGGCATTCATCATAGAATGAAATTATGTTCATTACAAATTATTCTCCCTCAACATGGTATCAAAATCACATTTTCACCCCCAAACAGCCCACCACTAGGGGCTTAGCTAGACATAATCAAAGAAAAGGCTAAATAAATGAGAAGAAGGGGATAGGACTCCATGGAGCTCGAAGTAGAAACTCCTTCTTCACCCCCTATCTACTGTGGGGCATCCTCCTTCCTCCAAGATGGCTGATGGGCATGAAAATGGAGGGGGTTATGGTAGAAAACCTATAAAACTAGGTTTCTATGGTGGAAATGGTGGGTGGAGAGCATTAATGCAAGGGGAATGCAATAAATGCTCAAGAGAGGGTGAGGATGAGTAATGGTAGCTGGGGGGAGTGTATCCTTCATGCTCTAGCCACCACCTATGTATATATAGGTGGTAGGGAAGCACTAGGATAGGTAGGGGTAGAATAGGAAAAATAGTGTAGAAAATGGGTAGTGTTAGTTTGTCACCACGACTGTGTTGAGATGTCACGGCTATGGTGGGGGTTGCATGGCACGGTCGTGGGGGTGTGGAATGATCGAGCTGTGAAATGGAGTGGAAATGCTAAGTATATGTGGTGACTACGGCCGTGGTGGGGTGCCACTGTCATGTTGGGTAAGGGGTACCACAGCCGTGTTGAGGTACCACGGCCATGTTGGAGGAGGAGGCCACGAGCGAGGTAGCTTGGAGGTTATATTTACCTTCAGTTCATCACGGGCGTGGGGAGCACCATGAGCGAGGCGGTCTTCAAGGGCCACGGCCATGGTGAATGGCCACGGCCGTGGTCATTCACGTTAAAAATGGACCACTTCTCTGTTGATTTTGAGAAACTTGGTGCCTAATTCTAATGGTCGTTGTGGGAGGTCATGGCCGTGGTGTCTTCAGTTGGCCACGCCCGTGCTGATGGCCATGGTCGTGGTGCTTTCGGTGCAAAAACACTGACGTCCCTATGATTCTTGGCTATAATTCCCACAACCGTGGTGGATGCCCACGGCCGTGCTAGGGTCTTCAGTGGCAAAATTAACTTCAATCTTCATCATCAATGGACTTCTTTGATTGATGTCAAATCTTAGCCATTAGGGGTAGGCTGAGGGAGCTTTGTGGCCTTCTTTGGACCCCTCCATGAGGGAGGAACCCTAAAACTCCTTCCTTCTCTCTCATCCATCCAAAGCATGGTCTAAGTACCTAAAATGTTGCAAAGAATGTATGTAAGTGCATTTTATAATAATACTGACATTGGGGGATTTAACTTGCATTCTACTATGTTTAGATGTGAATAAAGTACAAAATGGCACAAGATGGAGCCCTAAAATAGGGCTACATCACCATCCCATCCATCGGTTGAGTTTTGAGAGAAAGAAACTTGATCGAATGGGTTTTTAGAAAAGCCCTCGGCCATTGATCAATCGAGTTGGCAACTCAACCGCCAGAAGTTTTGTCCCAACGTTATAAATTCTAGATTCTAGCCATTTAAGTGCTAATTATAATTATTTTTATGCTTCATTTTGCATTTTAGACATACTTAGGCACATATCACTCATCATTGGGTACTATTTAGCGATAAAACCATCGTTTGCAAAAAAATACCCAAAAAAGCAAAAAACAAGGCATAAGAACATGAAAATTTTGAACATTTTTAGCAAGCAAGGGTGATCAAGACACGAGCAAAGAATATAGGATAGATAACAACTAACTATAAGACATATCAGGTTCATCTAAAGTAGTTATGAACAACTTAGATCTAATAAAATTAAATTGATCTCTATCTAAAGGTTTAGTAAAAATGTCCGCCAACTGATTTTCCATGTCCACATGCATGATATAAATATCCTTTTTGGCAATGTGATCACGAAGAAAATGATGACGAACCTCTATATGTTTGGCTCTACTATGCAATATAGGATTGTAAGATAAGATGATTGCACTAGTATTGTCACAAAAGATAGGAGAAGCATCAAAATAAATGTTAAAGTCTTGGAGCATTTGCTTCATCCATAGAACTTGGGCACAACAACTCCCGGTTATAATGTATTCAACCTCGGTAGTTGTAAGAGCCACTATTCTCTATTTCTTGGAGAACCAAGACACCAAGCATGGTCCTAGGAGGAAGCAAGTGCCACTTGTGAACTTTCTATCAATCAAACATCCTACATAATCGCATCACAATAAGTAGTACGAGTAAAGTTTGCTAACTTAGGATACCATAGTCCATAATTTTGGGTTTTGGCTAAGTACCTTAAAATCCTCTTAACAATGATAAGATGTGATTTCTTAGGACTTGATTGAAAGTGAGCACACAAGACAACACTAAACATTATGTCAGGTCTAGAGGTAGTTAAATAAAGTAAACTTCCAATCAAACCTCTATAGAGCTTCTCATCCACTTTCTCACCTTCTTCATCTCTATCAAGTTTGAGGGTGTTTGACATGGGGGTGGCCATCGTCTTGGTGTTCTCCATCCCAAAGAGCTTGAGTATATCACTTGTGTACTTTCCTTGGTTGATGAAGTTACCATCTTTAGTTTGCTTGATTTGAAAACTGAGGAAGAATGTCAGCTCACCCATCATGCTCATATCGAACTCACTCTGTATAATATCACTAAACTCCTTACAAATATCAATATTAGTTCCTCCAAAAATGATATCATCAACATAAATTTGAATGATAAGAAAATTGTTAGAGGTGTGTTTGAGAAACAAGGTAGAATCTACTTTGCCCTTGATATAGCCATGATCTAAGAAAAAGTTTTTTAGTTTCTCATACCAAGCTTGAGGTGCTTGTTTGAGACCATAGAGATCTTTTTGCAATAGATAAACATGGTTAGGAAAACTATCATGTTCAAAGCCTCGAGGTTGTGCAACATATAGTTCCTCCTCAATTGTACCATTCAAAAACACACTTTTAACATCAAATTTAATATAGATGGAAATTATTATAACTAGCAAAAGCAAGAAATATTCTAATGGACTCAAATCTAGCTACATGTGCATATGTTTCATCAAAATCTATACCTTCCTGTTGATTGTAGCCTTGAGTCACTAACCTTGCTTTGTTCCTTACCACCTTGCCGCTTTCATCTAGCTTGTTGTGGTAGACCCACTTGGTGCCAATGATCTTTCTATAACATGGTCTTCACACAAGAGTCCATACTTTGTTCTTCTCAAATTTCTCCAGTTCTTCCTGCATGGCTAGGATCTATTCATCATCCCCAAGAGCTTCTTTGACGTTCTTTGGCTCGAGTTGTGATATGAAGGCATTGTTGGCTTGTTCTTTGTTGTAGGCAGCCTGCATCTTCACTCTTTCAAAGGGATCACCTATGATTAGTTCTTTAGGATGATTCTTTTCAAAGCGGGGAGTTGGATCCTTCTTTTCTTCATCTATCTCTTCTTCTTGAGTGGCCACCTCTTTTCCTTTTGGGTATGTTGAGGTCTTTCAAGATAGGAATTAATTCATCTCAATATCATCATTAACAAAATCCTTCAAAATAGAGGGGTTAGTCTCAATAAATTTGACAATAATATATTCTTCTACTTTAGATAGATCAACATTAGACACTCTATAAGCCTTTCTAGTAGTGCTATAGCCAAGAAAGAAAGCCTTGTATGATTTCAAATCAAACTTGTCAAGAGAATCTTTCATGTTCAAAACAAAACAAGGACACCCGAAAATGTGAAAATACTTGATAGAAGGCTTCCTACCACGCCATAGCTCATAGGGGGTTTTCTTCAAAGAGGGATGTGTGAAAATCCAATTTTGCACAAAACATGATGTACTAACAGCTTCGGCCCAAAACTTCTTTGAAGTGTCATACTCTAAAAGCATGGTCCTAGACATTTCTTGTAATGACTTGTTCTTCCTCTCTACAACCTCATTTTTTTGAGGTGTTTGAGGTGAAGAAAAGTTATGTGCATATCCAGACTCATCAAAAAATGTTCAAAAAGATCATTTTCAAATTCCCCCCATGATCACTACAGATAGAAACAATGCGGCAAGAAGCTTCATTTTTAACTCATTTGCAAAAGCTAGAGAAAACATCAAGTGTATCACTCTTAGAAACAAGAAATAAGGTCCATGTATATTGAGAGAAAACATCAATAATAGCTAGACAATACTTGGAACCATGAAGCGATTTAGTTCTCATAGGTCCAAATAGATCAATATGGAGAAATTCAAGAGATATCTTGGTGCTAAGGACTCCTTTGGATTTGAAGGAGGACTTGGTTTTCTTTCCTTGGGTACAAGGATGGCATTCCTCATCCTTTTCAAAATCCAATTTGGGAAGTCCCTTGACCAAATCCTTTTTTCTCAACTTCTTCAATTGATACATATTCACATGACCTAGCCGACTATGCCAAAGAGAAATATCATTAGAATTGACTACTAGGCATCTACCAACCATAGACTTAATAGAGTCAAGCACAACTACATAAAGATTATGATTCCTAATTCCCTTATATATGACATTTTCATTGAGGGAATCTAGGAGCAAGCATTCAAAAGAAGTAAATATCACAAGGTAACCATTATCACATAATTGACTAACACTTATTAAATTGTGATGTAGGCCATCTACAAAGATAACATTCTTGATACATAAGGATTCACCTACATCACCCTCACCTTTTACCTTACCTTTCTTGTTGTCCCCGGAAGTAATTGATCCTCCTTTCTTCTTTGTGAAATTGTTGAAATGGATTATATCACCTTTCATGTGCTTTGTGCATCCACTGTCAACAATCCATTTTCCTTTTTCCTGCAAGAAAGGAGAATGTTGGTTCCTAACTCAAACTTTGGGATCCGGTCTTAGCTTGGGGACCCATTTCATCTTTGGGTTGGTCCCCTTAGGATTATATGGACAATAAGTAGAATAATGATCATCACTCTTGCAATGTGAAGAAATCATATGATGTTTTTAGCTAGAAGATACTCCATGAAAGAAAGGAGGTTCCTTACTCTTATTCTTATCTTTTACCTTAGGATATCCCTCTACAAATCCCAAACCACTAGTACCACTTTGTTTGGTAGAATGGTCAAGGATTTCATTTAGGGAGTTCTTCCCTTTGAGGAATTTCTGTAGAGAGGCTCTAAGTCTATGATTGTCATCAGTAAGGAAGATAACAGTAGAAGACAAACTAGCAAGATCATCTCTAGCATGAACAAGGTTGGTCTCTAAATAGTGGTCTTTAGTCAAATAAGAATCACTTTCAAGAGTAATAGAAAGCCACACCATTACTAGGAAAATTAGATCTAGAAGATAGATCATTGTAACAACCTCACTTCTCAGTAACCCCCAATTAAGGAAGACCATGAAGTCAGAGACGTTATCCCAAAACAAGATCAATGGTTTTGTAAGTAATAAAAATAAATTAATAAATTCTACCAAAGACTAAGCTTAAAATAGGATAAAAAATTACTTTTCACATACCTTTCAAAAATAGGAATCTAGAACTTCTACCCACTGTAGAGTTCTGTCTAACTAAATCCCCCTTTAATATATTAACTTTACTCTTCACAAATGCCACTTTACTATTTTTCCACTTTCAGATATTCTTAAAACACCGACAAACAAAGTGTCGGTCAATATAAATGAATATATCGATATGTGGTGACAACCAAAATATTGCACATATATTCTAACAACTTAATCACATCAAATAGTTATTAACAATGCAAGATTACATTTTTCAATATGACTTCCCAACTACTTTTACTCATCCTCTGGGATACACTCTCTTAGGGTTAAGTCCTTGCAAGTGACATTAAGGCTACCTTCTCCATCCTGAGCTTGGTACCTGGGGTCACCTCTCTGGGTGCCCGGTGGTCTTCCCTCTGGGGCTCAACCACCTCTAACCTTCCCTCTGGGGATTGGTCTCTTATCTTACATCTAGAGATTGTATGTAGGTTTGGGCAAGTCATATATATATACTTCAATTGTGATAGTCATATTCACTTTAAAGATTGCAGAAATAAAAGCATCGAAACAGTTTATTTCCATGCAATCGATAAAATGTCGGGAAACACCGAGAAACTAAATGGAGTACTTATAAATAATCACATACCTACTTTGAAGTCTCGAGTATAAATAAAATATCCAATCCAAATCCAGATGTCCAATCAAGCAAGTTAAGCAACCAATCAAGCAGATCTTGAAAACATATATAATGCCTAACTGTTACCATCATATCCCCAAACAACTTCTTATTGACTTGGGACACCTTTATAAGGTTTCCAAGTCTCATTAGGATGCATTAGG
Source organism: Alisma plantago-aquatica (assembly GCA_963693085.1). NCBI lineage: Eukaryota > Viridiplantae > Streptophyta > Magnoliopsida > Alismatales > Alismataceae > Alisma > Alisma plantago-aquatica. The sequence continues at coordinate 508,530,904 of OY856414.1, forward strand.
GTTTCTTAGATCAGTTTCCCAACCTTTACCTTTTCAGGTCAACAAACCCTAAAATGGATTCTACATCATAGAATCCTAATTACATATATTATCCACATTAAAGGTCGTTATTCTCAAATTGACTTTAGGACATCATATCTCTATCTTATTCATGTATTCACACAATTAAAATCATTAAAGTCATTATTACCAAAATTAGGGTTTCTAGGCCCATTATTGTATTCTCATATACATGGAACCCTAATGTGAACCACTTATGCACAAAGATCAACTTTTAAGATCTAAACCTCTCATGTATTAACAATAGGTTTATATTGGCTTAGATTATCCAAAGAACATCATTAAATTCAACTTAACATCAAAATTTATGGTTTTTCATTAATAACACCATTAAAGGTGGCAACTTTAAGTACTTATCTAATTATGAATAGATTCAGGCTTCAAAACTATTTTTAATGGATTCCTCACATTCTCCTAATCAATTTTCATATATAACTTGTCCAAATCCGAGCTACCAAATTATTTCTAGAATTATTCTAAGTTACTTACCTTTAGGCCTATGGGGTGCCGACACCACCGCACTACGGCCTGCTTTTCTTCTTTTCCATGCGGACCGGGTCTGGCCAATTGGTGCTCACCATCTTGGCTTTGACACACCACAAGGTATGTGGCTAATAGGAAGGTTGAAAGGATGGTACTGCCCCCGCCGGCATCAAGGACTAAGGCGTGCGCTCATTAGTGTTCCTGATATTTCCCCCTTTCTTGTCTTCCTCCTCCTGATTTTGCAAATAGGAGCTCCACGTCTCTAGGCCTTGGTCAAACCAGAGGTTGACCTAGAGCTATAGGGCGTTAGAGAGTCATCCAAGATGCAGATCGCAACGTCAAACCTCTCTGAAGTCGTGGCAAAAATCAAACTCTCTGGAGTCATCTCATACTAGGAGAACGGGATGGAACCTTGTCTGTGGAAATAGAGAAGAAAAGGAAGAAGAACATGGCTCACATGGTGACTTGGAGTCTAGGATTGGTCCTACTCATTCAGTAGAGCATATAGAATCGTTGGGCAACCTTGCAGATGGTCCCCCAGCCCTCTATTTATACTCCCTTAAGATGGTCGGTTTGCCCATGGAGGACAAATTTGGGAAAAACTTTGAGGATTCTTGAAATCCTAGCAAACCTAGGATCATTGAGTCCATAAGCCTCTCCTGATCTCATTGGGAGAGTTTCCAAGAGCATTCATGGATTGGTTAGCGATGAAATCGATTCCGAATCTCATTTTTCTTATTCCTCCATTCATGTTCCTAATCATGGTGATTGAGAAGTACAGTCACCGTTGGATCTTAAAACCAACGACTTTCATGCCACACATTCAATTAAAAGCCAGAAAATAGTCTCAAATAACCGTGACATTTAAATCAATCCTCTTTACTTTAGGAAATCTTCCAAAAATCATATCTCATAAACCACTTATCCTTTTAATACCAAATTTTATAGGAAAGTCCATAATGACTTAAACTACTTATGTGCCAAGTTTGGGACTCAAACTCGAAAGTATGAGAGACTTTTAATCATAATCAAGTTATCACTTATTAAAGCACATTTTATGCATATTTTCTCTCTCTTATTCTTTTATATCATTTATTTGGATTCCTTTTACCATTAGGAACTATGTGGGTTCGAAATATCATCCATGATGATCAATCATACACCTTTTCCACATATTTTTCATTTTTTCATCATTATCTCAAACTTCCTTCTTAATAGTGCACTATTTGATCTCTTCTTTTTCTTTTAATCATATTGGACTCTCTAACTTATTAGGGTCCACGAAATCATACATTTAAAGGAAATACTATCAAAGAAATCCACTAATTACACATATATCATACAATTTCCATAAGCATACATTTATTGGAAAAATTGCATCTCAAACCATATAAACCTGAAAATTGGGGTTGTAACATCCTTCCCCTCTTATAGGAATTTTGCCTTCAAATTCCACCAAATATACAAACAATTCAGGATAAGACTTTCCCATGTCCATCATCAGCTCCTATGCATCTTCATTCACTCCATGGTGCTTCCAAAGAACCTTTATCATATTATATTCTTACATCTGAGTTCTTTCACCGTGGTATCGACAATCCTCATAGGTGACTCAGGATATGTTAGCCTCCCTTGAAGCTCAATAGGTTCAATGCTCAGCACATGGCTCGAGTACATCACATAGTGCTCTAGATCGGACACATGGAACACATCATACATCATATTATCTTGAATGGTAAGGCTTAATCATAAGCAACTCCACCAATCCATCTCAAATGGACCCATGTATCGGGGACTCAACTTTCCTAGATATAGCTCAGAGGGGTCAAATCTTCAAAATGCATGCTCACCCACAGTGAACTACATGTCAGTCTGCTTCGCATCAGCACACAACTCCTGTCGATCTTGGGTTTTCTCTACCATTTCTCAATCAAAGTGACTTCATCTGCACACACTGTGGTTTCTTTGACCCCCACAAGGTCCTCTCACCGACATCACCCTAGTGAAATGGTGACCCACATGGCCTCCCTTACAGAGCTTCTTACATCCAGATATTGGCTATAGTGGCTATCATAACAAGCAAACTTTGCTAGGGGCAGGAACTGCTCCCACCAATCACCCCAAATGAGCACACATGCTCTCATCAGACCCTCTATAGTCTGGATCATACACTCTTGATTGTCCATCAATAAGGGGGCAATATAGTGTACTAAACTTCAAACTAGTATTGAGTTCTTCATGCACCTTTTTCCACAATATGGAAGCAAACTTAAGGCCATACTCAAGAATATTTGAACTCAGGTCACTATGTAGTTGAACTATCTCTCTCATATTTATATATAGTCCAACCAGATCTATCACACTGGTAGTGCTCTCTCTTAGGCAAGGGAATGTGTCGACTTGGTAGGGCGATCTACCATAACCCATATGGCATCATGACCTCTCTTGGTCCAGGGGAGATCCACTACAATGTCCATGGTGATCTGCTCCCATTCCCTCTCAGGGACTCCTCATTTTCTATAGTCTTCCACTGGGTTGCTAGTGTATGGCCTTCACCCTCTGGTATGTATGGTGACTAGCCACATGCACTGCTATATCCTTCTTCATTCCAGGTCTTCAAGGTACTACAAACCTTAACTATCTTGGTGGCACCACGGCGTACAGTGTACTTAAATATATGGGCTCTGTGCATGCCATGATCCCTAAAACACTCTAGTAGTGGGTTTCACCACCTTCTTTTCCTAGGAGGTGTATCTGAGGTTCTTATACCAATCATTTTATCACATCAAGCTCTAGACTGGCTAACTGGGTAACCACTAACTTGACCAATAGGTTTGGGTGTATCTAGATGTTAGCCACATAGGTATAGTCCTCTAATTGTTGTAGGGTCTACCTAGCGACCTCTTTTAGCTCTCTCTTCTAGCTAGACAAGACAAATGTACACCTGAGCTGCATCTCGGCTAAGAGTATATGTTATCACGTTAATTTTCTTATGTGCTAGGTGATGGTGGAAGCATAAACCTTCTTATACTCCACTCATCATCCTTGTCTCAGGTGTCGATCTATCTGTGTCCAAAAAACTTCAAGCTCTTACATCCATCCTCTCAGTCATCAAACCCAAACTTTAACTCATAAAATCCAAACTACTCTGGATAAGAGTGTCCTCATATGATGATTACTTTAGTTCATCTATGCTTTCATACCACCTATCCAAAATACCTCCAAAAGAGTGTGGTACTCCCTCTATCCTCATCATAGGAATGTTTCAACTCATTACCTTTATCCTTAGTATATGACATGCGTTTTGTCCTATATCTCACACCCATAACGAGAGGAAATAAGCATTTGGCTACAGTACAAATACATAGTTCATACCATTCCAAGAGTAGAGATGATGCATCACACATCGCCATTACACTTTCCAATAAGTTGAAACTTGCTTCTCATGACTCCATACCATGACTGCTTTGATTCTATGTTTACATCCATGGAAAGACTATTCCCAAACAAACTTGGGTCTTGATATTACTCATATATACATAATCCTTAGTCATTTTTTCAAGGTCTCTAGGGTGATGGTACTTTTGGGGTCATCCCTCTTCCCTTATGCTTCCAGGGAGTGCCTCCCTCATTTACCCCTTAGGCCCCATGAAATCATGAAGGTGGTCAACCTCCTAACCCAAAGATAGTTGTTACCTCCCGACCCTATGGTTTGTGCTTCTAGGGAACAGACAACTCCTACTCCCATTGGTCTTACCCCACCTTGACCTCGGTATTGACCTAGGATTCTATCATGTCTCATAACTCCTCTGTTGATACTTGTGACGTCCCCGGATTTTCTAAAACTTAATCTGATGTGTGACGTCCAAATTGAAACCTCACCTCGGCGAGAATCCCAATTTAAACATCCCACACTAGGCTAAGAAGAAGAAAATCAGAGGAAGTCAGAAGGAAACAATTAGTAGCACATGAACATGAACAATAATAAAACCACAACACATGTTCACCATTCAACATATAATTACAACATGAATTGTTACAACATTTGATATTACATATTGAACAGCAAACTACTAAACATATACATGTACTACATCTAAACAATAGGATCTTACGACAGCAGGTCCACCTGTACATCAACTCGCCATACAACTCTCAACTACCCTGGATCTTCAAAAGCATAACCACAACCTAAACAAAAGATTACATGCGGTACACGTCAGCACAATATTCAAGAATATTGTACTGAGTACGCCTACGTGTCTTTTATATACCTCTCATCATATCTTGGCAATAAGATAAAACTAATACTTGGCAGTTATAAAGAAATATAAGAAAAGCATATACTTGCACAAAGATATTCATCAACAAAAGAGAACACATATTTTAAGCACATTTTCCATTATATCATTCATGCATTTACTACCTGAGAGTTGAATGCATTAAGGCCTTTATGATCTACTACCAAAGAGTTGGATCATTTCAAAATGTGATATACTACCAAAGAGTTGGATCACTTCCAAGTACTTTACTACCAAAGAGTCGAAGTACTTATTTCCAGCACTTTACTACCAAAGAGTTGAAGTGCTTAGATATAATGGAACAGATATATTATGTTTCATGTGTTCATAGCAATAAGTAGGGGAAATCATGCAACATATCATACTAGAACAATCATTTCAATCAATACCATATGCCAAGTATTTTACTACTCATATAACACAAGCATATTGTATAATAAGCCAAGTAAGAGGTAATGGCATACCTTCCAAAGAGATAGATCATACTAAACACATATCACTGATTTCAACTATAAGCTTGGTCAAACCTGATCAAAACAAGACCATATACTATCATCAAGTTCTCATCTTATTATATCTCATCTTAACCCTAATTATGTCCATTTTAGGGTTTACTTAACTCATTAGGATATTTTCATTATTACTTGCATTCTTGTCTAAGAATTATCATACTGATTTCATTTTCCAGATTATGGTTCATCACCTAAAGATTAGGTTCCATATCCTTTTTGTGCACGTATTAACCTTAGGTTACATCATTAACCTAAATTAGGATTTTAAACCATGTATTAAAGGTCAACTTCATATAACATGGATTTTGTATATAAAACTGATCTCATAATTAAAACTGAGGTTCCATATACTGATATAAGCTTACTCTGTGAATTTCATCATTTATTGACCATGTATGCATTTATTACTTTTAATTTAGGATTAAAAGCCCTAATTAGCCATATGGATTAAATTACATGATTTCGTGTATCAACATCATGATTACATACATCATATGGGTTACAAACATTACTATGGAGTTACTGACATTTTTCCATATTTTTAGGTCTTTGTTTATTATTTATTATGCATGAAAAGACCATTTTACATCTCACATGATTACTCTGATATTAGTTCGTCAAAAGCCTGGTATTATGTTTCCATCTTGTTCTACGCATTTTTCTGAGAATTTTGGTATATTATATGTATTTTTTTTATAAGCGTGCTAATTACTACAATTTATTGAAGATCTGGCAATTATCTGAGATTAATACCTTTTCTGCGAATCACATCTCGCCACGTGTCCACTAGGGTGCGGCTCCTCCTCCTGGCTTGCACTGGGCCGGCCGGTTTTTATTCCGGTTTGGGTTTATTTGGCTCTGGATGGAATCGGTTCACGGACAAGAGAACCAGGCCTACTCCCTTTCTTTCTTCTCTCTCGCGTTATCAGCCTGATACGTCTGCGTGGGTTCTCAAAGCTTCAGCCGCCGCCCGTCAAAACGAGTGTCGCCGTATGAGACTCTATCTCACGACACTGGTGCCGTGAGAAGGATCGTCTCCCTTCCTTTGTTGCGTGAGGGGTAGTTCCGTCATAGACCACCTCTCCGACTCTTTCTCTCCTGTTGGGCGCCCGACGCACGACGCCGGCATGCGCTCTTACCTGGCACACACCGCCGTCGGGGCTGAGTTTGGCACTGGCTCCACCTGGCTCCCTCTCAGGTCTACCTGAGGTCACCAATCTTGGTGCCTCGATGCTGGAGTATTTCTCTGTGAGCTGCCGGCATGGAACCTTGCCGCTGTAGTGAACAAGGAAAGGGATGTGTGTCGTCTTCTCCGCTTGCTGCGAGTGTCAACCCTGATCTGAACAGTCACCGCTGCACGAGTCCACAGCAACGAGAAGCCAGCGAGATCTACACCTCATCACCAACATTAGAGAACTCCATCGGCCTCAAGTCCTATTCTCTACTCTCAACAATAGAGACGAGAGGGAGATTTGATAGCTCGTTCTCCCTACTTCTGTATCTTGTAGGTGACGGTGGAGAGATAGGGGAAAGGAGAAGGTCGAACTCTCTCTATTCTCCTCCCAAAGACTCAGACTCTTATTTGAATGAGTGTTCTCAAGGAGTCCAGGCCAACTGCCCATCTACTCCTCCCTCTCGCTCCACGATCAATGAGCCTGAGGAGCGTGGGTGCCCGCCCACGATCCTGTCCCCATATCTCCTCTTGGTCCAGAGCTAGTGGGAAGGTCTTTAAACCCTCTGATCTAATAGATCCAAGGACTACAGAAGGCCCACGTTGTCAAACCTAATTCCTCTCCTTGCAAGCCGTGTGGCAACAGCTGGATCGGTCCCTAAGTCTAGTTATGAACCATAGTCTGAAATACATCAAAAAGTACATTATTTCATCAATCTCCAACCTAGATATCTCCATCGAGGAAAGCCGAATAGCCACCAAAATTTTAATTATAGCTCCCTCACAACTCAAGCTACCTTGTACTCAATTTTGGTGCCAAAACTCAACTGTTTTACCATTCTGTTAAATTCTTCAAAAGACATAAACTTATAGATCTAAATCATTATATAATCCTCAATCAACACTCCAACTTTACTAACCCACTTGGGATTATCAAAACAACTCAACATACATATCTTCACTTGTATCATTTGATATTTTAGGATTCCAAAAGTCCACTCCATCACAATACTCAAGCACATCACAAACTTGAATCCTCACCCAAATCTCCATCATTTCTCTGGGCACTCGTGGTCAAACTTACATCCCTCCATGGGGATCATGGCAACCTCCCTATCTCAGTCTGGCCCCATATAGGTTACCTCCATAGCAACATATCCTCATGCCCTTTAGAGACGATCGCACATGGGTCTACAGATTCATGCTCATACTATGTGCTCTCCACTTAGCTCGTCAAGCTCCTATAAGTGACCTCGTAAGGTTACCTCAAACCTAAATAAAAGTTGGTACTCACCTTACATGAAGGATCCCTTCCCAAGATGGGAGAAAACTATCTCTTGATAGTAACAAAGGTCACAAACATCCTTACCTACAAGGTTTGCATCATCATGTATATGCTTAGCCCTATCATGCTACTTAGGCACGTAGCTAGCAAGAAGACAACCTACTAATTCATGCCAAGTTCCTTGGTAAATCATACTTGTTCATCATTCCTCAAGGTTGGACCAATCTTATACATGCATATGTCACCAACCTGTGTGAGGGGTTCATCAACCATATACCTCAGTTCACGTGGGGTTTCCTTTTTCCCTATTACATGGGGTGTTGTGGTCAATCCTTATGAACTAAAACATCCTTGTGAGCACCATGTGCACCAGGTACTACCACTTCCCCTCTTTGGGTCAGGAACCTGAGGTTCACCTCTTTATGCATCAGCTGTCTAATTGCATGCTCAGCTATTCCAACATGAATGGATCCTATACCAGATAGGGCATATACTTCCTAGCACTCTTCCATGTGAACAACCTTTAGAGTCCTACACAAGGACAACCAACTAGGTGTGAGACCTCATAACTTATTACCATACCTCTTCAGGGTCTAAGGAACTCTCCTTCCTACACCTAAAAGGTAGGCACTTATATCATCTATATATCTATACCAGAAGCCTCTTTCTCTTTTCTAGGGTTTTGTTCCTCTATAGGCATCCAAGGTATGACAAGCCTCTAAGGATCTTACATGAGGCAATCATATACATCTACTCAGGGTCATCCATTCCAGGCCATAACATACCAAACTTCTCATGATTCTTCATATCTCAGATTCAAGGTCACCAACCTTCTTTATCTGGTCTCACTCTCTCTCTCTCTAGAGCTAACCCTACAACTGGTCCTACCTCTGGAGGTTCTCTCACAGAAGGTGGGTCAAGCTCTTAAGAATACATGTATATCTCTGTCTGGGTAAATGTAATATCAAAACTTATGTCCGGCCAAGATCATCCAAAGTTCTACATGCCTATCTCTCAACCTATCAGGCGTAACCATTCTGGCTTAGGTCTAAAACCTATTACTAGCCTTATTTCCATTCTCTTCTATGTAGGTGCATGCCTCTTTTCTATTCATACATATATGTTATGGTTCTTATATGGTCACCACTAACCTTCTTAATAAGGGAGATATCCCTCACCCTAAACAAGCATGACCCACCCAAGGTCGGGTCACCAAAAGGCACCAGGGTCAAACAACCACACATAGTTCATGTTTCTCATGCATGCCTAAAACCTCTATGCATGTCAACCCACATACATACATGCATGGTGAACTATGATATCGTGTCTTCTCTTTCTCTATCCACTGCTTAAGGTTTTTGAGTTGAGCATCGTCCTTAGAGGTTGCGTCAGGTCTCTTCCTCAGCCTAGAGGCCTCTTCCTCCAAGGCTTAACTCTCTCCTCATCTTCCTATAAGATGGTCTAACCTCAGCATTCTCCTGAGGGGTACCCAAGGGCACAACAACATAGGCCATGCACCCTAAGCATGTAACTAAACTCAGTCTGAGTTTTTTATTATCAAAACTTATGTCCATGACATCTTGTTTACATGCTTTTCATTTTTTGGTGGAGGATTCCTTAATCCTTATTACTCTTATGCCAAACACAGGAAGGGTGCGGAGGAAAATCTTGCCAGCCCCCAGATCGTGATCCTTTTTAAGACACCTTCTTCATTGGAAAATCCTCTAATAAATCCCTTGGGTTCTAATGAATTTGTAAAATTTAATAATTATTAGAGATTAAATGGAAAACCATGCTTTGATACCAATTGTAATGACCTTGCTTCTCAGTAACCCCCAATTAAGGAATACCAAGAAGTCAGAGCCACTATCCTAAAACAAGATCAATGATTTTGCAAGTAATAAAAAATAATTAATAAATTATACCAAAGAATAAGCTTAAAATAGGATAAAATTTTACTTTTCACATACCTTTCAAAAATAGGAATCTGGAACTTCTACCCACTGTAGAGTTCTATCTAACTAAATCCTCCTTTAATAGATTAACTTTATTCTTCATAAATGCCTGTTTATTATTTGTCCACCTTCAGATATTCCTAAAACGCTGACAAACAAAATGTCGGCCAGTTTAAATGAATATACTGATATGTGGTGACAACCTAAATATTGCACATATATTCTAACAACTTAATCACATCAAATAGTTGTTAACAATGCAAGATTACATTTTCAATATGATTTCCCAACCGCTTTTACTCATCCTCTGGGATACCCTCTCTTAGGGTGGAGTCTTTACAAGTAACTTTAAGGCTACCTTCTCCATCCTGAGCTTGGTACCTGGGGTCACCTCTCTGGGTGTCGGTGGTCTTCCCTTCAGGGCTTGACCACCTCTGACCTTCCCTCTAGGGCTTGGTCTCTTATCTTATATCCAGAGATGGTATGTAGGTTCGGGCAAGTCATATATATACACTTCAATTGTGATAGTCATATTCACTTTAAAGATTGCAGAAATAAAAGCATCCAAATAGTTTATTTCCATGCAATCAATAAAATGTCAGGAAACACCGAGAAACTAAATTGACTACTCATAAATAACCACATACCTACTTTGAAGCCTCAAGTTTAAATAAGATATCCAATCCAAATCAAGATATCCAATCAAGCAAGTTAAGCAACCGATCAAGCAGATCTTAAAAACATGTATAATGCCTAACTGTTACCATCATATCCCCAAACAACTTCTTATTGACTTGGGACACCTTTCTAAGGTTTCCAAGTCTCATTAGTATGCATTAGGGTTTCTTAGATCAGTTTCCCAACATTTACCTTTTTAGGTCAACAAACCCTAAAAAAGATTCTACATCATAAAATCCTAATTACATATATTATCCACATTAAAGGTCGTTATTCTCAAATTGACTTTAGAACATCATATCTCTATCTTATTCATGTATTCTCACAATTAAAATCATTAAAAGTCATTATTACCAAAATTAGGGTTTCTAGGCCCATTATTGTACTCTCATATACATGGAACCCTAATGTGAACCACTTATGCACAAAGATCAACTTTTAAGATCTAAATCTCACTTATATTAACAATAGGTTAATATTGGCTTAGATTGTCCAAAGAATATCATTAAATTCAACTTAACATCAAAAGGTTTTTCATTAATAACACCATTAAAGGTGGCAAATTTCAGTAATTTTCGAATTATGAATAGATTCGGGTTTCAAAACTATTTTTAATGGATTCCTCACGTTCTCCTAATAAAATTTCATATATAACTTGTCCAAATTTGAGCTACCAAATTATTTCTAGAATTATTCTAAGTTACTTACATTTAGACCAATGGGGTGTCGACACATCAGCATTGCGGCCTGCTTTTCTGATTTTTTAGACGGACCAGGTCTGGCCAATAGGCGCCCACCATCCTGGCTTTGACGTTCCATGAGGAACATGACTCATAGGAGGGTTGAATGGATGGTACTGCCCCCACCGACCTCAAGGACTAAGGTGTGCACTCGTGGGTGTTCCTGATATTTCTCCCTTTCTTATCTTCCTCAGTCCAAGCTGTGGTCAACCCAGAGGTTGACCCAGAGCTATAGGGCACTGGAGAGTCATCCAAGATGTAGATTGCATCGTCAGACCTCTCCAAACTCATGGTCAAACTTGAATTCTCTTGAGTCATCTCATACTGGGAGAATAGGATGGAACTTTGTCGGTGGGAATAGAGAAGAAAAGGAAGAAAAATAGGGCTCGTGGGGTGGAATTGGAGTCTGGGATTGGTCCTACTCGTTCAGAGGAGCATATAGAACCATTGGGCAACCTTGTAGATGGTCTCCCAACCCTATATTTATACTCCCTTAAGCTAGCTGATTTGTCCATGGAGGACAGATTTGGGCGAAACTTCTAGGATTCCTGAAATCCTAGCAAACCTAGGATCATTGAGTCTGCAATCCTCTCCTAATCTCGTTGGGAGAGTTTCTAAGAGCACTCATGGATTGGTCAGTGAGGAAATCGATTCCAAATCTCATTTTTCCTATTCCTAATCATGGTGATTGAGAAGTAGAACCACCATTGGATCTTAGATCCAATGGTTGTCATGCCACACGTTCAATGAAAAGCCAGAAAATAGTCTCAAATAATTGTTACATTTAAATCAATCATCTTTACTTTAGGAAATCTTCCAAAAATTGTATCTCTTAAACCACTTATCCTTTTAATCCCAAATTGTATAGGAAAGTCCATAATGGCTTAAACTACTTGTGTGCCAAGTTTGTGACTCAAACTCGAAAGTATGAGAGACCTTTATTCATAAGAAATTTATCACTTGTTAAAGTACATTCTATACATATTTTCTCTCTCCTATTATTTAATATCACTTATTTGGATTCCTTTTACCAGTAGGAACTATGTGGATTTGAAATATCATCCATGATGATCAATCATACACCTTTTCCACATATTTCACATAGTTTCATCATTATCTCAGACTTCCTTCTTAATAATGCATTATTCTAATCAATTGCTTGAAACCCACCTTAACCTTCTTGCTTGTTAATGCTAGTGTAGCTTAATTGTCTTTATTTTTTCTAGTTAATTGCTTAGTTTTGCTAGTTATGGTTAACTTAGATTCTTTCTTTCTTTAGTTTTTAGCTTAGTTCTTAGTTGATAATTTATTTGCTACAGTAGAATAGATCATCTTTCTCTTGCTTAGTTGATTGTGTAATCTAGTTCCTTAGATCCAACTTGCTTAGGATAACCTAGTTTTTGGTAATCTAGTTTTAATATTGCCTTTACTTGCTTGATGTGTAGTGTAATCAAACCAAAACCCTTTTAAACCCTACAACCCTAGTCTCCACTCTAGGAATGTAGTCATTGCTAACTTTGCTCTAGTACCCCCTCTGTCCCTAAGGATCGACCCCTATATTTGCCTCTTATCTTTACTACAATAGTACCTTGTGCGCTTGTGGGTGACCTATTTAGTATTGTGATTGAGTAGCATTAGGGTTTTTTATAAATATTGAAAGATCCACATGTGCATTTGAGTTCCGTGGGGCACACCTAATCAAACCTAATTAGTTAGTGTGTGCACCTCTGGCTCAGACGTGCCAAGCTTTCTTACACTAACCAATTAGGTTTGATTAGGTGTGCTCCTCTGGCTCGGTATCATAACTCTATGTATGTTCTATCATGTGAGTTATTGGTATGCTTTCCATATTTTGATTATGACATCGGTCGCTTGTTTCTATCTCATCTCTGTTTGATGTGTGTTATGTGGTTGCATGTTTTATGTTGTGGTTACATGTTTTTTGTTGTGCTTGGAAAAACTATTTGTTTACTCTTCTACCCCCTTCCTTTTTGATATAGCCAAAAGGGGGAGAGAATTTTGATGTTTTAAAGCTCAACCATATTGCTTTTACTGCCTATGTGATCCTTTTCTTGTCTAAGTATATGTTTTATCATGTGACTTGTCAAAGGACCCTGTTGTATACATGTTATATAGCTTTGTGTAGAAAGACTAACTACGCAATTAAAAGTGAGAATATATTGAGGAGGAGCAATTCACATTGTTAAAATTATGAATCCCCTTCCAATTCATAAGGCCAAGGTATAACATTACATATCCTTTTCAATATGTTGCGGAATGTTTTCATTGTAAAAAAGAGGGAGAATGTTGACTTGAGAGTTATACATTGTCCATATTTTGATAATGGCTTAACTATTCCATTCATATGTATCTAATATGTTTGGGTAAGACTGATTTCAAGCATTAGGTACGTGAAAGGATCAAATTCACCAAGCCCTAGCTTGTCCAAGTTCAAGTCAAAAGCAATGCAAATGTGCAATTTGGGAAAATACTCCAAACCACCATAGAATAATTTTTTAATCATTTGTATTGATGATATGACTAGCAACTAAGATGAGAAAAAAATCAGGGACACTTAATTTCATTGTTTGATCACTTAAAAATCATTTTGAAAAAAATTCACAGTAACTTAATCATTCGAGTTTGAATCTCGACAGATCAGTGATGGATTTTAGGAAATGTTTGGATCGGTCAAGTTGTAAACTCATAGAAATCGATCGACCAACTTTCTAACCAAAGTTGAATTTAGCTGATCGATCAAGTTACCCCAGGACAACCCGCCTGATAGTTTGAAAATTGGCTTTGTTGGATAGTGGATTGGTCGACTTACCTTTATTGAAACTTGACCGAATGCACTATATGGAAAATGTAGAAAACGTGATTCCAACTATTGAAGAGTTGTTAGACATGAAAATGGATCTGTTGCAAGTTGTAAAATAGCTATTTTTCATTATTAAGTGATCCCACATTCAAAGGAACACCCCTAGCTATAAATTACCTCTTGGAGTTTATTCCAAGGTTGCTCATTCATCCTATCCATGGTCCTTGCTTTGGTTGAGTATTCTAAGCCCCTTTGAGACTATTTCTCTCTCTCATTTACAAAGCATTTCATGATTATGAGTGAGTTAGGCATGTTGTAAGAGAGCTACCCCATTGTTACCTTCTAAAGTTTCCATCTTTCCATCTTCCCAATCCCCTTTGTCAAAGAGAAAAGGTTGAAGTGATCTTCTTCAAGTGAAGGAGGAGTTGTTCTTCTTCTTTAAGGCTGAAAAATGTGTGAAGATCTTCTCCAAGTGAAGGAGAAGGGAAAGGCGGAAGATCCAAGGAGCTTGGTGAGTAAATCCTCAAGGCTGAAGACTTGTTGTAAGGAGATGTCCTAGGAGAAAGAATCGAGTTGCTTGCAAGAGTGGGTAAGACCTGTTGTGAGGTAGAAGACTAGCTCTTAGATAGGTAAGTCCTTGGATGTAAGTTGGTCTTCTTGTATGTCTTATAAATGGAATATAAGTATACATGTGTTGTAAAGTCCTAGAGGTTAACCTCTCTAAGTAGTGGACTGACGGTCTCCTAGTTTAGAGACTGGAACCATTCTAAACACCTTGTCCAAATGTTTGTTTCAATCTCTCTCATCCTTTTTTTTTGGAAAATCTGGGTAAATATATTCCAAGCCCAAATAATTGGGCCAAAGTTACAAATTGCAACCAACGTGCAATTTATAGAGCAATAAATGAAAACATTTAACTAACAAGGCAACAAAGCTTGTCAACTAGCATAGATTCCAATTTCTAATCGTGTTGGAAGGTATGATGGATGTCTTAACTTTATACATATTATAAAGTTTCTTGATGTTTGCTTCTATGGTAGCAAAGAGGTCCACATAGTCCACCTCCTTACCCCCATGTCTTCTACTGTTACGTTCAGACCAAAGGGTATGAACACATGCACTAAGAACCCAGAGTTCCAAGATATCTTGAGATTTCCTGACCCTACCAATATCACATAGATATTGGACTAATGAATATGAGCATCTGATATTTAGCTTGAGTTGAGATCGGCCCCAAATATATCTCCTAAAGGAGCAGCTACTAAAGAGGTGTTCTTCTATTTCATTATCATTTTTACATAGGCAGCATTGGGTGTCCACGTTAGGAGACCATATACTGATTTTCTCCATGGTAGGTAGAATAGATTTGATCACTCTATAAGTAGATATACTCCACTTTGGGTGGTGATGAGGGGTCCATAGATTCCTGAAAGCATTGTATTCATTTTGTTTTTGCCTACAAAGGTTCAATAAGCCTGAGTCATCAAGGTTGATGAAGTTGGGCCAAACAACATTCATTCTCCTCTAAGATTTTGAGTAACCTTTAATATACATGGGCGTGATACTGAGGTCAGAACAGTATCTTAACCTCATCCAAGAAACCCAAACAGACTCACCAAAGAGCATATTTCTAACTCTTCTCATAATGTGATAATCTGCTAGATTAGTCAAAAGCTTCAAGTCCAGGCCACCTTCAGCTTTAGGAAAAGCAAGATGAGACCAGCTAGCTGAATGGACTGGGTTGCACCTAAGGAAATCATTGAGCATATTTTCCATGCAATGTAGGATAGAGTGTGGAACCTCACCTTGCCATAACCAATAGTTTATCAGTCCCATAGCACAGTGCTTGATGAGGATGATTCTGTCCGCCATGGAAATTTTTTAACCTGTCCATCTGCTCGTCATGTCCTTGAGTTTGTCTAGAAATTCATGAAAATGGCTACGCATGAGATTTCCCCCTTCCATGGGAAATCCCATATATTTGGTTGTCCAACAACCATGTTGGATGCCCAGAGTATCCACCAGCACATATTTATTCTTGCGTGATTTGGATAGGTAGATGTGTGTCTTGATGGGTTGTATTTCATACCTGACATCTTGTCAAAAGTAAGGAGGAGGTTTTTAAAGTTACTAAGGTTGTTCTTTCTGCCTTCAACAAAGATGAGCACATCATCAGCAAATAAAAGGTGTGATAGGACGTTAGTTCACCTTATCGAGTAGGATTTGATTTGCCTTGAAGACATAGACTTGTCAATCATTCTACTGAGACCCTCCATGCAAATGACAAAGAGTAATGGTGATAAAGGATCACCCTGATGTAGGCCGTTTGCATCTTTGAAGAACCCAACAGCACTCCCATTGATCAGAAGCAAGAAAGAAGGTGTAGTGACACATTGTTTTACCGGTCATATCCAAGTGTCGCAGAAACCCATGCCTCTTAAGTAGCACCAAATATAGTTCCAACCAACTGAGTCAAAGGTTTTGGTAATGTCAAGCTTTACACAGGAAGATGGAAAACTATTTTGATAATTGAAATTTAAGGTGAATTCAGCAGCTAATAGCGAGCTGTCCTCAATACTTCTACCTTGTACAAAGGCACCTTGGTTGATGGAGATGAGCTTGGGCATGATAATAGCCAGTCTTTTGGTCATAATTTTAGTAATGACTTTATAGAGCATTGAGCAACAAGAAATAGGGTGATAACCTTGAAGAATGCATATTCATCATGGAATTCAATTACCTTATTGGGTCAAAGTCGACTCAATGCATTCAATTTCATTTACTAAATATCAAAACATGCAAAATTACTTAATTGGTCCAATTATCATGATTTTTACTGCATTTATGTTGATTTGATGCAGGTCTTGATGAGATTGAATAATCAGTTGGGGCCCACCTTTCACTCATCATTGGTTCTAACCAATCGGTCTGACCAAACGGTCTCACCATTCGGTCTCAAGACCGTATGGATAGCTTCATCTCAAAACCATTTGATATCAACTGTTCTTTAAGACCGTTTGAGCGATATGTTGAAGACTGAATGAAGTACCCCTCGCTTTTGTCGTCTTCAGCCTCTGTAACCCTAGAACTGCCTGCTACCAGCGTCGCCTAGCACCAGCCACAGTGCCCGCTCAGGCTGCTCACCACCGGTCTCAAGACCGTTCCATCAGTGATCGGTCACATGGAAGACAGGAGTAGAGGATCATTTGATCGCTGGAGGTCACCAGACCATTTGGCTATGAGGGATCGAGCAACGCCGAGATCATGAGACCGTTTAGAACCATTTGATCCCAAGACCGTTTTCCCTCGAGACTATATGATCACTGAAGACCGTTTGAATCCAGTAAGAGGAAATTGTATGGCGACTAACGGTTTCAAGACCGATTGGCACCATACGGTCTCAAGATCGATAGGCCAGACATTCTCAAGACCGTTTGGTCATTCGATCAGTTTGCAAGACTGTATGAAGTCAGGATTCTAAGATTGTATGGGCATATATCCTCAAGACCGTTTGGAGCGAACCGATAGAAGCCAAGACCGTTTGGATGTCAAACGGTCTCCAAGACCATTTGCCCCAAACCGATCAATCAAATCGTTTGACCCCAAACCGTTTGGGGCGGGATTCATGACAAAAATGTGAAGACCCCATCCATGCCTATAAATATGACCGCAAGGGTCCTCATTTGGCATCATTCCAGGGACACTGACAGGCTGCCCAAGTGTGAGGTTTGATCAGCTTCATCCTCCATGCCGCCCTCCATGCCATCCACATGTCGTTCATGCTACAACTCAAGGAGGTTGAGAAGAGAAGGAAGGAGGAGTGAGAAAGACTATCCGGTCTGTCTTGGCGTCCCTCGTTCTTCATCTAAATCTGCTCCAACACAATGTAGAAGACCACATCATCTTCACTGAGCTGCGACCACCTTCTACATCATGCTCATGGCAGATTCCTCTCTCTTTCTTATTCTTCTTGTTTCTCACATCATGAGCGAGTAGTTCCTTTTTGCTGGGGTGCGGGTACTAGCCCCACTGCCCATGCAACCATGTCTTTTCATTTAACGTTCCAAGGCAATGTATATAACTTTTCATTTCATTGCTAATCAATATGCTTGTAGTTGATTACCTGCTTGCTTTCATCTTGTTCTTCTCTTTGTAGTATAGAATGTAGATTAATGAGGTAGACCCCTTGACGAGAAATCTGATAGGGTTCCTTGAGGTCATAAGTGTATGATCCGTGAGGGGACGAGCCATCTAGACTACGGTGACGCTTATGTGGTCTATACCATGTACTCGACACTTTGTGTGTTGTCCCGCTTGTTTCTCATATGTTTAAGGTTATATAGCTTGTGAGTAGTTGGCTTGTCAGCAAGTTTTCAGGTTGTACTTGTTGTTAGACCCTATCTAGTGTACATGATTCAACTTGTATATTGCACTCTTAAATATGATATTGGAATCATGTAATAAATTGTATTGTTTAATATACTAGTTTATTGTTAAAGATATATTTATGCATGCTTCTATTTAATTATTCTTGTATGCCCAACATTTATGTTTATTCATTCATGTTTTTATATTCATGCTAGGGATGGATGTTTGGGTCATTTTTCCATTTACTTTCATTTAGAGTTTCAATTTGGGTAATAAAAGGTTATCTGACATGTATGATCTCAAAATTGGAAACAAGTATTCGATTTGTATAATGCATATCTTAATTAGGCTACGTGACAGGTTTCATTTCAATTGGATAATGCTACTTGCATCAAATGGTTTACAAAATAAATAACAACATAATGCTAAAGGATCTAATAACATTCCTAAAAGTGGAAATTTACATGAAAATTGGACTTTATATGCTTCAACTAGCCTATGCATGAATTTTCATCTTATTTGGTTACTGGTATCTAACATCAATAAAATAGGAAAGAACTGGAAAAAAATCTTAAGTTGATAAATGGATTTGTTTATTAGAATATATTCCCTCAAGTTGACATTATAACATTATTACATTTTATTATCTTTGTTTTTCTTCTCCAGGCATTTAAATCTCATAGTCCACATGTGCTATAATATGGAGTATGTTTTCCTGAGTTTGACATTCTGGCCACATAGTCCTATACTACTCAATGTGTACACTTACATTTAACTCCATTTCATCAACAATTATTTATCCTTAACCCTAGACTAAGGACTTATAGCAAGTATTATCCACTCCCGCAACATAATACACTACTTATACAAAGACAAACCCCATTTTCATAATGATTTAGGAATTAGATAGGTGCATTAATGATAACTTGCCCCTTTTGAAATGTATCAACCCTACCTCATGTGTCACATGACCCCATCTCATGTGCATCTCTACAGCATACGACTCTGTTAACAACTTCCTCTAGTCTATATGTTTGAACATAGAAACTGTAATGAACCAGAATTTAGAATCCTTTCTATGATTAGAAGGCTAGTAAGGTTAGTCCCTTAGATTTTACCAAACAAGGATTAAATTTAAAACATACTTACATAATAACTTGATTATGTGCCAACATGTAAATAAAATCATGAAATATATTATATATTTTTTCTTTGCTAACATAATAGCTAAATAAAAATAAATAATATGTTTTGGGGTAATAATTGGCAATTTCATAAATACTAATATTGTCATATATTTTAATTAAATATGGTGTATACATATTAGATATGTTAATTGAGTATAAGGTGGGTTTTCATGTATGATAATAAAATATAGTTATTTTTGTAACAATATGAATTTAATAGGTATCAATTATGTGAGTGTTGATGATAAATATACACTACTTTAATAAATATAATACTCATAAGATAAAATTCCTCATTATACCCTAACTCATAAGATAGTATCTCAAAAAAAAAAACCAATGTGAAGTTCGTATTCCTTGGGTCCCAATTGCCTTGAGTGCCAAATTTCACATTATTTGCGTAATAATAACTATCTTAATTCTATTTGGAAAAGAAAATAAGAATAAGATCCAAAAGTGTTAAATAAATCACTAAAGTCTTCAAAAGTGAAAATAAATCTCAAATTCAAAATACACATACCAAAATTAGCATATGTGTAAATTTTTATCTTATTTGTACAATATTATCTATTCAATGTTTTTAGGAGAGAGAAAGTATATTAAATCCCAAAATATTAAATCATATGCTAAAAAATCACAATAGAGAAAATTAATTATAAAATTATATTCCTCATGCTTAGATTTACTTGTAGGCCAAGTTTCACATCTTTTGGGTGTTTCTAGATGCTTCAGTTTCATAAAGGGAAGAGAATATATGAGATAATCTAAAATTATTAAATACAATACTAGATGTTTTGATAAGTAAAAACTAATGTCAAAATTGTAATATACATGTATTAATTAGTCTAGGGGTAAAATTTCATATTAATTGGACTTTTCTTGAATCCTCAATTTTTTTAGGAAAAAAAAGAAATAAAAAAATGCATCACTTTATTCGAATTGGATTTGAAAAACATTAAATGTCATGTTGTCATGACTGCTCACGACTTTAGCTGATACACACATAAATCTTCTCCGTTGGATCTCGATCAGATGATCGAGCGATATTCTCCTAGCTCACGCCAGAATAGGCAAGCACTTCTGTGTACACATCTGAAAATTGACTTGATCTCTTCACGAGATTTCTTCTCCTACAAATTCCCTATCTAAATATGCACCTAACCATACTTTACTCGAGCCTTATTATGGAGGATTCGAGAAACGCCCAATTGTTGAGGCACAAGGCTCTCATGGGCACCTTGCAAGCACCCGATAGATCAAACCCTATAAATATGTAGACCCCCTCCCTAGTTCTGCCACATCCCATACTAGCTTTTCTCTCTTCCAATTTTTCCCTCACCCTGCTATTTCATCACCACTAATCGAGTTCATCCTCTAAGCTTGTGGCTCGTGTCCATGGCATTCCACTTCATTGGGGTTTAATTGACCTTCGGGTAAGGATCATCGACCTTTGTTCTTCATATTCAACTCGTTGATTTCTCGCATGATCAACTGACAAGGGAACCCCCAAATTGGGCCCCAAGTTGTTGCTGCACACCAGGCATGCGAGGAAGAGGAAAATTCCCCAGTGTTTTTCCTTCTTTGCCCCTACCTCACCTTCCTTCTTCTTTTTTCACCATGGGACAATCCCCATGTGGTTTTCCTTCCATGTCCCTGCCTCACCTTCCTTCTTTTTTTAGCCAAGGGTAACTCTAACCTTTCGTCGTTTGTATTGTTTCTCCACAATGTTGAGTAAGCACCAGCCAAACCAAGGGCCCCAGCTAATTGGTCAGTCATGATTGGGCCAAGTCAATTGGCTTGATGCACTAGATCATTGACGTGGACTTTTAGAAATTTCTAATTGGTCATAACTTCAAAAATACTTAACTTTCTCTCTATTTACAAAAGGATGTGTTTTAGAATCATGAGAATTTTCTTTACCTTGTGGTATAGTTTTATCGCCTGATTCTCAAATTTTAAAGATTGAATTTTTAGGATTTTAAACATTCATAATACTATTACCACATTAATAATTAAAGAGAGGTTTTAAAGGATAAATTTTAGATCTTGGAGTCAAATCCATGATCAATAACATGGACCCTCTCTCTAAAATACAATCATGTGTCAATCTAGGTTTTGTCAAAGATTTTGGATTTCTAGGGTTTTACCCAATATAATATAAATTGAACCCCAATTGATGTACAAAATATTATATGTATGTTGAAGTGACTTTAGGCTGGGAAGAATAGATCTTTGTCTCTAATTTTGTACTCAAATCAAGGTATGATGCATCCCCTTACAAATTTTATCCTCTCTTAAAGTATGTTGCATTCCCCGTGAGTCATATTGAACAATTATTTTCTTTAGTCTCTCTTGAGTCTCTTTGAGGTATTTTGGTGATAAATATTCTCTTTCTTGACATGATGACCTATTTGGGTCTAATCTTAATGACTTTGGACTCTTGATCTATGTTGAAATTTTAAATTATACTTTGCTTCTTAATGAAACACTAACTTTTACCCACTTTTGTAATGGATGGTTTTATTATCTATTTTGTGATGGAAACTTTATTTAATCTATAGAAGACTAAATTTAATACTTACCTCTACATTATGCATGCTCTGTGATTTAGTAGCCCTATAGTAGTGTAAGTACTTTAATTTTTGGGTTGTGTGCCCATTTTATATTTTTGGGATGGAGGTTGTGTGTCCCATACCCGGGTTGTGTACCCGCTTTTATATATAATGGGGAGTTTGACATTACATCATTCTCTATAGGTTTCAAGGTTGTGAGCCTTGGCTACCATTATTATTTATATTATTATAGTTCTATGCTTATCTCACATGCATGCAGGTTGATACGATTGTGATGGATTTTGTACCCAAAAATCTATATGTGCTTGCATGGTACAAATTTTATGTTGGTTTAATGGTATTCCACTTGTTTATTTTCTTTTGAAATTCATATTCTTTTATGGCCAGTTAGATAATCTTTTCATTTTCTATGGGAAGCCTTATTTATTTGACAACTTTTACTCCTTATATTTCTCAATCCCAATTTAATATGCTCATACCAACATTTATATAGATTCATCTGCTTTTCTCCATTTTTTGGCGTACACTTCCAACCCCAGGTGTAGGTCAAGGAGAAGTTAACCAAGTTGGACATAGATATCATTAAGTGTAGTTAAACCTTTTGGAAGACAATTTTGAGGTGGTTAGATGGCCCTCTACTCATCTTATATTTAGTTTAATTTTCTTATGTATCACCATGTATTGTGAGTTATTGTGATAAAATCAAACTTTGTAATAGTTCGATATTTTTTATTCCATTTCTACTTTTGGTATCTTGATACATATAATTTGAATAAATTTGTTATCACTCCTTTTAAGAAAAATCTAGTGATGTTTGGCATATGGTATGTACCTTTTTATTTGATATAATAGGGAGTTGATCCCCTCTCGGGTCCCACTCTTTATAGAAACTCATCTCTGGACAACATAATAACAAGATTAGTACATCAATATCTAGCATAAACATTGAAAGATTCAAAGGCATATGATGTCATACTTTTCTAACTAGTAGCCAAATCATAGCAAGAAGGGTCAAGGAGTGCTTATACTACAAAAATAGATGTGGCAAGAAAAGTTGGACAAGAATTTGATTCTTAGAAACAAGGAAAGCCTTAATCAGGTGTGGATGAATATCGTGCTCAGAGATTGTCAAATTAGCGCAAAAAGGGATAAGGAGTACTTCTACTACAAAAATAGATTTGGTAGGAAAATCTAGAGTAGAAATTGATTCTTATAAAGATGGAAAGTCTTATTCGGACGTGGATGAATGTCATGCTCAAAAATTGCCAAATCAGATAAAGAAGGGTCAAGGAGTACTACTACAAAATTAGATGTGGCATGGAAATTTGGACTAAATTTGATTCTTCGAAACAATGAAAGTTTTATTCATATGTGGATGAATACCGTGCTCAGAATTTTCCAAATCATAGCAAGAAGGGTCAAGGAGTACTTCTACTACAAAAAACAGATGTGGTAGGAAAATTTGGAGTAGAAATTGATTCTTAGAAACAACTAAGGCTTATTTAGATGTGGACAAATATCATGCTCAGAATTTGCCAAATCATAGAAAGAAGGGTCAAGCAGTACTTCTACTATAAAACATATGTAGTAGGAGAATCTAGACAAGAATTTGATTCTTAGAAACAAAGAAAACCTTATTCGGATGTGGATGAATATCGTGCTTAGAAATTGCCAAATTAAAGCAAGAAGAATAACTATAAAGAAGACAATCCAAATAGGAAAATTCATCTCGTCAATTGGAGCACCTTCACTGCACTAATCAAATTTGGAGGGTGGGGCATCATCAACATAAAAATATATGCCATCTGTTGTATCACTAAAATCATAAATATCCTCACATATGGAACAAATAAGGTTTGGAAGAAATTCATCCTCCAGAAATACTATAAAAACAAACCTCCCTGGCACTACACCACTAACAACATGTCTTACCCACTATGGAAGTACATCCATAAAAATCTGGACACCATTAAGAATTTCATCTTCACCCCCCCGCATGCACACCAGAATATCAACTTCTGGGTGGACCCAAGGTACCATCACAACACCATTCAAAATCTAAACACACACATTCCTATCCCATCATTGATAAAAAAAACCACAATATTATCAAAGATCTCAAACTCCTCACTAGCAACAGGAAAAACTCTCTCAAAAATCATTTTCAAAATCATGTCAGTAACAACACTCTGAGAGATATAATCCATGAACTTGAATACAACACCAACAACAAGATCTCTTGGATTTGGGGACAACACTACTCTCTGAAAGCAGCCTACACTCATCTTACTTATAGGGGATATATTTCTGATATGGTTTGCATATGGAAAATAAAATGTCTGCATAAACACAAACTCTTCTACCGGCTGCTCTCTTTCACCAAAATCCCTACAAACCAACATTTAACCATTAGAGGTTTTTTGGGACCTACTAGATGTTACCTTTGCAAGAAAGATGAAGAAACCATACAACATCTCTTCACCGGCTGCACTTTCATGCTACATCTTTTGTATGTATTTTTCCCACAGCTTTCTGATACTAGTAACCTCCTCCAACCTTCCTTCATCACTAGGATCAAGCCCTTACCACAACATTCTAGATTCCCTCCTGAAGACTTGGTCATACATATCTTCTGGAATATTTGGCTAGAGAGAAACAATAGGAAGTTCAATAATATCTCTAAACCCATCCAACTTATACTAACTGATATTGAACATTCTATATTTGTACATTTACACTGCAGGACAGGCCTCTACATCAACCCAGGTGATAGTTGTTGAAGATGATCTGGGCAACATGTTTGGTGATCACAATGGTGGTGGATGCTACTCTCTGGAGGACATTATCGCAGACGACATAGGCTTTTAAGGCTATGACCATTACATAGATAGAATCTTGCTATCTTAGTTACATCTTTTTACTTTTTGCTGAGGCCTATGTTAAGGGGTGCCTCCCCCCACGTATAATTTTTTTTGCTCTTCCTTAGTTGTTATCTTCATCTAGATCGGATGCATGGATAGCATGGCCACGTCCATGTATGTTGTCCATTTTTTTAGAACTTTCTTTGTACCCTTAGCTTGCAGACGTTCTGTTTGTAAGCAACGTTTTTCATCTTTAATGCATGGATATTTTATCTATAAAAAAAAGCAAGAAGGGTCAAAGAGTACTTCTACTACGAAAAAAAAGATGTCAGACCATAATTTGATTCTTAGTAACAAGTGAATAATAATGCATTTGTCATTTTGATCAATTGGTAAGCATGGTCGATTTGTTAGCGGTGAGTTGTTGGTTCAATTTTCAAATGGAGCATCTGAACAAAAAGAGGGAAGATTCATAGCAACATCTAAAAGCTCGACTTCACAAGTTGTACCTTGACAATAATTATTATAAAAAAAATAATAAGGAAATAATTGAGAAAAGTTTTTCCATTTTCCCACCACTTATTCCTCAAACCAATTAATGTTAAGGTGTCAGACGTATCTAAAAAAAATGCCTTCAGTGAGGTTCAAACTCGGGTCCTTCACTGGGACTTACTAAGTTCTTACCACCCGACTACTATGGCCGGATTGCTTTCTTATAATTACAAATTGCATTCTTATACATACTATTAAGAAAGCATGATGTAATCTATAGTAACATCTAATATGATTGCACATAACCCTTCTCTTGGACACTACATATAATTTTTTTTGGAATGGAAGCTATGCAAGTTATGATTCTTTTTATAATCACGAATAGGTCATTTTATTGTATATCTAGATATGAAAGATTGTGGAAGTTATATAAATGGAGTGAGCATCGAGCAATACGGACTGGGAACAAGTTCGAACCAACATAACTCATTCAAAAATTTATCATACTACTTGGTTGGTCAAGAATATAAACATCATTTTTTATATGAATCAGGCATGTGCCAGAGTGGACTTACCCAAGAACTCATACATCAGGAGGCAGCTGGAAGGAATTAGGTGCAGTCACTACTGGCTTCTTTCCATACGCACACAGTCGCCGAGAGCAAGGTGGGAAAACCTAACGTCTAAGAGCAAGCGAACTGAGCAAGGGTTTGAGAATCAGAAGAGAAGACGGGAAAAAAGGCTAGTAGAAAGCGAACCATGAGGGGGGTCGGGTTGGTGATTGGAAAAAGAATACAAAGAATCGCTATTGAGGGCCTGTTTGTAGGATGACATTTCAGTTCATGCCGTTGAAATGTTAGGAATTTTTTTCGGAAAACCACTTGGTAGGGGTGACATCCGATGCAGTTCTGGAAAATGCAATTCCTGATACCTTCACCCGAAACCTTCAATTCCTGGAATTTGTACCACCCCCTAAAACGGGGTGGTCGGGGATAGTTGGGGGGACCGGACACAGTAGCTAACACGAACAATGTCATGTGCCATGCGAGCGTGGATTTGCTGCTTATTCCTTAATGCAATTTGTGACAAGTGTATAAGGCATTTAGGATGTTGGGCTGAGATTAATTTTGTTTCCACCGTGGCTTCATCTTGGACAGGAAGCAGCCTGCTCTATATAAATTAAGGACCAGACGATCCTGCAACCATGCAGAGAGAGTATTTACATAGCATACAGGCTTGCTATTCTCTTGAAAAAGTGACGCTGCTGGCCCCACAAGCAATTGTATACAGAAACGTTACAGGAATTTACGCACAATGACCTGTGTGCATGCTGAAATAGCCACAAAATGTACTGTTGATGGACTGCCTTTTTACTTCAGCTGTTGTGTACCAAACAATGGAAAATAAAATATACTAGTTCTAACATCTCCCAACCAAATGGAATCGGTGCACTAAGAAACCAGCGTTTTCAACACCTGTACTTTTGAATTCTTCCTTCTTCCTCCAACAACACCCTACCAAATAGGGCCTAAGTCAGGCAATAATTGGTTAGTTACAGTCCCATGCCAAACTCCATGATATAGGCCACATGCACATCTGGCAGTGAGGGTGAGAACGGCCAACGTCGGGTTTAATTTGCCAAAATGATCATTCTCATGTATAAAAACTCAGATGGATGCTTGATTTGCCGAAAATATAAAAGTATTCTTGTTTGTCATAACTTTCTTCCGTAATATATACCCGTGCGATGTACGGCGGCTGCCTTAGATTGCTGTCGGCATAGTGTCAGGGCATGTTCTTTACTTTTTTAAAATTGGAACTTACTTTGTGAGATCAGAATTGAAAAATCACATCTTTTCACAATGCCCTTCTCCTAAAGACTGCTATTTTAAGCTGGATGAATCGTCGGGCTTATATGATTTTAGTGTATCTTTCTATCATCATAGCTGCGATAACATAAACATATACTTTTTAGTGTTTGCATTCATATCCACATAGGGGAATATAGTGCTCAAGACATTTCTATTCTCAGTAAAGTTCATGTAGCCATTAGCCTCATGAAAAAATAAATATAAGATTATTGCAAATGCTTTTTAGTTTGAGGATGAAACTTGTTATCCCCGCCCCAGAAAATTCTGGAGAAATGACGATGGCTATGGAGCCGTTCAATCTCCAGAAAGATCTGGACATGTCGAGGATATTCTTCCCCTTCATGCTTCTCCTACCTTCCAGACCCTTCTATCTGTTCCTCCACCTCCCTTCCCCCTTTTGCCCATTGCCTATAAAAGGCAGGGTGCCCTAGCCGTAACCCCCACTCATCAGCCGGCAATTCTTCCTTATTAGCAAACAATACAATCCCATCTCCTCACCTTCCCCGCCTCATGTCCCAATTAATCGTCTTCTCAATAAACCTCCTCATAACAGCCACCCCATTTCCAGTGCTATTTCCCATATCATATATCAAGCCCTAACATTGCTCCGTCACATTATAATGTTGGATGGAGACAACAGTGGCATAAGCTCTTAGTCGGATCGGGAAAATAGCAAGATGGGACCAAGATTAGGAGTGTATGTAGTGTGGGGTACGCGGAGGTTGTGTTCTAAGAGACGTGTTGGTAGTCCCTCACCTGATCAGGTATGTAGATCGAATCTCACTTTTAGAAGGAATGACTGACATTGTCATTTACCTTGATATCATGTTACTCCATACATATATAAAGTAAAAGAAATATTGTATTGCACTCTATCATTCTTGATAAATCACACGGTTAAGGAACTATGAAATAGGAGAGCATTACAAGCACATCGTATCCTTAATAAAATGTAAATTTATTGACGCTACATTATTCAATGAATTAATGAACTTCATTTTCATTCATTAATGCTTTTTATAACCTATTTGTTTTCCTTAGACTTCAAGTATGGATCATATGATTGCTACCTTCATGAACACAATTAATCATCTTAATAGGATAATAATGATGTACTATTCATACCACTAATTTATATTGGTATTATTGGTTAGTATTGTATAAAATTGATAAATGATAATTAGGTTCGGCACCCCCGACTGTATGTGACGCCTACAATTACCTTAGGCTCACCTCTACCATGTCATTATTCATCCTAAAAGGGATATTAATTGATTGATTGATTGATTGATTGATTGATTGATTGATTGATTGGTGCTTTTTTGGGAAAGAAGCACAGTTTGTGGCAAGATGGCCATTGAGATTCAGCCGACGTCTATTGATTGATTGACAGGAAAGGACAGAAACTCTACCAACAAATCATGAATTGATGGACTTATTGTAAATTCTTATGGGTAGAAATGGTGGAGTTGGAATATATGGACCGAAGGACTGCATGTGCCGACAGTCAGGATTGATTGGGCTTAAAAGTAATTGTTTAATTGATTAAAAATACCTGATTGATATCTAAAATTTTATAATTGTTATGAATTAAAATGGACATTGAATGGTTGATGAAAAGCATATGAAATTGGTCCACTGAATCACTTATCCTTCAGATTGATCGTATGAATTGTTCATTTCGTAAAATAATCATTGATCACATTGGAAAAATGAACATACCATTTTTATGTATAGTTATATATTTATCACCTTGGCTACATACACTAATGGTAATATTTTCCCCTGTGATTGGGATCATGCAGGTACCAATGCATGAGAGGTTCGAGCTATGTGGCAGTAGCAGATGTACATGAGGGAAAGTTTGCAAGGATGGTGTTTTATTGACCCGTGATTTTATGTTCTCTTTTGTTTTGTACTTTTATCAGTGTGTTGAGATTTTATGACCGGTTTAACACTTAGCTTTACTTGTACATAAGTTTAGTATAAATGGAAAATATGATCTTTTCAACCCATAATAGCAATTGTATTGTTGTTGTCGCACTCTAATTATCTTTTGTGTGCTTTCCCCTTTGTTTGTGTTCGGGGTGTTACAAATAATGGTATCAGAGAAGGTCCCTTCATGTACCCTCCGGTTGTCCAGATGGTAAGAACATTTTTTTCTTAAAATTTGATTGAAATATTAATAAATAAATCGAGTATATCTAACCCACTTAGAATTTTAATTACTTTCTTAGAATTTTAATTACTTTGACCAAGTAATTTAGCATCTAAGTGCATCTACTCTTGATAATTGGATACTCTGGCCAAGTGCCCAGTTATTAGAGCTTTAAAAAGGAGATCAAGATAGTGCAATAGTTTTCAATTTAAAGATTAATCAAGTATATAAATATAAGTGTATTAATAAAATTGTGTCAATTTAATGTAGATTCCTCCTACAAGAACAAGAAGAAATAACCCTACTAGTGACAATGACATTGGTGGAAGCAGATCCTTGCAACCAGAGTTGATATCAAATATGATGCAATTCTTCCAAACTTTCAGTACACTTGTTGCCCAACAAATGCAAGCACATGGCACTGAGGTGGGATCAAAGGTCACCACCGATAAATTCTTCAAGCTTAACCCACCAACCTTCTGTGGTGAAGTCAATACAGAGAAAGTTGAGGCTTGGATGGAATCCATTTAAGAGGACTTTGAAACTCTCAAGTGTCCATAGGAATATTGCAAAGTCACCTTTGCAGTAAATCGTCTCGTTAATGGGGAAAAGATGTGGTGGTTGTCTACTAAAGCAGTGAAGTTCTTTGGCAGAAATGACATATCTTGGAAGGAGTTTTCTGAGGCTTTTGAAGATGAATACTTCCCTCCTCACATCAAGGAACGTCTTCAGGGTGAATTCTTACACCTACAACAATATAAAATGACTCTAGTAGAATATATGGCAAAATTCAAGAAGCTGGAATGATGTTGCCCCAACTGGTATAATATAGATCAACAGAGGGATCACAAGTTCATTAGAGGCTTAAAACCCTCTCTGCATAGGTTGGTGAAGATTAGTCACCTGAGGACGTTGGCAGAAGTTGTTGAATGTGCCTACCATTACCATATGGAGGAAGAAAATAAACTCCAAATTGAAGAAAGCAATCGTAGGGAGAAGAAGAGATCTTTCCCCCAATCATAAAACAACGGTTGGTGACAAGGGACTCCAAATAAAAAGTCAAAGTTTCAACCTCACCAAAAGGGAGGAAAGACACAACTCAAAGCATGCTCCCATTGCCACAAGTATCATCCTGGAAGGCAGTGCCATCTTCTCATTGGAACTTGTCTGAATTGCGGAGAAAAAGGACACTTTGTGAGAGACTACCCAATGCCAAAGAAGAATGCAACACAAAAGGAGAATGCACAAAGTGAGTCCAAAAATAAGATTTATGTAAGGGTGTTCACCCTTAACGCTGAGGCAACAAACACATCCTCTGAGGTGATCCAAGGTATCATGCCTATTTCCAATCATCATGCAAAAGTCTTGTTTGACTCAGGTGCCTCTTTTTCCTTCATATCTAAGGCTTTTGCTAGTATATTGGCACATGAGATAAAACCCTTACCCTTCATTCTAGAAGTAACAAGTGCTACTAATGAAGCTAACATATCTAAGGATTTTCTTCAAGAAGTACCCATACTCATTTAAGGAAAAGTCCTACCTTCCAATCTAATAGTCCTCCACATGAAAGACTTTGATATAATCCTTGGCATGGATTGGCTTGCATCAACATGATGCTTGTGCATTGTGTAAGGACAAGAAAATCATTTTTGGGAATCCTACAAAGCCTTCGTTGGTCTTTAAAGGAATGAGGAAGTCAAGTGGAAGACTCTTCATATTTTCTCTTAAGGCTTCAAGAATGTTGGAAAAGGGATGTAAGGCATTCCTAGCAATTGTAGTTCAGTTGGACTCCTAATTGTCTAAGCTGGAAGACTTAGATGTGGTTTCTGAATTCCTCGATGTCTTCCGAGACGGTCTTCCTAGACTACCACCTCCTAGAGAGATAGAGTTCAACATCGATCTTGTTCCAGAAGCCTCCCCAATATCTAAAGCACCTTATAGAATGGCCCCTATTGAGCTCGAAGAGCTAAAGATGCAACTGCAAGAGTTAATCGATAAGGGGTTCATTTGACCTAGCGTCTCACCCTATGAGCCCCTATCAGGTTTTTGAAAAAGAAGGATAGATCAATGAGGTTGTGTATCAATTATCGCATCATCAACCAAGTCACAATGAAAAATCGATAACCTCTACCTCAAATAGGTGATCTTTTTTATCAACTTTGCCCAACAACTGTCTTTTCAAAAGTTGATCTCCGGTCAGGGTACCATCATTTGTGAATTAAGGAGGAAGATCTTCCAAAAACATCCTTTCAATCTCTATATGGACACTTTGAATTCTTGGTGATGCCTTTTTATTTGACAAATGCACCTATTGCTTTCATGGACCAAATGAATCACATATTCAGGTCATTTTTTGACCATTTTGTGATTGTATTTGTTGATGACATCCTAATTTATTCTCCTGATTGAGAGAAGCACAAGGAGCATTTAAGAATTGTGCTTAAGACTCTTAGACAACACAAATTGTATGCCAAGTTCTCAAAATGTGTATTCTGACTTGATGATGTAATGTTTGTGGGACACATCGTCTCTAAGGTATATTTGTTGTATTGGTATGTATGCCCAGAGAGACAATCATGTGATGATTATAATGGAATAATTCGTAATTGATTTGACTAATAAATAAAGGAAAGCTTCCAATTTATTCTATCTAATTCAGTTATGAGATAATGATGTAACATTATAAATGTCTAGAGAATGATATTACTCAATGATGTATGTCTTCAAGTATTAACCTTATCAAAATGAGATCATACGAATGTCAAGAGTACATATGTGTCCCTGGTCGGTTGTTATTATGGAAGGTTAATAGACAACAATGACACATAAGATTAGAGTGTGAGTTGGTTGATGACAAAGTCTCATTAGTCATGATATGGTTATATCAAACCAATCAC
Organism: Alisma plantago-aquatica; assembly: GCA_963693085.1. Taxonomy (NCBI): domain Eukaryota; kingdom Viridiplantae; phylum Streptophyta; class Magnoliopsida; order Alismatales; family Alismataceae; genus Alisma; species Alisma plantago-aquatica. The sequence goes on from OY856414.1 coordinate 508,563,317, forward strand.
ACAAATACATGTTAGAGAACAGTATATCAGACACCCCCACCATGAGATTGACACATGGAAACCATTACCATGGTAGGTTATAGTCAGCTCTCATAATGATGGTGGTGTTTGTGGTTCTTAGACCTAAAATCACTGCACTCGTCACATATCGTTGGGTACACTTTGACATCATCAAACGCAGTCCTAAAATATGGATTGTTATATCGGTGATGATTGGGTAGCTTTGACACATGGGGATAGATTGTGAGTGATAGAGATGGAATTTGTACCTCCTAAGGGAGTATGATATCCAAGGCCTCTTGATTAGTGAGACTGATAAAAGTATGGCCATGCGCATGTGAGTCAATATGTGATATTGATCTTACATATATCTCAAACGGTCTGCTCTGGTCCAAAAAATAAGATTGAATGTTGAGAGGGTGACTAATCCATGCCCTGAGTTCAAACTAGATATTAGTGACAAAGGAATTATACAAACACTGCAACACCATACATAGATTGTAGGTTAAGTTGTTCCCCAACTTTCCATTCACTTGGGTAGCACTGATGTATGACTAGGCACAACTCTTTGCTTGTGATGTCATAAGTTGTTATGGATATTCATTGCCAACGTGATAAGGGACCTATAGGGTCACACACATATGTCTCGACCTAGAAGAGGAGTTTAATCTTGAATGATGATTAAATTGATTACTAAAGTGTTTAAGTAATTGATTCACACAACAAGTAGCCTTGCTGCACTGCCAAACGCCCGTCTCATGGCATAAGACGGGCATCACGGGTGCCAAACGTTCGTCTTAAGGGTTGAGATGGGTGTTTGGAGGATCACGACTGATTTGAGTTGAAATTGTCTAAGTTATGCTCAAACTGAGGTGTGAACTGACATGTTCAAACTGTTGAACCGACTGGCTCGACTCAACTCACCAGACGACTGTCTGGGTGAGCGAGACGTCCATCTGGGTGAGCGAGATAGACATCTCGCATGGGCGAGATCGCTTAGTTTGGCTGGGAAGGTTCTAGATACTTTCTCAAATTTGATCATTTCAATTACACATTACTTGTTATGCAAGGAATTAATGTATGGCATTAATGGGAAACGAATTGCCAATTTTATATGCAATTGGAAAATTAAAAAATAAGTGTCTCACAGTACCAAATGCCCATATCGCATGCCAGATGACCGCCTGGGTCACCAGACAGCTGCTTGGTTGGTCGCAGGTTGTGAAAATTCAAGATATTCTGGTCCCTTCCACTCCCGCATCTACAGGGAACCCTGGCCCTAGCCTCTACTACAAATAGAGGGGTACTCGGGCTTCCCAGAGCACAACACAAATAATTGAGAATCAGTTGCTCTGGCAATTGTTGTCCTCTCTGGTTGTGATAACCAAGAGATCTCAAGCAAGTCCTACCTGACTAGGGAGGGATAGCAAGGGAGAGAACAACTAAGATCATTGTTGTGGGAGAGTAAGCTGGTGACTAGTACGCCAACGGAGGGACAACTCCTTCCTGACTGTTCTAACAGGATGATAGGAGTTCTAGGCAATCTGTGTGGACTACTCTAGAGGTAGGAGTTCTTTGGCTACTGCTAGGAGGACAACGTCAACCTATAGTTTGTGGTGAGACCGCAGGAGTTGCTGCAAACATTGTCCAGTCTGCTATCTGTGGTGAAGACCATTAGCTGTACAAACACTGTCTAAGAGCAACTAGTCAACAGTTGTGAATCAAGAACAACAAGGAGATGTCGCTAGACTTTCTCTATGACAAGGTATATCCTCGAAACCATCATTTCTATCTTATAGTTATTGACGCAATCTGTTGGCTCATGAGAAATATGTTAGATAAAAAATTTATTTCCACTACCTATCATGTAACCATATTTCTCTACATGTTGATCCTATAAAAGTTGAAGCAGCTAGAGTGGAAAAGACCAAAATCTACAGCTGAGATAAGAAGCTTCCTAGGTCTTTCTAGGTACTATCGAAGGTTCATAGAGAACTTATCAAAGATCACCTTGCCTTTGACAAACTTGACTAAGAAAGGAGTAAAGTTCTCGTGGACACTAGAATGTGAAGACAATTTCTTGGAGCTCAATAGGCATTTAACCTCAGCCCTTGTATTGACAATCCCATCCGGCAGTGGTGGCTTCATCGTCTATACAGACGCTTCTAGATCTGGATTGGGTTGTGTATGAATGCAACACAAGAAGGTGGTTTCTTATGCCTCTCGACAATTGAAGTATTATGAGAGGAACTGCCCAACCCACGACCCTGAGTTGGTTGTTGTAGTGCATGCCATGAAGATTCGGCGTCATTGCCTTTATGGAGAGAAGTTTGTAGTGTATACTGATCACAAAAGCCTCAAATATCTTTTTTCACAAAAGGAGTTGAATATGCGTCAACACAGATGGCTAGAGTTCCTAAAGGATTATGACTTCTCCATATCCTACCATCCTGGGAAGGAAAACGTAGTTGCAGATGCGTTAAGTCAGAAATGGGTAGGGAAACTAGCCACTTTGAGAGTCGAGCTATGGAAGATGCTAGACAACATGACAGAATGGCAACCTAAGGAAGAATAACAACGGATCCTCTTGACAAACCTTAATGTCCTATCTGAGATCATGAACATGGTGATCCAAACCCAGCAGATTGACCCTAAGTGGCAAAGGATGAAGGAAGCAATTGAGAAAGAAGATTCTGAGTTCCACCTTGCTCACGATGGGAGTATATGATTCAGGAATCGCATCTGGGTGCCTAGTGATAAAGTAGTAAAAGATGAACTACTAGAAGCAACCCATAGATCTAAATACTCCATGCATCCCGGAAGTACAAAGATGTACAAGGACATGCAAAGGAATTTCTGGTGGAAAGGAATGAAGGAAGACATTGTTGAGTATGTGGTGAGATGTCTAGTGTGTCAACAGGTGAGGATCAAGCATCAAAGACCCACTGGGATGTTGCAACCACTAGAGATTTCAGAATGGAAATGGAAACATATAATTATGGACTTTGTTACAGACTTACCGAGGATGAGTAAAAACCATGATTCCATATGGGTGATTGTGGACAGATTGACAAAATCAGCCCATTTCTTGGCTATAAAGATGAGTCAATATGTGGATAGCCTTGCTCATCTCTACATTGTAAGAGATTGTCCGATTTCATGGAGTTCATACATCTATTGTGTCTGATAGAGACTCACGATTTACATCTGGTTTTTGGGGTAGTTTCCAACGTGCTCTCGGTACCTTGTTAAAATTTAGTACTACCCTTCATCCTCAGACAGATGGACAATCATAGTGTACAATCCAAACCTTGGAAGACATGTTGAGAGCATGTACAGTTGACCTTGATGGATGTTGGGATGACCACCTGCCCTTGGTGGAATTTTCCTACAACAATAGTTATCAAGCTAGTATCAAGATGGCACCTTATGAAGCTCTCTATGGACGCCCAAGTCATTCCCTAAGAGAGAGAAGGCTTATTGGGTCTAGGATTGTACAAATTTCTGATAATACTGATCTAGTTCACAAGAGACTATTGGAAGCACAAAGTAGGAAGAAGAATTATGCTGACAAGAAAAGGAGGGAGAAGACGTATAATGTAGGTGATTGTGTGTACCTAAAAGCATCACCTACTAGAGGAGTGTTGCGGTTTAATAAGAAAGGAAACTTGAGTCCATGTTACATTGGTCTGTTTGAGATTCTGGAACACATTGGAGACTCTGCATATAAGACAGCTCTGCCACCAGATCTTTCCAACGTACATAATGTGTTCCATGTATCTATGTTGAAGGATTATGTGCATGACCTGTTCCATATTATAGAAAATGTGATACCTGATGTGCATCCAGATCTGACATACGAGGAGAGACCACTCAAGATTTTAGAACGTTGTGCTCACCGGTTGAGGAGAAGGATTGTTCCCATGGTAAAGGTTGTGTGGAAATATCGTCATGGGGAGGAGGCGACTTGGGAGCTGGAAGCTGAGATGTGAAAAAAGTATCCTCACTTGTTTAGTAAGTCCTTTAAAAATTGAGGATGAATTTTCTTTGAAGGGGGTGAGGAAGTAATCCCTGCTCCAAAAAATTATGGAGAACTAACGATGGCTCTAGAGTCGTTCAGTCTCTAGAAAGATATGGATGTGTTGAGGATATTCCTCCCCTTCATGCTTCTCCTACCTTCTAGACCCTTTTTTCGACTCCCCTACCTCCCTTCCCCTGTTTGCCCATTGCATATAAAAGGCAAGGTGCCCTAGCTGTAACCCCCACTCACCAAGCCATTCTTTCCGATTAGCATGCAATATAATCCCATCTCCTCACCTTCCCCACCTCCTTTCCCAATTAATCACCTTCCCAATAGACCCCCTTATAACGGCATCTCCATTCCCAGTGCAATTTTCCCATATCATATTTCAAGCCCTAACATTGCTGCATCACATTACAATGTTAGATGGAGACAACAGTGGCATAAAGTTCAAGACGGTTCAGGAAAATATCAGGACAGGATCAAGCTTAGGAGTGTCCGTAGTGTGGGGTATCGGAGGTTGTGTTCTAAGAGACATGTAGGTAGTCCCTCGCCTGACCAAATATGTAGACCGAATCCCACTTTTAGACGGAATGACTGAGATTGTCATTTACCTTGATATCACATTACAGCGTACATATATAAAGTAAAATATGTATTGTATTGCACTCTATCATTCTTGATAAATCACACGGTTAAGGAACTATTGAATCAGGTGTGCATTGCATGCACATCGTATCCTTAAGAAGATGTAAAATTATTGACACTACATTGTTTGATGAATTAATTGACTTCATTCTCATTCATTAATGTTTTCTATAAGCTATTTGTTTCACTTAGACTTCAAATATGGATCATATGATTGCTATCTTCATGAACACAATTAAAATTATTTTAATAGGATAATAATGGTGTACTATTCATGCCATGAAGTTATATTGGTATTATTGGTTTGTAGTGCATACAATTGTTAAATGGTAATTAGGTTTGGCACCCCCCAACAGTACGTGATGCCTATGATTACCTTAGGCTCACCTGTATTGTGTGATTGTTCATCCTGAAAGGGATATTGATTGATTGATTGATTGATTGATTGATTGATTGATTGATTGATTGGTGCTTCTTCTGGGGGAGGCACACTTTGTGGCAAAATGGCCACTCAGATTCAGACGACGTCTATTGATTGATTGACAGGAAACAAAAAAAACTCTACCAACAAATCATGAATTGATGGACTTATTGTGTAAATTCTTACGGGTAGAAATGGTGGGGTTAGACTGTCTGGACCGAAGGACTGCATGTGCCGACAGTCGTGATTGATTGGACTTAAAATTAATTGTTTAATTGATTGAAAATACTTGATTGATCATCTAAAATTTTTTAATTGTTATGAATTAAAATGGGCATTGAATGATTGATGAAGAGCATAGGAAATTGGTTCATTGAATCACTTATCCTTCAGGTTGATCGTATGAATTGTTCATTTCGTATAATAATCATATATCACATTGGAAAAATGAACATTCCATTTTTATTTATAGTTATATATTTATCACCTTAGCTACATACACTAACAGGAATGTTTTACCCTATGATTGGGATCCCGCAGGTACCAATGCATGAGAGGTTCGAGCTATCTGGCAACGGCGGATGTACATGAGGGGAAGTTTGTAGGGATGGTGTTTTGTGGACCGGTGGTTTTATGTTCTCTTTTGTTTTATACGTGTATCAACACGTTGAGATTTTGTGACCAACTCAACGCTTAACTTCACTTGTACATATGTTAAATATAAATAGAAAATATGATCTTTTCAACCCATAATAGCAATTGTATTTTTGTTGTCGCACTCTGATTATCTTTTGTGTGCTTTCTCATTTTGTTTGCGTTCAGGGTGTTACAAAACCTCATATGGATAAAATTGTGAATCCATAACATATTTCTCTTATTAAAGGGAAACATATACATGATGCCTACATTATGGAAAAGTGAGGTGATGCATTACTATAACCATATTAGAAGTCCTATTTTGTCTCTTAAACTCAGATTTTGAAAAAAAAAACCTTCGATAACATAAATTGGTATTTTTTTGTTCCTTTAGAGTATAATTTGTTGAATATTTGAATTGATTGGCTACATAAGCGTTTCGCTGATAATCATTTCTTAATGTTAATAAATGGATCACCACTTGCTTATTTCTAAAAGCTCAAACGATCTTTAGACAATGTGACCATTTATTATCCTCTCTTATTATTATTGTATTATTTAGTTTTTTTATATTCAGTCCAGGGGCCACAAATGGCATCCTTGTCAAAATAGATGAGCTTAGTTATATATATACCACAAAATTTGTTGATAACACAGCTATATTCATCAAACCATGTGATAATGATGTAATAAGCACCTTGAGAGCCCTAGCTATCTTTCAACAACTTTTTGAACTAAAAATGAACTCCTGAAAACCATTGCATACATGCATGTATGTCAATAACTCATCTCATCAATAGATTATGTTGTAACGCTTCAACATACCACTGATTCCTTTCTTATTTACTATCTAGGGTTGCCTCTTTCACCCGGGAGACTTCCTTCTCAAGTTAGACAGCTTGCCATTGACAAATTGACAAGCATGCCTACCTTTTAGAAGATGAAAAGCCTAAATAGAGTCGGTGGTCTCATGATGATAAATGCCTCATAACAAGCATTCCCATATTATATCATATGAATTACTTTGTCTTTAACAATAGAGAACATCATTAACAAAATAAAATAAAATTTCCTTTGCGACACTACAATAAATGCCAAAGAAATTCACCTTGTCAAATGATAATAACTATGCCAACCCCGAGACCTTGGCGGTTGGCTCAACCACATTGTTACACCTCAATCTTCACCATGTTCACTTTCTCATGGGGAGGAGGGGGATCTCATGATCTTTTTGGTAGTGGTGGTGGCCTTTGGTGTGGCGGATTAAGATTCTGGATGATGTAGGGTGGTTGTTGTGGATGTTGTTGTGGAGGTGGTTGTGAAGGATGTTGATATTGTATCGGTGGTGGTTGGTATTGAGGTGATGGATGTTGAGAGTATTGGAAGTTGTATGGAGGTTGTGGTGGTGGTAGAGAATAAGAGTTAGGAGGACCTTTGTATTTTTGGAAAGTTTGCACTTGCCCTTGTGGTGGGATGCAGGTGCCTTGAGGAGCACCCATGGATCCACTGGCACTATTCATGTTAGCCAAAGAGTAGGACGGAAGTCTCCCTCATACCAATGGGTAAGTGATAAAGAAATTTAATTCAACCTTTTATCAAGCCTTCTAATGTTTTTTTCCCATGGGAGGACAAATCTTTCTTGACTTTGTCTTGGCTCCTCAACCTTCCAAGAACTGCTTCTTCAAACCTTGAATTGTTCCTTTGTCCTTGGTCCCCTTATTGCTTCCATGATAAATTGTAATGATTACTCCATTATGAAGCATAAAAGTTGGACATTGGGCCTTGGTTATGCAATTTCCAAAATAGTGTAGTACCTTAACTTCCTCACCGATAGACTCAACAACGTGGGCATATTGAGCAGAAGAGCCTCACACATGGGTCTTCATTAAGTTCACCATGTCTATCATGATTTTCAACACTTGTGGGTTGGTATCATCTTTGGCTTGAGGATGGACATCTCCCGTGTTCCTATCATATTGGGCACTCACACTAGAAGCTCAATGTCATGAGTTTTCAGCCAAGTGTCCAAATTGTGGTCCGATTTCTATAGGAGGTTTGGCAATAAATGCACCAGCAGATGATGAGTCTACAATGGTATCACCCATCTCATAAAGTCTAGATTAGAACGATTGGACTATTTGCCAAAGAGGCACCTCATGGTGGGGGCAATCCTACAGTAACTATTGAAATCTCTCACACACGTCATGAAAATTTTCACTCTCTTTTTGAATGAAGGAAGTGATGTATCTTCTCATTTGAGTCAACTTGACAATAGGATAACCTTTTTTAGAAATATATTCTTCATCTCCTCCAAAAGTGACAATCTCAATCTTTAAAGAATGCCACTCCTTTTCCTTGTCCTTGAGAGCGAAGGGAAACAAGATGATCCAAATAGGACTGTTAGTAGTTGTAGGAGTCCTAAAAGTAGAGAAAGTATCCAAAAATGCATCTATGTGTTTGTACATATTTTCATTTTCAAACCCATAGAACATAGGGAGAAGTCCAAGAAGAACTGTGAAAGCATTGATTTCTACACTGACATCTAATAAACCCTTGTAGAAATTGGAGAGTTGTAGTTCCTAGGCTTGAAATAATTATGTAGTGGCTTGTGTACTGGTTGAGGAGGTGGTGGTGGTTCACATGTCTCATAATGGGTATTTATATTTATCTATTTCCATCTCTTCTTCTAGATGTTGGTCACTCCGGTTTTTCCACCTTGGCCTTCCTATCTCAAGATCCACTAGGAAAGTGTCTATAGAAAGAGAATAGTTTCCAAGACATGCAATAATAGTCACATGCACAAGGCACAACCAATTAAAAGAAGATAACTTAGTAAACAAGTTTGGACAAGAAACACAAAGAATAATGAATAGCAATGGTGAGGGCAATAGGAAAAGTGAAAGCTAAATAAACTAGCTAGGTTGAGTGCCTCGCTCCCCAGCAATGGTACCAAAAAGCTTGGTGCATCCACAGGACACCCAATCAATTGAATTGAGTAGATGCACCTTAGACACATAACATGGTCTTTTGAAAATTTATAAACTCAGTTTAAAAACACTCTTAAACAAATCTGCAAGTGCACGGGCTCATGAGTAGCATAGAGGATGGCAAGTTAGGGTCAAACCCAAGGGAGATAGGGGGCACTAGATCTTAGTTCTCTATGTCAAAGTTCCTAATATGGAGTCTACGGTTCAAGGGTTTAGCTTGGTTTTGGTTGAATTACACTAAGTGGGAGAACATGCAATTAAAGACAATAGGAAAAACCTGCTTCAACCCTAGACAATTAATTCTAATTAACAAGGGAAGGAAGCTAAGAAATAAAATAGGAAATTAGACTACCATAAGAAAGAACAAGTGAACACTAAAGACTAGGATGACAAAGCAATTCTACTTATCAAACTAGGGAGGGAAACTAGCTAGATTGGGCAAAAAGACACCACACTAGCAATGAGCCAACTAGAGCAAGCAAAGGACTAGGTTACGTAACTTGATAAAGCAAGCACAAGCAATAACCAATGAACACTAACTAAACTAACAAGTCTTAACTACCATGCACAAGGTAAACAACTAATTAAGCAAGTAAAGAAGGCTAACTAAGCAAGCATTAACCAAACAAGAGTGCAATTAGGGTTTTGATCAATTAATGGACATATGGGTCGTTTGTGGTAGTGTGTCTATCACATAGGTTGGAGGTCATAACATGCAAATCATACTCATTCATTTTGATTATCAAACCAAACAACAAGTTAGTTGCTAGAGAATTGCCCTAAACTACTAATTGGCCAGGGATGGAATAAGGTGTGTATAGGAGAACTTTTCCCTAGAACCCCCTATCCAACCTTGCAAGGCTCATTTGATTTAGGTTTTAGGTGGAATTCAACTAGGGTATGGTCAAGTCTAGGTTTCTAGTATAGAAGTTCTTAGGGCAGTTGGGGGCCAAGGGTAGCAATGGAGGGTTGATATCTGGGTATTTCACCTCATATCACCTACCAGCTAGCCTTTAGATACCTCCAAACCAATTGCACTAAGTGCTTCTAAACTAACTACATATATCTCTCACCTAGGTGTAGGAGAATGGATTGATATGTAGGAAGATGGGTATCTATTTAGGGATCCACTAGTTGGACCTAGGAGAAAATCCCAAAATACTACATATAAGCCACCCCCTAGAACCTAGGTGGTTTCTAGCACATATCACAAGATAATTCATGGGAAATGATGTAGAATTAGAAAATAATAATTAGAAAATGAATTTATAAAGTTTACATATCATCCCCCCTAATAATGGTATCAAACTTACATTTGAACCCCAAATAGTCCACATAGGGAGCTTAGCTACTCATAAAAAAAGAGAAATGAGTAGAAGAGTTTACATCCATGGATGCTTGCTAAAAAATTCCCTCTTCTTCACTTATGATTGTATGAGAACATCCTCCTAGATCCTTGGTGGATGGATGACATGGAATGGTGTATGGAAGTAGACAAAACCCTAAAAGGTGGAGTTTTGAGGTGGAAGATGATGGAAATGAGGTGGGAGTAGGTGGGAAGGAGTATGTGGTTCAATGAAAGCTAAAGTGGGTGGCAATAATTGCTAAGGTGGATAATCTTCAGCTCCTAGTGGCCACTATTGCTTATATAGTGCTTCCTGAAGCCTAGGGATAAGTGGGGGTCGAATAGGAAAATTAGTGGAAAATTGTACTTGAGTTTGCTGGCAACAACTATTTTGGGTAGAATGGCCATTATAGTGAAAGTGTGGAGTGGTCATGCTTGGATAGAACAACCGTGGTGGTAGAGGGAAAATGGCAGGTTGATTTTGGGTTTTTGAAGGTCGGTGGCATAGTTGTTCTAGGCGGCATGATCGTGGTGATCATGAGGTAGAACAGTCATGTTGGGTAGCATGCATGTGGAGTGGGACATGGGTTCCTCTAGGCTCTGTCCTACTAGACTTTGGGTAACATGACCATTCTGGATGGAACATCTGTATAATGGTCTTCTTGGCACGGTTGTGCTAGTACTTCAAGTTTGTGATTCTAGTGTGATTTTGTCATTTTGTAGCACGACCTCTCTATGGAACCACAGCTATGCTGGGACATTTTCTTGCATGTTCATCTTGTTTTTCACCATTCATGGAGTTATTTGCTTTATCTTGACTCTTGACCACTAGGGGTAGGTTGAGGGAATCTTTTAAACTCCATTTAGGCTCTTCCAAGGGTGAAGAGACCCTTAGATCATCCTCCTTCTCTCCCCTCCATCCAAAGCATGGTCAAGATCAAGATACCTAGAAAACATGCAAAGAACCTTTACAAGTGCATTTAATAATAACACCTATATTGAAGGAAATACCATGCATTCTAACATGTTAGATGTGATTAAAGAGTGAAATGACACAAGATGAAACCCTAAATGAGGGTTGCATCAATGGTTCCTTGAGAGTTATGATGGCAGTATCAATATCACTATATAGCTCCTTTTAAGAATTAGAATGATTAAGAGAATGTATCCAATGCTTGGTTAACAAACTTTGATACAAAATAGGTCTTTCCAATCAAACTTGGAGTTCAAGCGATCAACTTCTCATCCAAACATAAAGTTTGATCGATAGAGGTCATATATTTCTAGATAAAATGAAACAATTGCATTAGCACTGAAGCATAGAAGATAGAAATATATAATCAAATTCATAGTACTATATAGCATAAACCAAATTAACAAATTGGTTGATTACTTTACCCAAAAAAATAAAAATGTAGATGTATGCATCTTTGTATGGTTTATATTATAGTTCTGATGACACATAGGAAATATGGAACTTAGTAGAGGAGGTTCCTTTTGATTCCAAATAAGTTTTTCCGGGGTCGTCGATTCTTTAATGGCAATGGTAAACAAGATGTTCTATATGGTTGTATAAGGAATAAAATATGTTTGTGTAAGGATTGGGACCTGAGAGGGGATCCACTCCTTACTTAATTTGAGGAACAAACTATCTATTCCAAATACACTAAGAAGGTATGATGTAATAGGTGTATTTTTTTTTCTCAAAGAGTGGTATTCAAAAAGACCAAAGTATAGCATCGGAATAAAATTCCATGACTATATTCAATTTCATAAAAGTACATCATCATCTCCCATAAAGGGTTTATATGAAAATTACAACATAAGAATCTAAGTAGAGGGATATCCAACTATCTCAAATCTACCTCCCCAAGAGCTTCACCTAATAGGTCCATGTCACCAAGTCCAATCTTCCAAGTCATACACCTGGGGTTGGAAGCATACCCTAGCAAAAGGAGAAAAAGTAGAAGATATATTAGCATAAACGCTGGTATGAGCATGCTAAAATGGGAATTGAGAAATATAAGAAATAAAGGATGTTAACCAAGGCTTCCCATTGAAAAGGAAAGGACTACCCAACTGGGCATAAAAGAATATAAATTCCAAAAGACAATAAACAAGAGGAATACTTGTCGTTAAACCAACATAAAAGTTGTGCCACACAAGCACATATAAATCTTGGTCCCAAAACCCATCTCAATAATATCAACATGTATGCATGTGAGATAAACATAGCACTAGAATATTATAAATAACAATGGCGGCCAAGGCTCACAACCTTGAAACCTCATAAAGAATGATGTACTGCCAAACTCCCCAATATATAAAAGTGGGCACGCAACACAGGTATGGGGCACCCAACCTAAAAACAAATGTAGTTACACTACTCTAGGGCTATTGAATCACAAGGCATGCATAATGTAGAGGCAAGTATAAAGTTCAGGATTTTAGAGAATAAATAATATTGCCATCACAAAAAATGCACAATAGAATCACCCACCACAAAAGTGGGTAAATTGGGGTTCCACCAAGAAGAAAAGTACAATTCTGAGCCAAAAATAATATTCAATAGAGTTGGATGATCATAAGATAACAATAAAATAGAATATTTTACATGGAACAATTTTTTATAAGAGAGAGATTGTGTAGGCTATCAAGAGAGAGATAATATGGGTTAACTACTCAATATAGAAAAATAGGGAATGAAATGATATATTAAGAGAGGATAAAAATAGGTTATTTGCTCAGTATAGAATAATAGGGAATGCAATGATACCTTATGTGAAGTCTACATAAGTCCAAAGTCATTCCTAGATCCAAACCTAGGTCTCCAAAGCACATATTAAACATATATGTAGAACTAGAGTTAGGTTTACATTAATTATATAAACCCTAAAATTGCCTTTTTAATATTATTAAATTAGGTCGTGACAACCATGTAATCTTGTGTATTAATTTTTATGAGTTCATAGCATATTTTATTTTATTTTTCTGACTTATAAATCATTAGTTATGAATTTTATAGTTTCTAACCAATTAGGAAATCCCACTAAAAACCATAGATTAGTTGGATTGGAATTAGGTGGCAAAACGGATACATTAGATGGGAAATAATTTTCTAAATTAAAAACATATTTTTTATTTTTATGAACAACAAATTATTTAATATGAATTTTCAAATAATGAACTAATATGAAAATAGAGAAATACCACACGTGCAAGATTATCCAAAACAAGGAAAGCCTAGTGAAGGTGGCGCAATCAGGTTCATTCATCTGGCCCAGCCTACAGACAACTATGTGCACAAATCAACATGATAAAGAAGACAACTAGAGGGCAAAAAGTCAAAAATACCCCTGGAGGGTAAACAAAGAACTAAAGGAATAGTGAGGGGTTATGCCGAGAAATCACTGCCACTCGTCTCCTTCATTCAACCCGTTCATGCGAGGGAAATTATGATAACAACTAATTCTGAAATCTAAATCAAAAACTCCAAATTGGATCCCGCAAAGATGGACAAACTAGTGGAAATTGAGAAGAACCAATGAAATAGTGGTAAACGCCCGAATTGAACAAGCCCAGACTCCATGTGTCTTCAAGGCTAGAGCTCCTAAAGGGTACCATTACACCAAAATTGGTCGATGATTTGCAGGAGAGTGACGAAAAGAAGGAAGGAGAGAAATACCTTAATACATGTGAGATTGAAGGCTTGGATGCCTCAAGTCAGACACAAGGGCGATGTATGGGTCACCATTGGTCGCCTCTGGGGTTAGCGATGTAGTGAACTACTTGCATTCATCGGAAACACCAGACAAAAATTGGGTGATTGGGTTTGAGAGCCGAAGAGGCCAAGGGGTGCCAAGAATCGGCATATGTGGGCGTCATGAAGGTTTCTATGTTGTTTTATAGAATTTTAGGGAGTAGGAGACGGGAGGATAAGGAAAGAAAAGGGAAAATAGGGAGAAAACATGGGATGGTGGTGGCCTAGTATGATCAGTGCAAAAGATCAAGGGAAGCAATGAATCCCTAAGTTATATAGGGTCAATGGTTTTGGGTTGATCTGAGGAAAGTATTGTAGGGGAAATTGAAGGAAAAGAAGGAAGGGAGAGGGAGAAGAAACGAGAAGAACTCAAGAAAGAATAGGAGTGGGAAAACATGTGTTACACATGTGTGACTAGTGAGCGGGAGGATGGAGAAGAATCAGTAGTTATACGATAAAAATCCAGTGGTCCAAGAGATGTCCGCATTTCAAAAAACAAGTGTGACAAATAACTATGCATGATATATATTAAATTCATGAACTTTAGGATATCAGATGTATCAATCAAATAACTTTAAATATTATGTATTTTAAACATTTCTTTTCTTTCCTATTCTATTTTTAGGCTCAAACAAGTTCTACCTAATACCAAAGTTGGTACCAAGACCAATTAGGACATGGAGAATCTGTTTCTGGAATAAATTTGTACTTTTCCAGTTGTTTACTATTTATATAATATTTTTTGCCTTAAATCATATTCTCTCTCCTAAACTACACTACAACAGATAATGTTGTCCAATTAATGCAAACATTCACAAAAAGGCTAATTTTGGTATGTAGAATTTGAATTTTAAGTTTATTTCCACTTTTGAAGACATTTAGTAATTTATTTCATATTTTTGTCTCTTATTCTTGTTTTATTTTCCAAATAGGATTAATTTAGTTATTATTATCCAAATAATGTGAAACTTGTCACGCAAGGCAGTTGGGACCCAAAGAACACAATGTTCACATTAGATTAAAGTTTTGAGATAATTTTATGAGTTGGTGTAGCATTAGGAATTTTGTTTCTTTACCTTCACATCTTATCAAAGATTCAAAATATTATATATTTATTAACAACACTCACTTAATTGAGTCCTCTTAATTTCACATTATTACAAAAAGAGTTCTACATTATTATTATGCATGAAAATTCAACTTTTACTCAATTAACATATTTAATCCATCAATTCCTCTTATTTTACCATCATTTAGATATATGAATCTATTTGTGTTTTGGCACATAATTAAGTTATTATATGTGCGTGTTTTGATTTTTATCCTTGTTTGGTTAAATCTAAGAAAATAGTCTCACTAACCTTCTAATTATGGAATAGGGTAGGATTCTAGGTTCTGGTTTGTTATAGTTTTCTTTGTATGAGTGGTCGATATCAAAAAACGTTTCGTATACCTTTTCTTAGATATATGATCCTTTGTTTCGACACAAGAACACTTCTAAATGCTTGCTTATAAGAAATATGAAGCAAGGTATCCATGTCATCATGTCCTTGAAGAATCTTAGTAGTATATTTGTGAGATTTGATGTCACTCACGACAAGATCACAATTGATTGTTTCAAAATAACTACTCTATATGCAAGATTGTTGTTCATAAAATATATGATCATAAACATATGATTGCAAATAATTAGCTGAGATTGACAACCATGTATTTTTTTATATGTGGGAACCACCCCCAAAGATGGGCCACGATCAAGACCCCTAATGGTGTAAACCCTCAATCCCCTCTCGCCTACCCGCACAATGGAGTGGACGTATAAATCACATAGAGGTCAAGTTATGTGACAAGATATGGCTAGCTGAAGTGCACCACCAAGAGGTTTCAAACTTGGGCTGACGATCATGTAATTTTTAGCAAAGTAGTACTTTGACTAGAAAGACAAGCATTGTCGACCTCATGAGCATCCATTGAATATTTATAAGTAGATAAATAATCACATGTATTTGGAGCAACTTTATGGTCATTTAATTCACAATAAATGTCCTCAATATACTCATGTAAACATTCCATAAATCTATATATTGTTTTTGGGATTAACACCATAACTATAAATTTTGGATCTAGTATAAGAAAGAATATCAGTCATTTCCTCTTTAGAAAGATCCAGAAAATTTACTTCATCAGAGTCGCCTTCACTTGTTTTTGCCATGTAGAAATCTAGGTTGATATCTCCATCTTCATATACATCTTAATATTCATCTGCAACTTTAGATAACGATGTTGAGAGGTTGACTTACAACATATTCTTGAGGCCCATTATGTTACTAAATCCACCTTTGAAGTCCTCATTTGAGATGAGATAACCTTTTTGCAATTATTTGACTCATTGCCTCCACTTGAGTTTCTATCTATGGTAGAGTTACATGATTCTTTGCGAGCTTTCTCACTTTTTTGTCTCTCCCCTTCTTGCTACATTTGAATAACTTCTTTCCCTCCTTCTTAAGTGTACAATGATCAATATTAACATGACTCTTTCTTCCACTCTTATAAAATTTGACATAGGAAGGAGATAATTTTGTTAGACATTTTCTTACCTCTTACATAGTTGGATTCTTCGTATGAATCTTTAGATGATGACTTGTAAGACTTGAAATCCAAGCTTTGCTCCCTTGGTTCTTCTTCTTCTTCTTGGCTGAATATATATGTTAACTTTACTTCAAGCTCATCAAAAATTAATTTGGTGAGGTCATCATATTATTCAATGGATGTTACCTTCCTTTCATATTTTAGGGTGAGTGGTCTTTGGATATTGGCCACCTATTTTTCAATTTTCTATCCCAACTGATAAGGATAAAGGATATTAAGCATTTATGAGAAGCAGATTCATTATTTCCCCATCTAGAATGTTTAAATTTCATGACTTATCATGTTAATTGACCGACCTAAATCACACATCCCAAAATGAGCATATTTGAAGTAGTCAGACTCTTAAATTTAGAACCCGACACTCAGCCCCCCCCCCCAACTATTACACAGGGTCTGATGTAGTGAATCAGGGTCAATCCATAGGGACAAGGAGTGGTATGTGTTAAGAACATAGAATCTTGGCTTAGTTACACCAACCAAGGAGTAAGATTAAGTTTTGTGTTCCATAGGGAATGATGTTACTCCAACAAACAAGCAAAGTAAAACAATGCAAGAAGTAAAACAATAGAACAAGTAAAATCAAATAGTAACATATCAAGTATGGATGAGAACTTGGATTGGGTTCACCATCCAAGGTCTCTCACCAACATGCAATACTCACACCCATTGTATGCCCTTAACAATATTACTAGCGATCACCATAGATGTCTATCCCCTTCTCTCTCGAGCTTAGGATAGAGATTATGCTATTGTATCTCTCTCTTGAGATGGAAAACAAACAATCACACTATAACCATATGATCATTAGCTTAAGCATTCCAACATTCTCACGCCAACCCATAACACATAAATAAGGTTAATATTGCTCTTTCTAGGTACTAACAATCAAACATCACAAGATGGTAGTAATCATACAAGTGAAGCATTAAGACCAAGAGTATGGAAATAATCATTTCTAAGAGCATATATTCAACGGATGTAAGTATACATGTTGGAAGAGCCTTAGTGGCTACTTCCAACCCAAGATATGTGTTTATCCACTCATAGTGGTGAGTATCATTATGACATTACAAGTAGGGAGAAACATGAAGTGTTGCCAAAATGGAATGCAAGAAATGAAATTAGGGAGGTATATTTGGGGAAAGGAGTAGGGTAGATACACCAATGATGATCAAGAATGGTCAAGGTCGATGGTTCGGTGCTCCAAGTTAAATATGGCTTGGTTTAGACCAAGCTCCTACTCATCATCCTTCTTCTGTCCATGAAGAACTTGAGCAAGGCAAGCTGGCAGACTAGAAAGGCGGCATAGACATTGGACTCTCATCCCATGAACTGATGGTCTAAACGATGGTTGATGGAAAAGATGAACTCCAACAGCACTCAGGCATCCTCTGTGTGTGGTGTCCTTTTTTCAGTTCCCCATATGTCCTATTTATAGCTTTGGCTTCTTGCCCTTTTGCTTGCATTGCAAGTATAGGCATGTGCCTTGAGTTGCGTGCCTAACAACTTTGGAATGAATGTTTAGTGGGGCCATCAAGTCTTGAAGCATGGTTGTGCTTGGATAACTTATCTCCCCATCGGTTGTTGAACCAAGCAACCCATCAGTTCTCGATAATTGATGGCTCTAGTAGTGATGATCTGGTGGGTCTTTGTCTTGGTTGATCGATAGTAATGTTGATGGAAGGGTTGTCCAAGGAAGCCATTGGATCCTGACATATGATGGTTGTGCAGACTGGCCATCTTATGTTGATCGATAGTTGTGCATGCTGACCTTTAGATGTACCTATTAGTCAGCAACATGTTCCCCTAGCTCAGGGCCATTGGTTCGTGATTTGATGGTCACTCTGATAGCTACTCCATAGCTTTGTCCTGGTTCCCATCAGTTGTAGGAACTAATGGACATCCATGTCCATGATATACTCCTTCAATTCTTCGGCTACCTACATAGAGTGCCATCATTACCTTTACGTCAAAGAAATAGGGGTATTTATGTGTAAAATAGTGGAAAGTCAAGATAACTTGCATAATGAGGGGGGATAAGAAGCATATTAAGGCATGAAACATCCATAAAATTAAATGTTATCGCTCCCCCCACCCTCAACTTAGAGTCTATCCTATCCTCGAACTAACAAATAGAATTAAACCATCTAGTAACTTCAAAGGGCTTTATTATATTAATGTTTTTAGAGTGTGAAGAATGTCATTACGCCAGCCTTAAGTCAAGATGTATGTATCATGTCTAGGTGTTGTTAATCCCAAGATTCTCCCCCCTCAAATCAAGATTTGTGTTACTTGTATTGCCTACTATGACCTTCTTCTGAGGAAGGATTACTCTATCATGATGCATTAGTGATCCCTTTCCTAGTCGTACTTGTGTAAGGTTTTGGTTAGAGGTATCTTTCACATTCACACCCTACTTTTATTTTTTGGAGATCCTAACTATAGTGCTGGGGTGGGATAAGGCTGAAGTTGTTTTTGTTGTTCTCAAGTTTGCTCAACTATGATTATTTTTGTAATATTAGTGTTACACAATTTAGATCATGATGTAATCTCAGGTGGTTATGTGAGGTTCCCTTCGAAAGGTAAGTGTGTTAAACTTTGGCTTCTAGAATCTATTACACGGCATGGCAAATCTACATTCTTGAGTGCATTAATACACTGGTCGGGCAAAGTCTTTCAACATCTTTCGGGGCACAAATCTCATGATTTTATTCCACTCATGTTTTATTCTTGCTAACATGCTAAGGGTAATAGGAATTTTTAAGGAAGTTTTGGGTTGTCGAGCCTCTTTTGATCCCAAAGTAGGGATTTAAGCACTAGAAGGGGTAGTTGTTTCCTCTTTGCCAGGGCCATGTGCTTTCTGACATTTACGTGAGAATTAGGGTGATCAATCAGGAGCAAATCATATTAGTCCTCCTTACCTTGAGGGTTCATCTTGGGATAACATGCATCTTTTTGCATTTTATAGTATCATGGGATAAGGATGATGTAAAAACATTATCACACTTGAGTTTTAGATGATTAGATATCCCAAATCTGTCATTCTTGAAATAATTATGCTAAGAGTTAGTATGAAGATAAGAAAGTCTAAGAGTTGGAAGTTATAAAACATTCAGGAAAATTGGATCCAAACTTTTCCTTTTAAAACTTCGTATTCATCAAAACTTTCCTTTATAGGGGGAAGAATATATATACATGTGCAAAATTTTATTCAGAATAAAATGTGGAACCTACACTAATTGGAGATCGGTTCTTGTTGGGGGTTCCTATGACAGAACTACGACTCCTCAAACTTTAAATCTTCAATTGGGAGGCCATACCCGTATGTTCGTATTAGTTCCACATTTTTTATGGACACTTGGGAGACCTTTTGCTCAATGCTTGTACAGATTCTTCATGGTCTCCTGTGAGACACATGTTGTGCTCTGGTTGGATTTGCCCTTTCTCTGGGATTGCTTCTTCTAGTATCCCCCCTTTCAGATGTGCTCAAGTATGTGTCGTCTCTATTGTTGATTGCTTCCTCCTCATGTTCCTCATGGAGGGAGGCATTACTCACCTCTAGTAGAGGTTCCTTTTTCTATACTGGGATGATTTCTTCTTCCGTTGCCTTGTCTTGTACAATCGTTAGGGGTTGAGTCTCTATCCCTTTAGTTGTCTCAGGTGTGGTGATGATGGGTGAGGTCTCTAAAATTTATATTTCATCTACTTCTAGGTTTATTATCTTGAGCGTGGTGGGTTCCTTCATATTGGTTTTATTTATCATCCTTTTGGGAAGGTGTAATATTACCCTCTTTCTTATATATTGCTTCACAATGATGTATTTTGATAGCTTTCCATGTTGCTCTAATGGCACACATGTGCTGCTAGTTTGTATGTATTTCATCTTTACATTTTCCTCCTCCTTGAATATGAGTTTATCATTATTGTAGTTACTTAGTTTGGGGAGGGGTAGATAGTGTGTGATCTGCAGATTCTATAGTAGTACTTCTGCTTCTACCTCGTCAAGACGTTTGTGGCAGTTAGGTATTTAGCATCAAGCAGTACATCTCCATAGGACCTGAGGAAGAATCTCTATTAGATGGTATTGCTTCTTCTAGCATCCCGCTTTTAGATGTGCTCAAGGATGTTTTGTCTCTATTGTCGATTACTTCCTCCTCATGTTCCTCGTAGTAGGAGGCAGTACTCACCTCCAGTAGATGTTCCTTTTCCTGTACTGGGATGATCGCCTCTTCCATTGCCTTGTCTTGTACAGTCATTAGGGGTTGAAGCCCTATCCATTTAGTTTTCTTAGGGATGGTGATTATGGGTGAGGTCTCTAAAATTTCTATTTCATCTATTTCTAGGTATATTATCTTGAGCGTGGTGGGTCCCTTCATCTTGGTTTTATTTGTCATCCTTTCGAGAAGGTGTAATATTACCCTCTTTCTTGTCTATTGCTTTACAATGGCATCTTTTGATAGATTTCCATGCTGCTCAACTGGCACACATGTGATCGTAGTTTGTATGTATTTCATCTTTACAATTTTTTCCTCCTTGAATATGAGTTTGTCATTATCGTAGTTACTTAGTTTGGGGAGGGGCAAATAGTGTGTGATCTGCAAAATCTATAGTAGTATTTTTGTATCTGCTTCATCAAGACATTTGTGATAGTTAGGTATTTAGCATCAATCAATACATTTCCATCAGAATAATCTCAATGCAATGGGGTACCCCAAACAATGTGCAATATTTGTAACGTGCAGAAATCACGGGAGCCTTCTGGCCCAACTGCCACTGCTAGCTTGTCTACTAATATCTTTCCAATGTTGATGGGCTTGCCCTCTAAGATACTCTACAATATGTGGAGATCCAGTCTAGTTACATTGCTTGTATCTACCCTGAAGGTTAGTGTATTAGTGAAGAGCTTGTGCATGACTCTCATAAAGCCAAAATGCATCATGGATGTCGTTGAATATCTAGAATTGTATCGGCCTTCTCCTAACAAATTTTCCCATGTCTTGTCTGTGAGGAAGCCTCATGCATCCATGTCTCCCCATGCCTTATTGGCTCTTTCTTCCTGTTAGTCAGAGTCTATGAAGATTGAATTGAGCCACTTTTCTATCAATATGTAGTCCTCCTTGATAATGCACACTTGTAGTTTGTAATCTCCCCTGCACTCATTTTCTTATTCTTTTGTCATAGTCATCTTCTTTAATGATGACATAATTTCCAAAGCAAACTCATAATAAGAGGTATGCTTGTTGAAACAGATCTTATAAATTCCTATCTTCTCTAGGTTCTTCTTCACCCTTTGATAGATTCCTAGTTTTGTAGGGTCTCTACATCACCAAACCTGGTGGCCTTAAAGTTCTTTTTTGAAAACATTCTACCCCAGGTTTCACTGTCTTCATCATCCCTGGCTAGGAAATATTTGTCAGGTTGTTCCTTATAAACTATGTTTATTTTTTTTGGAATAATGTTGGCAACCACCAATTTATGTGGTTTTGTTACTTTTGTGGTAGGGTCCTATGTAGATGTCTAGGGAACTTTTTGAGGCCTCACCTGGTCAGGACTAGATACACTCCTTTTTCTTGGTTTCTTAACTTCCTCGGAGAGTGTGTATTCAGAAATCTCGATCCTTGTGTGTTCTTCCTCACTAGCACAAGGATTGGCTCAACTAGCCTCTTGAGCCTATCTGCTTTTAAGTCTGCCATGATACTTTCACGGGTGAGCTCCCCATGCAATTTCACATAGGTTATTGCTTCGTCTTTCAGTCTTTTAATTTTATCTTTTTCTTCTTGAGTCATAGATGCCATGAGTTTTTATGTCTTTGCAGACTCTTGAATCACTCAACCCTTGTCTTGATTACCTGACATAGTTGCTTTGTAGATATTGATGTATCTCTAGCAAAGTTCATCCAATAAGTATAGGCATAGTAGGTCTTGTAAACTGATGGCTTACTAAGACAAACTAATGATTGATGGTTTTTAGATAGGGAGTAGAAAATTGATGGGTTGCTTGGAAAGGCCTTGGTTCTAAGATGTTGACTAAACTGGTGGTTTTAGCCCAAGAGGCTAACAATCGATGTAGCAACGATTCTTGTAGCATGGGATCAATGACCGACGATTGTGGCAGGGTGATCAACAACTGATGGTTGGGAAATAGGTGAGAAACTAGCGAGAATCGATGGTAGTGCATGATGAGCGGAGATGAAACGTGATGGTTTCACCTTGACCACAAAATTTGATGGCTTCTCCTTGAAGGTGAAAATGATAGAGAAGATGTGGAAACTGATGGTTACACTCGATTGTTTTAAGAGATCTGTGAAGAAAACTGATGGTTTCCTCTTTAGTAGAGAAGTTGAACAAACGTCATGAAAGGGTTGAGTCAAGGTATATGAAATTGTAGAAAGCTCGCAAAATGGAAGTAAAAAGGTATGGATTAGGGTTATTATCGATCATCATCAATGATGTCTGAGCTTTTATTTTGAATCATCTCCACTTCTCATGTCGTCTGGATTTTGGCTCGGTGACTATGACGGCTATCTTGCATGGCATTCAACGGTGATGCTTCGAGTATGTCCCATGATGATCGTTGGTGGATGGTGTGGTTCTCTCTTTGGGATGTCATCTTTCGATGGTCAGAGGTTGTAAATGATGCCTTCTGATGGTTCTCCATAGTTACTTGGTCACCTAAGCTCTGTGTTGTTGCACAACTAGGGTTTATGAGGGTAGGATCTATCTGCCTTCCTGAGATTTTTTATGGGAGTCCAAGTGTCAATGGTTCAAGTGACTATTGAATCATGCCTTCCGATGGTGAGGTAAGGCAAAATGATCTGATGGTGTGATATTTGATGTCTTGTCAGTGGAGACACCTTAAATAATGTTAGTTGATGTCTAGTATCTGATGGTTTTGGCTATGACAATCTGATGGCTAGCCAGAACCATCAATTTTGTGTGATCTGATGGTTGTGAGATTCAATGGATTGTAGGAACCATCGGTTCATATGACTTGATGGTTGGGCTAGATGTCCATCTACTTATTGATTATCAAGATCCAATGGTGGCTCATATGCACGCATCTCATGGTCCTACAACAATTTAGCACCTTTCGATGGTGACACTAGCCTCTTCAAAATTGATGGTTAGATAATGTACTCTGAAATCTGATTAATTTTTATCTTTGGTCATCTGAATATGGACTAGATGAATGTTATTTGTTGATTTTTCTGGACTTGTCATCCAATTGTGTGTCAGGGCGCAACTTTGATTATATTTTTGAAACGATCGATGGTTTCCATTGTTGGCTTTTGTAACGGGAGTAGGAGTCAAGTTTTTATTTATTTTATTCTATGTACACTAGAAACTTACTAAACATAATAAAATTGCCAAGACTAATGATGAATCATTTATTAGAGGTTATGAAAATCTAATTACTGAAAAAGACATAAAGCAGACTAGAATTTAAGAAAACATGTTAAGGAATCCTTGGGTTACCTCCCAAGAAGTGCTAATTTATAGTCTTTAGCTTGGTTATCTCTTGGTCAATTGTTTCAGACTTCTTCTAGTATTGCAAGTGGTGGTTCCTCTAACTAGAGTTCTACTCTTCTTGTGAATGCTTTATGATCATAGTACCTCTTTAATATATGTCCATTCCCTTTGAAAGTCCCATTCTTGTCACTACTGATTTCCATCATCCCTGAGGGATATATGTGAGTTACAGTGAAGGGTCCTAACCATCTTGACTTTAGCTTTCCAAGAAAATTCTAAGTCTTGCGTTAAAAAGGACGACCTTATCCCCTTCAAACACATCTTTTATTTTTAGGTGGGCATCATGCCAAACCTTGGTCCTTTGTTTATATATCCTTGCATGTTCATAATCATGGAGTCTAAGCCCCTCTAGTTCTTGTAATTGCAAAAACCTTTATTTCCTACCAATCATGGGTCCATGTTCAAGAATTTAATCACCTAGAAAGCTTGGTGATCCAGTTCGATTGGTAAGTGACAAGTCTCTCCATATATTAATCTGTAGGGTGTGGTACCTATAGGGGTCTTGTAAGCGGTCTGATATGCCCGTAGGGCATCGTCTAGGTTTATGAACCAATCATTTTTCATCCTTCCTACTATTTTCTCTATTATTTGCTTAGTTTGCATATTAGACACCTCTATTGACCAGAGGTCTACAGGTGATAGGGGTGGCAACCTTGTGCCTTACTCCATACTTCTTCAACAGTGCTGCAAACTATCTTTCAGGGAAATGGGATCCCCCATCACTGATGATGGTGCACGAGACTCCAAATCTAGGAAAGTTAATCTTTCAAACATTCTGATCACAAGCTTCACATCACAGGATGGGGTAGCTATTGCTTCTACCATTTCGACACATAGTTCACTGCTACTAGGATGTATTGATTCCCTCTAGAGGATGGGAAAAGTCTCATATAATGTATCCCCCAAACATCAAAATCTCTACTTCAATCCAATCCGACATGGGCATTTCATTTATCCTTGAAAAGTTTCATGTGAGCCGACACTCCTTACAAGTCTTTACAAATGCATGAGCATCCTTGAAAAGAGATGGCCAAAAGAAACCAGACTGCAAAATCTTGGTTGTAGTCATGTCTCTTCTTAAATGTCCTCCATTAGGTGAAGAGTGACGTTCCTTGAAAATGTGAAGCATTTCTTCTTCTGGAATGGATCGACAATATAGATTATCGATACATCTTTTAAATATGAGAACAACTTCTTTTTCTGATTGTAAGTGATGTTAGGAGGTATTTTTTGACATGATAGGTAATTGCATATGTCTACAAACCAAGCTAAGGTAGGTTCCATGGATCTTGCCATAATTAATGCTTCATTGACATAGTTGTCATTTATAGGAAGTGGGTCTTTTTTAGTGACTATGATCCTTGACAGATGGTCAGTGATGACATTTTTTGTGCCTTTCGTATCTATGATTTTGTGATTGAATTCCTATAATAACAGGCCCCGCCGTAGAAATCTGGCCTTGGTATCCTTCTTTTACATCATGTATTTGATGGCATCATGGTCAATGTACACCTTGACTTTTGACCCTATTAGATATGACTTGAATTTTGTCAAAAGAAAATACTATTTCTAGAATTTCTTTTTCTATGGTGGTGTAATTGACTTGTACATCATATAGAGTTTTGTTGGTGTAGTATTATAACATGGGGCTTCTTATCTTTCCATTGTCCAAGAACTGCTCCAAGCATAGTCACTCATTCTAAGGGAAGCTCCCAATCTAGAGCTTACAAGATTGGATCTGTTATCAAAGCATTTTTCAGAGTTTAAAAGGCTTTGAGGCATTCATCCATAAAGTCAAACATGAAATCTTTCACAAGAAAACTGGATGGTGTTTAGCAATCTTGGAGAAATCTTTGATAAACCTTCAGTAGTACCCTGTGTGCCCTAGGAAACTTCTCACCCCAATGACTGATGTAGGGGGTGGGAGTTTAGTTACAACTTCCACTTTACTTAGATTAACTTTGATTCCCTTTTTTTATGCCCTAGGATGATACCTTTTTGGACCATAAAGTGGCACTTTTCCCAATATATTACTAATTGTTTCTCTTCACATCATTTTATAACTTGAGATAGGTTCTTCAGACAATAGTCAAATCTAGTCCCATAGATGGAAAAGTCATCCATAAAAATTTCCATTATATCTTCTAAAAAAATAGTGAAGATAGAAATCATGCACCTTCAGAATGTTGCAGGTGTGTTGCATAAGCTGAATGGCATTCGAACAAAGACATAGGTTCCATAGATGCATGTGAAAGTAGTCTTCTCTTGATCATCGGGGTGGATAGGAACTTGATAAAACCCTAAATATCTGTCTAGAAGTAGAAATATGAGTGATGATCCAACTGTTCCATGACCTAATCTATGAACGGTAATGGAAAAGGGTCCTTCTTGGTGACATCATTGATCTTTATATAGTCTATGTACATTCACCATCCTATTACGGTTTGTGTTGCCACCTCATCTTCCTTTTCTCCTTTTATGACTGCCATTCCTCCTTTCTTTAGCACTACTTGTAATGGGCTTACCTAGTTGTTGTCTCTGATTGGGTATATGATTCCTTCATCAGACAATTTTATCACTTCCTTCTTAACCACCTCCCTAAGCATTTGATTCAGCTTTCTTTGAGGTTGGGATAGAGGTTTAGAAGTTTCTTCCAAATTTATTCACTGCATGCAAACAACTAAACTTAAGCCCTTTATGTCTTCTACTGAGTAACATATTGCCTTTTTGCGGAGCTTAAGTTCATTTAACAATTTCTCCTCTTGGTCTTATGTCAATGCAGAGTTTATGATTACTTGATTTCTTTCTTAGTTGTCAAGAAACTCATACTTTTGACCTTTAGGGAGTTGTTTTAACTTGGGCTTCAGTGCTTCTTTCTCCTCTAGAATCTTTTCAAGAGAGGGGTATTTTGCAGTTTTAATGGTCCCTTCCTCATCATCATTGAATTCTTCTTCTAACTGGTTCAGATAATTGAGAACTTCAACAACTTCCGGATCTTCAAAACTAGGGTCTAGATTGTTTAAGGCTCGCATGAGTGGATCTACTATGGCATTCTCTTCTTGGACTTCTTCACAGAATTGATAGTAGCTGTCTATGAAATAAACTGACTAAAAAAGAGATGGTCCTCTAATGGAGTTTTGCTCATCGAAGTCAATGTGATTGTTTCCTACCCATTGGTGATAATCCAGACTTTGAAATCTATTAACCTCTCCCAGTGGAGAGGAATGGTCTTCCAAAAATCATAGGGCATGTCGTGTCTTCTAAAATATCAATCACAACAATATTGCATGGTATGAAGAATCAACCCACGTGAATTGGGACATCTTCCACAATTCCTACTAGCCTTGTGAAGATATGGTCAGCTAGTTGAATCATCATTCTAGTTTTTACTATATCTTTAAATCCCAACATCTGATCTAGAGTAAGGGGCATAACACTAATGCTTGCCCAAGGTATGCACGTCCTTGTCGTACTTCATCGTCTCTGGCATTAAATGGAATAGTGAATGCTCCTAGATCATTTTGCTTTGTTGGAACCTTCACTTGAACAAAAGCACTGGACATTTTTGCTACCCTCATTGTTTCTACATGATCTCCTCTCCTTGTCTTTGTGATCAAGTCCTTGAAAAACTTATCATATGTTGGCATATCTTCGATCGCATCTAGTAAAGGAATGTCCATATGCAGTTTCTTTACATCTTCCATAAATTTTTCATATCTTCATTTTGAGTGAGCTTTGACCAACTTGTACGGGAAGGGGATCGTTGGTGCGTAGGGATCCCTATTTATGAAAACCTCCTCTACTGGTTCAGATTTCCTCTCTTTTACTGGATTCTTTCCCTTGACCTTTTCTTTTGCCTTATCCTTCTTTGTAGACGCCTCCTTTTCATGTTCTTCTCCTATTATAATAGGTTTGGACTGGGATACAGCTTTAGAGTTTACTTCTTATATGGGCTTGCCTTTTGGGTATCTTAAAACCTTTAGGATATGGAGAGTGGTCATTTTCACACTCTTTGTATTAGAAGGTATCTTCCCCTGTGGGTTCTCAATCAGCTTTGAAAGCTATTCCAGTTGCTGATCAATCTTCTTTTAATGGGCCTACATGTCATCCATCTGAGATGGCATGCCCCGCAATCGAGTCTGCATCACATTTAAGACACTAGTGTTGGTGATAGCACTTTGGGTTAATTTCTCATTCACCGATGCTAATCTCCTTGCAAACCCAAAAAGTTCAGACATCATGTCCAGTTTATTATTGCTTTTGTTCTGATTTTGATCTTGACTCGGTTTATTTGAATTTCTATTTTGATTCTGACCTTGTCCTTGATAATTGTTTCTATTTTGTTGGTAATTTGTGTTATGGGTGAACACAAATGGTCCTCCTCCTCTCTCAAAACTGGGTGGTCCTTTAGAAAGATTATTTAAATGATGAGCATTCTCAACAACATCTTTATTTCCATAGGAGAAACCATGGTGATCCAGTCTCTTGAAGATACCATAAGAGACATTTTTATCTTCTTCTTCATTTCTAGCTTCCTCAGGTTATGTATAGATGAAATTGTCGATACCATGACCCCCTCTCCACAAGTAACAAATTTCATGACCTTTTCAATCAATTCATTTCCTTTACCCTTAGAGTATTTCAATTGCTTTACTTTTGAGGCAATCCTTTGAATTTGAGAAGTTATGGCTTCTAGTGCCTTAGACTCAGCGATTTTTCCTTTATACGTTGCTTTCTTGGTTGGACCTTTTTCGTATTCCAAGCCAGCTTGCAGAGTAGCCATGTTATACATTATTATCATGGTT
The DNA here is from genome assembly GCA_963693085.1 of Alisma plantago-aquatica. Lineage (NCBI taxonomy): Eukaryota > Viridiplantae > Streptophyta > Magnoliopsida > Alismatales > Alismataceae > Alisma > Alisma plantago-aquatica. The sequence continues at coordinate 508,592,118 of OY856414.1, forward strand.
TTTCTTGGATTCTTTCCTAAGAAGTCACTTCCTACTACTGCATTCGATGATGTTCTCTTTGCAGATGTAAGACCATTGTAAAAGGTGGTCACCAAAAATCCTCTGTCATAGTTGTGGTGAGGATAGCCTCTCTGGTATTACTAGAATCTTTTCCAGGCTTCATATAGATTCTTCTCAGGCTTTTTCATGAAACTGGTGATCTTATGGTCAGAGCATCTTCTCAATGAGGTAGAACTCGGTGAGAAAAGTGTCAGCTAAGGGTGCCCATCCATTGATGGTCTTGTCACGTAGATAAAGGTACCATGACAATGCCTTTTCCCTCAAAGAGAAGTTAAACTCCTTACAGTAGATCACCTCCTGTGGCACCTTTTTCATCTTTATGGTGTCACAAATGTTTTTAAAGGTGTCTAAATTGTGGTAAGGATTTTCATCTCAGGAATTGCCTCCAAAATTTTTGTTCTGTATCATGGCGATCACCGTTGTCTTAAGTTCAAAATTTAGAGCATTGAATCTGTGGATGATGACTGGGCACCTAGATTCATTGGCCCATGTAGCGGCCAATTCATAGAGAGACGGGCTTCCATCATCATCATCCTCATTATCTTGGTTATCATTATTATTATTGTTGTTGTTGTTGTTTCTCCCATATCTCCTTGCTCTAGGTTTTGCAAATAATAAAAGATAATTAATAAATTCTACCACAACTAAGCTTAATACAGTATAAAAAGTTTCTTTTCACATACCTTGCAAAATATAAGATTTGAGGAACTTTACCCCAGATAGGAAACTATCAATCTACAATCCTCCAATCTTTGTTTAACTTTATTATTTCAATGTCACTTTAAATGATTATCCACTTTCTAATAATCATATAACTGCACATGACCTAAAATGCTGACAAACAAAACATTAGTCAGTATAATGAATTATATGGGTATGTGGGGGAACCAAAAGCTTCCATCTATTTGTAATAACATATTGCAACCAAATTATTGCTTAACTGATCAAACTTTATGTCTTAAACATAAAAACTCAACCCTAACATATCCTTGCCTCTGTGTTGTCCCTATAGTGGACATGGATCCTACCTTTCTCATATGGTAGATCCCAAACATCCCCTTTTGATCCTACCTCAAAGGTAGACCAAGACATAGAGTTTTATAGTTGTATGATCCTACCCAATGGTAGACCAAACATTGACTCATGATAACCTGATGATCCTACCCCAAGGGTAGACCAACAACTAGGTCATCCATCTCTCACAAGTACTCAAAGCTACATAGGAGGACTAGGATCTAATCTGGTCACATATGCATATTTATGGTGAAAGGCATAGTCACTTTATAGTTGCAGGAAATAAAAGTCAACCAAGCAGTTAATTTCAAGCAACCGATAAAACCTCAGAAATCACTATGAAACTAGAGAGATTAGCCATAAGCATACCTAATTTGAAGTCATAAAAATATGCAAGATATCCAATCCAAACAACATGTCCAAGCAATCAAGTCAAGAAACCAGTTAAGCAATTCTTGATCCTAAAAAGCATGTATAATACCTAATTGTTACAAACATATGCCAAACAACTCCTTATTGACTTGGGACTCCTTTCTATGGTTTCTAAGCCTCATTAGGGTTTCTTAGATCTATTTCTCAACCTTTATCCTTTTTAGGCCAACCAACCCTAAAACAACTTTTCTACTCATAAAACCCTAATTACTCAAACTATTCATTTAAGGGTCTTTTACTCTCAATTTGTCTTAGGATCATCATATCTCTGTCCTATTCATGGATTTTTGAAATAAAAACCATTAGAACTCACAATTACCAAAATTAGGGTTCCTAGACCCATTAATACACTTTCATATACATGGAACCCTAACTTAAGCAAATTATGTACAAAGATCGTCTTTTTGGATCCAAATCTTCCTTTTATTAACAACAAGTCAATATTTGCTCAAAATATCCAAGGAACATTACTAAATCTAATTGCCACAAAATTTTAGGTTTTTCATTAATTAAACCATTAAATGTGCCAACTTTATACACTTTTTGTCTTACAAGTAGATTCGGGCTTCCATTCCATTTTTAATGGATTCTACATATTTTTTGATAAAAAAAAGTATTTATAACTCTTTATCAAATGATGAACCCATAATTAGTTATGATTTTTCTAATTTGATTATTTTTTTGACCAATCAGGGCTCGCCACATAGACAGAGCAACCCCTGGTCCCACCTACTCGCTAGGTCGGCCAACCCACGCCTACCACCTCAGTAGCCTGGCTCGCATCTAAGAGCTGGTCTATGCATAAAATCAAAAGGGTAAATAGACAGAAAACTCATACCTGCTCTATAGAGACGCAAAGGGCAATTCAGTAAATTGCCATCCGGTCATCTTCCTCCACTCGTGCGATCTGCCGCCTAAGTTTGGTCAACTCCCGAGTTGACTTGAGGATTACATCTCGCGCTGGTGCAAGTGAAGACTCCTTCGCCTCCGCCGTGACTCCATGAATCGAATGAGCCTGCCAATTGTTCGTCAGCCTTTTGAAGTGTCGGGACAATTACTGACTTCTCCGGTGAGGTCTCCGGCCCATTGATGGTGAAGATCAAGATGAAACTTGCAATTGATTGCCCAGAACTCTTCACAAGACCGAGAGGATTCTCTAAAGAAAGTTGTGGCTCTACTGGTATGGTGGAGCCCCCTATTTATACTCGAGGGTCAGGTACCCTCGACGGCTGATTTGGGAAAATTGTCAGGACAGTCCCAATCCCATTGGAACTAGGGATCAATCGATGCGTCTGGCTCTCCTGAAGCCAATGAGAGTCTTCCTAGGATTGCTCGTCCTCTGGCCAACGAGCATTCCGACTTGGAAAAATCTTTATCCATGTTCCAGTCACTCTACGTGACTTGGAGGTGGACGATGATCCTAAGCCATCAGATGCTCAGATCCAAGGTCTCACATCGCATGCACATATATATTTTTCCAATTAAATTCAATTCTAATCCGATTAAAACTTGACATTTATGCATATCCCTCTCACTTTAAGAAATCTTCCAAAATTCATAACTCCTAAACTATACACCTTTTTAATCCCAAATTTTAGGGGAACCTCTTGGATAACTTAATCTACATGCGTGCCAAGTTTGGAGTCAAAACTCAAAAATAAAAGATTCTTTTCTTCATATGCAAGTTATCTATTCAAAAGGCATATTTTTTAATTCATATTTTCTCTCTCTTTATCTTCTATTCCTTTATTTGGATTCCTTTTACCATTATTGAACAAGTGGATTCAAAACCTAATCCATGAAGGTCATTCATACCCCTCTCTATAGGATTCTACATAATTCTCACCGTCATCTTTATTTCTTTTTTTCTTTTATCTATTATTAGATTTCTTTTATCTTTTTCTTCCCTTTTATCACATTAAACTCACTAATTTATTAGGATCCACAAAATCACTCATTCTAAGGAAATATTGCAAAAGAAACCCATTCATTGAGCATAAATCATAAAATGTCCATGCATACACATTTTATTGGGAAAATTGCATATCAAACCATACAAGAAAAAATCGAGATCATAACATCCTCTCCCCCTTAAAAGAATTTTTCCCACAAAATTCAAGAAATCAAGTAAACAAATCAGGATAGGCCTTTTCCATGTCCGTCTTTAGATCCCACGTGGCTTCATCCTCCCCATGGTGCTTCCAAAGAACATTGACCATATCTATCTTTTTAAACCTGAGCTCTTTCACCTTGGTATCCAGTACCCTCACAGGTGACTTAGGGTATGTCAGCCTCCCTTAGAGTTCAATAGGTTCAATGCTCAACACATGGCTCGGGTCCTTCACATAGCGCTTCAGATTGGATACATGGAAAACATCATGCATCATACTATACTGAGAGGGTAAGGCCAAACAAAATAAGCTTCACCAATTCATTCCAAAATCTCAAACAGACCCACGTATTGGGGACTCAACTTTCCTCTATTCTTAGCTATAGCTTGGAGGGGTCAAATTTTCAAAAACACATGTTCACCCACAGTGAAATGCAAGTCAGTCTGCTTCGCATCAGCATACAACTTTTGTCGATCCTGGACTCTCTTCAGCCTTTGCTTGATCAAAGTGACTTTATCAGCATACAATTGCAGCTCCTCTGACCTCAACAAGGACATCTAACTAACATCATCCTAGTAAAGTAGTGACTGACATAGCCTCTCATAGAGAGCTTCATACAGAGGCATCCTGATACTAGCATAGTAGTTGTTATTGTAAGCAAACTCAGTGAGGGGCAGATATTGCTCTCATGATCCTCCCCAATCGAGTACACATGCTCTCAACAGATCCTCTAAAGTTTGGATTGTCCTTTATGACTATCCATCCATCTAGGGGTGATAAGTTGTGCTAAATTTTAGTTCAGTGCCGAGTTCTTCTTGCACCTACTTCCACAACTTGAAAGTGAACTTTGGGTCACGATTATAAATGATCTCTAACTCAAAACACCATGCATTCGTACAATCTCTCTGATGTAAAGTTCAGCAAGATCTGATACTTTAGTAGTGGTCTTTAAGGCAAGGAAATGCACCGACTTGGTAAGGCGATCTATCATGACCCATATCACGTCATGACCTCTTTGGTATTGGGGAGACCCACCACAAAGTCCATGGTGATATGTTCCCATTTCCACTTAGGAATCTCAATCGACTATATCAATCCACTGGGTCCCTGGTGTTCAGCCTTCACCATCTGGAAAGCAAGACAACTGGCTACATATGACTTTATATCTCTTTTCATTCCAAGCCACCAAAAGTATTGTTGCAAGTCCTTAAACATTTTGGTAGTGTCAGGGTGTACTGTGTACTTAGAACCATGAGCTTCTTGCAAGATACGATCCTTCAACAGTGAATCTTCAGGAACTCAAGCATGACTCTTGTAGTGAATTCCATCATCTACTCTCATTGAGAGATGGGTCTGAGGTTTCTCTAATAAGCCTTTCATCTTATCAAGCTCTGGGGTGGCTAACTGGGCAGCTACCAACTCAGTCAATAGGTCTGGTTTTATCTAGATGTCAACCACTCGAATCCAGTCTTCTAGCAGATGCGGAGTCCACCTAGAAAACTCTTCCAATCCTCTCCACTGGCTAGGTAAGACAGTTGCACACCTGAGTTATTTCTTGCTAAGAGCATATGCTATAACATTTGCCTTTCTAGGGTGATAGGCAATGGTGAAATCATAGTCTTTCATATATTCCATCCATTGTCTCTATCTCAGATTTAGGTCCCTCTGAGTCAGGAGATACTTCAGGCTGTTGTGGTTGGTGAAGATTTCAAAGGTGGCTCCATATATATAGTGTCACCAAATCTTCAGGGCATGTATAATCATAGCCAACTCTAAATTGTGTGTCGGATAGTGCACTTCATTGGGCCTGAGATGTTTGAAGGCATAATCAGCAACATGTCTATTTTGCTCTAGCACACATCCAAGCCCCATCTTCGATGCATTGGTGAAGATCAGAAAACCTTCATTACCAGATGGTAGAGTCAACATCGGAGCTGTAGTTAACTTCCCCTTCAACTCTTGGAATTGAGCTTCACATAAGTATGACCACACAAACTTCTCATCCTTCTGAGTGAGCTTGGTGAGTGGCAAAGAAATTTTTGAGAAATCTTTTATGAAGCACCGATAATATCTGGCCAATCCCAGAAAGTTGTGGGTCTTAGAAGGGTTCTTCGGTGTAGGCCAATCTCAAATAGCCAACACTTTAGCTGTATCTACTGCAATTGTACCTCTGGATATGATGTGTCCAAGGAACATGACACAATCTATCCAAACTCACACTTCAAGAATTTCCCATAGACCTTCTGCTTCCTCAAGATATCAAGGACTCTACCCAGGTGGTCATAGTGTTACTCTAGGTCATTGGAATAAACCAAGATATCATCTATGAACACTATGACAAATGAGTCAAGGAAAGGCTGGAACACACGGTTCATGAGGTTCATAAACACACTCAGGGCATTGGACAACCCAAAAGGCATAACCACAAATTCATAATGGCCATAACGGGTTCGAAAAGTAGTTTTCGAGATATCCTCACTCCTAACTCACAACTGGTGGTACTTGAATCTCAGATGAATCTTTGAAAAGACTCGAGCATATTTAAGTTGGTCAAACATGTCATCTATGTGGGGTATTGTAGAATTGTTTTGAGAGGAATCTTATCAAGCTAATTATAAACCCCTAACAAGGATTTCCTCCCTGAAATCCCAGATGGAGGAAGATAATTGTTGTTCATGCATCATATCATCAAGTCTCCACATAACATCTTGATGTTATGGAGATGCCATAGAACTTTGACCAGCACAAAAGTCCTTCCATTAAAGATCATCATAAGATCTATTACATATGACACATACTCAGATGTCCTATTCATACTTTGAATAATTTAGGTGTCAAACCTCATTGACTCACATCTTTTATGTGATAAGATTATTAAATTCTAGGGAGTCTTTCATACTCTTCACTTAGCTTAGATTTTCACTTTCCAGGAAGGACCAGGATTACATTCTGTCACCCACTTGGGTACTAGCCATGTAGGTATCATAAGACAATGAGCATGGCTAAGTAAGAGCAAAGCTTTGTGATGTCCCAATTTTAAATCAAGCCATCATCAGTAAAAATCATAGAATAACCATAAACAAGAGAATTAACAAAAATCACTAAGAAATAAAACCATTTTTTTTGCACATAGATCCTTTTCCAGTAAACTCTTACAAAAGGGACCAAAGCTTTATATACCTGTAATTCATATTGTACATACAATGTACCGTCTCTTCTCGAGGATAACAAGTACTAGTTGCTTTATTCTATTATTTACAACAGCAACATAAACATCGAGATAAACAAACCAAAATCTCAATTCGTTCATAAAAACTACTAAGAACTATCTCCCAAGGACCTAAGAGTACATAGGCGACACATAGACTTCTATCTACAAGACCCTGACAGACAGCGCATTCAACCTGAGCTACTACTGTTGTCCCTATTGATATGATCCTTCTTCTACAGTCTGGTTCCTAATCCCTCGTCCGTGTCCACCTAAAAATTATAGATCCCACGGGGTGAGACTATTGTCCCAGTGAGAGATATAACTCTCCGCCAACAATATTATTATCACAGATAGACAATATAAAGCTAAGCAAAGGATTCTTTTACATTAATAAGCATGATTAATCACTATTATAAGCAGAAATGAATAATCTCTCTTCTTAAAGTAATGTAGCTATAAATGATGGAGCAATAAATCATCTATTTGCATTATAAGGAATATGAAGAACATGTATAACATTTATCTACTAAGATGTATAAAAGTAATAAAGTATCAACCAATGTTTTCCCATATTTGATCCTTAAACAAATACACTACATGGCTAATTACATGTTTACTCATCCAAGTATATTGGATTTGAGGTGCACCAAGGTGTATCAACCCTAAGGTGTTGGATCTAATATTTAACATGCCTTGGTTCATCACTTCCCTCATCACTTTTTAACTTACTTAAGTTCATCAACTTATCTTGTACTAGGGTATTTCCCATCCTAATACTTTATGCACTAGCTCATCACATTCTCCCTATAGTGTATTAGTCATAAGTCACACAGTTGAATTACTCATCTATCATCAAGTGGTATGAACTCATCTCGGGTTAAGGCATTATTGATATAGAGTTGAACATTATCAAATACTTTAGGTATTTCACCTAACCAAGTATTAGCCATATCACTACTTGGTATTACATTGATCACTCCTAAGAGTGTTTTGCCCTCACCTTTATAAGGTGTATTGGGTTGAATCATATCTCCCATCACTTAATCATCAAGATATTTAATCTTACCAGCCATATGGTGTATCACCTTGTCCATATATGGGTGTACATCCTTACCTCTCCCAAGGGTATTGCCCACACCTTACTTTATTAAGTTTTAACTTAATCCTCCTCTTGAAGGTACATTAACTCACAATTATCAAATTGCACTAATACTTATTACTTCTTAATATAATATTTATCATCTCCCATAACATATACCACTTCGTCAAATTGGATTGAAGCATACCTACCACATCAGGCATCATGATATACATATGTACTATCATATTGTGTTTGAGACACAATCTTCATATCCTATCATGGATCCATATCAATTCGGTGGTATAACCACTTCATTATAACGTGTGAGGTGTAGTTCCTAACACCATGTCGTGTAGCCATGTCGGGTTGGCTATCACCTAGCTCTTATCATCTCAAGTCATCCTCATATCGTGTATGAGTGAGACTATTAACCTTATATCGGGCATAGGGTGTTCTTATATCGTGGACAAGAATGTGCCATATCGGGCATAGTATGAGTTGCCTCACTATGTACTATTTAAATGTATACAAATAAGACCATATGGGTTTCTTGTCTTGGATTACCATATTGTGTTCCTATATTGGATTTGCCATATCATGATCCCATATTGGATTTGCCATATCATGATCCCATATTGGATTTGTCGTATCGTGATCCCATATTGGATATCATATCGATTTATGTGTTGGACATCATATCAGTTTACCTATTTTAGATAAACCCCTTTTTGGCTCATAACCATTTCATACTTTCAAGGTTCTATTCATTCTCTATGGTTACACGACAAGCTAGACACTTAGTTACTTATCAACTCATCTCAAGGTAGTAGGATATATCGGGTTTTTCAAAGGCAATCAAATTTAAAGCATATCGAGGTTCCACTTTTTCCACCTAGGGAGTTTTTCCCATATCGTGCAAAGGTATTGCTTTACCCTTGTATCATGTATAAGGCATAAATAGGTATCTTCCATATCATCCATAGGACATGTCTTATATAATATATAAAGTATTACCTACCTTCATATCGAGTGAACCTCTATATCAGATTCCATATCATATTTCAAGAGTCTTCAACCCATATCAGGTTGTTCCATGATGATGTCATCATCATCAACCTTAAGACCTTTGTCTTGATATTCAAAGCCATGGATAACAGTCCTAACTAGGTATTGGAACTCATAATTATATCAATTAATCAAAGGAAATCTGAATTTGCAAATAATCAACAAGTTGAGTAATATTGAAAAATAGATAATAATATAGATGGGTTCAAGTTATATAACCCACCTCTCAAGTAGCTTCCAAGCTTCAAGCTTCAACTCCTCACATTCCAAGGTTAAAGATGAGACTCTTCAAAATCCAAAACTTGATCTCCTAGCTTTTGCATGATATCTCCAATCTCAATGGACGATATCACCTTACTTGGTTGCTATGATCTATTTGGTCGATATCATTTATCCTTGGCCGATATCAAGCTCTATCACCTAACTTTCCTCACTATGCACGATACAAGAGGGAAGGTTGCTAACAAGATATCAAAAATTCTACTAACAAGTGAAGGGTAAGGTATTTATACTTGAGTTTTATGGAAAGGAGTGTAAGAGGTGTCATTAACTTAGGCTACTAAGTGCCACATAGCCATGCATGGTCGACACATACATTTGCATGCACTCCATCATTATCTTTCCATGCAAAAATAAGAACTTGAGAATAATGCAAAGGATAAGGGTCGGGCTCCTTTGGTTATCTTCTAGGACAAGTCTTCTTTCACTCACTTTATTATTATATTCAGCTCCATCTTTTCTAAAAACAAGTTGCAAGTCGATCCTTATCACTTCTTTGAAGTGTCTTGCCCATCATGGGCAAAGATAAAACTCAACAAAACCGATAAGAGACGCCCTTATGGCTCTATGGCTGATAGGGACTTCCATTCTAAGTCTACCACTTGATATAGCTCATATGTATAGCTCTCAACTTATACATTTTCTTGGTCTTTTCATTATTAAGAGTGCTAATACTTTAAGATTATTCAAACATATTGTCTTCCTCTTTCTCTCTCATCTAGATAATACTATATAGAAGTAAAAACAATCTAGAGGTGGTAATTTACACATCAACCCTACATTTTATATATATTGCAATTTGTACTATAATTGATGCACCAAGCACTTAGCATTTTTCAAACAAGTTCTCACTTAGAATTTAGGCTTTCTGCAAGCCATCTCTTAGCATCAATCTCTATATTAATATGTTAAATCACTTAGAGCACATTCAACATGTAACATTTATAATATAACCCCCCATCTTGGGTAAATTGCAGTTTTCACTTAGATTATCATATAATACACACATAGTTTGCATATAAGCTCAAATTTGAAAATAAACTTCACAAAGGCATTAATTACTTTTCAAAATATAAGAAAAAGTTTGTAAGTAACTTACTTAAGTAAAACTTCTAGGGTTAGGCCATAACCCAGGTCAGGGGTGTTACACCTAGGATGGTTGTTTTCGTTGTGGGGTTTTCCCCTAACTCCATGCTTTCCCTTGGCATGCTTGCATCCTTATCCTTTCTTATGATCATTCTTTGGGCTAGAGGGGCCTTCAGTGAAACCCAAGTATCCTTTGTATAGATTCTGAGTAGGTACCACCATCTTCTCCATGTCCAGGGCGGTGTTGTAGGTGTCGGTGAAGGTCGTGGGTTTGCTTGCCATCACATGAGGCTTGATGGCACAGTGTAGATGCTCGACAAAATGGTCCACCTATCTTTCCTCAGTCATCATGTATTCTAATCGCTCCAGAAGGCAAAACTTGTAGCCAAAGTCCGCAACAGATACGCTACCTTGGATCAGGTTGGTGGACTCCCATTCCTTCTCCTTCTTAGCTAAGATTGGAATGAATCTGACTATGAAGATAGCCTTGAAGTCAGTCCATGCCATCAGATCCTCATTCAGATCTCAACCCATGATGTGGTTCTCCCACCAGATCTTAGTTGCTCCTTCCAAGAGGTGAGCAGCTGATGCACGAGTTTTGAGTCTCTTTTACAAGCCTATTTTATACTTGTTTTGTGCATTTATTTGTCATTTTCTTGATTATATTTGCATAAATCACTATTGTTGGCTTGTACACTATGTTTGCATCTAATTATTCTTATTTTATCATATTTATATGATTTTATATATTCCCCAGACTTATATGCATTTTTTTGCATTTTTCAGGTACTTTATGTACAATGCAGAGTCGGTACCACCAACCCTTCAAGTCAGTGCCATTGAGATTACATCAGTAACTGATCCAGGAGAGCAGAGTCGATGTCACCGACTTTTTCAAATCAGCACTTGATTAGATTGCCCATATCCAACGGTCCATGTTATGTGGTACTGTAAGTTGGCCTATGACCTAACGAGGAACGGCCAGACCTAGGGATCATCTCATGTTGCGTCGTACACAACCCGAAGAAGAGAGAGAGAGAGAGTAGCACAAAGCCAAAAGACATCAACCGGGAGATCTGAGCACCTCCGACGGATGATTTTGCTATCGAAAGACTGTAGAACGTGCGTTTCTCGAGGAGGATCATCTGGAACATCTTCTCTCCAGGAGTTACACAAATTTCCTTCATGTTTCCCACATTTTTCTCCTCTCTCTCCATGTATTCGCAACTAAAAACCATGCGGGGCTAAACCCCTCCTTTCCTTAGGACCCGAGAGTAGCCCGAGGAATCGTTGTATCGACTTTTTCATGAATTAATTTAGATTTCTCTTTATTCCTAGATATATAACTGTAAAAATGAATGATCTATCTATGCTTGCTCACCATCGGTAGAATTTTAGACTAACAATTGCTCTTGAAGGAGGATTAAAGGTTAGAAAATCACAAGTTATACACTTTCTTACACGTTCTTTGGGAAAGGTAACATATAGTTAGTGGAAAGAAACCCAGAGTCTTCAATAATGCACCTAGACTAAGATATAAATTGCTACAGATGTGGAATTGGCTTAGATCTAGGTAGTGAATTGCACCGTGGAAGCGGGAAATTCTGACTACAGGCTTTCTATCCAGGATAGGAGTAAAATTGATATTAATTTGGTAGAAACAAGATATAACGAGACTCCATGGTGAAATCGTTAATCCTAAGGAATCCATCTTATTTGAATCAACCACCATTGATTTTCCTTTAATTTCCTTTTATTTTATTTAAACTCAAACCCAACTTTGAATCGGCTTAGTTGATTGCATCGTAGTTAGTAGTAGTCACTGAGACTACATCTCCCTGAGTTCGACTCGGGCCTCACATAGGTCTATATTACTCAATGCATATACTTACGTTTATACACACAGTTTTAGTGTGTCAAGCTTTTGGCATTGTTGCCAGTGAGACGTTGAAGTTTCAACACTACAAGTGTTGTGGGCAGCAACCTTTTATTTCTTGCAACTTTATTTTAATCATTAAAATTCATTGCATACATATAAGACAAATGTTCTCTATTGAGTACCGTGATTAACTGATTCCACATTTTCAGGTACTAGTGCATGGTGCAGACACGAACCACATATTACGGAGAATCTACACCAGAGGTCCCAACTACTATTGAGGATCCACAATGGTCTGTCAGAACCTTAACACCATCTCCAGTTCAAACAACTCCATCAGAATACATACTATTGATGCCCATGCAAAAAGCAATGGGGGCGGTAATCCAAGGGTTGAGAGGACAATATGGGAGATGATTAAGGCATCTTCCTTAGTTGCACATACATGACCTATCAAGAAATAGAATGTGAATGTAGCACAATACAAGATTATCCAGGGCTGATTGCACTCATCAAGTCACATGATTTTTATTGGCACACTCATGAAGACCCCGTGGCACACATCAACAACTTTATGGATTGTTGTGACATGGTGAAAGTGGATAGATTTCCACAGATAGCTATTTATCTAAAGTTGTTTCCATCATCACTAGAGGACAAGGCAAAAGAATGGCTACACAACCTACCAAAGGAATCGATTGAGATATGGGATCAAGTGATCGAGACATTCTTTGAAAGGTATTTTCCTCTGAAAATGACAAATGAGTTGGTGAAGAACATTCACAATTTCAAATAGCAGGCGGCTGAGTCATATTCTGAGGCTTGGGAGCATTTTCATAACATGCTCAGGAAAGTCTCACATCATGGGATAGATCTGGAGAACCAAGTAAAGATGTTCTACTTTGGGCTCCACAAAAATGAACATGTCACTTTAGATAGTGCAGACACATGTTTCTTTCTTAATAACTCACCAACAAAGTGCCAGGAGATATTGAAGAACATGGCGAAGAACCAGGCCTGGGGTAATGAAAGAGAGTGCCCGGAGCACATCAAGAGCGGGGCAGAGTCAAAGGCAATCAATGCATTGAATGAAAAACTTGATTTGATTGCTAAGAAGATATATCAGAAGGAATAAAAAAAGAGGCAGAAAAAGTCAAGTACATGAGGCAGCAGGGGTACAGAAACAATGAAGAAGATAGTACCAAGGAGATGCTGAGGAAAATACTCCAACAAAATGAGCTATTCATGGGATAGACACAACATGTTCTTTAGAGCCATGGGACACAGATACAGAACATGTAATATCAAATTTCTCAAATTATGGAGGAGATGGCTTCCATGAAGAAGATCATTCAGTGAGAACCTACTGAGAATGCAGCACCTGCGCAACAACATCAACAGGTTAAATACATCTCGGTTAACAAGGAGCCAGAGCCCCCTATTGAGGATATACGTGAGTAGAACATCAAACAGTTAGATATGGAATATGTCCCTAAAGTTCCATACCCTCGCAGCTTGTATGGATTATTGGGAGGGTGCAGAACACCACACAAAGAAGAGCAGGTGAAGGCTCTACTCCGTAGTGGAGCAGCCACAATCAATAAGGAGACACCCACAAGTAAGGAGAAGTAGCCACAAGTCGTTCCATCCACAGATGATGTGCCAAATTCTATCTCAGAAGGTGATGTTGAAGCAAGCTTAGGGGAGGATACCCTCAAAGCTCCTTATGTTCCACCTCACAAGTGCATAGAGAATCCAAGTGTGCCATTCTTGAATAGTATGAAGCCGAGAAAAGAGAAAAGGCACTTTAGGAAATTTCTTGAGATCTTTCAAAATGTTCCACATCAACATTCCATTGGTGGAAGCAATAGAGAAAATCCCGACATATGGAAGATTCATGAAAGATATCATCAACAAGAAATGACGGATCAAACATAGTGATGTTTGGTGTGTTGATGAAGCGGCAAGTTCTATTATTCAAGGAAATCTGCCAAGAAAGAGAAAGGATCCATGACATTTGTACATCCCTTGTTCTATAGGTGGACAACAATTCCCACAAGTACAGTGTGACTCAGGGGCAAGCATTAACCTCATGCCTCTTGCTGCTTTTCAGAAGTTGGGATTGAAGAAGCCAACAAAAACCTCCATGACAATTGAGTTGGCAGATGGATCAATTGTGAAGCCACAGGGTATATGCAAGCATGTGCTAGTCAAAGTAAACAAGTTCATATTTCCTGTAGATTTTGTGGTCATGGATATGCCTGAGATGAAAGGATCAGAGATGCTATTGGGAAGGTCATTCCAAGCTACAACTGATGTGGTCACTTCTATTAGGCGAGGTTACTTAACACTTGGGATTGGTGATGATAGAGTTGAGTTTAAGATTCCATCTGAATCATTAGAGCCACCCCTTGAAAACCCAGGTTGAAGGTATTCCTCATGTCAAGCCTAGGACATTAAAGAAGGGTACTTGTTGGGATGCAACCAACTTTTAGATTGTTTCTTTATGTTCTTTTTATTTTATGCACTTAGTTTTGCTTAATTTTTCACAATTTTTTGTAAAAATGGTACCTTGATTCGTGTTTGGAAGTGTGCAGAACTTACAAATTTGGTACCACCGACATCCATGTCGATGGCACCGAGAATTGATCACTGTTGGATCGGCTTTGGAAAGGCAGAGTCGGTGCCACCGACTTCCCTAAAGATTTTCAAAAAGTTACGGACGTGTATAACTGATAAACCGTCAGTGCCACCGACTTCCTAGTCGGTGCCACCGAAATTTTTGATTGTCCCAGGTTCGATGGGTGCGTCAATGCACCAAAAATGATTGGCAAAGTCGGTGCCACCGAAATTAGAGTCGGTGCCACCGACTCCTAGCAGACAACCACCTACAAAAGGACGTAAATAGCACTAAAATAGTTTTTTAGCACCTTTTTTTAACAACAAAGAAGGCTAAAGAATGTCACGTCTTAGCACCAATAAGACACAAAAATGGGCCACTAAGAAGAGGGAGATTAGCAAGCACAACTTGGTCAAATGAGCCTCCAACCATCCACCTCCACCACCCTTCAGAGCAAATGGTACTGCTATTCCACCTCTTAAGTTGAAATTTTGACTATGAGGCCATAGTCATATTCAAGCTTGGGCAGGTGCTGGAACAACCTTTTATTTTAGCTTTTCTTTATTTCTTTCATGATGTTTTATTTCTGAAAAAATTAGTTGTTTATTGCAATTTTTAGGATCCACAGTCTATCTAGTGTAATTTGTGGAGAAGTAAATGCATGGTTTCATTTGAGTATATCAATCTCTGGGGTTGGGTGCACATGAAAAATTAGTAAATTTAAAAATTTTGTGAGCTTATCTTGTGAGTAATTGAGTTTCATAACTGAGGAAGTGCTTGGGAGAGTCAGCTCCAGGACATGAGGATATAAATGACCATCTTAATTGTCCAAAGAAAGTGATTGATAAGGCTGTTGAGCCCGAACTGACCAAACACTAATGTGACCTTAAACTAAAACTTAAGAGAGAAACCCCTTGATTACCCTGTACACAGGTCATTAGACAGGGACATATGATTTTCTCTGAAGGTTCTATCTCTTAGTTGTGTGATCTCATCTACCGCACACATCCACTTTAAACTCCACCATAAGAAGATTGAGTACATATTATCATTCTTTCTTTTGATTGCATTTACATTGCATAGTAGACCTTGCATAATAGTTGTTTATTTTTTCTTGCATTAGTGAAAAATAAAAAATATATATATAGAAAAAACATACATGCACAACAAAAATTATGGTGCATGTCATTTAGTTGCATAACATATTTGTTCATATAGTTACAATTACATTACATAAAGCATATAGTATCATGATGTACTAATTTTATTCTTCTAAAACATAAAAAGGTAGTGACTTTGCCCATACCCTTGAAAGGAAGAAGAAAATAGTTTCATGTTTAGAAAAGTGTAGTGTAAGCCCATAATCGTAATAACATGTTGAAAAGGGGCTTGAAAAAAAAGAAAAAAATTTCAGAAAAAAGAGATTGAGTAGAGTTTTAGAAAGTGAGGGAGAAAGGGCATAGTCCTACCTATATCATAAGGAAGAATTAGTATATGGTGTAGTTTTTGTAGATATTTTGTCTTATTTTGAGATGAAATGATAGTTGCATGCATCATTCCACCTCAATGAGTAGGCATTAAGAGCATTTTATAAATTTTCATCATCATAGGTTCATCATAATTTTTGATTGCATGAATGATTTTATGTGCTCATGATTCTTCCACAGCCACCCATACCGACCACCCGTTGCTCTTATCAGTAGGCCACTCATTTGATTTTCTCCTCAGTCATTATTTATCAGGAGAACTGCTTCCATCTAGATGGTAGGTAGAGAAAAAGAGCAACATAGATAAGATATCACACGTTGCATCAAGTATGAATCGAACGAGTCTATCATATTAATTGCTTTAATTGATAGTGTTTCATTGATTGGAGGACGGACATCTTTTATAGAGGTTTTTGGTCGCCTAGATGGCAGTTAATATTCAGTGGTCAGTGAGGGCCGCTATGAGGACCGAAGGTGGAGACTTTTTAGATGTACCTTATGCACTTATGTCCTTTAACTGACTTATCTCAATTAGATCCAAAGGTTTTGTTGCTCGAGGACTTGCAAGGTTTAAGCTTAGGGGAGTTTGATGCACGGGTTTTGAGTCACTTTTACAGGCCTATTTTATACTTATTTTGTGGATTTATTTGTCATTTTATTGATTATATTTGCATAAATCACTATTGCTGGCATGTACACTCTGTTTGCATCAAATTATGCTTATTTTATCATATTTATATGATTTTATATATTCCCCAAACTATTTAGAACTCGTTCCCCTGCGTCCTTTTCGCTCTGGCGATTAGGGCTAGAGGGTGTGAACGTCTCCCTCCCTTAGCTTAGGGTTTACTCTTGCAGGTTCAAGCGAGCGGGTCTTCTCTTGGTCCCGTCCCAGGATGGCGGCTGATCTGGCAGAAAGATACGCTAGTCTTCAGTTGACAGAGGAGGAGGAGGACCCCATCGACGTACAGGCGATTGGGAACGGAGAGGAGGCAGAGGACCACACAGCGTTGGCATTGGTGGGCAGACTTCTGACAGACAGATCGTTTAACTTCCAGGTGATGGAGCGGACGATGGCACAGGCGTGGAGCCTGCGCGAATCGGTGGAATTCAAACAACTGGAGGGGGGAGCTTTTGTGATGCAATTCACCCACTGGTCGGACAAACAACGGGTGATCGAGGGAGCACCATGGAACTTTGACGGTCGGCTGCTCTTGTTCAAGGAGATCGATAAGTAGGAACAGCCATGAAAGTTACGAATCGACTCGTCACCCTTCTGGGTTCGTCTCTACGGCGTCCCGTAAGGGTATCGGGCGGACGCCACTATCAGGTCGATCGCAGCTCGTATCGGAGAGGTGCTGGAGACAGACAAAGATAGCTTGGGCTGGGACTCATCCCTATGAGTCCGGATCGCACTGGATGTTACCAAACCCCTCAAACGACCTCTGAAGATCAGGGTTGAGAGTGGGAAGATCGTGGAATTGGAGATCAAGTATGAGCATCTGTCGACTCTTTGCTTCGTGTGCGGGCGGCTTGGACACATTGACAAAGACTGCCAAATCCATGGCGACGACGTGGAGCGACATAACCAGTGGGGAAACTGGATGAGAGCTTCCCCATGGAAGCAACGTCGGCACGAGGAAAGTGGGAAGGGAGGTAACGGAGGAGCGAGGAAGACACTCACCTTCAGGGTGAGTTTGTCGGATGATGGGAGGAGGAAGGAAGAATCCAGTGACAGTGGTAGCGTGGTGGGGGCTTGGTGTTGGGGAAGGAGGAAGCAGAGCGGGAGGAGGAGGGCGGAAGGGTCATGATTCTAGGCGGGATGCGAGTGAGTGTGCGGGACTCGGAGGGGACGTCGAGGGGGCAGTGCGGGAGTACAGTCGGGAGCGGGAAACGTCAGAGGCGTGGGCAATGCCAACTACAATATCGGGGGGGAGAATGGGAACCTGGAGGAAGACGAAGGTGTGAGGGCGTCGCTGGGTTCGACGAGGGTTGGGAGAATTAAAAAGCTGACGAGGGAAGAACTCATAGGGCTGAGGAATTTGGGGAGAAGCCAGGCGTCGATGCTTCGGGTGGGGGAGATGATGGAGCAGCTTGGGGCACAAAGGGGACAGGAGGATCTTACTAATGTGAACCGAGACGTCCAACAATCAGGCAAATGCACCTCTGATGACAACGGTGACCATGCTGGTCAGGGCAATGCCACGAAGAACGATGAAGAACTGGGACTGCATGGGTGTGAAGGACATGACGTCGGCATTCAGATGAGCTTTACACAAGGCTTAGAGGAAGTCCAGTACCTAAACAAACGAGAGAAAAGGGCCATTACCAGAGCGCAAAGGCGGACAGAAGCGAGGATAAAGAAAAAGTAGGGAGCTAAGCAGGGACAAGGAAAGAAGAAACACCAACCGTGGGTTTATAAAATGAGTCGGGGTGCTCGGTTGGGCATACCTGAGGAAGAGGTGGTGTGGGAGAGCGCAGCTGGAAA
Organism: Alisma plantago-aquatica; assembly: GCA_963693085.1. Lineage (NCBI taxonomy): Eukaryota > Viridiplantae > Streptophyta > Magnoliopsida > Alismatales > Alismataceae > Alisma > Alisma plantago-aquatica. Next base: position 508,610,931 of record OY856414.1, read on the forward strand.
GCGGGTCAGAAGTGGGGACCTTTGTGACATGTATTTGTATGACCATGTACCACAGCCTAAAGTAGAAAAAAGACAGACGACAGTTGCAAAGGTTATGGTTGGGATGGTAGAGGGTGTTGCAGCCCAAGTAGCGGCGACTGGCGGTGTCCAGTCCTGTGAAGGACAATGAAAATCTTTAGCTAGAACTGTCAGGGCTTGGGCGACCCTGACACATGCAAAGCTCTCCGGGCATGGGTCTGGAGGGAGTGCCCAAATATAGTTTTCATCATGGAAACTATGCTGGTGGACAAGCAACTCGAAGACGTCAAAAGAAGCTGTGGTTTCTCGGATGGGATGTGCATCTCTCGTACTGGCAGAGCGGGGGGGGCTTGGTTTCTGGTGGAAGGATATAGAGTTGGAAATTCTGAGTTATTCTAACAGGCATGTGTCGGCGTTGGTTAAAGAAGGGGTAGCAGACTGTACGTGGAGAGCCATTGGGATCTATGGGTGGGCAGATCAGCAAAGTAAGACAAACACCTGGGAGCTCATGAGGAGGTTGAAAAATGAGGCAAATGAACTGGTCATCTTCTTCGGGGACTTCAATGAGATTGTTTCTAATGCTGAAAAGGAGGGGGCCGCCAAAGGATGAAAAGTTTATCCAAAACTTCAGAGACATTATTGATGAATGCAACTTGATTGATGTGGGCTTTGAGGGGAATATTTTCACGTGGAAAAGGGGGCTAACGGAAAGAACTCTAGTAAAAGAGAGGTTAGACAGATTCTGTAACACCCCCTTAAGCATACATGTGTCAACAGAAGCAATACCCATGTTTTCCATAACATGGGTTACTATAGCTCAAAGGGATGCCACAACAACGATAGACATTGCAAATAAAGTAAACAATAACCATGCATAGATATTAAACTTAATGTACACATTGTGCATAAGTGAGTTCCTGAACTGAAACTAATTAAGACATACATGATTAGACAGTATTGAAGACATACATGAGATTATCTATACTCTTTAGGATCTCCTATCGCAGATGGCACCCCACCATGTGAGTATCTTATCAACCTCAATCTATTCCTTTAGTTGACCTTCATAGGGATTTATTCTGGAAGTTGCCTTGTACCTGCACGCATCGCGCCCCCAGCCATGCATGCAATAAAAGAACGTTAGAGTAAGCGGCATTGAGTATTATTGTGACAAAATAATAATTGGGAAAAAGAAAACAAAAACATGATACTAATTGAACAATAGATTTGGATTCACATAACTAAATCTTGGTGGTTGATTATAGTATCCTCAATATTATTTGCACCAATGGTGCTCATAAGGCACGTAGGATCAACATTATCATGATGAGAACAAAATAATACAACCTAATACATGATTCGTCATTAACTTGACATAATTAACTTCAATTGGATTTCCATAATCATAACATGAATTCTTGGAGACAGAACTTGAAAGCATAAGAATCATATAATAACATTATAGTAAGAAGTACCCCAATTTAAGTACATGGCTACGCACACAGTTTAACTTGATCATCATGATTCAATAAACATAAAGCGATTGAAAATTTATATTAAATACTCAAAGTGCATGAATCCGCTTACCTCTCTCATAGGAGATATCTTAGTTGTTTTCTTTGGGTTGATGGAACCCTAATCACCCTGTTAATTCAATAATCGTCCATTAATGAATAATCCATAACTTCATTTCTAGGGTTTAATGGCTTGTTAAATCCTAATTACACTAAGTCTGATGTTTGGTGAAAAGCAAGACAAAGCAAGAATTGGAACCTTATCCATCATCTAGATCTCGAAAAACTGATCAAAAACCATATATGTGTCATTGTCATCTGACACCTGTAGCATTTTCTATGAATTTGTAAAGATCAGATATATTCTGACCAATTAGAGGCGAGGAAAATTGATCAAAGCTAATTCAGTAAATCTAGGAGTAGATTTAAAACAGGATATCAATTTACTATTTTTCCCTTTGCCTTATCAATCTGAGACAGGAGGCGTGACAGGGCATATGAGTAAAATAGTCCTTAGCATATTTGCAACTATACTGATATATATATATATATATATATATCAAAAACCCCATAATACCCCTGGGCCTACAATACATCGATTGAAATCGTGGGGGCAACCAGGAAAACTAAACATCAGGCTTCTTCCAGCCTTGGTCATGGCTCCGATCATTAGTACTGGAACTTCAACCTGTGCTCTCTGAAGCTCCAAGTTCCCATCAGAACTCGAAGTGTGCTTGACCAAGGTCGAGGAGGGCATCTCCATGGCTTTCGTCATGCTCCTGCAGCCTCAGAGAGCCATTGACGAAGCTCTGGTATGCCAAGAAGAGAAAGCCTCATACTTCCAGCCATGGTAGGACGGGCTGAGGAAGACGGATATGCAAAAAGAAAATACCATGCGGAGAAGCAACAAAGACTTCAACTGAAATCATGAGGACTAGACAATATGGGAGATCAATCCACAGAACCAAAGGACCAAACTCCCTTTGAAACACTTCACAGATCGTCGAAAACAGGGTATAAAACTCGGAATTCAAACATATCATTAAGTGACTTATCAAGTAAAACCACTACGCCATCATCATCGCGGGTATGTAGAGAAACTTGGAGACTGGTTTTTGTGGCCTAAAAGTGGTTGCCTGAACTAGCCAGGAGTCGAGCTCACAAGCCTGGAACTGGTTTGTGGTCGGAGCATATAGGAGTATCACGACGCTGAAATAATGTGTTCTATAGATAGCTAAGTGTAGTAAGATGCTTACTGGAGGTCGAATTGGACTGGGATGGAAGGAGGCTCGCGCTCGAGCTCGCCGGTGCCGCCGAGGTAGATCGAGTCCGCGGCGGTTCCTCGGCTAGGCTCGGTCCAAATTGGAGGCGGAGGAAGCTTAATCAATAGCCGTTCTTGCTTTCTGGGTAGCTAGATCTTGGTCCGATGGACCTACTTGGCTTGGGGATGGTGGCGTTGTCAACTAAAGAAGGAGAGTGATTGGGCGATTTTGCATTAGGCGCTTATAGGGGTTGACCTAGGGTTCGTTAGGTTCGTGGGGATCTCACGAATCGATTGGAGTTGAGACAAAGGCAAGTTGTTGACGAGGGAGAGGGATATCGCGGGCGGGGAATTGGGGCTCTGTTTCCCCCTTCCGTGTGGATTCTACGGGAGGTTAGGGATGAGGTCCATGCCCTCAGATCCCCATCCAACGGCTCACAAGGAGCCCAACTGTATCTTATTAGTGCGTGACAATTAAATCTGAGACTTTGGAAAAGTCCAATGATAATCGCAAGGATTATCAAGTTAATTAATCAATGAAATGTAATTATCTCATATTTTCTTCCTAATACCATTTGGAGCCTTTAGGATTATCCAAAAGTAGCCAAATTTGGTAGGTAAGCTAATTCGACCATGAGGAACTCAATTATCTAATTAGATTTCGGATAAGAGTTAGGGATACATGTGTTTTGCACCATTAGCTATTTAGGGTAACTAATACGTTAATAATCATTAAAAAAGAAATTGATTACCAAAATCTGAAGGAAACTCCATTATCCTAGTATTTACTCATATACCAAATATTGGGATACATATTATAGGTATGTGTGACAAAACTATCAATTAACCCCTAACTAGTCACCATTGCATAATTAGGGTTAGGTTTTCATGCATTATACATGACATTAATATGACTAATTATTGATGTAAATGATTCCATTCAAGGTCCACTTACATTTAGCTCATTTTGAAATACGAATTAAGCATGGTCTGTACTTAAGTCATCATATGAAAAATGGATTCTTTCAATTTAGGGTTTCACCTTTATTAAATAAAATAAAAAAAATTGGGACTAAATTTTGAGGGTCGTTACAGATTCTTGCCGGAGCTTGAGTGGAGAAATTTGTTTAAATTCTGTAGGGTGATCCACCTCCCCATCTATGATTCAGATCATGCACCTATTATTTTCAAAGCTGATAACACGGGCAAAAAAAAGAGGAGGGGGAGAGGGCAATTTAGATTTGAACCCATGTGGGTGAATGAGGAAGAATGTGCTAAAATAATTAAGGGAGTCTGGGAGCATGACAGAGAGGATGATATGAATTCGAAAATGCTGACATGTAAAGATAAACTGAGGGAATGGGCTGTTGAAAAGTTTGGGAAGAGACAGAAGAAGATTAAAGAGTTGGAAGATGATTTAAAAAGACTCCAAGCATGTCCCCCAGATCACACAAATCTTTTAGAGGCGGAGGAAAACTCTAAGGAACTGCAATATTGGCTTCAAAGAAATTAAGAGTATTGGGCTGCCAGGGCGAGAGTAAAGGAGCTGAAAGAAGGGGATAGGAACACTGCCTACTTCCATCAAAAATCTACAAACAGGAGAAGAATGAATTGGATTGAGGAGCTTGAGGATGAGTAGGGACATATGAGACATCATGAAGAAGAGATAAACAACATCATTGTTAATTACTTCACTCAGCTTTTTCAGTCTAGTGATCCATCGGGTTTTGAGGAGGCCACTAAGGGGATTCGGGAAGTTATATCTGGAGACCATATTGAGGAGTTGGAGAGAGACATTACTGATGAGGAAATTAAGGCGGCACTGGACCGAATGCATCCAAATAAAGCACCAGGACCGGATGGTATGAAGGTGATGTTCTATCAGAAATTTTTGGGAGTGGTGGGCAAGGATGTTGCAAACTATATCAAGGGATGGTGGAAGGGTGAACGGGACTGGACGGCGGTAAATGAAACGCTTATGGTGTTGATCCCAAAGACTGAGAAGCCAAAAATTGTGGGTGAGTACAGGCCCATCAGTTTGTGTAATGTGATGTACAAGATTGCTTCCAAGGTGCTGACAAATAGACTAAAGCCGCTTATGAATAGTTTTGTTTCTGAAAACCAAAGTGCTTTCATGTCGGGGAGAATGATCACTGATAATGCCATCATAGCCTATGAGGTGTTTCACAACATGAAGAGAGACAAGGGAAAGAAGAAAGGCAGTCTTACTTTGAAACTTGATATGTCCAAAGCCTATGATCGAGTTGAGTGGAGCTTCCTTGACACTGTTATGGAGAAGATGGGGTTTGGGAGGAAATGGAGAAACAAGATCCAGGATTGTATCACTTCTGTCCAGCATACCTTTTCCGTTAACGGGGATAGGACCAAGAACATGAGGCTTGCACGCGGACTTCGCCAGGGTGACCCTCTTTCCTCATACCTTTTTATTTTATGTGCTGAAGCATTTTCCACTTTGTTAAGCATTGTTGTCCGAGACTCCCATATACATGGCATTAAGCCGTGTAGGGGAGCACCCAGTATCTCACATCTTTTCTTCGCATATGATAGTATTCTTTTTGCTAGAGCAACCATTGCAAAATGTCTGAAGATAGCTGAAATCATCAGCCAGTATGAACAAGCATCCGGTCAGAAAATAAATTTCCAAAAGACAGAGGTTGTTTTTAGCAAAGGGGTACGAGGCACAAGAAGAGAGGAGCTGCATGATCTCTTGGGAGTACGTGCCGTGGATCGTCATGCTTGCTATCTTGGTCTCCCCACAATGGTGGGGAGGTCAAAAAAGCAGGTATTCAGCTTCATAAAAGAAAGAATATGGAGGAAACTTTAAGGTTGTTCCGAAAAATTGTTGTCAAAAGCCGAGAAGGGAGGTCTTCATCAAAGCAGTGGCACAAGCAATTCCTACCTATGTCATGAGTGTTTTCCAGTTGCCCATGGGTACTATGGAGGAAATACAACGGATGGTGGCTAGATTCTGGTGGGGAGCAAAGGAGAAGGAGAGGAAGCTCTCATGGATGAGTTGGGAGAGGCTATGTAAACCGAAGAGGCAGGGAGGGCTGGGTTTCAGGGACTTGCACACCTTTAACCAAGCCCTTCTTGCCAGACAAGCTTGGAGGTTGGTTTGTCACCCGGAAGCTCTAGTTACCAAGGTACTCAAGGCGAGATATTACCCAAGGACGTCCTTTTGGGAAGCGAGGAGGGGGTATGACCCGAGTCATGTTTGGAGGAGTCTATGGGGAGATAAGGCAGTTTTGAAGGAAGGGGTCCAGTGGAGAGTGGGGGACGGAGTTGACATTGACATATGGGACGACAAATGGGTTTCGAAGGAAGTGGACATGCTGAGACGGTTCAAACATGAGGGCAGCCCGGAATACCACAAAGTCAAGGAGCTCATGACGGAGGACGGGTGGAGATGGGATGAGAGTAAGGTGAGGGAATGCTTCCCGGACAACATTGCTAAAAAGATCAGTGCAATCCCAATCAGCAATAGGAAGCCCACTGATTCTTTGATGTGGTGGCCGTCCAAGAACGGGGAGTTTACAATTAGGTCTGCTTACTAGATGGGGCTGCTTGGGGTGGAGGAGGCACAGAGGTACAATGATCGGGTAGGAGACGGGCTATGGAAGAGAGTATGGAAGGATGGATGGAGTCCAAAGACGGCACACTTCCTGTGGAGAGTATGTACGGGCGGGCTTGCTACGAGGGGACGGCTTTTTGACAGGCATTATATTGAAGACGGAACATGTAGGCTATGCATGTCCGAAAAAGAGACCATACCTCACATGTTGTTCAGGTGTCCAAATGCGACAGATTTATGGGATCAAACCTCAAGGGAGATCCAACAATGGGTGGAGGATAGGAAGGACGGGGAGATCCAATTAACCATGGAGGCAGCTCTACAAGATACGACAACCAGTGAGAGGGAGGTGATAGTGGCAGCTATGGAGGCTATATGGCAAAGCCGATGCTTGCGTGTATTCCAGGATGGCGCTCCGAATATGGGAGTGCTCCTCCGCCGCTACATGGCCATGGTGAGAAATCGGATGGAGGGGGAGGGACGTGCATGCATGAATGTCGTGCGGGCGGGCACGACAGCCCATCAGCGTGGGGGGACGGAGTGCGGGACGCCTAGCTCTGACGCTGGATCCATGTGGAGGAGACCGGTGCATGGTAATATAAAAGTCAATGTGGATGGATCGTGTGGGGAGGAAGGGAAGGCAGGACTTGGTGCCGCTCGAGATGATGGGGGTGGTAGTAGGGATGCTGGGGGCAAGGGTAATGACAGGAGGTGATATCGCATTGACAGAAGCATTAGAGATAAGGGAAGCATTCGCATGGGTAAGAAAGAAGGGCTTGAATAGGGTAGAAATGGAATCTGACGCCAAGGCTATCATCCACGCATGCAACAGTAGCAGCCTAAGGAAGGACTACATTGGCTCCATTGTAGACGACATCCTCCTACTAAAGCAATCTTTTTCTTTCTGTAATCTTAGCTTTGTTAGTCGTAGATGTAACAAGGTTGCCCACGAGGTAGCAAATGTTGCACGTAGGGGCCAAGTAGATAGGTTTTCCTTTTCTCAAAATTTTCCTTTGAACTTTATGCCTTTTGTAATTAGTGATTTAGCTAATGAATAGATGACGGGGAGTCTCAACCATAGGGCTTCCCGTCCTTCCTCAAAAAAAAGTATTCCCCGAACTTATATGTATTTTTCTGTAATTTTCAAGTACTTTATGTACAATGCAGAGTTGGTACCATCGACCCTTCAAGCCGGTGCCACCGAGATTACATCAGTAACCAATCCAAGAGAGCAGAGTCGGTGCCACTGACTTTTCCAGAATCAACACTCGATTAGATTGCCCAGATCCAACGGTCCACGTTATGTGGTACCGTAAGTTGGCCTATGACCTAACAAGGGATGGCCAGACCTAGGGATCATCTCACGTTGTGCCGTACACAACCTGGAGAAGAGAGAGAGAGAGGAGCACGGAGCTGAAGGATGTCAATCAGGAGATTTTAGCACCTCCGACGGACGATTTTGCTGCCGGAAGACTATAGAACGTGTGTTTCTCGAGGAGGATCATCCAAAACATCTTCTCTTCAAGGGTTACATGAATTTCCTTCAGGTTTCCCATGTTTTTCTCCTCTCTTTTCATGTATTCGCAACTAAAAACCATACGGGACTAAACCCCTCCTTTCCTTAGGACTCGAGAGTAGCTTGGGAAATCGTTGTATTGACTTTTGCATAAATTAATTTAGATTTCTCTTTATTCCTAGATATATAACTGTAAAATTGAATGATCTATCTATGCTTGATCACCATCAGTAGAATTTTAGACTGATAATTTCTCTGGAAGGAGGATTAAATGTTAGAAAATCCCAACTTATATACTTTCTTACACGTTCTTTGGGAAAAGTAATGTACAGTTAGTGGAAACAAACCCAGAGTCTTCGATAATGTACATATACTAAGATATAAATTGCTACAAACATGGAATTATCTTAGATCTAGGTAGTGAATTACACTGTGGAAGCGGACAATTATGACTACAAGCTTTCTATCTAGGGTAGGAGTAAAATCAATATTAATTTGGTAGAAACACGATATAACAAGACCCTATGGTGAAATCGGTAATCCTAAGGAATCCATCTCATTTGAACCAACCACCATTAATTTTCCTTTAATTTTCTTTTATTTTATTTAAACTCAAACCCAACTTTTGAATCAGCTTAGCTGATCACACCATAGTTAGTAGTCAGTGACACAATGTCTCCATGAGTTCGACTCGGGCATCACATAGGTCTATATTACTCGACACGTACACTTGTGTTTATACACACAGCTTTAGCATGTCAACAGCAAATGGGGCCTTCTTGTTCGGCGACACCTCTAGCATTTGGAAATAGTTCTCGACTGCTAGTAGCCAAGCATCTTCTTTGTCGAACACCCTAGTCGTATCCTCTCCCCAGAACTTCTTGATGTTCAGCTTGACAAAGTCTAGAATGGTGACTCCAAGATGGGGACGAACAAGAAGTGGTTCACCATTTCCATATCTGGCTATATCCTTGAGGGCCAGGGCACTAATGGCCTCAGTTAGCTTCTTCTATTGTTCTATATAGAGGGCATCAGGAGTGTGGACTATTACTACAGGTCCTGGGCCACCAGTCGGGTTCTCCTCAGGCTTGACTTCATCTTCAGACATTGATTCCTCCTCTTGGTTCAACTCTGGATCATTAAAGGGAACTGGCTTAGGGTCCGAGCCTTCCTCTGAGGCTTCATCGGGTCTCTTCCTCTTCTTTGAGGACTCATCACAATGGTCTCTCCTCCTCTTCTCAGAAAATCCCTTCCTCTTGCGGAGGGGCCTACCTCAAGAAGGGTTCTCAGCAACGTCATAGGGAACAACTACAGTCTTGACACGGTCCATGTTGGTTCACACAAGTTAAAATCTTTTAACCACAAATTTATAACTTGGAAAGATATATAAGCTTTAAACTTACATCTGTGTCATCTTAGTTACATGTATTTTATTGTTTGGTGAAGGATTCCCCAATCCTTAACACCCTGAATTCCCAAAAATAGGAGGTGGTGGAGAGAGAAAATACCCTTAGCACTTAAAGTTTCTCCAGAGATAAGAGGTAAAGGGATGAAAACATATGAGAAGACCTAGAGGTATCTTATTTTGAGTCAAATCCTCATATTTTAGCCAGGCAGTCACACAGATTCTGGTAATCCTCATAAACTGACTAGCGAGGCGAAGGAAAATATTGCCAGCCCCCAGATTGTAATCCTTTTCTAGACACCTCCATCTTTGGAAAATTCTCTAATACCTCCCTTGGGCTCTACAGAATTTGTAAAATTTAATAATTATTGGAGATTATATGGAAAACCATGATCTAATACCAAATGTAATGACCTCACCCTCGGTAACCCCAATTAAGGAAGACCAAAAAGCTAGAGTCATTATCCCAGAATAGGATCATATGGTTTTTTAAATAATAAAAAATGATTAATAAATTCTACCACAACTAAGCTTAATACAGGATAAAAAAAATTCTTTTCACATGCCTTGCAAAATATAGAATTTGAGGAAATTTACCCCAGATAAGAAACTATCTATCTACAATCCTCCAATCTTTATTTAACTTTATTCTTCAATGTCACTTTAAATGATTATCCACTTTTTGATAAGCATATAACTGCATGTGACCTAAAACGTCGATAAACAACACGTCGGTCAGTATAATGAATTGTACTGGTATGTGGGGGAACCAAAATCTTGCATCTATTTGTAACAACATATTGTAACCAAATTGTTGCTTAATAAATCAAACTTTATGTCTTAAACATAACTACTCAATCCTAACATATCCTTGCCTCTGTGTTGTCCCTACGGTGGACATGGATCCTACCTTTCTCATATGTTAGATCCCAAATATCCCCTTTTTATCCTATCCTAAAGGTAGACCAAGATATAGAGTTGTATAGTCGTATGATCCTCCTTAAAGGTAGACCAAACATCGACTCATAATAACCTGACGATCCTACCCCAAGGGTAGACTAATAACTAGATCATCCATCTCTCACAAGTACTCAAAGATATAGAGGAGGACTAGGATATAAGCTAGTCACGCACATATATTTATGGTGATAACCATAGTCACTTTATAGTTGCAGGAAGTAAAAGTCAACCAAGCAGTTAATTTCAAGCAACCGGTAAAACCTTGAAATCGCCTTGAAACTAGAGCGATTAGCCATAAGAGTAACCACATACCTGATTTGAAGTCACAAAAAGATGTAAGATATCCAATCCAAACAAGATGTCCAAGCAATCAAGTCAAGCAACCAATCAAGCAATTCTTGATCTTGAAAAGCATGTATAATACCTAATTGTTACAAACATATCCCAAATAACTCCTTATTGACTTGGGACTCCTTTCTATGGTTTCTAAGCCTCATTAGGTTTTCTTAGATCTATTTCTCAACCTTTATCCTTTTTAGGCCAACTAACCCTAAAATAACTTTTCTACTCATAAAAACCCTAATTACTCAAACTATTCATTTAAAGGTCTTTTACTCTCAATTTGGCTTAGGATCATCATATCTCTGTCATATTCATTGTTTTCAAAATAAAAACCATTAAAACTCACAATTACCAAAATTAGGGTTTCTAGGCCCATTAATGCACTTTCATATACATGGAACCCTAACTTAAGCAAATTATGTACAAAGATCATCTTTTTAGATCTAAATCTTCCATATTAACAACATGTTAATATTTTCTCAAAATATCCAAGGAACATTACTAGATCTAATTACCATCAAATATTAGGGGTTTTTATTAATTAAACCATCAAAGGTGTCAACTTTATAAAGTTTTCAAATTACAAGTAGATTCAGGATTCAATTCTATTTTTAATGGATTCTACGTATTTTTCTAATAAAAAATCATATATAACTCTTTATCAACTGATGAATCCATAATTAGTTACTATTTTTCTAATTTAATTACTTTTCTGACCAATCAGGGCTCGCCACATAGGTAGAGCAACCCCGGGTCCCGCCTACTGGTTAAGCTGGCCAACCTACGCCTACCACCTCACCGGGCTGGCTCGCATCTAAGTGCTGATCTATGCATGAAATCAAAAGCGTAAAAAGATGAAAACCCATACCTGCTCTACAGAGACACGAAGGGAAATGTGGTAGATCGCCAATCGATTGTCTTCCTCCTGTCACACGATTTGCTACTTGAGTTCAGTCAACTCCCGAGTTGACTCAAGGATTGCAACTCACGCTGGTGCAAGTGAAGACTCCTTTGCCTCCGTTGTGACTCCACGAGTCGAACAAGCCTGCCAATTGTTCGTTGACGTGTATTTTACTACGCGCTAAAAACACAAGTATACGCGTCGAGTAGTACAGGCCTTGTGAGGCCCGAGTCGAACACAGGGATACTCAGAATTGTCAGAGACTCCTACTAACTATTTGCGATCAGCTAAGCCAAATAACAATTTGGGGTTTGTTGTCAAAATTTAAAGAAAATAAAAATGAAACAAAGCAAACAATCGATTAAAGGTTAATTTAATCAATTCAAAAAGGTATCTTTAGGATTGCGGTTTCACCGTGGGTATTCATTGTATTAGATTTTATATAATGCCTCAATCTTCTCTCTCTATCCGGGTAGTGGCCTGAAAACATAATTACCCACTGTCGTGGTGCAATTCACTACTTAGGTTTAGATCGGTTCCACTGTCGTAGTAACCTATTCCCTAAACTAAGTGCATTACGAACGGTCTCTCAGTTTCCACCATTAATTTTACACCACCTTTGTCAAGGGATTTATCGATTAATGTAGGTTCCGTCTCTTTTCAACTGTTAATCCTTCTGTCGAAGTGATTAAGGGCATTAGGTTATTATCATGGTGATCAAGCATAACAATATATGGAGAAAACGAAACTATACCATGGATTTAAGAGAGAAAATATGAATTACTAATATAAAACTGTCATAAAATGAATTCCCAGGCTACTCCCAGTCCTAAAGATGGAGGGGATTAGCCCCGCATGTTCATATCACACAAGTACATGGTAGAAATAGGGGAAATCATATGAAAAACGTGAATTGAATGGGAAAACCCCTGAACGGAGAAGAACCGATTGATCCTTTGTGTAGAACACGTGCTTTCATGCCTCTCGGTGGTGAAATCCGTCTTCGGTAGCATCCGGATCGACATGTATGAACTTCTGACCTCCATTCTCCTTTCTCTCCCTCCTCGGCACTTGTGCAATGGCAAAATCTGATCCCCCCTCGTCTGGGCGGCCGTCATTAGGTATAAGTCCCTAATTAGGTCGTTAATTAACTCCATCCGTCCGATTGAGATCAATCTGAATCCAACGCATATCTGACGGCGTCGATACCATCGACGCGAGTTGATGGTATCGACCCACTACAGTAGCGGCTGGCTGCAAACCCTTCCTTTGTCGCGCCCTTCATCATCTCGATACCATCGACTCGGGTCGATGGTATCGACTTCCTTTAGGCGTCGGTTTTGTCGTTTTGCGACGCTGTAGCCTCCATGTGTCGATGGTATCGACTTGGTGTCGATACTATCGACTGCTTCTTCGCCAGCAACCTGAAGGTGTCTCGATACCATCGACATCAGCATCGATGGTATCGACTCTTTGCTGCTCCTTTCGGCTGGCAACCTGTGACCATGTCGATGGTATCGACGGAAGCAAATACTTGTTTTTCCTGAAATTTGAAGACAAGATCAAATAAATCCACACAAATAATAATAATGTGATAATGAATGCTCAAAATGATGAAACTAAGAGAATTTGACATAAAATGATGGAAAAGACCAAAATGGGTGAATTATGCAATATTAACCATAAAAATGACTAATAAAAGCACAAAACACATATCAAACAGGTCTATAAATGCGACTCAAAATCATCGCATCATTCGTCATGCCTTTTGAAGTGTCAGAATGACTACTGGCATCTCCAGTGAGGTCTCCGACCCTCTAAAGGTGAAGATCAGGACAATTGATCACCCAGAACTCTTCACAAGATCGAGACAATTCTCTAAAGAAAGTTGTGGCTCTACTGGTATGGTGTAGCCCCCTATTTATACTCGAGGGTCAGGTACTCTCGGCGGCCAATTTGGGCAAATTGTCGGGACAGTCCCAATCCCATCGGAACTTGGGATCAAATGGTGCGTCTGGCTCTCCCGAAGCCAACAAGATTCTTCCCAGGATTGCTCATCCTCAGGCTAGTGAGCATTCCGAATTGGAAAAAGCTTTGTCTCTATTTCAGTCACTCTGCTTGACTTGGAGGTGGACGATGATCCTGAGCCGTCAGATGCTCGAATCTAAGGGCTCACATCACGCACACACACACACACACACACACACACACACACACACACACATATATATATATATATATATATATATATATATATATATTCCAATTAAATTCAATTCTAATCCGATTAAAATGTGACATTTATGCATATCCCTCTCATTTTAGGAAATCTTCCAAAATTCATAACTCATAAACCATACACCTTTTTAATTACAAAATTTAGGGGAACCTCTTTGATAACTTAATCTACTTGCCTGCCAAGTTTGGAGTCAAAAAAAAAAACAAGAGAGGCTTTTCTTCATATGCAAGTTATCTAGTCAAAAGGCATATTTTCAATTCATATTTTCTCTCTCTTTATCTTCTATTCCTTTATTTGGATTCCTTTTACCATTATTTACCAAGTGGATTCCAAACCTAATCCATGAAGGTCATTCATACCCCTCTCTAGAGGATTCTATATAATTCTCACCATCATCTTTATTTCTTTTTTTTTCTTTTATCTGTTATTAGATTTCTTTTATCTTTTTCTTCCCTTTTATCACATTAAACTCACTAATTTATTAGGATCCACAAAATCACCCATTCTAAGGAAATATTACAAAATAAATACATTCATTGAGCATAAATCATACAATTCAAATGCATACACGTTTTATTGGGAAATTGCATATCAAACCATACAAGCAAAAATCGAAGTTATAACATGCACATAACCCAAAAACCAATGCAATTACACTATTCTAGGGCTACTGAATCACACAACGTGCTTAATATAAAGACAAGTAAAAAGTACAATCAAAATAAACAAGATTGTCATCACATAATTGGACAATATAAACAACCACCACATAAGTGAAAAAATTAAGGTTTCTTCAAGAACATATCATAAGTTGGAGTCAAAATAAAGTCCAATCAAATAGGATGATAAAAATATCATAGTAAACATAAATATTTCACATGAATTCTTGTTCTCAAAAGAAAGAGATATTGTGTAGTCTATTATCCATAGGACCAAGAGAAAGAGGAAAAGTAGACCAATTGGTGAATAATAGGAGATGCAAACAAACCTTGACTTGAGTGTTAACTCAGAGATCAAGAGGAAGAGGAAGAGATGGAGGGCATGTTGCTGCAATAGTGTGTTGTCGTTACTATCTTGGGACAAAATCATGAGAGAGGGGTTGAGGAAGCAATCCAAGTTGTTCGTTGTGTGCATGGTCATAGTCAATAGGGTGTGTTTATATAAGTAGAGGAGAAAAGTTGTGGTCCAACTTCCTTTGTAATTTAATTTCACATTGTGTTAAAAGAGACTCATATTTACTTGGTTTGACAATTCAAACAACTTTTTAGTCAAGGTGTGTGTTCCACAATGTAATTAATTATTTACATGACACTATATTATTATTTTTTGAAACAAAACTTCTCCACTGCAATAAAAGTCCTATATCTCCTAACATAATTCCTTGGTGTAATTTATATATCAATATTCCATACCATATTTATACATTAGGTCTGCCACCAACTAACTACTAAATTAAATTGACCCTTGAAAATAACATTATACACCTCAATACTTTCTTTTTTGAAATATTGTAACCTTAAAAACCCATAACTTCCAAAGTTATGAAATGTTAACTAGATCTTCTTTATTATGTAAAACTTATGTGTGTCTCTCTATATTTTAAAAAGAGAGAAAAATGTAAATATTTGGAGGTTTACATAATTCTCCTAACAAAATATATGTAAAAAGTCATAATTGTCATTAAGATTTACCAAACCATCATAACATCATTCCAGTTTCCAAAATAAATTCTTGTCTATCAAATTTGCACTTATCATTAAATAAAATAACAAAATGCTTCACTCAGACTTTATTCTTTTGTGAACTCTTTAAAATATATTTCAAATCACATCATCCATAATCATGGTCTTAAATACGATTTATAAACCATGTTTCGAATATAGTGAATCCATAATTTCTCCAAAATTATCAAAAATCACAATTGTAATCAAAAGTCTGCATTTAAAAATGTTATTAGGACAAAGGAATCCCATGATATAAAAATTTTACTATTTCACCAAAATAATGTAAATTATTTGAACTATTAAATTTAGTTCGACTATAGTTCTTGTATAATTTGTTTGAACCATCAAACAAGCTCTGGTTGGTCTAAAATTTTATATCACACTTCAATACCAAAATAACAACTCTTCCTATAATTTTAATCAAAAAAATAAATCCATTTAACAATCTAACTAAAATATCTCCAAAAACTATTATTTTTGGCACATATTAATTTTATAATTATTCAAACGATCTCCAAAGATCCTAAATTCTTAGCCATAGATCTAATAAATGATTATAAGCTTCATGGAAAATTTCGAGATCATTTAGATACACCAAAATCTCAAAGTCATATATATGACATTATAAAACATTGAAAATCGAGTTTGTCACACCTAAACATGAGGAACACGATTCTACAATTAATTTTTCCTTTTGGAGTTATTTAACATTTTATTTAATATTTTGGGCTTAAAAGTACATTCTCTCCCCTAAATCGCACTAGATGATTTAAGATTGTTCAAAATAGATGAAATTTTACACATAGGCTAATTGATATGTGGATTTCAAATTTGAGGTTTATTTTCTCTTTTTGAGACTTTTGTTATTTATTTAACACCTTGACTTTTTATCCTATTTTCTTTTCCAAATAGAATTAAGATAGTTATTATTAGGAATAATGTAAACCTTGGATCCCAAGGCAATAGGCACCCAAGGAACATGTTTTCACTATTATATTTTTATTTTGAGATTTCTTTTTATGAGTTATGGTACCATTAGGAATTTTGACACATTACCCTTGTATTTAGTAAAACATTAAATCATCACTTACTTAATCAAGTCCTATTGATGTCACCTTGTTACAAAATGAGTTATATATGTTTATTGTGAATGAAAATCCATGCTTAACATCTTTAGTTTATTTATTCCACTTTAATTAAATTATATGACAAAATTAATATGAAATTACCAGTTGCTTCTCCACAACAAATTATTCATTTTTATTCAATCATCATGTTTAGTAAAGAAAATATGTGTAACATATTTCATAATTTTATTTACAGTGTTGGCACATAATTAAGTCATTATGTAAATGTGTTCTAATATTTAACCTTGTTTGGACAAATCTAAGAAACTAGCCTCACAAACTTTCCAATCATGGGATGGGATAAGATTTTAAGTTCTGGTTTTGTTACAACACTCCACCCCTTTAAAGAATTTCATCCTTAAAATCTAATCACCCTAAAAAAAATCAATCACCTATACTCCACCCCTTTAAAAGGTTTTACCTAACAAGTCGAACTAAGAAACTCTTAAAGGTATTATGGTTACATATTCATTTTTAGATGTAAATATTTTCATTTTTCCATAGGTCATCCATCAAACTAAAAGGCCACAACCACCTAGGGTTGAATTCCAGGTCCTTATGTTTCTAACCTTACAACCCTAAGGTTCATATGAACATACAAAAAGTCATCAGTTACAAAGGGTAGGTTGCTAACTAAATCATATATCACAAAAGATATTTTCCTAGTCGTCACTTCATGCATAAACTAGGGTCTAGAGTAACCTCCTAAGTGTTACGACCCCATCTGAGCTTAATTGGTAAACTAGGGTTTACCTAGACAATTGCAAAGATTAATTAGAATAATCATTCTTGAAATCTAATTAATGACGATAACACAATTGGGATGTTTTAACTATGATAAGAAGTCTAAATGTTCTTTTGTCTTGAGAATTAGGGTTTGAGAAGCATAGACCCTAATCGGCTCAAAATAGGGTTTTAATGATACATGGATACAAAATTTGATAAGTATAGTGTCTCGATAAATGATTTTTAGTATATTATGTGTAACTCTGATTTAGCTAAAATTTGGATATGATTTGGATACCTTAAATAGGAACACTACTGAAAAATATCAGAATTTATGAAGAATGTTCAGACCTGTTTGTCGGTCGGGTTTGCAACTCGACCGAATCTGCTGCAGACTGCAATATAGCAGTTCACTGTTTGATTTTTAATTATTTATTGGTAACTATAAATAATCTGAAATTTTTACTGGAGCTTTTAAACTTCATTAGGTATAACATATAAAATTTCCAGAATTTTTGGAGCTTCTGTTAGCTATTCAGTAGGTGAATTACAGAAACTATTGTGAAACTGAATATTCAGCCAATATAATTAAAGTTGATTGTTGGGTCAATATGCAATTGACACAAGCAGCTCAAATTGACTTATATGATCGACCACACACACACACAGCTCTCATTCTTCGTCATCCACCCCAGAGAAACGAAAATCTAGAGAGAGAGGGAGAGTTAGGGCTTGAGTGGAGAAAGAGGAGGAATTGCCGACCTAGGGTTTTGCGGTCCGAGGAATGGTGAAATCAAGTAAGTTTGGATTCTTTGCATAGACTTTTATGGTGAATCTTCTCTCTCATGTCAAGATTCCGTCCATGCTCTGATTTGATCCAAGATGATGTCGAAATTCCCTCTTTTCTCACCCTTTTTTCATAATCCCTCATTTTCAAGGTTTCCGAGTTGAATGGAAGAAGAATTGGGAGATTTGCTAGGGATTTGATATGAGTTTGAGATCCCCTGTGTTGAGCTGCAGTTTTGAGGTGTTTTCACACCTTAGGGTGAGTGGGTTCTTCCTTCAAACAATGTAATGCACGAAATTTGATTATAGCATCCAAATCCCTAATTGAACACTTAAAGATCAAAGTTAAATAAAGAGGACTAGTAATCCTATAAGTGGTTAGGATGTACCTCATGGGTTATCTTAATTGAATTTTATTATTGATACATGATATCTCAGTGAATGGTATGGAAAACCTAAATTTAGTTAAATTTCCATGGTTTCATATCTATATTGATTGTATATGATTTGTTGAAAACAATCTTTATTTAGTGAATGCTTATATCCTATGAAACCCTTATGAGAGCCATGTGACAAGTGAATGAGGCAAATGAAAAGGTGAATGAGGCGAATGAAACCCTAAGAGTAGGGTGTTAGCATGTGATGAATGAATAAGGCAAATGAAACCCTGAGGATAGGGTGTTCAATGAATCATGTTATGGTGATATGAAAGGTCTCGATATGAGATGTGGTGATGCTTAACTGTTGAATTGTATGTTTCTAGTGCATTTAACTTTATATGCTTGTTCTCTCTGAGTTGATATCTACATACTGCAGAGCTTCTTATTTTCAATACATATCTCGTAAATTGCAGGTGATGAGATATGACATGCCCTAGAAAGGGATGTTACTGAGACATGATATATGTTGAATACATGAGTTATGATGTTTCTTATGATATGATATGGCAGGCCGTGTGAGCCTTTTGAGAAATGTTAAATGAGTTATGATTTCTGTCTAAAATGTACCCATAATGTTAATGTTAGACTTAGGTGCCCTGAACACCGTAGAACCCCTCGAGAGGTCTGCACCTTGGGGTGAAATGACCTACCTAGCGTGTGTCTATATGGTCGGTGACTCGTGTTCAACAATAATCTGTGCGTGTGTCACGGTGGCACGAGGACAGAGAGGCAGTGTTCAACAATAATCCGTGTGTGTGTCACGGTGGTACTGGAGTAAATAGGGGTTATTCAACAATAATTCATGTGTGTGTCACGGTGGTAACCCAGACTCTCCGCCTGTGTACTCAGGTAGGAGGAGTCCAGTTTACACTCTTTTGAGAGTGCAGTGAGGCCGTGTGAGCCTGAGGTTCCTGACGCAGACTAGGACAGCAGTCAGACTTAGCATTTCCCGGGTGTTTCGCTAAGTCTTGTACGGTGTGGCCGTAGTGCACTGCGAGTCTCTATGCAGAGTACACTGCATAGATCAGGGCATAAGCTAAAATATGATCATATAGGTTCACAGAGTTCCTTATAAATGAAAGAGTTAAGGAAGACTAGAGCATAGTCTTCTAGTAGTTATTCTTTGGATGCAATATTTACATTCTTTGTTATTTCAATTATATTGTTTTAGAACTACTCAGTGTAGTATTTATTGTTGTTAAATTTCATATCGTTTACTCAAAGTTATATCTATAATCACATTAGTGCCTTAGACTGTTTCTTTGAAGTACTCATTCATTGAGCGAGTAGGCTCACCCCTCTACTCAAACATTTTAGGATTAACCGCGTGGACTTGAAGATGATCAGAGCGTCAGAGTAAATCTGCCACAGGAGTCAAGTACGAGATTAGTTGGGTCAGTCGGTCCTTGTCACTCTAGGTCCTCAGTAAGAGATAAGAGAGAGAGTTGTAATTACGATGTGTAATATTATTCCTCTTTTGAAATTGTATGCTAATTAGTAGGTCTTATGTGCATAAGGTGTGAGAGACATCATGAATGTTTATACATGTATCTTTACTATTAAAGTTGGAATAGTAAAAGAAATGTTCAGATTCCCTTGTTAAGATGATTTATGTGGTTCAATGTGAGGAAACAAGAGTTTTAACAGAAAAGAAAAAAAAAGTTAAGGGTGTTCTTTGTATTACATATAAATCCTAATTTATGCTCTAATCTCATGATTTGTGGAAATTATGAGATCGGGGTGTAACAGCTTGGTATCAGAGCTTAGGGTGAGTTATCAAGGACCATTAAGTTAGTAAGTTAGTGTCATAAGTGTGGCAGATAGGAGATGTTTTGATGTTAGCTTTAGGGATTTGAGTATTTGGATATCCTTGCCCGATATCTGAGTACTTGGATCAACCAGTACAAGCTACTCTGTCTATTCTCTCACGTATACCCTGGCCAGGTATACAGTGGAAGAATGGGCTAGAGAGGAACCCTAGAAATGTTAGGGTTAGAAAATGAGAAAAGAAACAAGAATTAAGAGCATAAATGTAAAAGGAGATAGAACTTACATTTCATAATGTTGTTTTTGTTGGAAATGTATAGAAATGCTCTTATATGTTTGAATTGAAATATTTAATACTTTGAAATATGGGTCTTTAATATCTGTTGTACACTATGCAGTTGTAGCATTTATTGATTTCATTCTTTGTAACAAGTAGACTAGAATTGACCTTTGAATGAGCTTTTGTTAGTGGATAAGTTTTCTTCCACACTTCTGAGATGAATAGGAGTTGAGTAATCCTTTGTAGTTCTTGGCTTCAGGACTTCAGGTTTGGCCTGGTCCGGTTGGCATGATGCGTTACTAGGATCTAATGAATCCTATCAATAGTATAATAAGAATAGAATTTGAATAATTAGACCCACATCAGAGTAAGAATGTACATACAGTAAGATGTTGAAACATATGGGCAAGATCAGAACAACTAAGAATTAGTTGAAACTGATATCTGAGGTTCAACTTTGGGGTCTCAAATGTGAAACCCTTAATTGGGAATAATAGAACATGATATGAAGTTCATAATCAGTTTATTGATTAATATTATATGAACTATACATATGAAATATAGAAAAGATATGTGAAATGTATGTATGGTTCTAGATAGCAAGAATTGATCATGAAGAATGGATCATATAATTGAGTATAATGCTTTTATGAACTCTAAAGCAAAGGCTAAGTAGAAGAATAGAGTTGAGCATTCAATAGGTCCATAGAAGTGAAGAGTCTTCAAAAGAGTAAAAGTGAAGAGAATCATATGATCATATAATTCATAAGACTAGAACAACAAACTAGTTCCTAAGTGAAGAACATAGGTGTAGTTTAACGAATGAATAAGTCATACAAGGGTAGACTATATTCAGGAGGGAAAACTTGATTGAAAGAGAAACTGTGTTTGATCCATGCATGATCCCTTTGATTTAAAAATGAAGAATATTTAAGGTATTAAGGGAATGTTTGAATACAAGAATTCTAAGTCTCAAAATCATCTTCTCTCTCATATATTCCTTAACAATAGCAAGGTGGGAATGAAATGATAAGAAAATGAATCATTTATGATGCATAACTACCTTGGTAGGGTCATCTAGTAATGTAATAGTGACATACATTACGATGAAGTGCGATAAGAAATAAATTCTTGTGTGATAGCAAGAATGATGAATAATCTATTCTTACCTTGAATGTTTTAATGTTAGGGATGTTTATTGTATATGATCAAAATGAGAAGGAGAGGTAGCAAAACATAATTAGTAAAGAATGAGGAGAGAGATATAGGAAAACACTAGTTTTGTGTAATATATGAACTCGTTTTTAGAAGTATGCTTTGTTGAAGGCATACTAAGGTATGTAAGTTGGTTCTATGTATGATTTCAGTGTATTTGTGCAAGCTATATGTTAATTAAAGGTGTATGATAGTTGTAGTAATTCATACCAGATATGCATCCTAGTATTGTGTATTTGTGATATGGTGATATAGTTGGGATGATGACGGAAGACATGGAGGGATATCCTTAATAAGGTAGTTATACCTACTCACTCATATTAATAGAAGGGATGTTAATCAAATTGTGTTGATAAGTAACCCTAATGAGGTATATCTTGTTATACCTAGCTTTAATCTAACTAAGTGATGGTAACTGGGTATGAACAAAGCTTGAATGACTAATACAATCGTGGATTACTTTGTTACTGTTGTTGAAACCCTAGTATGATATAACATGATGGTTACACCTTGACTTATGTGTGGGTTCATACTGAGGATAGTATGGAATGCGATAGTAATGCTTCCATGAACCAATGGGGATGCCAAGAGTAATACTTTACAATTGTTATTGAACCTAGTTTTTTTTTCAACTCAAGACTATTTTTCTATCTGAGTAGCACGTTATTAAAGTTTAAAACAGCATGGTGAACTCGCTTTTGTCACTTAAAGGTGATACAGAACAATAGAACTTTCTGAGCCGCATAAGTTGAGATAGTTGTATCAGAGTATCAGAGTTGCGCAGTGAAAGCGTGGTGGTTTATCTTTGCATTCTATGTTTGACTGTGGCATAAAGAATTTGCTTGATATCATTAAGAACTATTTGAAATATGTTGTGATTTAGTAAAGAATTAAAAGATATAATGTTGAAAACTACATTCAAGTATGAAATACAAGAATATAATGACATGGAAGGATTTAGAAGCTTAGAATAACCTTGAATGTATCTTTTTTGTAGGTTTATGTTTCGAGGACGAAACATTCTAGGGGGGAGAGTTGTTACGACCCCATCTGAGCTTAATTGGTAAACTAGGGTTTACCTAGACAATTGCAAAGATTAATTGGAATAATCATTCTTGAAATCTAATTAATTACGATAACACAATTAGGATGTTTTAACTATGATAAGAAGTCTAAATGTTCTTTTGTCTTGAGAATTAGGGTTTGAGAAGCATAGACCCTAATCGGCCCAAAATAGGGTTTTAATGATACATGGATACAAAATTTGATAAGTATAGTGTCTCGATAAATGATTTTTAGTATATTATGTGTAACTCTGATTTAGCCCAAATTTGTATATGATTTGGATAACTCAAATAGGAACACTACTGAAAAATATCAGAATTTATGAAGAATGTTCAGACCTGTTTGTCGGTCGAGTTTGCAACTCGACCGAATCTGCTGTAGACTGCAATATAGCAGTGCACTGTTTGATTTGTAATTATTTATTGGTAACTATAAATGATCTCAAATTTTTACTGGAGGTTTGAAACTTCGTTAAGTATAACATATAAAATTTCCAGAATTTTTGGAGCTTATGTTAGCTATTCAGTAGGCGAATTACAGAAACTATTGTGAAACTGAATATTCAGCCAATATAATTAAAGTTGAGTGTTGGGTCAATATGCAATTGACCCAAGCAGCTCAAATTGACTTATATGATCGACCACACACACACACAGCTCTCATTCTTCGTCATCCACCCCAGAGAAACGAAAATATATATAGAGAGGGAGAGTTAGGGCTTGAGTGGAGAAAGAGGAGGAATTGCCGACCTAGGGTTTTGCGGTCCGAGGAATGGTGAAATCAAGTAAGTTTGGATTCTTTGCATAGACTTTTATGGTGAATCTTCTCTCTCATGTCAAGATTCCGTCCATGCTCTGATTTGATCCAAGATGATGTCGAAATTCCCTCTTTTCTCACCCTTTTTTCATAATCCCTCATTTTCAAGGTTTCCGAGTTGAATGGAAGAAGAATTGGGAGATTTGCTAGGGATTTGATATGAGTTCGAGATCCCCTGAGTTGAGCTGCAGTTTTGAGGTGTTTTCACACCTTAGGGTGAGTGGGTTCTTCCTTCAAACAGTGTAATGCACGAAATTTGATTATAGCATCCAAATCCCTAATTGAACACTTAAAGATCAAAGTAAAATAAAGAGGACTAGTAATCCTATAAGTGGTTAGGATGTACCTCATGGGTTATCTTAATTGAATTTTATTCTTGATACATGATATCTCAGTGAATGGTATGGAAAACCTAAATTTAGTTAAATTTCCATGGTTTCATATCTATATTGATTGTATATGATTTGTTGAAAACAATCTTTATTTAGTGAATGCTTATATCCTATGAAACCCTTATGAGAGCCATGTGACAAGTGAATGAGGCAAATGAAAAGGTGAATGAGGCGAATGAAACCCTAAGAGTAGGGTGTTAGCATGTGATGAATGAATAAGGCAAATGAAACCCTAAGGATAGGGTGTTCAATGAATCATGTTATGGTGATATGAAAGGTCTCGATATGAGATGTGGTGATGCTTAACTGTTGAATTGTATGTTTCTAGTGCATTTAACTTTATATGCTTGTTCTCTCTGAGTTGATATCTACATACTGCAGGGCTTCTTATTTTCAATACATATCTCATAAATTACAGGTGATGAGATATGACATGCCCTAGAAAGGGATGTTACTGAGACATGATATATGTTGAATACATGAGTTATGATGTTTCTTATGATATGATATGGCAGGCCGTGTGAGCCTTGTGAGAAATGTTAAACGAGTTATGATTTCTGTCTAAAATGTACCCATAATGTTAATGTTAGACTTAGGTGCCCTGAACACCGTAGAACCCCTCGAGAGGTCTGCACCTTGGGGTGAAACGACCTACCTAGCGTGTGTCTAGATGGTCGGTGACTCGTGTTCAACAATTATCCGTGCATGTGTCACAGTGGCACGAGGACAGAGAGGCAGTGTTCAACAATAATCCGTGTGTGTGTCACGGTGGCACTGGAGTAAATAGGGGTTATTCAACAATAATCTGTGTGTGTGTCACGGTGGTAACCCAGACTCTCCGCCTGTGTACTCAGGTAGGAGTCCAGTTTACACTCTTTTGAGAGTGCAGTGAGGCCGTGTGAGCCTGAGGTTCCTGACGCAGACCAGGACAACAGTCAGACTTAGCATTTCCCGGGTGTATCGCTAAGTCTTGTACGGTGTGGCCGTAGTGCACTGCGAGTCTCTATGCAGAGTACACTGCATAGATCAGGGCATAAGCTAAAATATGATCATATAGGTTCACAGAGTTCCTTATAAATGAAAGAGTTAAGGAAGACTAGAGCATAGTCTTCTAGTAGTTATTCTTTGGATGCAATATTTACATTCTTTGTTATTTCAATTATATTGTTTTAGAACTTCTCAGTGTAGTATTTATTGTTGTTAAATTTCATACCGTTTACTCAAAGTTATATCTATAATCACATTAGTGCCTTAGACTGTTTCTTTGAAGTACTCATTCAATGAGCGAGTAGGCTCACCCCTCTACTCAAACATTTTAGGATTAACCGCGTGGACTTGAAGATGATCAGAGCGTCAGAGTAAATCTGCCACAGGAGTCAAGTACGAGATTAGTTGGGTCAGTCGGTCCTTGTCACTCTAGGTCCTCAGTAAGAGATAAGAGAGAGAGTTGTAATTACGATGAGTAATATTATTCCTCTTTTGAAATTGTATGCTAATTAGTAGGTCTTATGTGCATAAGGTGTGAGAGACATCATGAATGTTTATACATGTATCTTTACTATTAAAGTCGGATTAGTAAGAGAAATGTTCAGATTCCCTTGTTAAGATGATTTATGTGGTTCAATGCGAGGAAACAAGAGTTTTAACAGAAAAGAAAAAAAAAGTTAAGGGTGATCTTTGTATTACATATAAATCCTAATTTATGCTCTAATCTCATGATTTGTGGAAATTGTGAGATCGGGGTGTAACACTAAGGGAGACTGAAAAACCACTAGAGGGGGGTGAATATGGTTTTATGATTATTTTAATATAATTTAACTCAAACAACCAACTATAAAAATATTGGACAAGGGGACAAGGATTTAGAGTGGTTCCAACCTTAGCAAATAGTAAGACAGTCAATTCACTACCCGGTTGCTTACCCAACCGGGATTTTGAAAGAATTAAATTTTATTACCTGACAAGGATATTACATAAAATTACAATTCTTTCACCAAACCCTTCGGACAGCCTTCACCTAGAAGTAGTTGCACCAACCTTGAAGCAGCCTTCTTGAAGTAACTTCAAGCTCCCCCTTGAAGTAGCCTTCCTCTTGAAGTAGCTTCCCGTTGCAACAACCTTCTTGAAGTAGTCCGAAGTCCACCTTCTCCAATCCGCAGCCTCAAACTCTAGGAGTAGCAAGGAGAATACAGAAGATAAAAGGAACAAGAAGGAAAAATAGAAATTACAATACCACTTGTAGCTCAAGGCTTGATTTTCTTATATCAAGTGTATAGATCTCCTAACCAATGAATATTGAAGTGTAGGTTTAGTGGATAGAAGATGCTAGCCTATAGGACACGAATTTAGAGCAAGGGAATGAGTAGTCAATGCTAGTGTTGCTCAATTGCTCAAAACAGATTGTCAATTGCAAGTGTAAGCTCAAGTATAGCACAAGTGTATATGAGTGAGTTTAGGTGTCCTAAGGCATGTCCTATTTATAGGAATGACCTACAAGTACTTAATGACGTTCTAGACACTTTCTAAGAGGTTCCAAGTACTTAACTAGTCGTTAGGTACACTTTAGTTTCTTTAGCAACAACTAGTTAATTAATTCTGAAAAGTGCAGACAGAGACATTCTCGGTTGAGAAATTGTCGACCGAGATCCCAGTCGGTCGAAGTTTTGTCGACCGAGGGACTGTCTGGAGTTAAGTGTATATAACGTTCTGATTCAACTCCCAACTACTTTGTCTGCTGTGTCTAACGACTACCTGGGTCATTCTCGGTCGAAGAGTTTGTCGACTGAGAGTGTCTCGTTCGAGAAGTTTGTCGATCGAGAATGACCCTGTTTCAACATTTTAAACTAAGTACTAAGTGTGTGCATGAGTGTGCAGATGTGACACTAATGTAGGGGATGACCCCTAATGTAGGGGATGACCTATCTAAGTGTTGTGATTGGCTAGGGAAGATCTAATGCTTGATTTACATGATGTCTAAGTACTTGTACATTATATACTTGTACAAGTTTTACAATTGATTACAATCATGAAATAACAACAATTCAAGCATATAAATTTCCCAAATCTTTGTCATCCACCTTATTCCTGCAACACTCAAGTAGCACGTTAGATCGAAAAGAATGAAATGTGTGTCATCATCAAAACAAAGGGATTATAATAATGTCCAATTTAGCCAACAGAGACAATATTGAAATAGTTAGATAACTGATAACCACTAGCTCTGATACCATGCTATAAAGAGTGGGATTCCAGAGGGGATCCACTCCCTACTAAAATGAAAAGGCAACATCTCATATATTCAAATGCCAATATAATTTTTTTGCAAAGGGATGATAACCAATTCTTTCAACATGTATGTATCATAACACCAAAAGTAGAAGCAAAATATATAGTATCTAACCATTACAAAGCTCATTATAATCACTATCCTTCACCACGTAGGGTGAGATAAAAGAAAAACTAACGAAACATGAGACTACCTGAGGATCACGTAACAACTTCAAGAAAGTCTCCCATAAGGTTTCAATTAAACTTGATGAGGTCCTGGTCCTCCTTGGTTGTCTCCTCCTTGACCTATACCTGGGGTTGGAAGCGTACCCTGACAAAAAAGAGAAAAGGTAGATACGTTAGTAAAATGTTGGTATGTGCATACTAAATATGGATTGAGCAATGTAAGAGATAAAGGATGTCAAATGAAAGGCTTATGAAAAAAGAAAAGAAAAGTACCACACAAACATGTATCAAAAGAAAATGAATTGCAATCATATGATAACAAAAGAATACTTGCCATATATACAACAATAAAGTTGTGCCACATAAGTACATATCAAGAATCAGGGAACACAAACCATCAATAATAATCATCAACTTACATGCATGTGAGATAAGTATAGCACTAGAACAATAAAAAGATAATGGCGGTCAAGCCTCATAAACTTGAAACTTGATAGAGAATGACACATAACCAAACTCCTCAATATATAAAGTGTGGGCACAAAACCCAGGTATGAGGCACATAAACTCCATCCCAAAATATAATAAGGGCACATAAACCAAAAATCAATACAATTACACTATTCTAGGGCTACCAAATCACACAACATGTTTAATGTAGAGGCAAGCAAAAAGTGTAGTCATAATAAATAAGATTTCCATCACATAATTGGACAATATAAACAACCACCACATAAGTGGCAAAATTAAGGTTTTTCAAGAACAAAGCATAAGTTGGAGTCAAAAGAAAGTCCAATCAAATAGGATGATAAAAAGATCACAGTAAACATAAATATTTCACATGAAATCTTGTTCTCAAAAGAAAGAGATATTGTGTAGGCTATTGTCCATAGGACCAAAAGAAAGAGAAAAAGTAGGCCAAATTGCTCAATGTGAATAATAGGAGATACAAAAATACCTTGACTTGAGTGTTAAGTCAGAGATCAAGAGGAAGATGCCATCTTGCTGCAACAGTGTGTTGCCGTTATAGTCTGGGGACAAAATAAAAAAAGAGGTGTTAAGGAAGCAATCTAAGTGGTTCATTGTGTGCATGGACATAGTCAATAGGGTGTGTTTATTTAAGTAGAGGAGAAAAATCATGGTCCAACTTCCTTTATAATTTAATTTCACATTGTGTTAAAAGACACTCATATTTACTTGGTTTGACCATTCAAACAACTTTTTGTTCAAGGCATATGTTCCACAATGTAATTAATTCTTTACATGAAAATGTATTATTTTTATTTTTTTTAAATAAAACTTCTCCACCGCAATAAAAGTCTTATATCTCCTAACATAATTCCTTGGTGTAATTAATACATTAATATTCCATACCATATTTTTACATTATGTCTGCCACAACTTACTACTAAATTAAATTGACGCCTTTAAAACAACATTATACACCTCAATACTTGTTTTTTTTGAAATATTGTAACTTTGAAAACCCATAACTTCCAATGTTATAAAATGTTAACAAGATGTTCTTCATTATGTAAAACTTCTATGTCTCTCTCTTTATTTTAAAAAGAGAGAGAAAATAAAAATATTTAGAGGTCTACATAATTCTCCTAACAAATATGTAAAAAGTCATAATTGTCATTAAGATACACCAAACCATCAAAACATCATTCTGGTTTCCAAAATAAATTCTTGTCTATCAAATTCACACTTATCCTTAAATAAAATAACACAATGCTTTACTAAGGCTTTATTTTCTTATGAACTCTTTAAAACGTATTTCAACTGACATCATCCATTAATCATGATTTTAAACACTATTTATAAACCATATCTCCAAAATACTGAATCCATAATTTCTCCAAAATGTATCAAAACTACAATTGTAATCAAAAGTCTCCATTTAAAAACCTTATTCAGACAAAGGAATCCCATGATATAAATAATGTACTATTTTACCGAAATAATGTGAATGCTTTGAACCATTAAAGTTAGTTCGACTTTAGTTCTTGTATATTTTTTTTAACCATCAAACAAGCTTTGATTGGTCTGAAATTTTATATCACACTTGAGATATTGTAACCTTAAAAACCCATAATTTCCAACGTTATGAAATGTTAACCAGATCTTCTTTATTATGTAAAACTTCTATGTCTCTTTCTATTTTAGAAAGAGAGAAAAATAGAAAGATTTGGAGGTCTATATAATTCTCCTAACAAAATATATTTAAAAAGTCACAATTGTCATTAAGATTCACCAAACCATAAAAACATCATTCCAGTTTCCAGAATAAATTCTTATCTACCAAATTCACACTTATCTTTAAATAAAATAATACAATGCTTCACTAAGATTTTATTTTCTCATGAACTCTTTAAAATATATTTCAGCTCACATCATCCATTAATCATGATTTTAAATACTATTTATAAACCACATCTCCAAAATACTGAATCCACACTTTCTCCTAAATTTATCAAAATCACAATGGTGATCAAAAGTCTCCATTTAAAAACTTTATTCGGACAAAGGAACCCTATGAAATGAAATTTTTACTATTTCACCGAAATAATGTGAACAATTTGAACCATTAAATTTAGTTCGACTATAGTTCTTGTATAATTTTTTTTGAACTATCAAACAAGCTCTAATTGATCTAAAATTTTATATCACACTTAAATACCAGCATAACAACTCTTCCACTAATTTTGATTGAAAAATAAATTCATTTAACAATCTAACTAAAATATCTCCAAAAATATTATTTTTGGCTCATATGAATTTTACAATTATTCAAACAATCTCCAAAAATTCTGAATTCTTAATTATAGATCTAATAAATGATTATAAGCTTCATGGCAAATTTCGGGATCATTTGGATACACCAAAATCTCAAATATACATATATAAAATTATAAAACATGGAAAATCAAGGTTGTCACTCCTAAACATGAGGAATGATTCTATAATTAATTTTTTCTTTTAAACTTATATTACATATTATTTAATATTTTGGGCTTAAAAGTACATTCTCTCTCCTAAATTATACTAGAGTATTTAAGATTGTCCAAATTAGATGAAAATTTACACATAGGCTAAACATGGTATGTGGATTTCGAATTTGAGGTTTATTTTCTCTTTTTGAGACTTTTAATAATTTATTTAACATCTTTGTCTTTTTATCCTATTTTCTTTTCCAAATAGAATTAAGATAGCTATTATTATGAATAATGTGAAACTTGGCTCCCAAGACAATATGCACCCAAGGAACACATTTTCATTGTTGTATTATTATTTTGAGATTTCTTTTTATGAGTTATGGTACCATTAGGAAGTTTGACACATTATCCTTGTATTTAATGAAACATTAAATCAACACTTACTTGATCAAGTCCTGTTGATGTCACCTTGTTACAAAATGAGTTATATGTGTTTATTATGAGCTAAAATTCACGGTTAACATATTTAGTTTCCGAGGAGGTGCTCATGCTTTCTCTGGAAATGCTTTTTGAAAAAGCTACCGACATGTGATTATTTGAAGAGGATTGGCTATTCTATGGCTGCTAGGTGCGTTCTTTGTTGTACTGAAGATGAAGATATGGGACATCTTCTCTTTAAATGTTCGTTTAGCCTGGAGATATGGAATCTGTTCTATAGTAAATTCTGTGTCAAACCAAAGCGTCTAGAAGATGTTCTGAAGTTCTCAGGTGAGAGGAAGACGGCAGCAGGCCTTATTCTTCAAAGGATTTGGCAGGAAAGGAATTTCAGAGTTTTTGGCGGTCTAAGAAGAACTCCCTTGAAGATTTGGAAAGCTATTTGCATAGATACTAAGCTGATTCACCCGTAATTTCTGTACAAATAGTTTAGTTTCTTCTTTCTGGTAGTTTCCTCTTGTTTTTTTTGTTTTGTTCTATAGGGGCTTAGGCCCAGGCATTGTAAATACCAGGTTCTTTCCTTTTTTAATGAGATGAGACACACACTGGGTTCACAAAAAAAAACATATTTAGTTTATTTATTCTACTTTAATTAAATTATATGACAATATTAATATGAAATTACCAGTTGCTACTCCACAACATATTATTCATTTTTATTCAATCATCATGTTTAGTAAAGAAAATATGTGTAACATATTTCATGATTTTATTTACAATATTGGCACATAATTAAGTCATTATGTAAATGTGTTCTAATATTTAACCTTGTTTGGACAAATCTAAGGAGCTAGCCTCACCAGTTTTCCCGATTGTGGGATGATGTAAGATTCTAAGTTCTGGCTTGTTATAGTTGTCTAGGGAAGCCATCGAATCCTGATATCTGATGGTCGCGTAGATTGACTATCTGATGTTGACCAATGGTTGCACAGATTGGCCATCAGATGTGACATGTCAATCAGCAACATGTTCCTTGGCTCAGGGCCATCACTTTGTGATTCGATGATCACTCTGATAGCTGCTCTGTAGCTCATCAAGTAATCTGGTTCTAATTTTAGGTCTTCAACATAAAATAAGGTAGAGACGGCTATTCTTTCTATTTCATTAATGGATCTCCCCTCGACACCAATCATGACAACCCCCCCCCCCCCCAAAAAAAAAAAAAAACAAATTTCGTGGGTTTTTGCTGGCTACTTCACTAAAAAGAATAAGGACACCCTCCCCAAAAAAAAATTCTGTGGGTTTTTGCTGGCTTACTTCACTAAAAAGAATAAGGCATATCCATTGGACTGGCATAAATAAAATGTTACTTTTTTTCGCGATGCTTGTAAGTAATTAATTAATAAAAACATTTTTTGCCATTAGACATATATTGTATCTTTTTAAAAAATCTAAGTATTTTCAAAAAGATCTTAGTGTATGTATTCAATCTGGGACTTAAAATTAAACTCCTTATTTACCCTTTTCACATGAAAAAGCAACATTTTTTTAATTATATAGTATATTTCGTATGAAAGAGACAGATATAGTCCAACTTTGAATGCCAAAACTTGATACACATAACATTTTTCTTTTATATTGACTAGGTTTGGCAAACAAGTCAGGTCAAATTGAGTCCTGACCCGTAAAGTAAATTTTGAGTCTAATTCGAGTCCAAAATCGGGTTACTATAAAATTTATGTAATCCGTACATTTGTGAAATATTTGATTGTAGTATTATTTATAGGATATGTCAAAAATTTAATGTAGTATCAATATTCAATAAATCTTAATAAAATTCATCCACATTTTGGGTCATTTCAGCTTATCTCTGGATTAAACGGGTCGGGTTCGGGTCCCTACAAACAAAACTTTGCACACAACACCGAATTTTAGTTTGGAACCAAATTCATATTTTTGGATTTAATCCGGTCATTTTGAGTCAAAATTTTGAGTTGGGTCGGGTTATTCTCGTTTGGTTTGAGATTGCCGGTCCTAATACCGACAGACTATAATCTAATGGAAAAATGCTGACTTTTACCTGGTTACATGTCGTGTAACCCCCTGGTTATACCTGCAAATCTTGAGATTCACCGCATGTAAAAAGTTTGCACTTTTACCAGTAGGTGACCAGTCATGTCTACACGGTATATCTTACACACCCAATAGAATTGCTAGGTCCTATAGGCGGAGTTGCGGGAGAAGACAAATGAGTCATTTTCACTTCAAGTTCACTGCAGTTCTCCAAAACACAGGAGCGCGCCTCTCATCTAGTTCTGGTGAAGGAGGAGAGAAGCCACACAAATGGGAAATATCGATCGACTTGCCCGCTTCAGATGAGCTCTTTCGGACAGCAACGTTGGACACCCTCTGCCATTGTTCTTCTTTATGCTTTCCCAATTTTGTTACCGCTTCTGAAGTTTGATGGTTTCTGTCATAAAGCAGGTAGTTCGAAATAGGAGCTTAGGGTAGATGAAGATTCACGAGGCGGCCACATCCAAGGAAACTGCTTCCTGATGTACCGTGGACAGAATGGGATGCTTTTTGGGTGTGATTCTTGTATTGGGCTTTCTAGTTTCTGAGTCGTTGCAGGAAGTAAAGATGGTCTCTCTTCCTCTGGGTGTTGAGATATGCGGGGGCGATGGCAATGCTTGGTTTTCAGAAAACGATGTATTCGCCTTTGGGTTTTATGGGGATCCCCTAAACGGAGATGGCCTTGTAGTGGGTATCTGGTACAACCTTCCTGGCAGCGAGGGGAAGGCACCCGTCTGGACAGTTGGGGGTGGGCTGAGGGTCTCTACGAATTCCACATTCCGGCTTCTGGGAGATGGGAACTTCGTTTTGACTGATAGAAATCGAGGAATGTTGCCTGTTTGGAGCAGCAACACTGCTAATTTGGGTGTCCACAGTGCACGTCTTCTGAATAATGGCAACTTCGTGCTTGTGGGATCGGAAAACAGAGTTGTCTGGGAGAGTTTTAGAAGTCCAACAAACACCCTCCTACCAGGGCAATCCCTACGTTTTGGCCAGTCCCTTAGAGCTCCTTCCTTGGAGTTTATTGCCAGTTATTACAGCTTAGAATTCACAAGCACCAGCTCCATTTCCCTTGTTTGGGAACACAATGTCACCTACTGGACTAGTGATTTGTCTTCTGGAAGCATTGTGGAAGAGGCTAGATTTGACGCCAATGGGCTTTTTGGCCTCTTTGATGCTGCTGGTGGCATTGAATGGTACAAACTGAGCGCAGACTACAAGGAACCATCTGTCAGTTACCGCCACTTAAGTGTCGATTCTGATGGGAACCTGCGAAGTTACTCATGGAATCAGGAAACTGGTTCATGGAAGATATCATGGCAGGCTGTTTCGAATCAATGTGATGTCTTTGGTTCTTGTGGTTTATATAGCATTTGTAGTTATAATTCAACATCTCCTGTTTGCAAATGCTTGCCTGGGGCTCTGGAGTCTCATTCCTGCAAGAGACTAACAGATTTTAGCAACTGTGGGTCTGATGTTAGTGTTTCAAAATTGCAAGAAACTGTTTTGTATGGCCTATATCCTCCCAACGATGAAGAGATCATGTTGAGCTCTAAAGCTTGCCAGGAGTTCTGTTTTAATGATTCATCTTGTTTTGCTGCAACTGCTAAGAATGATGGCTCAGGTACCTGTAATATCATAAGAACTAACTTTATCACTGGGTATCAGTATTCTACTGTTCCAGCTACTTCTTTCCTGAAGGTATGTTTAGTTCCAGAGGCAGTGACAGTGGGAACAAATCCACTGCATGATATCACCTTTCCAGTTGAACATGTTGATGCCCATACAGGTAAACGTAAGGATTTCATAGTAGCTGTCTCTCTGCTTCTTATGGCCACTGCTCTCATTTTTCTTGCAATAGAGATGTTTGGTTTTTGGTGCTTTTTACATCAAAGGAAACAGTTGTGTCAAACAGAAAATCCGTTTCTAGTTGATCAGAAGAAAATACATTATAGCAGTCTTCTAAGATTATCAGCCGAAGATGTCAGGACTCTTACTAAAGACTTCACAGTAAGAATTGGATCGACTATCTTTAAAGGTGTCTTTCCAAACAATGTACCTGTTGCAGTCAAAGTACTTAGCAATTTAGGAGTGAGTGAAAGGGATTTCCAAATGACAATTTCTATTTTGAAAAGTACCCACCATAGAAATCTTGTTTCTTTGAAGGGGTTCTGTTTTGAAACTGGGCTTACTGTTGTACTATACGAATATATAAATGGTTGCTCTCTTGATCAATGGCTATTTGATGAAAGAAAAAGAAAAAAATGGAAGGAAAGCTGGAGCAATAGAATTAACATTGCGATTGGAATAGCGCGGGCTGTAGGTTATTTGCACTTGGAATGTAGGCAATGCATTGCTCACGGCAATCTCAAACTGAAAAACATCTTGTTGGGTGAGGATTTTGTTGCAAAAGTTACATATTATGGTCTCCAGGACTTGCTCGAAAGGGGAAGTTCTTCCTCTGAAACTCTATTTCAAAAAGATGTGTACATGTTTGGAGAAATTCTACTTCAATTGATTGGTGCTAGGAGGAATACATCTGGAGTGAAACTTTACGAGATAGCATATGATCTATGTCAATCCAGGAGATTGGATAGATTTATAGATAAAAGGTTAGCAGGCAGACCGGATCTTGATGGATTGGAGCGAAAAGTAAAGTTAGCTCTATGGTGCATGCAGGATCAACCTAGCCTCAGGCCTTCCATTGCAGAGGTCGTCATGGTCCTCCAAGGCGCGGTTTCTCTGGATATGCCTCCAAAATTTTCAAATCAGAGTTAAACGGAAATGTTACAGAAGAAAGAACCTGTAAGGCCATATTTAGCATATTAATCATGTACTTTGCTTGTTCGCTAACACAATAAGAACTTGGGTTCAAGTGAAACATTAAGTGCCTTATATCTTGTGTGCTCTAATTTTAGGCATTAGCATCATTGGAAAAGTTTGGATACACTAGTTACTCTAATATTTTCCTCCAAGTCATCCATACCATTTAATTATATACACTTTCTTTCAAGTGAATATCTACTATTAGGTGATGTCATTGTCTGAGTTAAATATAATATCATTGCAAAAAATGGTCCTGAGAATCCTGGCTACATGCACTTTAGCACTTACCACAAAGGCAAAATGGTGTAGCAATGTTGCACTTATTATTCCTATTATCACTTATTTTGTCAATTTTCTTGGCTAATAGCTATATGGACATGTTGTTACTGATGTTTTCTGATATTGTTCAATTTGTTCAGTATTGTTCTCTCTCTTAAAATCCTCAATTGAAAACCTCTTACAACATATAATCCCTTGTTCCCTAAACCCATCTTTCCCTTATTTCTTTTCAGAAGCCAGTGCCCAAATCTACTAAAGGAAGGCAAGGTCTACATGGTTTGGCAGCATTTCCATTGTCAGCTTGAATCCCTTGCAAGGAGACTCCTGAAATATCACCATCTGAAGTTGAAGTATTTGTATTAAAAGAGTAGAATCTCATGTGACGGGGTTACATGAGAAAAGCAGCCATACATCAATTTCTCATATGAATAAAATATAATATAATAATCTGAAAGCGGGCTTCAATACTACAACTAAATGCATTATCATTATCCACTCTGCCCCTCTAGTTATGTAGAGGTCAATGCACGTAGCTGGCAAACAAAGATACCCTGATTTTTTTGGGAAAGCTTGGGGTCAGAGTATGAACAATGCAATTTTCTGATTTTACATAAGACAAACATAGTTGGCTCATTGATTTTACCTCTTGTAGAGGGTTGACCCTAGCTTTGTATGCATAGTACGATCACGATCATGCAAGATAGGATTTTTGCCAACTTGAGTGTAACCTATTATTGACTAGAATCCCATAGGAGTGGCACACTAAATACCCATATTGTTAGAGAGTCCGTTTATTTATGTTGTCAAGTGTTTTGTATTATGGGCCCAAGTACGTCTTAGCCCATTAGGGTTTAGGTTAAGTCTGTATGCTTCCCTGTTCTCCTATATAAAGGAGCAAGGTCTCTCTTATCAAATACATCAACTAGCCGTTTGCTACTATTTGACATGGTATCAGAGCAGCCGTCCTAGGGACCAAAACCCTATGTGAGAGAGAGCAGAACCTAGGACGGCTGCTCTGTCTCACATAGGGTTTTGGTCCCTAAAGGAGCGCCCCCCCTGCGGGCGGCCGCCGCCCTTGGCGGTGCTTGGCTGCCCGCAGGGAATTCCTTCCTTGTTCCCTGCCTTCTTCCTTGTTCCTCTACTCTTCTTCCTTGGCTGCAACCACTGCCATCATCGACATCCACTGATGCTTGCTGCTGCCCCGTGTCCTATGCCCGTGCGGCTCCGACGCCGCCATGCTACCCCACCAGCCGCCCTGCTATCCTTGCGCCGCCGCTTGCCCCTCTGCCGCTCTTGCTCCATACGCCGCCACCACTTCTGCCCGCTGCAACTGCTGCCTAGCCTCCGACCAGCCTACCCCTGTCGCTTCGCCGACCCATGCTGCAATCTCACGCCCAACCAAGCTGCTCCCTTACTGCCGCCGGTGCAACACTCGCTGCCTACGGCTTCTCTACCCACCGCTTTTGCCCCTTGAAGCACTGCCGTCCTTGCTGCCGCCTGTCCCTTACTGCCTTGCTAGTCGCCGCTGCCATAAGCCCTCACTGTTGCTACGTACTGCTGCCCACCGCTACCAAACAACCCATTTTTTTTATATCCCTCAATATTTTCTACTGCCCCCCCATATACACTCAAATATTTGTGCTAATCGGATCCATTTTTTAGCCTTATCGAATTTTCGCGTGGGCTCCGCCCCCGCACCCCCGGATTTGTTGTCCTACCGGGCCAACAAATCCCTTTTTGGGGTCGTCGAAAGATCCATTTATTTTCCTATCCGGATCTGCCTATTCGGGTCATTTTCTACCTTGACTCGTGTTATCAGTTGCCTCCTCCACCTATTTGCCTACAGAAAAACTTTGCCTCTACCCTTGTTTTTGACTCTCCACGCCAACCACTCCTTTACTCTTTCCGTGCTTGACGTGAGGGGGAGAATAGAGAAAGAGTAGAGGGAGAGATGAGAAGGAGGAGAGATGAAGAAGAAGAATTTCATTATGCTGTTCTATGGATCTTCGTGCTACATTTAGTGCTCATATATAGATTCTTCTGCTTCTATTTGGTGTTTTTTGTTGCTATATTGCTTATTCATCATCTACCTCAACTGTTGCTATGAAGTTACATACTTGGACGTCATTGATACTACTCGTGCTATGATTAGCACATTCTGTTTTGCTGCTTTGTGCTTTTGCACTTTCTGCTGTCCGTGCTTTATTTGCACGTTGACTTTCTACTGTGGACCAGCACTCTCTGGACTTTGACGTCTGCTATTGTGATGGATATTGTGTAAAGAGGGAAGATGATGAAGACATTTGTTGCTGACTTTACATGGAGCTTCGTCTACTAGAGTTATTTATTTGCTTGCTACTCTGACCACTGGTCTTATATCTGCCTACATCGTCGACTGTTGCTTCTGTGTGCCAGCACTCTCTGGCATGTCCGTGTTTTGACACGTTGACTCTCTTTTTGTCCATGCTTTGTGTGCATGTCGACCCCCTACTACTATGTGCCAGCACTCTCTGGCTCGTTCGTGCCCTGTTTTGCACGTTGACCCATCCATACTTTATTTGTACGTCTACTACTATTGCCACTATGACCCAACACTCTCTGGGCTCTGCTACTCTGCCATTGTGACCCAACACTCTGTGGCTACTATGACGATGACTTTGATAAAGACCTTGGTGCCTATAAGCTATTCTATCCTTTGCTCCAAATGATTGTGATGCTGCTTATTTCTGCTCCAGATGATCGAGAAGCTTCTGCGACTTACCTGCTTGCTTTGAGTATCTACTTGAGGGGGAGTGTATGAGTGTCCGAGTGTTTGAGTGCTTTAATTGTAAAATTGAGGGGGATAAATTTCTTGTATGGGCTTGGTTTATCCTTTTGTTTTGTTTCTTTATTTTTCTAATCTGACTCTCTGTTTGCAAGCTGATTTGGGGTTCTCCCAACTTCAGCTTGAGGGGGAGTGTTAGAGAGTCAGTTTATTTATGTTGTCAAGTGTTTTGTATTATGGGCCCAAGTACGTCTTGGCCCATTAGGGTTTAGGTTAAGTCTGTATGCTTCCATGTTCTCCTATATAAAGGAGCAATGTCTCTCTTATCAAATACATCAACTAGCCGTCTTCTACTATCTGACACATATCTTATAGTGTGTATTAGCTAAGCACCGTGTGAAGCCATGTTGTAAGTGTATAAGATACCAATATTCTAAATATGTGACCTGTGTTATGCGAATTATGTAATCCACTGATGAGATATTTGCTGCAATGTTCCCTTGCATATCAATCAAGTGGAAGTTGCACCTTAACCTCATTTTTCAATTTCGTATAGAAAAATATATCTGTGTCAAGTTAATAGAGGTTCCAAGAATAATGGAAAATCATAGTTGTAAACTTGTGATAACTCTAACTAGCTTGAGTTCAAGAAACTATGTTTATTATTGTATACCTAAATTTTACGATAAAAATGCAATGATTTTTCATTCATTTTAAGTAAATGCAAAATTTCATTAAAACATGCAAGATCTCCATAAGAAAGAGTCCACTATAGATCATGTTAGGTGACTTTTGTGAAGACGGATGCGCCTAGGGCACATCGGGATGACAAATACTTATAAATGCCCGTTTTAGACACTCTCGATAAAAGAGCGCAAGCGCACAGCTTGGGACATAGTATAGGAACAACAAGTCGGGGTCGATCAGCAGGGAGAGATGGGGACACTAGAGCTAGGTCTGTTTTAGCTAGGTTCCTAATAAGGAGTGTAAGGTATTTTAGGGTTTAATTGGGTATTTGAGTTAAACTGAGATGAACATGTAAGACAAAAAGACAAGAATCTAGATTAGCTCTACACAATTAAGGCTAACTAGTGAGCTAAGAAACAATTACACTATAGCAAGCAACAAAAGACAAGCAATCAACACTACACCCACAAGAACAATCCTAATTAGCACTAAGAAATAAACTATCTAATCAAACACAAGAAATCATTAAAAAGAACTAACTAACATGAGCAATCAATTGAAACTAAGGAAACAAGGGAAAACTAGCTAGCAAGAAGGCAAGTTAGGGTTTTAGCAAGTAATGAGGGTAGTGGGCTGTTTGGGGGTATGTAACCATCAACCGTGTAGAAGGGCATATACAAGCACATACATCCAACATTAAAATACCAAAACCAAACAACAATGACAATGTTGGCTATGAGTCTTATCCTATTAGTTGGCTAGGGATGGTATGGTGGTGTATAGGAGAATTAGTCCCTATCACTTCCCATCGAACTTACGAGGCTCTTTTGACTAATGGATAGGTAAACATTAGTCTACATCTAAGTCTAGGTTTCTAGGCATGGCCCTCCTAATACACTTAGTGACAAGGGGTGGTATGAGGTGTAGAAGAAGGGTGTTTCACCTCCTATTACTTCCCATCCAACCACTTAACATGCTCTTTGTTAAGTGCATATGGAGGAGTATATCTAGGTACTTAGATCTCTCACCTAGGACTAGTGGAATGGAAAGATAGATGGGAAGGAGGAAAAACTAGCTAAGGTTCCTCTAGGAAACTTAGGAGTTTTCCCACCAAAAAATTCAAAATCACCCCTTTTTCTATACTTTAGGTGATTCTATAGCTCAAACAACCAAGGCAAGAGGTAAGGAAAGAGAACAAGCAATAACATAGCCAATGGCAAGAAATCAAAGTATTATGCGTAAATTCCCCCAAAACGGTATCGTAATTACATATTTTACCCCCCCAAAAAGCACACAAAGGTGGCTTAGCTACTCTTAGTCAAATAAAGAACAAAAGAATAGGGAGAAGAAGATAGAAACTCCATGGACGTGAGTGATGAAGCTTCAATCCTCATCTCCAACAACTCCAAGAATGAACTTCTCTAAGTGGATAGTATGGTTTGAAAGTGGAGTGGATATGGTCAAAATTAGGAGCGACAAAACCTGACCTGACCCGACCCGACTAAAGCGGGTTCAGGTCTTGAATTTTCTGACCGGACCCGAAATGACTCGAACATGAAAATTCCGAAGTTATTTGCGGGTCGGGTCCGGGTTTGCAATTCTTGATCCGAAAAACCCGATCAACCTGAAATTATATCTACATATATATTATATTATTTTTCCCCATGTTGTACCCATATAAGATCTTAATATGCACAAGCATATCTTCATTTTCTAAGCAGAAATGTGATTATTGTCTTTTGATTTATGATAGTTATACAAGTCTTTGCTTGCAAAACAATAGTTAGCCGACAACATTTACAACAATTTTGATTTTGGCGGGTTTGTATTTTCAGATTTTTTGGGTTGTGTTTTTGGGTTTGCGTTTTTGGGATTTTGGGTTTGCATCATATCCAGGCTCCCGCCTAGGCCCCCTAAGCTTTAGGTGAGACGCCTAGACTTTCAGATAACTAATGAATGCCTAAGGCCTTTTAGGCTCAAATTAAGACACTTAAAGACCAAATTAGCATGGATTAGTCTGAATTTGGTTAAATTACATCAAGTTTAGTTGTTTTAGGGAAGAAATACATCTGATTTAGGCCAAATCAGATCTAATTTGGGCATATTAGGTCTGATTTGGGGAGAAATATGTCTAATTTGTGGACAACATATCTTATTTGGGGGAATTAGGTCCGATTTCGCCAAATTAGGGCTAATTTAGGTCAAGTAGCACATATTAGGGGAAATTACGTATGATTAGGTCATGTTATGCTGAAATTAGTCTAACTAAGGCCAAATTGGGCATACTAAGATAAATAAGGTTCAAATTAAATCATGTTAGGTCAAATTAAGTTCGAATAGGTCTAGCTTACATCATGACAGGCGTGATGTAGGTGAATTTATGATTGATTAAGCTTAGGGATAACCAAAACAAATGTGTATAGTGATGTGCATATTTGAATATAGCTAAATTATACATAGATCATTTATATATAAGTAAAATATAAACAAATATGAAGAATGCCTAGGCCTCCCTTGGGTAGGAAGGATCGCCTAATCCCCCTAGGCTTCCCTTGGGTAGGAAGGACCGCCTAGCCCCCTAGTCAACTATGGTTTGCATATAGTATAGTAATTTCGGGTCTGTCGGGTTTACCGAGTCAAACCTGCAAATAAGAATTTCGGGTTCGGGTCGAGCAGGGTAGGACCCAAAATTATTTTTGGGTTGGGTTCGGGTTGAGCATATTTGACCAGTCTCGAATTGACCTGAAATAGGACCCGCTCAACTCGGACCTGATTGCTAACCCTAGTCAAAGTCCTAGAAAACCCTAGTCAAAATCCTAGAAAACTAGAGTTTTGTGGTGAAAGTGGAAAGAAATGGAGTGGGAGGTGGATAGCGGCTAAGGGGAGCTAGTGGGAGCAACTAGTGGCTAACCCTGACTCCCAACCGCCACTAGTGTATATATATTGGCTTATTGGGTCTAGGGTTAAGTGAGAGTAAAGTGATAAAAATGGTAGTGGGAAGCATTAGGGTTAGGTGGGTAGTATGTTCGTGCTGGCTAGGCTAGGGCATTGTTGTGGTAATGGAGAATGATCATGGTGGAGGAGGTAAAATGTCAAAGTGAAAGTAGAGTTTTGGAGATGTGGTGGCACGACTACTGGTATCACGTCGAGGTGAAGTGAAGGTAGAACAGATGTGAGTACCACAACCGTGGTGGTCGGGAGGAAGAGGAGTCGTGGTCCTGACCACGTTTGTCTTGTTGATCTGCTATCACAGGTGTTTTGGCTGGCATGACTGTGATGGGTTTGTCTTGCAACAACCATTTTGTTTGGCACGACCTTGGTGGCTCGAGTGTCGTGTTCTTGATGAACCTGTGACTTCACTGGATCTTGAGGTCTTGTAGAACGGCCGTGGTGAATTACCACAGCCGTTTTGGGGGCTCTTCCTTGCACTTGAGTGTTGAACTTGGCTATCCATGGTGCTCTTTTCTTAACATAGATCCTTGAACACTTGCGTTAGGTTGGAATTGACTCTGATGACTCCTTTGACTCCTACATGTGCGTTGGAATCCTTGGGATCATCTCTCTCTCTCTCCTCCTTCCATCAACTAGTGCCAAAGTGCTTATAAAAACATACAAACAACATCCATTAGTGCATTTGACATAAAACCAATTATTGGGGATATAACATGCATCATGAAACATCAAGATGTGAATAAAGAGCAAAAAGACATAAGATGGTGACCCAAAGAGCTCCATCAAAGATACATGATGTCGAATCGATTTGATGAGCACATGATCGAAACTTGTTCGCAGAAGGAAGATTGCAATAAAACTACGAAGGGAAGCTCAAGTAAAAAAAAGACGAAAGAGAGATCAAAGTGAAGATTTTTAAAGAATTTATTGGCAATCTGAAGAAAAAACTCTTAATTAGTGGTAAACATGTACAAGTAGGCTCCTTACGTAGGTGCAGACATGGATACGATGTACCATGTGAAAAATCTAAGTTATGTGGTGCTTATTAGGCCCAATTAGGGCCAATGGCAGTAATAAGCTCTCTAACCCCCTACATCATATAATCACATCTTATTACACTTATGAAGAAATTGTCAAGGCGCAAAGGCTTGGTGAAGATGTGAACAACTTGTTCTCATGTCTTTAGACGAGGTATGACGATTCTATGTGCCTTCACTAGGTCTTACATGTTTTATACGCTTGTGAAATATAAGATTATCATCTATGTGAATCACCGCTTGATCATTGCATTATAAGACTGCAAGTATCTTGATTTGAATTGTAATCCAATGAAGAATAGAGAACACACATTGAATTTCATAAAAAGTATGAGCCACATCCTTGCATTCAACTTCAATACTAGAACGAGCTAACATCGAATGCTTCTTGCTCCTTTAATTAACCACATGGTTTGCCAAAAATATGCATAAACCTAATGTTGACATCTGATCTTTTACGTATGCTACCTAATCTACATATGCATAGCTTGTAACCAAGGTGTCAGGTTTGTGAAATTTGTATAACAATCCTTTTCTAGGAGCCCAAACTTGAGATCGTAGAATCCTTTGAACACTAGCCTTGTGACATTGAAGTGGGTTGCTCGTGATTTGACTGGCTACCTCCATTGCAAAGGATATATCAAGTCGAGTGATGGTAAGATCTATATGTATGCCTACCACACTATAAAACTATATGGAATCAGGGAAGCAATCCCGATAACAAACATGTTTTGTATGGTAGTCCATGGGAGAAAATACATGCTTGGAGTCACTCAACTATGTCTCTTTGAGGAGATCAACAACATACTTATGCTGAGAGAGAATAATCTCGGCCTTAGATCAAAGGACCTTGATTCCTAGGCAGTAGCAAAGTTGTCCCACATCTAACATCTTAATGTGGAAGTGAGACTTAGTGAGTTCTTCACAACTGGTATGTTTTGAGTATCTATTCTTGTAATGACAATGTTGTCAATGTAGATTGCTAGAATGATTATGCCAAATTTAAACTTGGAAGACAACATGACGTGATTAGTCGATTAGTGTCAAAGCCCCAAGGATTCAAGGACTACGCTTACTTTTTTATACCATGACCGAGGAGATTGATCAACCATATATCGATCAATGTATTCGATAGACCAATGTAGATG
This sequence comes from Alisma plantago-aquatica, assembly GCA_963693085.1. Lineage (NCBI taxonomy): Eukaryota > Viridiplantae > Streptophyta > Magnoliopsida > Alismatales > Alismataceae > Alisma > Alisma plantago-aquatica. Next base: position 508,655,610 of record OY856414.1, read on the forward strand.
ACTCCCCCTCAGCAACAAACCCTAGGGGTTGCTACATATAAACTTATTTAGCATATTACCATGCATGAATGCATTTCTAATATCCATTTGAAACAAAGGCCAATCTATGTGAGCTACAAGAGGATTAAGAGTGTGTACAAAGGAAATGGGGCTGAATGTAGAGCATGTCTCAAAGAATTCAATGTCGAAGGTTTAAGTGAAACATTTAGCAACTAAACTTGCTACCAACTAAACAAAGCCTTTAAGCCGTATCGTCAAAGTTATACTTCATAGAGAAGACCCATATGCATTGTAACGACCCCCTCCCCGGTAACCCCCAATTAAGGAAGACCAGAGAGCCTGAGCCGCTATCCCAAAATAAGATCAATGGTTTTGCAAATAATCAACAATAATTAATAAATTCTTCCAAAGACTAAGCTTAAATCAGGATACAAATTTACTTTTCACATACCTTTCAAAAAAATAGGAATTGGAACTTTACCCAATGTAGAGTTCTATCTAACCAAATCCTCCTTTCTTTAATTAGCTTTATTCTCCAAATGTCACTTTACTGTTTGTCCTTTATCAAATATTTCTTAAAACGCCGACAAACAAAACGTCAGACAATATAAAGAATATACTGGTATGTGGTGACAACCAGACATTTGCACATATATTCTAACAACCTAATTACATCAAATAGTTGTTAACAATGCAAGATTACATTTTCAATATAACTTCGCAACCTCTTTTACTCATCCTCTGGGCTACCCTCTCTTAGGGTTTAGTCCTTGCAAGGGACTTTAGGCCACCTTCTCCATCCTGAGCTTGGTACCTTATGAGTCACCTCTTTGGGTGCCCTGTGGTCTTCCTTTCGGGGCTTGACCACCTCTGACCTTCCCTCCAGGGCTTGGTCTTCTCAAATCTTACATCCAGAGATGGTATGCAGGTTCGAGCAAGTCATATGTATACTTAAATTGTGATAATCATATTCACTTTAAAGATTGCAGAAATAAATTCATCCAAACAATTATTTCCATGCAATCAATGGAACGTTGGAAAACGCCAGGAAACTAAAGCGAGTAATCATAAATAACCACATACCTAATTTGGAGATCTCAAAGGAAATAAGCACAATCCGATCCAACCAGGTAATCCAAGCAACCAATTAAGCAGACACACACAAGTACAACTGAATCCTGAAAAGCATGTATAACCTAATTACTACATACTCATCATGAACTCACTTTATTGACTTGTGGATCCCTCTTAGGATTTTCTAAGTTGAATTAGGGTTTCCTTAGGGTTCTTTAGATCTATTTCTCAACTTTGCCTTTTAGGTCAACTAAACCGTACCCTAATTACTCGACTATCCACATTAAAGCCTTTTTATTACCAATTTGGCTTAGGATCAACCTAACTTCATCTCATACATAGGATTTCGAAATAAAACTCATTAAAAGTCATTAACACCTAAATTAATGTTTCTAAGCCCATTAATGCACTTTATACATATGAAACCCTAAATTAGCCAATTAAGCACATGGATTATCCTTTTAGATTCAAAACGTCCTTTATATTAACAACATGTTAAGATCCACTTAAAACATCCATAGCACTTTACTCAATTCCATTAATCATCAAAATTAGGGTTTCTTATTCATGAAAGCGTTAAAGATAGCAACTTTATGTACTTTTTGAATTATAATCAGATTCATGCTTCAATACTATTTTTATTGCAATCTACATATTTTTCTGATCAACTTTCATATATAATTTGTCTTCATCTGATTTACCTATAATTACTTATGATTTTTGCTAATTAATCTTTTATTGGCCATTGGGAGTCTGCCACCTCGGCTGGGCCGACCAATCAGGCCTTGCCAACTCGGCACAGACCGCCCGCGTGGACGCGCGCTCAACTAAACGAAAACATAACGAAAAGACGATATTACCCTTACCTTCACAGCGCACCCTTGAGGGCAGGCGAGTCCTTTCACCCGATGTCGTCTTCAACCTCGCGTCTCCCTCTCTCACGCGAGCCGACAGTCAACCAACGAGTTGACTTCGTGCTACGCTTCACCTGGGCGTAAGGGAAGGATGGCTTCACCTCCGTCTCGGCCTCCTGGACTCGAAGAACCCTTTGATTGCTTTGTGGCTCCATTAAGTCGTCGGAACGGAGTTGCTCTTCTCCGGCGAGAAGACACTACTGGACCACGACGAAGATCAATTCCTTCGTAGCAATTGAATGCACCAACGAGTTCGCGCGCTCTCTCCGATCAAACCAAGATGCTTTGGGTCTTCGCAGAGGATGTATGGCCCCCTATTTATAGGACAGGGTCTCGGGGGTTCTCCTGATTTGGGGGAATCATGTTTACACCATGAAAGGTCTCCAATCCCAGTATGGATAGGATCCCTGGGACCTCTCAAAGTTGTTGGGACCAATCCCAACTCCTCTTGTTCTCTTAAACACGATTGTAAAAAATAAGATTGGATTGATTGCAATGGGGTGAATACAAGACTGGACACCCTCTCCTTTATATAGGAGAGGGGAGACGCCCTAAGACTTAGGACGCAAGTAATCTAAACGGGCTGAAATACAAAAGCCCACTAACTAATTAACCTATTAACAAAATAGGCTAATATAGACTCTCTAACACTCCCCCTCAAGCTGGAGCATGGGTGAAACACATGTCCAAAGCTTGGAGGTTACAAGACTCGATAAAACGATAAAAGAAAGATAAAAGATAAAAGATAAATATCACTCCCCATACAAAAATTGATACTCCCCCTTAATTAATACTCCCCGTGAACCATGTGTTGACAATGCATCTCTTCTTTGAAATTGTATTCTGTAGGCTGGAGATCCTCGAGCTTTAAAGATCTTTGGAGTGCATCTGGAATGAAGAGTATCTGAAGAATGGAACCTGATACTACAACAGTAGTTCGCCAATTGGAGTAGACGATCCTCAACACCATCACTATGTCATCTTCATTGGATTACGTACTTAACGCGGCACGAACACAGATCTCCAGTGATGATGTAGTAGTAGTGGTGGCTTCAAAGCATCTGAGACGACGTGCATAACGTGGCACAAACACGAACTGACGATATGCTGGTGATACGATGCATGTACCATAACTTTGTCGCATGAACCTTGGGGGCTTGACAGGAAAGGAGATATCATCCATTAAGGAAAATCCCAAGAAGATCAGCTGAAAGCGATGCTAATACAACAGATGCAGCTCAGAGAAGACGTGATGAAGTAGCTCGGTGAAGATAAACTGGATGAATCAACCTTACAGAAGTAGATTGGCAGGCTTGCTGAGCTTCTGAAAATCTGAAGAAGCACCCATCTGTCTCATGTGAATGCAGTTGAAGTACCCCATCAACACCTGACGTACATAACGCGGTACGAACGCAGATAGCTTGGTGTTGACGCTGAATGAAGATCCTTCATTGCTGTCTGGAAGTAGAGAACGGATGTGCTGAACAATGCGAAGCTCCATGAAGATAATAGCATGTAACATATATAGACTGAATACATATATCATCTTCTCATACTCTCTCTCTCATACATATTCTCTCATTCTCTCTCTCTCTCTTCTCATCTCTTCCTCTCCTCTCTATCCCCCCCCCGCACACCAAATATGACGAGAGTGAGTGTTTGGTGTGGAGAAGTGGAAATATGACCCCCCACACTGTTGAAAAGGATACACACATGATATGGGTGGGTGGGAAAGGAATTGGTTGATTTGAGAGAATTTTGTGTATATGGAGATGTGTAATATGTGGAGAATGAAATCGATAACTGGAGAGAATATGCTAAATGGGTCAATGTAAGATCCAGATAGAAAATTAAATGGATCTAGTCCTGACCCGAAAAGGGTGCGGGGGCGGAGCCCCCGTGAAAAATCCGATTAGAAGGCTAAAACTTGGATCCGGTTAACAAAGATATGACCGATCAAGGATCCAAATGGACATACTGAATATGGGGGGAATTAATAACTGGGAGTAGGCATAGATGGGAGGTGATGGTGGAGTGATGAAATAGCCGGGAAGGTGATTATTAGTAGATAGACTTTGTTGTGTTTTTCTCTTTTACACTTAGTCTATTTTCCTTTTTTCTTTTCCTTTACACTTATGTTTTATCCCACATGGGTTATCTCTAGACCCTGTGGTTCTTTTGTGTATTATATAGAGACTCTTGTATATTCTTTTATCATCGAATAATACAAGACCTTTTTCCGCATTATCCAGATGGTATCAGAGCAACAAGATCCACCCTAATTCTTTTTCCCCCCCTCCTTACCCTAACCTACCCCTGCGCCGTCAACCACCACACCGCCGCCCCCCCCCCCCCCCCCCCCCCCGCGGTTTTCTCCCTACCGCCGCCGTCCTTCTTCCTCCTCCTCCCTTCCTTCCTTACCCTACCACCACCGCAGTCCTTCTCTTCTCTTTCCCTGCCCACCGCCCCATCTCCTTTCTTCCCGCTGCTACAGTACCGCGGCTGCTACAGTACCGCGGCGCTACAGTACTTGCTGTCCGCCACCAACAACCACCACCACCACCAATTTCCCGGCCCCTACACCACCCACAACCCTCCACCACACCCCCACATCCTCACCATCTCTATCCTTGTGGCCTAGACAACCCCAAGTTCCCTTTTCGGTCTCCGTTCATTTTCTAAATCCGTTACGTACAACCCCGACACTTTCCAGTTCTGGCATGTTGAGGGTCTAAAAGCTACATCCGGATCTGCCTGCCTGCGCCACATGGTGGAGTAATTGTTTCTCCATGTTGGCGTAGGTTCTGCTTCTTTATCTCTGCCCCGTGAGGGTTTCTGAGGTCCATGATCGGATCTCCTATCTGCTGCTGCTGGTCCATGTGTTGGACACTTCCTACTGCCTACTGATTCTACTGTCTGCCCTGCGCTCGTGCTGCTGACTGTCTGCTTCTACTCTCATGGCGACTTCAGATTTACCACAGTCTTTGTGTGTTACTTCTGTTAAGTTGGATGGCTCCAACTATCACCTATGGGCTGCTTCATTCGAACTCTACGTGAAAGCACACGGGCGCCACTCACACCTGACTACCAAGGGTCCTGCTGTACCTGCTGCTACTACTGATGACAAGACTAAGCAAGCTTATGATCTCTGGTCCAAGGAGGATTATGGGGTTATGGCCTGGCTGGTCAACATCGTTGATGCTAAGATCAACCACTCTCTGCTTCGCCTTCAGACTGCTAAGGAAATGTGGGATCACCTATCCCATGTTTACTCTCATCAACAGAACCCCAAGAAGGTGTTTGAAATTTTCAAGAAGCTTGCGAAACAAGACTTCTCGACATCTGACTCTGTGGAAGACTACTACAACTCGTGCTGTGCTCTGTGGGACGAGTTTCAGGTTTATCATCCTCTGACTGCGAATCTTGAAGAACTACATCGTCAGCGGAATGAGCTCATGCTTGTTCAGTTCCTGGCTGGCCTTCCTACTTCGTTTGCTGGGGTCGTGGATCAGATCCTCTCCAGTGACCCGTTACCTACTCATCGGGACGTCCTCAAGCGGGTCCAGCGTCTTCCTTCTTTGACGCTCTCTACTTCTGATGGAACAACACTTGCTGTCCGTTCTGCGGATTCCTTTCGTGGTCGCGGCCGAGGTCGTGGCCGTGGTCGTGGTGGCCGCTCTTCTGCACCTGGACGTGGTTCTGGCTCGGAGTCAGGGGAGCCCCACTACTGCACTCACTGCAAGCGTACTAATCACAATGAAGACCGCTGCTGGATAAAATATGGTAAACCTGACTGGGCGAACCAGGTTACCACTGAACAACCTGCATCTACCTCTGCTGCCTCTGACCCTACTGCTGATTGGATTCGCTCCGAGTTTGAGAAACTGCTTCAAGCCCGCCTTGCTTCTACTTCTACGAACTCTCCTGAGAATGGCGCTGCTCTCCTGACGACGACTGGTAAAAGCCCTTGGGTGATCGACTCTGGTGCGACTGCACATATCTCTGGTACTGCTAGTTTATTTTCTACTCTGCGCAAGACTTCTCTTATACCGCCTGTGACAGTTGCTGATGGTTCCAAATCTCCTGTTTGTGGCATTGGAGATATCACTTCTACTAGTACTCTACCTCTGCAGTCTGTGCTATATGTGCCCAAATTTCCTCTGAATTTACTATCTGTCAGTAAACTGGTAAAAAGTCTTCGTTGTGCTATTACATTTGACCCGGATGGTGTTCTGTTTCAGGATCTGCGTACGAGGACGACAATTGGTTCAGGCCATGAGGGACCGGATGGATTATACTATTTGGACGAGCCGAAGCCAACTGCTTTCCTGACATCTACAGTTTCTGATATTCAGTGGCATTACCGTCTGGGCCACCCGTCTGCTGAGAAGTTGAAGGCTTTACTACCGACTGTTGCTAGCACTAGATTTTATTGTGAAACATGTCAATTGGGCAAACAACACTGTTCTACTTTTTCTGCAAAATTTTGTATTGGCTCTAAAGCCCCTTTTGACATTGTGCATGCTGACATTTGGGGACCGTGTTCTGTGCCTAGCGTTTCTGGATTCAAATATTTCTTAAGTTTTATTGATGATTTTTCCAGAACCACATGGTTATTTTTACTGACAGACAGATCTACTGTAGTTGAAAAAATTTCTGAGTTTTTTGCGGAAATTCAGACTCAATTTGCTAAGCCCATCAAGATTTTTTGCACAGACAATGCCTTGGAATTTGGGCAAATTTCTGTTCAGTCTTTTTGTAAACGTCAGGGCACCATTCACCAGACTTCCTGTGCTTATACCCCACAACAAAACGGTGTCGCTGAGCGTAAGAATCGCCATCTCCTTGAGGTCGCCCGCACACTTCTCTTTCACTACCATGTTCCTCACAAATTCTGGCCTGAGGCAATCTCCACTGCTTGCTATCTCATTAACCGCATGCCTTCCTCTGTACTTCACAATAAAATCCCTTTTCAAATTCTTTTCCCTGATCTACCACTGTTTGCTGTACCACCGCGTATTTTTGGGAGCACATGCTTTGTGAAGAACCTTAGACCTGGTCTTACTAAATTAAATCCCAAGGCCACCAAGTGTGTTTTTTTGGGCTATTCCCGCACTCAGAAAGGATATCGGTGTTATGATCCTGCTTCACATAAATGGCTTGTATCTGCGGATGTGGTATTCTTTGAACACATGCCAATTTTCTCTTTGGAGGGTTCTGCTCTTACGTCTGATTTGTTGACTGATACGCCCTTACCTATGGTGGATGATGAGTATGATAGCCCTGCTCCTGTATCTACAAGTGAGAAGCCCCCTCTGCAGGTTTATCACAGAAGACCAAAGCCAACAGCTCCCTCTATGGCCTCTCCATCGTCCACGTCCTCTGCGCCAGATCAGCCACCTCCGCAGGTATTTTCTGACCTTGATGTTCCCATTAGTCTGAGAAAGGGGACACGTGCTTGTACGAAACATCCAATTGGGAATTTTTGTACGTCTGTTCATTTGAATTCTAATTTTGCCAACTTTACTGCTGCTCTGTCTGCTATTTCTGTCCCTAAGACTGCTGCTCTGTCTGCTATTTCTGTCCCTAAGACTGCTGCTCAGGCTCTTAAAATCCCAGCATGGCGTCAGGCAATGGAAGAAGAAATGACGGCTCTTACTGATCGTCATACTTGGACTCTTGTTGATCCTCCTACTGATTGCTCTCCAGTTGGGTGTCGCTGGGTCTTCACAGTGAAATATCAGCCTGATGGTACGGTCAAGCGCCTGAAAGCCAGACTGGTTGCTAAAGGATACACTCAGACCTATGGGGTTGACTATTTTGAAACCTTCTCTCCTGTGGCACGACTTAATTCTGTAAGGATTCTGATCTCTGTTGCTGTTAATTCTGATTGGCCGTTATACCAGCTCGATGTGAAAAATGCCTCTCTCTATGGCGATCTACATGAAGAAGTCTACATGTCTCAACCCCTCGGCTTTATCTGTGAGGGGGCCATCTAAAGTCTGTCGTTTAAAAAAAGCTATCTATGGCCTCAAACAGAGTCCACGTGCGTGGTTTGACAAACTTAGCACTATTCTCCAAGATTATTCTTTTCGCCGCTCTCAGTCGGACCACTCTGTTTTTGTTAAACAATCCACAGCTGGCATTATTATTCTTATTGTGTATGTTGATGATATTATACTCTCTGGGAGTGATGCAGCAGATATTCAGGCAACTAAGCGGTATCTTGAAAAGCACTTTGTTACTAAAGACCTCGGTTCTTTACGCTACTTTCTTGGGATAGAGGTCTCTCGCTCTTCTGCAGGACTGTGTCTTTCTCAGCGGAAGTATGTTCTGGACTTGTTATCTGAGACTGGACTCCTAGGTGCTAAGCCTGCTAGCACCCCTCTTGATCCTAACACTGATTGGGATGATCAAGCCTCTCCTGCATATCCTGACACTCATCAGTACAGACGAATGGTCGGGAAGCTTATCTACCTCACAGTCACACGAGCTGACATTACTGCTGCTGTCAGATTGGTTAGTCGCTACCTTGACAAACCCCGACAATGTCATTGGGATGCTGTTTGCCATATTCTGCGCTATTTGAAGAACTCTCCTGGAAAAGGGCTTCTCTACAAAAAACATGGGCACTGTAAGATACTGGGCTACTCAGATTCTGATTATGCTGGGAGCAAGGTTGATCGCCGCTCCACTTGTGGATACTGTACTTTTGTTGGGGGCAATTTAGTCACATGGAGGAGCAAAAAACAGGCTGTGGTTGCCCGCTCTAGTGCTGAAGCTGAATATCGCGCCATGGCACATACTACCTGCGAGCTCTTCTGGATTCGAAGCCTTCTGACAGATTTTGGTTTTTCAGACTTGGCGCCCATTCCTATGTTCTGTGATAATAAAGCAGCCACTTTCATTGCTAGCAACCCTACCTTCCATGAGCGCACGAAGCATATTGAAGTGGACTGTCACTTTGTTCGTGAGGCGGTTCTATCTGGTCAGATTTCTACCCCTTACATTCATACTGATGAGCAGATTGCTGATATCTTCACAAAGATTCTTCTGAAGAAGCGCTTCACTGATATGACATCCAAGCTGGGCATGATTGACATCTATGCTCCAGCTTGAGGGGGAGTATTAGTAGATAGACTTTGCTGTGTTTTTCTCTTTTACACTTAGTCTATTTTCCTTTTTTCTTTTCCTTTACACTTATGTTTTATCCCACATGGGTTATCTCTAGACCCTGTGGTTCTTTTGTGTATTATATAGAGACTCTTGTATATTCTTTTATCATCGAATAATACAAGACCTTTTTCCGCATTATCCAGAGTGATGAAGAGCAACAGTTTGCGGGATGTAGCAAAAAAAAGGCCGGATTATGTCACTCAGTTGATGTAGCATTTGGTCGTAACGGAGATGACAAAGGGTCTCCTGCACGGCTCCAGAGATATTGCATGCCAAGAGGATGCATGCAGAGCCTCTCCACGAGCGACGATGAAGGCTGATGCTGAGGACGTCAGGAGATGGCCGGTGCAGAACTCGACACTACCGAGTTGATGTCGGTAGTACTGAGACCTTTCTGGACGGCAGATAGCAGGTTGGCGGCGACTGATTGCTGCTTGATGGCGATGATGGCTGCTGCTTCTGCGATTGGCGACGCTTATGATGATGCTACTAGATGGTGATAGTGGCGTCGATAGGCGGCGAAGGTGCGGAGATGGTTCCTTGAAAGCTGGCGGTTATGGCTGTTGACCGGCGGCATGATTGTTGTGGACGGATGCCGATCAGAGGCGCTGGGAATATAGCGGCACTGCTGTTGTTCGTGGAATACGGGCAACAGAGGTGGAAGGCGGCGGATAATGATGCAGCGATGGCAGTGGATATGTGATGGCTGGAAAGGAGATCACCGACGGTAAGGTTTGAATTTGGAAAACATAGATCGCAGGTCAGGAATTAGCTCAGACATACATATCTATGTGAAAGTAGAAGGAGAGCCATGGAGGCCGGAATTGCCTAGCGGGCAGCCGGCCTAAGCCATGACAACGACAGCGGCCGCCCGCAGGCGGGGGTTCTCTCTCTCGGTTGCTCTCTGGAAAAGACGAGCGGCGGCTAGGGCTGCGTGCACGCCGGAAAGGAGAGGGAAAAGGGGCGGCAGCTAGGTTTCCCTCAGGAGCGAACACTCTCTGTTCACGCATGAATTAATGTTCACTCCGGCGTACTGTTCACGCCGTTCACCGTCGGAGTTACTGTTCACGCTGCCGTTTTTGTTCACCGCTTTGATACCATGTGAAAAATAAGATTGGATTGAATGCAATGGGGTGAATACAAGACTGGACGCCCTCTCCTTTATATAGGAGAGGGGAGACGCCCTAAGACTTAGGACGCAAGTAATCTAAACGGGCTGAAATACAAAAGCCCACTAACTATTTAACCTATTAACTAAATAGGCTAATATAGACTCTCTAACAATGATCAAATCGACTTGGAAACCAGCCTGGACTGGTAACAGTTCTTGTTTCCAACTAAGACGGGGATTAGACCAGCGCCGTTGGATCTCAGATCCTGCGTCACCCGTGTTCTTGCAAAACAAAAATCTAACCCAATTAATATTGTGACATTTAATACGATTGATGGATTATCTTATCACTTTAGTAAAACTTGCAAAATCCATAACTCTCTCCTCTTTAACCCTTTTCATCCAAATTTTAGGGGAAACCTTGTATTAGCATTGTCTACTCGTATCCCAAGTTTGAGTCCCAAACTCGAAAGGATAAAGGTCTTTTCTTCATGCAAGTTATTATTCATTAAAGCATAGTTTATTCATATTTTCTCTCTCATTAACTTTTATTTCTTTATTTGGATTCCTTTTATCACAAGAAACTATGTGGATTTGAAATCCACTCCATTATGAACAGACACAGTCTTCTAGAGAATTCCACATTATTCTTAGCATGATCTCAGTTTCTTTTATTATTAGATTTCTTTCCATCATTATTCTCTTTTAAACATATTGGGCTTTGTTACTCAATAGGCCCACGAAACCATTAAGGCAAAAAGGACTATTATCAAAGAAATCCATTCAAGGTACTAAAATCATACAATTTTCATAAACATACACTTTATTGGAGAAATTACATTTCAACCCACACATATGAAAATTGAGGATATAACATGCATCCTACTACATTTTGGCCCAATGAAGCTGGATTAAGGGCCCATGTGCCATTGGTTACTTCAACATCATAGCTTTCCAACTAGGGTTTTTGAAAACTTAGTAATAGCTTTTGGGAATGTGGATGTTATCGAGGTTAATGGCAACCACTCTCACAAAAGAAATTTAGACAGACAACATGTATTGATAATGGAACGACAAATGGTGCAAGAGCAAATATCTTTCCCTAGAACAAAGGGTAAGGTGGAATCCTCAGATTGTGACACCAATGGTGGCGCTTGTTCCTAGGGATCCATATTACTTAGCCACGAGCATACTCCAGACATTGTTGGATGCTCAAAGTAACGGGAGCAGGTAGAATGGGTGTTGGTGAATTAGGTGGCTAGGTAGTTATATAGTGAGATTGATAAGTTCGAAGGAATCTTCTTCCAAAATTGTTAGGATAGTAAGACATTGCTTGAAAGAATATTTCTCAAATTTCTAAAAAGTAAAACTAATATCCTAAAAATAGTCTTGTTGGCTCACAGATCGAGTTTATCAGCCTTAAGGTGAAAATTATGGACAACGCCATTATGCCCAAAACTTTGAGAGGTATTCCAAATGATGTTGTCTTGGAATAGACAATGAAAACAACACTTTTACACAATGAACCAAAACTGGTTGTTGTTTAATCAGATAATAAGTCGTGGCGACCACCTCAGACCAAAGAGTCTTGGGAATATGGACAAGAACTATAGTGATGTCAAACAGGTGTCCTTTCTTGCATTCGGCAATCCATTTTGTTATGGTGTGTGCGCACAGATTGCGGATGGAGCATCTCAATGTTTTGACAAAAACAATGACGAGCATCTAACATATTTAAGGACATTTTTTAGTACAAGTGGTTGTAATACGTACATTTCATTGCCTAAGGATCATTTTATGTAACGCTTCAAACGGAAGCACCTCATCTCGTGATTTTAGCAAATAATTGCTTGTAAGTGAAAAATCATCCACAAACGTAATCAAACAACGATATCCATTACAACTTTGAGTTTAAAATGGACCACAAACAAAACTGTGAGCCAAATGAAACACCATAGCCGGCTCTGAACTAGTCCAAAACAAAATCCGATGATGTTTTCCTACCTATAAAAACCACTAGGGATATGCTAAACAAAAATAAACATGGCTGACACCTTCTAAATTTTCATAAAGAGGGATGTTCATAACACTAGTGTAGATGGAGGGGCTAGCAGGTCAAAAAGCTCGATCTCTGGGCATTGACAGAGAAGTAATACATGTAACCAGATCTAGAACCCCAACCAATCATCCTCAAACTCTGAAAATTATGCAAGACAAAGCTATTTAAAAAAAAAAAATTGGCCATTCTATTCATCCCGGGGCCTGGGCTCGATCCTGGGACCTCTCACTAACAAACCGAGTGTCTAACCATCTTGGTGTCTTCCGTTATGCAAGACAAAGCTATTAGGCTTGGAGGTTATTTAGCAATTTAGGGAATCGATGCACTTAACAACAAAAATGAGATTAAACATAAAGTTTGGAACCCAGTGGACTGTGGACATACTCTAAGGCAAAGGTAGATAAATGGTACAAGAACTCTTCCAATGTTCAACCGTCTTGACCGTCATCAAGAGCGACAAATGCATGCGTGATGTGGGGCTCGAAAGTGGAAAGAAGGTGACTCATACTAGTCGTATTTTGTTATCTGGATTCAACTGTCCTAGTAAATGGCTTCTATCATTGAAGTCCCTAATTTATCTTAGTTGGAGGCCAGATGTGTTGAAGATGAAGTTGGTTGTAGAGCCACATAGTCACCAGACGTGGAGGCTTGGGTGTTCTGGAAGGAATGATGAAGTTGTTCATATTCAGACGAGGAAACCGTCACTTGAGAATCAAAATCGACTGCTTGAGCATCAGAATTTGACCATAGAGATACCAATTCTTTTGGTACCATCGGTCCTTAGTATGCCCCATATGTTTGCGAAAGGTACACTTGGGACATTGTCCTCGACCACGTTCCAATTCACAAACTGCGTCAACCAAATCAATCTGAGAACTTACAAGTTCAAGAGATACATGCGAAACAAAAAGGAGTATCAAACTGTTGTAGTAGCCTGCACTTCATCAAGAGATGGGAAGTGAGCAATACGTAAGAGGGCGTAGAGTAGGAGCATATTACGGATATAGATCATTCAAGAATTTGCTTGCTTGTTGTTGCTTGGTGGTGGGGAGAAGAAGAGGAGTGGGGCTAAGGAGAGGAGAGGAGAGGAGAGGGAGAGACGCCAGGGGTTATGTTAGATCATCGCTCTGATACCATGTTGGCTATTAGAAGAAAATAAACTGGATTCGTGGTAAACATGTACAAGTAGGCTCCTAATATAGGAACTAACATGGGTACAATGTGCCACAGGAACAATCAAAGTTATGTGGTTTTGATAATGCAATGCAGGCCCAATAACATGGGTATTGACCTCTCTAATAGAATTCATGCAAAAATTCGACAATGTAAACAAAAGTTTAACTTTAACTCAATGAACAAGATACACCATGAATCATTTCAAATTTTGAATGCTTGAAGATACCATAAAGATGTCATACAAAGTTGACATTCATGAACAAGTATCTATAGTGCTGAAATCACTTAAAATTTTATGAAAAGGAAAGTCACCATATAGGGGTGAGATGTCAAAACACTTCTTGTATGATAAACAAGATGAGGAAAAAATTTCATGAAGAATAGCATTGGATGTGAAGCCTTCTTAAGCAAGAGAAGACTAGACGAGATAGGTTACATCCTAATGCACGAGACTTCAGATATTATGTAGCTTATGGCTAAAAGTAGGCTCAATATAGGGTCAAAAACTATGCAATTGATAAAAAGAGAGACAACTGAAACAAATTCGATTCCAATAAACATAGTTTGATCCAACACAAAGTTTGACAGGGAAAGTCTAATTAAGATTTCTTTTGTTAATTGTGAATCACTAAGTTTTTCATTATAGTCCTCCTTGAAGGAAGTTTTATCGATGACCTTTGCACGGACTTACTCAAGAGATGGTGTTTTTACTAATACTTGCACACCAAATTTGGTCCTTGATGTGCCTATTCGTTCTGTATGTTCAACTTGTCTTAATTATTTGTAAATAAATTTCAGTACTTTGTCTTGTAATCATAGCATTTGACTTTCTCCTTGACTTCTTGATCAAAGAACCAATGTTCCATGATCTCACTTTGCGATTCTATCTTATTGTAGTTTCTTTGCCCTCTTTGTCTAAAGAGATGCAATAAGTCCTACTTATTTTCACCACATACAACAACTGATGTGCTTGGACTTTTGTTTTTACTCATACTTTTTCTAAGTTCAGTTCAGTTGATTGTCCTTCATATACATCTTTCTAGACTATTATTGGGTGCGATTTAGTGGCATTGCTAGGTATGAATGCTCCAAAATATCATGAGGATCCATATCACCAGCTTCGACAAAGTTTAATGGTTTCTTGTCAGCCTCCTGCCAACTCTCCCACATCAAGGATTGGAACCAAGTACACTTGCACTGTTGCACAATCGCATGTCATTGGCTCCGTTGTTGTGGCCCGCCACCCTTTGTTCAATACTAACTTGGCCCATCCCGCAAAGATCCCACAGTTAAAGCCCTCATTAATTCTCACATTACCAAAATTTGAGAACATGCAATAATCAAAACGTGGAACCATAAATAACCTTTTTTTTAATCTCATTTAGTGTGCAAGTAAGCTATTCTAAGACTTCAACTAATATTGAGAGACAAACATGAAATTATTTACAAACCATCAGATATAATGTACAAGAAGGACTAATCAACATCAGTTACATACACAACCATATACAAAATAATCATCACACACTCCCCTAGGCCCATGTAGTGCAGGTAACACAATCCCAACAACAAGAAATCTCCACCTCAGACAATGAAGAAGAAGAGTCACTACTCCCCTCGAGGTGACTAGATGCAACTTCAGATTCTAAGATAAAGATTAAAAAAACTATTTTCATCAAAAAGTTGAGCGAGTGAACTAAGTGCAAGCAAACTATCATAGAACACATGTTTGATTATGTTAATTAAGCAATAGAGCATTTATAATATAAGCTAAGTAATACTTCACTATTGCTTTAATAATTGCATGTATAAGGCATATTTATTAACAACTACATCGAGGTTTATCAATAAACATCTTAAAGAACCAATAAATGAAATCTTTGGTAGACTTATCCTCATTATTGCTAGTGCCCTAAAACTACTTAGTTTGTACCAAGCCATGTAGAAGTTGCCATGCCTAATTCTTGTGTCATCGTAGTTTTAGCCTTAATCTTAGCCTCATGCTTGGTTTTGTAGAGAGTGGGTTGAAGAGTAGTGGTCTTTTGACCATCAGTAGTGGGCTGACTGTCTTCTTCGTTTTGATTAAATAGTTCATTTTAAATAGTATGTGCATCTGGATAGTGGATTGACCTTCTTCTTCATTTTGATTAAATAGTTCATTTTCAAATAGTATTTGCATCTGGATTTCCTAAGTCCCGTCGACATCTTGGGTTTAGCCGACCACCATAAGATTAGAACAATCTGATCTTGATCCACCTCTTGGTTGTTAAAGTAGGTTGGGTAGTAGCATTATGCCTCTCTACTAAAATATCCTCATCTTGATTACTAAGACGAGCATAACAAAAACATTATATCAATGAGGGCATCACATACATGATGCTATTAAATAGCCACCTCTAGTAATATGGTAATCAAAGACCAAATTGCACCTCATATACATATCACAGAAACAATGAAATATCATCTCATAGTCTGATCCCATCATGACATTGACTATTATATTGTCAAAAGGATTTAGGGCTAGACTCAGTCCACGTGAGGCATCCCTAAACCACCATGGTCTGACCTTCAAGGCTTAAGATCACACTTTGGACTAGATTCATCAAGTTACTACAATTCATTTGGTTTCCTTAACCGACTACGAGGGAAATTCATAGTGTTCTAGTCCATGTACCTAACTAGATGGACATATATTTCACTGAATGATTAGCCCTAATAAGGATCTTAAGGAATTAAGATTGGTTACAACCACATTTTGTGTATTTCTACGCATTCAAAGCAAACCAACTAGTTTAGGGTTCATAACATATTAGGAAGCACGAACACAAACACAGATTAAGACACGGACACACACAAAACAAGATGATTTCAAAAAATGTAGGACACATACACGGCAATGGAAACGACAGATATATAAATATACAGTTACACAAACATATATTATGACATATAATATGCTTTATGTATCAACGCACAAAATGATCTAAAAACATTATCCACATGGGCAATCACCATGAAATCCAACAACAATTAACATACAAACAATATATCCACAAGTCACAAAATGGACAAAATAAAAAAAATGTATAATACTGTAATCAATGTTTTAGAAAGTGTGAAGCAGGAGGCAGGCGAAAAAGACCTTGTAGCCGCTTAAGCGCCAGACAGGTGCTTTCTTGAAAAATGGATGCTTTAGTTTCTGTATATTTTATACATGAATACTCATATATGTGTATATAATCATATATTTTTGAACTTTTATACATATCTAAACCCATGTGATAGTGTAAAATTGATTTCTATACAGTTTAATAATATTACTATGTAATATACATATACAATATGTTGTATAGTAACATAACATTAGGTAACAGAGTAATACAACCATAGATATACAATATATTGCATATTATAACAGTGAGATCACAATACTGGTGTAGATAATACACAAATACTTATATTTTACAAACTTACAATATTAATATAGATAATATGTCTATCCGCACTAATGTTAAACAATAACATTACTATGAATCTAGGTTTTGGAAAGCGCGAAGCGGGAAGCGTGCGGATTGCTCTGCTTGAAGCGTGAAGCGGGAAGCGGGTTTTAAAGCGGACTAAAGCGGACGCTTTTTTAAAAAGCGGTCCACATTATTTTTGAAAAAAATAGAAAAACATAGAATAACTTGCAGATCATTTTTCTCCCTTCGGGCTGGATTTGGATGAGTGTTATACTTCCACTTGGGATTATTTTGACATAGCCAAACTTTAATCACCCCCCGTCCACACTAGTTATGATAGAAATTAAATAATCAATTTTCTGATTAGAGTAAGTACTTTTTAGAGTCATATTGTCATAGAATCATAATCCGTACAGTTAAAATTTTAAAACAAGGTAGGGTAAGTGTCGATTTATGATACATGGCAGTAGTGACTACTGAATTTACAGTAGATAGATTTGTCGAAATATCACTAGTTGCAGTAATTAATTATGTGACAGCAGCATATTATATTCATTGTGAAATCATGCAATCATATTGAAGTGCCATAATGGTATGCATCCATTCATCTAAAATGATGAAATTGTGCAACAACCAATAGCAAAAATAATTGTATATACATGTGGCAGGATGATGTGCTTTCATATAGGTAGTTACATGATGAGATTGTGGAACATCAAAAAAGTCATGCAAATTCAAACACAGCTGGAACATAATGTATTGCTAATATTATATCATGAAAAATTAAAACATCACAGCAACAAAGTGAAACATCAATAAATTCATGCAACTATTACTAATATTATATCACAAACTCTACAAATGACAAGATGACAATACATAGCTCTTATATAGATGTATATAGTGTACAAACAGACGTAAATAGTTAGAGATATTTATCAAACTGGTTATTACACCTATACAATACATCATTTTCATTTTTTTTTAAATTCAGCAGGTGATTGGGCAAGTTTTGAGAATAATTATTGTGAAGCGCCCTGAAGCGGCCGCTTAAGCGTGCCCAAAAAAGCGGCCTAAAGCGGAAAAAAGCGGACAAAAGCGGCCGCTTCAGTGCAAAACGCTTCAAGGCCCGCTTCACTGAAAATTACAACGGAGTATATGCTTGGGCGCTTAAGCGGCCGCTTAAGCGGGCGCTTCACCCGCTTTTTTATTCCCTGAGAATACATATACAATATATTGTATTGTAACATAAAATTAGGTAACATAGTAATATAGCCATAGATTTACAGTATCTTGCATACTATAACAGTGAAATCACAATAATAGTGTAGATAATACAAAAATACTTGTATTTTACAGATTTACAATATCAATCTAGATAATGTCTAAACATAGTAATGTTACACCTTACAACAATAACATAGATGATACAAACATATAACCTAACACAACAATTATGTGCAGTTGATTACATACTGTAATGATATCAAAGATTATGATGTAGAGTTGTAGACATGCAACAATAGTAGATGACACGACAATATATAGTAGTATACTAGTAATGCAAGCTAAGATGGTAATATATAATACCATATATAATAGTAGATATTGCTTACTATATAATATAAATACACATTATGCACACTAGACATTGCAGATCTATAATATTTTATTCTATATGCTAGTATAAATGTGTAGAAGTACAATTAGAACTATTATTTAGAGATGTTGAAGAAGATATCTTGTGCCTAGTTACTCGCTTACTTTAGGCGGCCTCAGGCAGGCTCCTAAAAGCGACATGAACCTTGCAATGTTTAAGCGAAAGCAGGCGCTCAGAACATTTTTTAGAACACTGGTTGTAGTAAAAATATGTGGAGTTGTAAAATTAAGAGCAGTTAAATTTTTGGGGCAACAGATTTTCTATTTTTGGTGGAAGCAATGGTGAGCAACATGTACTACCAAGAGGATGAACCGGAGGTGATGACGAAATATGTTGTTGCTGGTGATGGAGGAGGAGATTGATAATGAAGGTGTGTCTTGGAGGTTGAGAGGGAAGAAAAGGAAGAGGAATACATTAGAGAGCTACTTAAGATGGAGGGGGCAAGAGAAGAAGAGGGAAGATGAAGATATAGAAAAGCAAAAAAAAGAGGAGATGTAAGGAGGGCAGTCTCTCCTACTTTTGCTTGGAGGAGGAGCAAAAAGAAGAGTATGGGGAGGAGTGGCAAGACAAGGTAGAAGATGACGTAGAGGACCAATGTGAAATAAGAGGGGATGGGGAGCAATGTTGCGACTGCTGCCACATTCGAATATGAGAGGAAAAAGTAGATGAGGGAGAATCAGACAAAGGAGAGCAGGAAAAAGGAGAATGAACATTTTTGCAGCTACTATAGCTTTTTAGTAGGAAAAAGAGGAGAGAGACAAGAAGAAGCAAGAAGTGGAGGAAGGGGGGGAGCATAGGAGGAGTTACATGGAACTAGAGAGAAAGCGGTGAATCCAACTACTTTCTTCCTCATGGTTGATGTGGCAGTCCCTGAATCCTATAGTAGTTAGTGGAGATGATATAGTTGAAGATGGCTGCTACAGTTGCTAAAGAAGTGCATCAACGACCTGAGTCTAGCTTATGGAACTTAACCACCACATGTTAGTTGGGCAAGGAGTAATGAAGGACATGATGCGGGCATTTGTAGAAGGCTCGGGGATATATCATACACTTAGACTTAAGTGGGTTGGGCCGATGTGTCTCGGGTTTGTCCACGACATTTAAAGACTTCAATATAAAAATTCAAAGAGGACATGCCAAAGGCGTTTTTGCCACATATCCAGGTGTGTCCATGTTGGACACACGTCGCACACGAACACGACAACCTTCGGGAAGTGTCCATGCTTCCTAGCAACATGGGCTAGGGAAGGGGAAGGCAATAGGGAAAGGGATGAGGGGTGTCAAAGGGCATTGTAGCAGGGGCTAGAGGGTGTGGATGGGGCGACAGGGGGATGACTAGGGGGCGACGACTTGGGGAAAGGGAAGGGGGTTAGGGAGGCATTTGACTTAGAGGGCGAGTAAGATGGGGCAGGTTAAGGAAACTAATCTTAATCTGATACAATGCAGGAAAGAGGGAGAATCGTTTATTGCATGATTAATAAAGATGTACATACACAAATTTACATAGGAGGTAGTGATACACATTTACATACGAGGCAGTGATAACCACCACTACAAATTACCCACTATGGGACTAAATAAGAAGAGAGACAATGTGCCACAAGCACATTATAAGAATGAAACGGTTAAAGATAGTGTCTCTCAACCATAGTGATAAATTCGGGATTCGGCAAATTTTCGGCTGGCAGGAAAAAATCGGAATTCGGAAAAATTCGTGAAATAATCGATATATTTCGGTCGAAGTTCGATCAATTATTCATAAATAATCGAGAATAAGTTGGCTATATATACATATATACAGAGATATGATGTTTTTCTGTTATGTCTTGTTGGGTGTCATGTGCATAACATGTGCCTCACTTATGCTGTTTACTTCTGTAGTTTAGTCCCATATTGCTCATCCCTGTTTTAGTCTCTACTCTCTTCTGTTATATAAGAGACTGCATTGTACACTATTTTACTCACTCAATAAACAAACCTTCATTTCAATATATGGTTTCACGAGCAGGCCCGGTCCCAGTTTTTCTGTCCCACCCTGTCCCCATGCCCTAAAGTCCCCCCCTGCCGCTGCCGCTGCCAAACCCCCTCCTCTCCCAGCGCCGCCGCCGCCAACACCAATCACCCCACCCCCTGCTGCCGCCGTAGTCGCTCCACCCCCTTCCCCACCCATCGACTGCCAACCCTCCCTCCACCCCCATCCATCTTCTTCCTTGATTCACTAATCCATCCTTCTTCTTCTACCGAGTAATCGACTATTTCGGACAACCATAGACCTCTCACGTTGAGAGTCCCCTACGCCTCTGGTTCCTTTTCTGCCTGCGCCTCATGAAGGATTATTGATTTCCTCATGACGACGTAGGTTTTCTTCATCTATCTCTGCCCGACTACGGGTCTTTCTGATCTGATGCTTCAGATCCCTGTTGCTGCTACTGCCCCATAGCGGGTTTATTATTTACCAGTCTGCTGCTGCCTGTTGTGGGTTATTTACGTGCTGCCTGCTGCTGCTACGTCAAATTTTTGCTATTGTCTGCCTCTGCCCAGTATGGCATCTGTGGAGCCTCCTCAATCTCTCTATGTTACCACGGTCAAGCTTGATGGATCCAACTACCATCTGTGGTCGGCATCCTTTGTCCTATATGTGAAGGCTCAAGGCAGATACTCTCATCTTACTACTGATCCACCTCCTGCTCTTGTTGCTACTGCAGATGACAAGACCAAACAAGCTTATGCCCAATGGTCTAAAGACGACTCGGGCGTTATGTCCTGGCTACTCAACAACACTGAGCCGAGCATTAGTCAGTCTCTCCTATGCCTTCATGACGCCAAAGCAATGTGGGACCAGCTGTCTCATGTCTACTCACACCAACAAAATCCAAAGAGGGTTTTTGAAATTTTCAAAAATCTTGCCAAAAAGTACTCCTCAGATGCGTCTATTGAAGATTTCTACAACCAATGCTCCGCTCTCTGGAACGAGTATGAAATCTACCACCCGTTGACTGCTGACATCAAGGAATCTCAGAAGTAGCGCAATGAACTCCAACTGGTTTAGTTCTTGGCTGCACTTCCCGCTTCTTTTTCCGGTGTGGTTGACCAAATATTGTCTAGTGATCCGCTACCGACTCTTCGTGATGTTCTAAAGCGAGTCCAGCGACTACCTTCTGTTTTCTCTACACCAGCTATTGAGCATCCTGCCTTGGTTGTTCGTACTACTGATTCTGGACGTGGCTGCGGTCGTGGAGGACGTCCACCACCTTCTGGAGGAAGAGGCACTTCCACTGCCCCTGGACGAGGTCAAGCTCCTGGCCCTCCCTACTGCAACTGGTGTGGTCGTGATAATCACACTGAAGATAGGTGCTGGATCAAGCACGGCAAGCCAGCCTAGGCAAACCAGGCATCCACTGAAGCTACTACAGAAGCCGCATCAGATCAACCAGCTCCTCCTCCATGCACTGACTGGCTTCGCTCTGAGTTCGAGAAATTCTTCCAGGAGCGAATGACTCAACTACCATCGACATCAACGGGAGGCTCTTCTGCTATACTGGTGTCTCCCTCTATTGGTAACCAAAAGTGGTGTATTGATTCTGGGGCGTTTGTTCACATGGCAGGCGACCTCCACTTATTTTCTGCCCTATCTAAAACTTCACATATTCCATCTGTCACCGTTGCTAATGGCTCGAAAGCACCTGTACATGGCATTGACACGGTTCCGTTATCTCGCAAGCTGAATCTTCACTCTGTATTATATATACCTCAGTTTCCTATTAATTTACTATCTGTCAGTAAAACTGTCAAACAACTTCAGTGCTCTATTAAATTTGATCCCTCTGGTTGTGTTTTGAAGGATCTCCGCACGAAGACAAGGATTGGTTCGGGCCATGAAGGATCGGATGGACTTTACTACCTAGATGGACCACCTGCGGCGTCAACTCTCTTATCTACATCTGTCTCAGGACTACAGTGGCACGTTCGCCTGGGTCATCCGTCTGCTGCAAAGATGAAGTTTTTATTTCCTGCTTTAGCTGAACATAAATTCTCTTGTGAAACCTGCGTTTTGAGTAAACAAACGAGGTCTGTTTTTCCTGCAAAGACTGATATTGGGCCTAAAGATATGTTTGACATTGTTCACTCTGACATCTGGGGTCCAGGTCCATGTAGTGTCCCGAGTCAAATTGGTATTAAGTATTTCTTGACTTTTATTAATGATTATTCCCGTGCTACCTGGCTTTTTCTGCCTAAAGACCATAGTACCGTTTTGGACAATATCCGTGTTTTCTTCTCAGAAATAAAAATCCAATTCAATAAAACTATCAAAATTCTCCGTACTGACAATGTCGTAGAATTTATGCAAAAGTCTGTCACCTCATTTTGTTCTAATCATGGCACCATACACCAAACCACTTGTCCCTACACTCCTCAGCAAATCGGTGTTGCTGAACGCAAAAACCGCCATCTTTTAGAGGTTGCTCACACTCTTCTTCTCCATTACAAAGTCCCTCACCGTTTCTGGCTTGAGGCTGTCACTACGACAAGTTTTCTTATAAATCGCATGCCCTCATATGTTCTACAAAATCACATCCCATACTCTATCTTGTTTCCTGATGCACCTCTGTTTCTAGTACCACCTCACATTTTTGGGTGTACTTGTTTTGTTAAAAATCTGCGCCCAGGACTGTCGAAACTTGACCCTCGGTCTACTAAATGCATTTTCTTGTGTTATTCAAGAACTTAGAAAGGCTATCATTGCTTTGATCTGATACTTAGGCAATGGTTTGTTAGTGCGGATGTCGTCTTCTTTGAGCATATGCCCTTCTTTTCTGAGGATGGAGCCATCCTATCTCCTGATTTGTTGGCACAAACACCTCTATCGGACATTGTTGAAAATCTGTCTGTTTCTGACCAGCCTGAAGAACGTCCACTGCAAGTATACAAACACCGACTGAAGACAAGCGCTCCTTCCATGGCCCCTTCTCAACCAATTCCTGCGTCTGCGGGTGATCAAATAAACACTGAGGTAAACTCTGATCTGCACCTTCCTATTAGCTTAAGGAAAGGTGTACGCTCCCGTACTAAGCATCCTATCAGTCATTTCTGCACTACTGATAATCTGCATAACAACTTTGCCTGCTTTACTTCTGCACTATCTGCTGTCAGTATTCCGAAAAATGCTACAAAGGTTCTTACTATTCCAGCATGGAAGAAGGCAATGGACCTGGAAATGCAGGCACTATGTGACCGCAAGACATGGGAACTTGTGGATCGTCCGGTTTCTTGCTCTACAGTGGGCTGTCGTTGGATCTTCACTATTAAATATCAGCCGGATGGTACTATTGAACGTCTCAAAGCCCGTCTTGTTGCTAAGGGCTACACACAGACATACAGTGTTGATTATTTTGAGACTTTCTTTCCCGTTGCACGGTTAAACTTTGTTCACATTCTGATTTCTGTAGCTGTGAATAAAGATTGGTCACTCTATCAGCTTGATGTGAAAAATGCATTTCTTTATGGAGATTTACAGGAAGAGGTATACATGGAGCAACCACCTGGATTCGTTGCTCAGGGGGAGTCTGCCTCCAAAGTATGTAAGCTGAATAAGGCAATCTATGGTCTCAAGCAAAGTCCACGAGCCTGGTTTGACAAGCTTAGTCAAATTTTAGTCTTCGTCGTTCTCATTCTGACCATTCCGTCTTCATTCGAAAGACAGTAGCCGGACTTGTGATTTTGATTGTTTATGTGGATGACATAATATTATCTGGTAGTGACACAATGGGCATATAGGAAACTAAAACTTACTTAGAGAAGCATTTTGTCACTAAAGATCTGGGAAAACTTCGATATTTTCTAGGCATTAAAGTCTCCAGATCATCTGCATGACTGTGTCTTTTTCAGAGGAAATATGTACTTGATCTGTTGCAGGAAACTGGCATGCTTGGCTACAAACCGGCTAACACTCCACTTGATCCAAACATGGACTGGGATGATGCAAACTCTCCTCCTTATGCTGATCATCACCAGTTCAGGAGGCTGGTAGGCAAGCTTATTTATTTGACTGTCACACGAATGACGAACTGATCTTACTGCTGCTGTCGGATTCATCAGCCGATATCTTGACAAACCCCGGCAATGTCATTGGGATGCTGTATGCCATATTCTGAGATATCTTAAAAGTTCTCCAGGAAAAGGCTTGATGTGTAAAAAGCATGGCCACTGCAACCTATCCGAGTTCTCTGATTCAGACTATGCAAGAAGTTTTGATCGGAAGTCAACTTCAGGATATTGTACTTTTGTGGGTGGAAACCTTGTCACCTGGCGAAGCAAAAAGCAGACTGTTGTCGCCAGATCCAGTGCAGAGGCGGAATACCGAGCAATGGCCCATACTGCTTGCAAACTGTTATGGGTTCAGAGTCTCCTTCAGGAGTTTGACATATCTTATTCTAGCCCTATTCCTATGTTTTGTGACAATAAGGCCTCCATTTTTATTGCGAGCAATCCCACTTTTCACGAGAGGACGAAACATATTGAGGTCGACTGTCACTTTATTCGAGAAGCAGTTCTCACTGGCAAAATTTATACGCCATATCTCAGTACTGACAAGCAAGTTGCAGACATCATCACAAAGATACTTCCTAAAGCTCGCTTCTTAACTCTGATTGACAAGCTGGGCATGTTCGACATCTACACTCTAACTTGAGGGGGAGTATAGAGATATGCTATTTTTCTGTTATGTCTTGCTGGGTGTCATGTGCATAGCATGTGCCTCACTTATGTTGTTTACTTCTGTAGTTTAGTCTCAAATTGCTCATCCCTGTTTTAGTCTCTACTCTCTTCTGTTATATAAGAGACTGCATTGTACACTATTTTACTCACTCAATAAACAAGCCTTCATTTCTCTATAATATACATATATATATGTATGTATATATACATATATATTAGATACAAATGTAACTATCAAGGTCAAGAGTGAAAAAGTTGAAGAATAGTTGATTATTAACAATGGACTGTCAGGACTCGGGAGAGTGGGGGTTGGAGGCTTAGTGTATATCACGATTTCTCTGTACATGGTTTGGTAAAGAAAGCAAAAGACTTAAAAGAGCAAAATCGTGAAGAATAGTATAAATCGCGAAAAAGCGGGAAAAATCATGATAAGTCGCAAAAAATCGGCGACTGGCATATTAATCGTGGCGGAAATTCGGGAGCCTATAATATTGTGAAAAATTGTCGTTTTTTTCGTAAAATTCAGAGATTTTTGTTACTATGCTCTCAACATGCCTCATTGTTCAAGATGCTTGGATTACACACTGAGCCCCTCCATTTACATACTATCTGTCATGGCTCTACAACACCTTTCGCCTAGTAACTTAGATATGCCTCATGAAAATATGATGTGTATGTCGAAGCAGTCCATTGTGATGTCGTGCCTTTGGATGTGGCACCTATCATGTTGGGATGCTCATGGATACACGATTTCTGAGTGCAACATGATGGATACTTCAACACGTATTGTTTCCAAGTTTGAATGACACTTTCAGATGGTTTGCAGCCTAGGAAGCACATATACAAGATACATCAACTTTTAGAAAACATAGGACACAACAAAACAATGTATACATGCTTTATTATTTATAAATAATTAATAAGAAATATGTATACACAAGAACTCACTCACTCACTCACACTCACACATACATATTGTATGTGTGTGTGTGCGTGATCGACAAGGAGTGGTTCAAGTGGTTAAACATGGTGTCTCCTAACAAAGGGACTTGGGCTCAAACCCTAGCTGCCGCCTTGGTTTACCACCCTCTCGGATGTTCAGTCTCCGCCACAGGCATGGGAGAGGGGGGAGAGAATGCCTCTCTTAATAACACTCATATATATGTAGGTGTGTGTGCGTGCACGCATGCACCTACATGTGTATTCATAGGAAATGGAAAGTAAGACAATCTCATTTCATTTAAGATTAAATAAAAAACAATTGGCAATTGTATAAGTACAACATTGAAGAATATTATCATGTAATAAGACTGCTGAGTGCCCTTTTTCATATATTGTATAAAACATTATCGTTAGGGTTCATCCTTGTCTTGTACATGACCTCAAAATCTGTTACATGGAAGCTTATTGAGCAACAAGTAGGTCCGGTTGGAATATATATCACTTTGGGTAAACAATATTTGCACATTTATTAATAAAAAATGAACAGTCAGATTAATTTAGTCAATTCATTTAGGTAGCAGCAATTAATATAGATATACAATCTTTAACATTGAAGTGAGATATAGAAAGACATTAGAGTCAAGGTGAAGGTAATCACTGTTGAGGCTGTACTAAAGGTTGATCATTTACCTTTAATGCAGTTGATCTATTGAGCACATGCAGCTCCTAGATCGAGCAGATGCAAGAGTCGAGAGATTGGAAACAAGGCTATGAAAACTAGTGTGCTTTATTTTTGGTATAGGCTTTAAACGGTTGGTTCGTGTTCAGCAAGTCTCCAATTGTAGAAAAACAAAAAAATTGTTGGACATGGACGGAGGTGTCCACTACGTATTTAGGCATGTCCATGAAGTATGGGTGTCCAATACATATCGAGTACGGTTATAACACTTTTTGAAGTGTCCATGTGCCATAGTTTCCAGCCCAACGATCACAACTTATACATGCACTTTGAAGTCTTCCATCAGGTGCTACGTGGAAAGGTGTCTTGGGGCCACTACCTGATTCATCGACAACTTGTCTTTCTCAACCCATGGGAGTTGGTGTAGGACAGTTCGGGCACAACTCTTCTGTTCATCCAAAAGACACCAACAAAGCCCACAAAGTCCAAGGAGTTTATTTAATATTTTATTTGCAAATTTCCATAACAGAGCTGATCGAAAATGAAGGATCTATGTAGCTAACCGTAACATGGATGGGATTGAGGCTTAGATGATGATACGCCGATGCTGATAATCCACAAAATTTCTAACTGTGCGGATTGATTTCCAATTTCAAGGATTGTACTTTTGTCAGGCAGCTTTACACAATTGCCCCAAATGTTATGGTTTTAAGTTACTGAGTTATAAATGCCAATCACAAGGGCTTGTCAACACAAATGATTGATTTTGATGCATTAGAATATTGTTACCTTTCCCAAGTCCTCTCCTGTGACATATGCCGCATTAGAAGTCTTAGTTCTTTAGCAAACCTAGGATTTGCATGTGCCAAAGTAGGTAGATATCTTCTGTGAGATCCATGGAAACAATTTAGTTGGAAGGGTGTGGCCGTTGATATTGAGGATAGCATTGCAGGAATGTTGGCAACTGTGAAAGAATATTGTATTAAATTGATTCGATTAGATAAAAGAGCTACAACCCTGTCCTATATATAGGAGCAAGGGAGAAACCCTGAGACTCAGGACTCAAGTAATTTAAACGGGCCGAGACACGAAAGGCCCACTTAACTAGTTAACCTATTAACTAAATAGGCTAATATATACTCAATAACACTCCCCCTCAAGCTGGAGCATGGGTGAAACACATGTCCAAAGCTTGGAGGTTACAAGACTCGATAAAATGATAAAAGAAATGATAAATGAAAGATAAAAGATAAATATCACTCCCCATACAAAAATTGATACTCCCCCTTAATTAATACTCCCCCTGAACCATGTGGTGACAATGCCTCTCTTCTTTGAAATTGTATTCTACAGGCTGGAGATCCTCGAGCTTTGAAGAAGGTCTTTGGAGTGCATCTGGAATGAAGAGCATCTGAAGAATGGAACCTGATACTACAACAGTAATTCGCCACTTGGAGCAGACGATCCTCAACACCATCACTACTTCATCTTCATTGGATTACGTACTTAACGCGGCACGAACGCGGATGCCCAATGTCGATGTAGCAGCAGAGGAATCTTCGAATTGTCTGAGAAGACATGCATAACGTGGCACGAACACGAACGGACGATGTGCTGATGATACAATTAGGGATGAGCATCGGGTCGGGCCGGCTCGATCCGACCCGCGACCTAGCCCGCATAACCCGATCCAGACCCAAACCCGATTTATAATATGGGTGGGCCGGGCCTAAAATTTAAACCCATATTTTATTTGGGCCGGGTATGGACAGAGGTAAACCCAGGCCCGAAAACCCGAATACCCAGATTAGATTTTATGTACATTATAGATGCATACATCTATCTTTGTCTTGAAAGAAAAATATACAGATTTCTTGATGCAATATGTAGTATGTATCCAACCAATGGCAACATAGAAAATTTGTAATCAATCAACATGATTAGTGAATTGATACTAGTAAGATAGCTATCATTGACATAAATAGACATACTTGATTTCATTGTTTTGATCTCACTCTGTCCACATGTAGGGAACAAATGATCTTTTGCTCAATGCATAGTAGATTATGCTCATTTTTTTCTCATATGCCCACATGTAGGAGACAAATGATCTCTTACCCTTCCAAAACCCATTTCGTTGTATATACATATAGGATGAGAAGCAAAAAACCACAACATCATAGATTCCACTGATTTTTTAACATGTACGAGAAAATGATTTTTTGCTCTTTCAATATCCATTCATTGTTGTAGGGGATCATACAACTAAGGTGTATATATTTCGGCTATATTTATCACAAAAAATATATATTATTTTGAAGGTTGATCACAAAATACATATCATACTAGTTTAGTTTCCATGTTAGCAAGTTGGATCTAGCAAAATTTGATATGCTCATTCGATGTTATATGGGCAAACCCGAATCCGGCCCGAAACCCAGCATTTTTATATGGGCCGGGTATGGGCTGACATTTTTCATTTTTATCCGGGCCCGAACCCGGCCCGTGGCCCACTTTAAAATGTGGGTTTGGGTTTGGGACAGGCAAAACCCGGTATAACCCGACCCGATGCTCATCCCTAGATACAATGCATGTACCATAAAACTCTGTCGCGTGAACCTTGAGGGCTTGATAGGATATGAGATATCATCCATCAAGGAAAGTCCCTAGAAGATCAGCGGAAGGCGATGCTAATACAACAGATGCGGGCTCAGAGAAGACGTGATGAAAGCAACTCGATGAAGATAAAACTGGATGAACTATCAACCTTGCAGATGTAGACTTGGCAGGCTTGAAGCTGTTGAGCTTCTGATGACTGGAGAAGCACCCGCCTGCCTCTCAAGAATGCAGCAAGAGTGATAATGTTGCCTGAAAGTGGAGAACAGGTGTGCTGAACAATGAAACTCTCATGAAGATAATAGCCTGGAACATATATAACCTGAATACATATATCATCTTCTCATACTCTCTCTCATACATACTCTCTCATACTTGTCATACTCTCTCATACTCTCTCTCTTCTCATCTCTTCCTCTCCTCTCTATCCCCCCCGCACACCAAATACTACGAGAGTGAGTGTTTGGTGTGAAGAAGTGGATATATGACCCCCTGCACTGTGGAAAGGGATACATACATGATATGGGTGAGTGGGAAAGGAATTGGCAGATTTGAGAGGATTTTGTGATATGGAGATGTGTAATACGTGGAGAATGAAATCGATAATCGGAGAGAATATGCTAAATGGGTCAATGCAAGATCCGGGTAGAAAATTAAATGGATCTAATCCCGACCAGAAAAGGGAATTTGTTTGGCCCGTTAGGGTAACAAATCTTGGGGTGTGGGGGCGGAGCCCCGTGAAAAAATCGATTAGGCTTTAAATTGGATCCGATTAGCAAAAGATAGGACCGATTAAGGATCCAAATAGCTTCAGGCTTATTGTATAGGGGGCAATAAAAATATTGGGATTGTTTGGTAGCGGTGGAGTGTTGGGTGATCGCCCGCGGTAGTCAGCAGCTTAATGGGCATAGAAAATGGATGGCGGTAGCAGTTTGGCTTAGAGTAGTGACTGATCGGATTGGCTGATGGCTAGTACCAACCGCGGTTGTAGCAACGAGATGACGAGCAATAGATGGTTGGATTGTATCGCTCAGTTGATGTAGCACTTGGCCGCAACGGAGGAGATGATAAAGGTCTCCTGCGCGGCTCCGGAGATATTACTGGCTATGAGGCCGCATGCGGAGCCAAGGGCGGAGCCTCTCCATGAGCGGCAACGAAGGCTGATGCTGAGGACGTCAACGTGATGCAGCGGTAGAGGCGATGGCCACTGTGATTTGCGGCGGTGTTATCTGCTGCTATCCGGTGGCTATTGCTGATGGGCGGCACAAATTGCTACGACGGTGGCGGCTATTGCGGAAGACGGAGCCGGCTGGACGGATAGTGATGGCGCTGGGGAGCGGCGCCGTTGCTGCTGGATACACGGGCAACACTTGCGCGGGATGCAGCGACTGTTCGAGAAAGAGGATGGGTGATGTTGGCCGGCAGATTGATGGCTGTTGGCCGACGGATGGCGGAGGTGACGATGGCGTCGAATACGTGATGGCCGGAAAAGAGATCACCGGCGGTCAACTTTGGATTTGGAAAACATAGATTGCATGTCGCGAATTAGCGCCGACGTACAGATCTATGTGAAAGTGGGAGAAAAAGAGCTATGGAGGTCGGAAGCGCGTAGCGGGCAGCCGACCTAAGCCATGGCGACGGCCGCCCGCAGGTGGGCTCTCCCCCTGTTGTTCTCTTTCAGAGAGAGGCGGCGGCCGACCTGGGGCTGTGTTCTTCGGCGGCTAGGAGAAGAGGGAAGCGGAGGTGGCTAGGGTTCCCTCAGGAGCGAACACACTCTGATACCATGTGAAAGAATATTGTATTGAACTGATTCGATTAGATAAAAGAGGTACAACCGTGTCCTATATATAGGAGCAATGGAGAAACCTTGAGACTTATGACTCAAGTAATCTAAACGGGCCGAGACACTAAAGGCCCACTTAACTAATTAACCTATTAACTAAATAGGCTAATATATACTCTTTAACAACAACAAAATGGGGCTGTTCGGGGATGAAATTGAGAGGAGGCTGAAGTTGGTGAGATAGTGGTAGCTGGAACTGAATGCTCTGGTGCCATGCGGAGAAGCAACACAATGCAATTGTTGAAGTTGAGAAATCTTGTTATCTAATTTCTGTACAACCACAAGTTACATAGATAAATGCATATTTGTGCACCTTTGATATTTTGAGAGGGAGTCCTTGTATGTTGAGTTGCGTAGTGATGAACAAGAGATACATGTGCCAATGGAATTCGAAGTTGCTGCTGTAGAAGCAGAGTCACTGTGGTGAGTTGATGCTGCTTGAGAAACAGTCACAGCTGACAGAGTTTCATGCTCAAGAGCTGGAGGGAGGTTGACAGAGCCTCACTTTCTAGATATTGCATGTTGCATCAATAGTTCCTTGTTGTCAAATGAGAAAGATATTTTGCCACTTATTATTATCAATTTCTTCTTGACTTTATAATGTTTCAGAATTTTCTTTTCACTGTCCCCAACCTTTCCTTCAGATGAGAATCTTTCTTGTATCTAGAATGAGTGATATGAGAATCTTTCTTCTCCACGCTTCTGGTTGTATAATCAGTTCCTATTTTTTCATCTGTTTTCAAATGGCAATACCGACGCCTGCACGTATCTTTATTCCTGTTTTCCCCTTCAAGATCTGTTCTGATTTTTTCTAAAACGTCAGTACCCACCATCCAGAGGTTACCAATAACTGTAGTACTTCCATCCAGCTACCTACCTGCTTATTTTTGCAACACGAACCTAATAAAGTCCTTGGTTTTAGCCCTCTATGAATGTATGTTTATAGTGGTGTGGTTTTGATTAAATAGATCAGAAAGAATGCGATAAAAGTGCAAAGAACAAGAAAAAATGAATTAACAACTGACAACCCTAAATTGCCTGATGCTAACATCTGAGATCCTAGTTTTGATGAGTTCGTGTCAGTGTATGTGCTGTTGTTCAAGGGATTCAGGGAGCAGTCTGACCATATGCCGCCTATAGTTCTGGTAAACATGTCTACCATTGCAAATTTCTTGAATTTCTGTTGCTAGTTACTTTGGTCCAGGCACTTAGAAATAACAGGTTGTCTTTTTTTTTTTTTGAGGGGGGTGGTGGTGGGGGGAGGGGGAGTAACAGGTTGTCTGGTTTGATAACTTTTGTGCTCATTTTGTTTTTTGAGAATCTTTTCTGCAATATCATGATAGAAAATTTCAGAATATTAGAATGGTGTTGCTTTGAGCTTTTTGTAATGCTCACGTAATATTGTATTGTATATGTGAGTGGTTTTTTTAGAATAGGGGCACATATACTTATTATCATGTTGGTTTCCTTTAGATGCTAATCGCTGCTATCCGACAATATCTTTTCAGTACCCACTACATACACTCACGACTACTGGATGCCCACGGGAAATGTACTACTTGTTAAATTAAAGCCATGCTGATGACACCTTTCTCTGCCCACACTTTTGTTGACCTATTTTACCTTATGTTAGTTGTAGTTTAGTCAACACAGTTTTATGATCCGTTTGCTTCTATTTCTCCGAGAAGATTACAAAGCTCTGCATGTTTTCCTCGTTCATTTTCAAAAACTAGAGAAGGAAAACAATGTATATAAGGGTATCTAACTAGACATTAGAAGCATGGCAACGTCCCTGGCTTCTGCATTTCATGGTTGATAACCGTCACTCATTCCTTTGCCAACAATTTTAGGCTAAGGGTGGCTATTTGGCAGTAGCTGTAAGCCGGTAATCTAGATCTTTCAGCATGATAACCACAGACGTTGTGAACTTGGAACCATACGGGAGGTAATGTCGACCATTGCCATTATTTATAGGCTAAAAAGGTGACTACAAAATGCTTTCTAGTACTTCATCAGGTCGTTTAGATCCACCCTTCAAGATGTTTTCTTTAAGAAAAGCCACTTCCATAATACATTAGACCTGAAAAAAAAAATGCCGATCACATAAACCACATCAAAAAGCTCTTCACCTCAAAACCAGTGAGAGCACCAAGAGGTGAGCTTGGTTGAGATCGAGTGAAAGATAGCTAGGCATAGAAAGCGTACATTATGAGAGTGGACACCCCTATAAAAAATCCATGGCAAAGCACACGGTTTGTAATGTCGTCAAAAGAGGGTGGGATCCCCATTAAGGCAACCCACATCAATAGAAGGAGCAACATCAAACTAGCATCACAAACATGAGCCATCATCATTAGACAAGAGTAGTGATCATGGAACCCTGGAGTTGACGTACATCATCTCATTGACCTTATCATCAATAGAGTTAATTACCACATTGGAGTTTGTTCTTCTGCATTTGGGGATGGCAAAGAGTCTGGGAGCAGAATTAACCTTGAGGACAGAAGAGGGATCACCTAGTGTAACCACAAGACAAACAAGAGTAAGTTTAGTAGATGTCTGAAATGTTTCAAAAAAAAAAAGTAGATGCCTGAAATGATGTTGTTGTATGGATGGGCTTTGTTCTCAAAATATCTACAAATTCTTTCAATCCACTTGTTCCATATAATATTAGTAGAAACAAAGGTCAAGTAGACCTTAAATAATGTCCAAACAAACTTCCTTATTATTTAAAATATAAATAATATGATCATATAGTGTGTGAATGGAAGATTTTGTCATCATAAAAAACCCAAATGAATCAGAATAATAGAAAGTTTGCTCTAGATCATCTGAGGTTTGCCTAAAATGCAAGCATATAAAAGGTCCATGCCACCCACGTTTATGCCAATTATCTCCAGGAAGAAGCTTTTTGTGTCCTTTGAGTCCAAGGAGGATGTGGTCTTACCTGAGCATTTGTTATTTTGAAAAAGAATTCCATAGCAAGATTTTTGTTCAACATGTAAATACAATTGATAGAATTATTAACCTTATATGAGTCAATGTCAAGGCAATGAATCTAATACCAATTAGAAGGTCAAGTAAGATAATCAATCAAAATAGGAATTTGTCTTTTAATCCCAAAGAATTGAGAATATGCTTGAGATGTTGTTACAAAATATTGTTACAGTTAGGTGTAAACAATTTATAAGCATAATTAGTGTAACACTTTTAATTTTGGTGGTATGTGTGTGTTTAATTTATATTTATTGAGCTAACCGAACTAAACCAAGGGTTGAATCAGAAATAAATTCTAGCCAATTCGAAGGAGTTGTGATGGCATCTTCAATAAAGTGTAGCCCTTCAAGAAGATATTGCCAAAAAACAACAATTTTGAATTCTTGATTTGAGCACAAGGAAGTTTGGTTTTATTGTATTTCTTTTGAACATAATGCAACCAGGCCTAAGGATCTATAATTATTGCAATGACCTTGTTAAACATGGAGTTTGAATGTAAACATAACTTGATCTATAATTATTGCAATGACCTTGTTAAACATGGAGTTTGAATGTAAACATATAAGAGTCGTGATAGAATGCCATTTTCAAAAGGACCTTGTTAGGACTGTCAATGGATCGGGTTTTGGAGACTTGATGTGTTACAACCTCAATTTTACTTATGTTTTCATAATTGAAATATATTGATTTTATGAATTTGGACTTAATTGAAAAGGTTATGTGTTTTGCTTCAAAGGATGGAATTCTTTGTAAATATCCCTTTGGATAGGAATTTCGTGATTCCTATTATTAGATTAATCCATTAATGGATATAAAAGAAAAGAAAAGAGGAAAAGTTCAAATAATGGAAAAAGATAAATAGATAAAAAGGAATTCATGCATAAATACACAATAATAAATTTTGATATGACATGTTAGATAATTAAAAGGATAATTATCTTGTTATTCTTGGAAACAGAATGTTTGACACTCTAAATAACATTATCTCGACTTAACCTTCGAATGTTTGAAAATAGTAATAAGAAAGATAATTCTAGAAGATAGAATTAAAGGACATTCCATGATATAATTATTTTTATTAGATGATTAATGGAATAAGATTGATATATATAAAAGGCATCTCAATTAAATGAATATGACTTGAGAAAGATTTTGATGACCTGCCATAGAATGATGATAATTGGCGTAAGAATTATATTAAGGAATTACGATATGGATGTACCTTCTTTTGACCTTTGGATCGACACCTTTTATCCTAAGAAAAGGAAGAAGGGATATAATTTAAGTTTTTGCCTTTTTATTCTTTGGCAATCACGTATGGAAATACGTTTCCATCTTGGATAGTTGGTGACTCACGTTGGTTTTCTTTCGAGAATATATGAGGAAGGTTTCCTCTTCTAGACCATGGAGTTTTTCTCTCTCCCATCTGTGAGTGTTTAAGGAAGGATCTTGGCTCTCCCCAATTACCCTCATCCTCCCTTCATCGGGACACTTAGGGTTATTATTAGAGCAAGTATATATATAAGGACTCGGGGCCTCGTCTCCAAGATGGCACCCTCCACCATCGTCTTTCATGGCCTCTACCATAGGTCAGATGGAGGTTTCCCGAAGGGATGTAGTGCTCCACCATGCTAGGAGTATATAAAAGACGTTGCTGTTCTACTCACCTGATCCATGGCTGAGAAGCAGCCGCTACACCAAACCACCGACAGAAACATAGGGCGAGTGGGATGGAGGAAGCCGCATGTGAAGCCTCACCAGAGTAGGCTTGGGCGGAGGTGCCTTGCTCTCTAGAGAATAGGCTGATGCGAGAAGGGGAGACCAGGCTGTTAGCACCCACGGTCAATCCCAGCCAACCGGAGAGGCGCAAGGTTACGACCCCGCTCTTGGACCTGCCAGCACGAAGGAGGTTTTCCCTTGCAACCACATCTCTAGGGCGGAGGTGAGAGTATACATGGACGAGGTAGCAGGACCACACCTTGTGTGTGGCTACCCGATGTGGGCGGCAGGTAAGGCAGCCGTCGACGACGCGTCGTGACCTACGCGGAGGACCGGTGTTGGCGATGTACGAAGGTGACGAAGATGGTGCTTTGACAAGAGGTCACGCAGAGCAGCGGCGACAAGGAAGGGGCGGCAGTTTTACTAGGCCGGATTCGTGCCAAGACACTGTGGCTAGAGCGGCCGAGTTTTCTTCAGAGGTTTGGCTGGGGGAGACAAAGCTCCTCCTCGGCGTCTGCAGTGTGCCCTTGTGCACAACTGATGAAGGAAAACCAATGGAGGTGGAACCAACCTGCAAGTAAGGTGGACTTCAGTCTGCGTCGACGTCCGTGCGATGCGGCTTACGCGCGCAGGAACTTGGAGGCGTTGTCAGCGCTGCTACGCGTGCGACAACCCAACACAACGGGAGGTTAGGGATGGCTAATAGCCATGGGACAATAATGCCCCTTGACACGTAGTAGCATGAGTCACCACCAGAGGGACAAAAAGGTATTTTCATTATAAACTAACCTGATTCATGGAAATAGATAAAAGGGAGTTAGTTGCTTACCTGGCGCTTGGTGATTGGTCCAAACATGCTAATCTTGCAAAAATAATAACTAATAATGGGTAACTCGGATTGCAACATATAATATATGAAAATTTATCAAAAAAATGAGAGGAACCCAATTAAAATAGTTTCAGAATCCGAATATGCTTCTGGTTCTAAAAGTGTACATGGTTTGATTAGAATAAATGGGAAACCTAGATTTGCCTTAATTTGATGCTTAATAGGTTCATTTATGCCTGATCTAAACATGTATAATGAAGAAATCCCTGATAATTATGGATAATAGATGATTCCATTTTAGTAAGCTTATATATGTTGATTTAGGGTGTTATAATCAATGTCAACATATTGCTATGATCTAACGCTTATAATATGATCTAGGTATCACGAATAACCTAATATGCTTGGCATGATGATTAGGGTTTCACCTAATATGCATAATGTATTTGGAAATCTTAGAAACCATAATATGATCATATTAGGGTTTGTAATCCCTAACTTATAGTCCAAACAAAAGATAGTCCTAAACCCTAGTTTAGGAGCGCATTTAGATCTAAATAATGTAATATGAATACATGGTGACACATATGTAGTATGTATATTTCAGATTAAATGCTTTATTGCTTGGATGTTTGGATACACTCGTAAAGTACATGATGTTCTGCATGGTTTCTGCAATGGCATAAGGTATGTGGTTATGCTTATGAATAATCGCTCTAGTTTCACGACGATTCCCGAAGTTTTAATCGGTTGCTTGAAAATAACTGTTGGATGCTTATTTATTTCATGCAACTATAAAGTGACTAGGATTATCACTATAAATGTGCGTATATAACTAACTAGATCCGGGTCCACCTCTATTGCTTTGAAAAGGCTAAGAAAAAAGGGGTAATCCTAGAGCAAGGTCTAGGTTACCAAGAGTTAGAAACTGGGCTACCTACGTGTAGTTGCCATGAGACTCATTAGCCTGTCATGAGTTAAGGAGTGGTATACTTACGAGTAGTGCCATGTGACTCAACCCTAGAAATTGGTTCACTTATAGGTGGATCATGAGGGGTTTAATGGGGACAACATAGAGGATAGGGTACCCTTAGATTGCGGAGTTATATTTAAAATATAATCTTGATTGTTAAATGATTAATTGAAGATTACATTGTTATCATAGTTGCACGTTTATTGTTTCCCCCACATATCAACTTCGGCTGACCGACGTTTTGTTTGTCGGCATTTTAGGAATAAGCCAAAGGGACAAATAGTAAATCGTCACATTGTGAAATACATGAACAAAAATACAAGGAGGATTAGTTAGCGTAGAATCCTTAAGTGGATAGAAGTTAGAAATCCAAAATTTTGAAAGGTATGCAAACTTTATTTTTTTCTTACAGCTTTTCAGTATAGTATGTTAAAATTTGATAATTATTCTTGGTTAGTTGCCGAACCTTTGATCCGGAAGTTATGGGTGCGGCTTCGACCTCTCGGTCTCCCTTAATTGGGGGTTATCGGGAGGTGGGGTCGTAACATGATGTGACCCAAATGTTATTAGGTCCAGACCCTACGTAACCTAAAAAATTGGATATTAAGATCCAAAAGTTGCCCAACCCATTTTGATCTGACCCAAAAGGTTGGATCCAACTAAACCCAATTAGACCCTCAGACATTGACTAGAGGTGGCAGAAGAAGTTGATGGGATGTGGCAACATGTCGTCCCTGAACCTTAGGATGGTAAAGGTAGTGCATCCCAACCATGAGTTCCATGAGGGGGAAAGGGATGGCATAGAAAACAAATGCAGTGAGTAGGCAAAACATGCTACTTTGCTATGTCGAATGTTGTAGAGCCACTTTGTTATGCCAATGGCCTAGGAGAGGTAGTTGATGACACATAATCATATGACCTTGCATCGTCGCATGCTCCAAACAAGTGGGTTGGTGTCAAGCATGTGTTGCATGACCTCTGGACCCAGTGGTGGCTCAGATAGCGACAATCCTCATTGTGATGTGGCAGAGCTAGTTATGTTGTGTTGGCCTCAACAGGTAAATGTAGTGCATACACGAGAGCATGTTTGAGCATAAATGAGTCATAGGATTGAATGAGTGTTATTTGTGTAGGGCATGTGAAGAAGATGAAGAGCTCGATCTCATCCATCTTCTTCTCCCATCATGGGTGTACTAGAGTGAGAGGGTAGGAGTTGAGATATACTTGGTTGGTGTCGAGTGTCGAGAGATGGATGTGGGATTTCTCGATATGGACATCATGTTTCTCTTTCCCATCATACCGGACATTTTTGAAGATGAGGATGATGAAGGGGTCAAACACCTTCCTTGCATACTACTCGTTCCACCTCAAATTGTGCTTGCTCCATTGATACTGATAGATTTCAATGGAAGGAGGTTGGTGGCACCCAGATGGCATGCCAGAAGAAAAACCAGACACAATTAGGAGGATAATTTCCATCATTGCACCAAATCATTGATAGTAATTACAGTAGGGATATTTTGGAGAACCTTGGATATGCTTTGTAGTTTAAGTGCTGTCCTCCTCCAATGACGTTTCCAATGCTTTTGGTTGTAGCTATAAATTGGGATTCAATTGTTAGCAACTTGCACCACAGTAACGTAGGTGAACCACCTAATATTTTACATAGGGGTATATTTAGGGAAGTGGGCATAGGCTTAGGCTTAATCTTAGACTTTGACATTGTGATATAGCTAAAGTACACTGGAAGAATGCAAGGCAGAGGCCATGGTAGAAACTATGGTTGTGGGATCATTGGCGCCTCAAAACGGTCACCCACTTCCTGATGGATCGAAGACACATGTGTCTTCACATGCCTCACTATGTTGCCTCCATCATCGACGATGATTAATGATGAAAATCAAGTCAGGTCAGATTGGGTCCTGACTCGTAAAGTGAGTTGTGCGTCTAATTCGGGTCCTAAACGGGGTTTGTACTACAAATTTTATGCAATCCCTAAATTTTGAAATATTTGATTGTAGAATTGTTTATAAGACATGCCAAAAATGTTATGTAATATCAATATTTATAAATATTAACAAAATCCACTGAAAGCTACATTTTGAGTCATTTCATGTTACTCTCGGGTTGAACGGGTCAGGTTCGGGTTATTTGGGTCCCTACAAACTAAAATTTGCACATGTGATTGAATATTAGTTTGAAACTAAATTATCATTTTTAGGTTTAATTCGGGTCGGTAGGGTTGGTTCATTCGGGTCGAGTCTAAGATTGCCAACCCTAATGGTGATGACCAGAAATAGGTCAAACAACTCCACTACGACGAAAATGAGGTCTCCATTCCTTGTCGAGGTAGTAGATCTAGAACCAGTACTATCAAACAGTGTTAGCCTGGTGGTCTAGAACACCTAATTTCTGAGATGTTCCTTGATGGATAGATCCATCTCGCTCCACCCAGCGACAACCACTTGGTGTAAGTGAAGTGAAGGTCCTACATAGAGATGAAGGTGAGCCACAAGTACTAGAGCCTAGGGGAAAGCTCTTCTGTTGTAACATACCCAAATATGGGTACTTAGCATTAAATATATTTACAAGAATTATTGGAACCAATTAACATAAGTACAAATATTCTTTATGTAAAAATTATAAGGAGGAAAAAGTTAAAAAATTCCGATAGTAAGGTTTGATGCATAAATACACCAAATTACAGTGGTCCAATTTGACACTCTAAAATAGATCTAGAGACATAATACAAAAGAAATTTAATTAATAAGACATGTTGTGTCATAATTGACTAATTAAGTGGAATAAATACCCTAATTAAGTAATTTATAACCAGTAGTGAAATGTGATACAAAATATTTTCAAAATGCAAAACTAGAATTAGCCTATGTCCCAAAATTAGGGTCAATCAGATGTTGTTTACCCCACTCCTTTAATTAATGACATTCAAATACATTAATACATAACAATGTAAATGACATTTAATATAAAACATAAGGTTAGAAATTCTCTTAACCCTATAACGTCTTCAACTCTATTCCGATCCTACATCCGCACGTCCCTCATGATTGGTTGCGACTTCAACAACGGTTGGGGTTGTTGTTTCTTCTTACCTCTCTCTCTCTCCGATGCAACACCTTCCATCTTTGCTCCCAGTAAGCGTGACCACCCTCTTCCTCTCCTCCTTTACTATATTTCCATATCTCCTCACCAGTCGAAATCAGTTTTCCCTAACCCTTGCACCTAGTGCGGCAGTAGCTAAACGACTGGGATAGCCGCTGCCTCACTGCACCTTCCTCCTTCTCTTCTTCTTCACCCCCTCATTTCCTCCTACCTTATTTGTCCTTTTTTGTACTCTTCTTCCTTCTCTCCTATCCACACATCCCTAGCTGCCCATCTCCTCTTCCCTCGTACCTATGTCTATGACTAACAAAGAGAAGCATCAGCTACCAGTACATCACCGGTGGAAGCATTGCGTTGTAGGTTGCAAATCACCATGATCCTGCTCGATCGCGATCGCCAAAGGTGTTTCCACTCCTTGCTTCTCCTCTACCTGTGCTCAATAGGCTTGGCATGCATCAAGGATGTTCTTGCAACTTTCTACAATAGCTAATAGATAGAAGACAAACAGTGCACAACAACGATGGTCCTGCCTTCCCTCCTCATCACACCTTCCATGGACAGGATTTGGCACTACTTGTTCATCATCAATGATCCTTTTCTCATGCATTCAACCTTCATGTGCCTGCACTAGCTGATGACGAGCTCGATTACCCCCACCACCAACTGAGTTCTTGGAGTAGAAAACTCCCTTATCCAAACCCATAGGTCCTGGGAAAGTCGACATGCATCCTCCTTCTTAAGCTAGTACTGGAATCTTCATAGAGATGTTTCCATGACACCAACGACTTCAACAACCTCTGAAATGACATCAACCATGAAGACAGATGATTCACCAAAAACTACAAGTCATAATCCCAACCTTGACCTCTCTATCTGATCCCTTCTTCTTCTCCTCCTCTTGTTACTGACATGCAATGGTGCAAACACCACCTATGACCCTAGAGCTAGAATGCATCGACTGAGAGCCATCCATCAACCCACCACCACCATGGGAACTAGCTCTATCCTCCCTATCCACCTTCTCCTTACCCTCTTTAATTCACGCTTGCCTAGTTGATTCCCAACAAAGCCAAGCAACATTGAGCTTTTCCTAGTAATGCCATGGTCCTCATCAGAGACTTACTCCTGATCAGAAGCATATGGACCAATCACTAGCACTTGTCCATCCTTCTAGACAGGTCCCTCGTATCTCCCCAACCTCTACACACCCTACAATAGTAGATGTAACTTTATTATGGATCGATGTTTGTTCATTGGTTCCATGAATCTCAAGCTTAGGATGATCTGATGAAGATTCATAATGCATGCAGTTATTAGGTCATAACCTTGTTCCCTATAGTTTTATCTTTAAAAGATATGCGAATGATACTAGTAACTATGCTAATGCATTCATACCTAGGGTGGGCATACACTCATAGCAATTATCTAAGATAACTAGTCATCTAATCAATATGATAATATAATGTATGCTAGTTGTGGTGTTCACTATAGCTTGTAAAGTGATGATTAGGGGTGAGCAAATAACGGTCCAGACCGCAAAACCGGACCGGACCGCTCAATTCGGTCCGGTTCGGTCCGGTCCATTTCGATTTCGGTTCGATCCGCGGTCCGGGAATTTCAATAAATTCGGTCTTCGGTCTGGTCCGGTCCGGTCCGCGGTCAAAACAGTTCGGTCCCGGTCCGGTCTGACCACCAAACGGTCCGGTCTACGGTCCAAAAATTATTGATATTCGGTCCTCGGTCCGATCCGGTCCGGTTTTGGACCGATGCATGTAGGGGTGAGCAAATAACGGTCCAGACCGCAAAAACGGACCAGACCGCTCAATTCGGTCCGGTCCATTTCGATTTCGGTCCGGTCCGCGGTCCGGGAATTTCAATAAATTCGGTCTTCGGTCCGGTCCGGTCCGCAGTCAAAACGGTCCGGTCCCGGTCCGGTCTGACCACCAAACGGTCCGGTCTACGGTCCAAAAATTATTGATATTCGGTCCTCGGTCCGGTCCGGTTCGGTCCGGTTTTGGACCGATGCTCACCCCTAGTGATGATTAATGAGGTATAATCAATATGCTTCAAGATCCTAGTCATATTAGTATTATCACATCTAACGAATCATTAGTAATATACATATGTGTATATGTTAGATGTAATTATATGGAAACTGTAACAAACAAACTAACCTTATTAGTAGGTGTTTACATGAATATTCAATGTACCTATCTATGTTAAGAAATTGTATATATATATATATATTCCCTTTCATGCATATATATTAGCAATAATTACATGAATGCATATACATGATTGGGATCTAAACAATGGTATATTAGTCTTTATTTATACATAAATATAAGTATATTAGATTTAGACCCTAGAAACATCTAGTAAGAGTACTTTAATCAATAGTATCCCATGAGACATCTATAATGTACTCTGATTGGCTAAAGTTGAGTTATATGTTATTTATAGAGAATATGACTTAAGACCTAAATGAGAGGAATGCATATTATTAACTACACATATATATAACATAGACATAATTTAACTTATGACTAAAGATGGATCTTGGAACTAAAATAGACATCCAATGGATCAAATATTCGCTCGATAAGATTAATAACCCTAATGTGACATTAGTGATTGGGACTAGAATAAGAACAATATGAAAATCTATAATAGAATGTACACATTTGTTCATGTAGTTGATCTAATGCACATAATGTGTTCCTAAGGATGAATAATCGACTTTGGAGACCAATTATGCCTATTGAACTAATCATTAACCATGAAGATAAGGTATGCACTCCTCCCTATTTAGATTTTGGTATGATTTGACTTAAATCTTACAATGAGGCACCTTTTGAATATTGTCTCCTTTTATTCTACCATGTTGCCGATTCTTCATTTCCTGACATGGAATCATTTGATTCAACAATACTTGATGAATACCTTGTTGCCTTGGGTTTATGACCCCAACCGCTTTGTTGTTTGTACTTGGTAATGTGAATGGTGAATTCTTACTATCTTGCCACTCTATTTATGCATGTTAATTAATTTGACTAGATAACTATTGTAGATGCCTATGTGTAACCATTAGGGCGTGCTTTTCTGCCTGGGGTATGTTTTTCCACCTTGATATATCCAGAGGCATGCTTTTCTACCTAGGGTGTGCTTTTCCACCTATTTTACTTAGGCTAATGACTCAGTGATATCATGGCCCTACTATAGTTACTTTAATCAATATATATTTGCATG
The DNA here is from genome assembly GCA_963693085.1 of Alisma plantago-aquatica. Taxonomy (NCBI): domain Eukaryota; kingdom Viridiplantae; phylum Streptophyta; class Magnoliopsida; order Alismatales; family Alismataceae; genus Alisma; species Alisma plantago-aquatica. The sequence goes on from OY856414.1 coordinate 508,699,925, forward strand.
TGAATGATTATGATTGTTGTGATATTGTGAATGGTTAATGACAAGATGTATTATCTCAATTGTTTATTTAAATGCCTCATTCTTTTGGAATTCATTTTTTTGATATATCTCTTGTAGGAACTTACTTATCTTTTGATTATCAACCTTTTTATGGGAACATCTCTTTTGCTCTTTTAACCCATTGAAATGCAAAAAATACTATTGAATGTACATATTCATCTTTTGCTTATACATATCTCATTTCCCTATTTTTCCTGGGTGTTCCCTCCACCCATGTGTAGGTGCTTTATAATGCATAGACTCATGATGAATGTGAGCTCATTGGTGAACATTAGGACAACTTGAGATAGACTTGTTACTGTTGGATCTAGGGCTCTAGAGGGGTGGGTGGGTGAATAGAGCTTCAAAACTTACACAAGAATAGTTAGACATTCAAATTAAATCAAGTTAAACCAAAAGATAAATGTGAATTTGAAGTCTTATCTTAACAAGCACATCAAGGATGAGAGCGATTAAAAAAAATGCACAACCCTAGCCTCCTAGGGTTTGCAGTGATCAACTTGGCGATCGTCCTCCCAGCTTCGCGGAGGGGGGGATCCCCTTCTCCTCAGTGCCCACTTTGATGGATGCTAAGACCCAACCGCCGGCCTGAGGTACCCCGCAAAGCTTGGAACCAGGTTCTCAGTGGATCAGATGCATTCAAGGAACATGATTTTGATTCGCCGAAGAAGAATGATGGAAAGAGATTCGTCAGCATAGACGATTACACTTATGAAGCCATGGAAAAGTCTTAGGAGCATACTGCTATCCTCTACATCATGGGCAAGTGTCTGTACTATCATCATATTCTGGCTTGGATAAAGAGGGTATGGAAGCCTAGAGATGACTTTGACCTCTTTTCTAAACCTAAAAAGTTCTTCCTTCTACTCTTTAACTGTGCCGAGGATAAGAAGAACATCATAAATGTAGGCCCTATGTGGTTCGACAGCAGGCTTGTGGTTGTGAAAGACTACAAAATGAGTGATGATCTCAAGAAGAATTTCTTCAGTTCAATCTCGGTCTGGATTAGTATACCCAACATGGGTAGGAACTGGTCCCCTCGGGCCATTGTCATTGTTGCGAGTGGCATTGGGAAATTGTTGCGCATCGAATACAAGATAATAGAACAAGAGCCATTGGGTGAAGCTCGAGCTCTTGTGGAACTTGATGTGGATGAGGAACCTCCTACTAAAATCTGGGTCAACATGCCCAATCAAGACCCCACTGTAGTTGCCATTAATTACGAGCATGTTCCCAAAGGATGCTCAAATTGTAGGGTTTTTGGTCATGACAATAATGACTGTCCTTTGTGTTGGATCTAAGGGCTCTAGAGGGGGGGTGAATAGAGCTACAAAATTTCTCACAAAACAGATTAGACCTTCAAATTATACCAATTATGAGTAAAAGCTTAATGGCAATTTGAAGCCTATCTAACAAGCATAGCAAGGATGAGAGAGATTGATAGCAAGCACTTGACAAAGGAATGTAGAGTGGTTTCACACTTCAAACTAGAAATGAGTCAGTCCACCAGCTAGAGAGGTCAACCTCTAGGATTTTGCAAGTTCTTTTCTCTATTATATCACCACAAAGATTTACAACAATAGATCACCAAAGGACTTACCCATCCAACCACAAGGAGATCTCCACCTTAACAAGGAACTTACCCACTTAGCTTGAATCTTCAGCCTTCACCTAGGTCTTACCCATTCAAGCTCAAGTATTCCACCTTGAAGGACTTTGCTTCTCCTCTTGGATCTTCAGCCTTTGCCTTCTCCTTCACTTAGAGAAGATCACAACCTCTTAATCAACCTTGAAGAGGACCGACTACAACTCCATCTTCGCTCGATGGAGCTTGCTTCAACTTTTCTTCATGAAAGAAGGGGATAGGTGTAACATCCCTGACCTGGGTTATGCTTTAACCCTGGATGTTTTGTTTAAGAAAGATAATTATATGCTTGCTCTTATCTTTTGAGAAGTAATTAAGGCTTAATAGGAACTTACATTTCAATTTTAGTTCATTTTGAATAATGTTGAAAATAATATTTTGCTTATTTTGGACTAAAGTGCACTTTATCCAAGTTGAGGGGTTAATTTGCAAATGTTGCATGATAAAATGTTCCTCAAGTGTTGAAGCATCATGAGAATGAAAATGATGTAGAGGTATGACTAGTGAAAGCCTGAGTATCAAGAAAGAGATGATTAAGCAATGCTCGTGCATTAATACCTAGTTTTGGTGTAATGTGCAATTTACCCAAAACTTAGGGTTCAATATGCAAATTACCTCTTCCAGAGAGTCCCTAATATTTATTGGCATCATGTAGAGCAAAGAAAATGAGAGGGGTGTCTCATTTGTATCACTTTGAAGGAGAGAGAATCTTGATATTAAAATAATCAAGATTTAAGCATAATTGAAATTTTGATTCAATTTAATGCAAAGATAAATATATTAATTGAAGTGCCCTTCAACCAAAATTGTGTTGGTTGAAAATCCATATACGTGGACGTCCTTTTGCCTTGAAAAGGCAACAAATATCTCAAGTGAGTGGAGAGCCCACTCACATTAATAAAAGGAAAAGAATTATACACTAACTTTAGGATATTATTATTATAAGGGTTAAGGTGTTTAATTTGTTTTCCTTTAATTCATGGATAATTGAGAGGAATAAGAGACAAGGAAGATGGCCTCGTATCCAAGGAAGAGGAGGGGGCAAGTGGCAAGGAAATGGAAGGATTATCCCCTACTTTCTCTCTCTTAAATGAATTTTCAATAAAATGCATATATACTCATTTATCTACAGCTTGAATGGGTAATTTCGAAGCCACTTTCACCTTAGATAAGCTCCATGGAGCTTAGGAGCAACACGAGGACGACCCCCCAACCTGTAGATAAGCTCCATGGCCTTCTTTCACCTTGATTTCATGGTAGAAAACACAAATCAATGCTTGATTTCTTCTTTTCTCCACTCAATCTTCAACTCTAGCCAATCTTTTCACTCAAAAGTTTGAGGACGAGCCTTGGGATAGTTGAAGGAGTTTCTTTGACCATTTTTGACGTGATTTTGGAGCTTTGAATCTCATTTGAAGGCGGGTTATATAACTTGAACCCTTAATCATTGTTATTGAATTCAATTCTTCAATTCATTTGGTTCATTTGTTCTTCTTGAAATTCCCTTGATTAATTGATGAAACAACCATAAGAATGGCAGTAGATTTTGAAGGGTTGAAGCTTGATGCTGATGACATCATCTTAAGCAGGCATCTCAACAAAATTTAGTTGCAAACGATTTCAACAAAAATGGTCCAATCGGTTTCACCAAACCGTTTGGAGACCAAACGGTTTGTAAACTATTTGGAGGTTTGGGTTCCAAACCGTTTGGGCATGGTTGACCGAATGGGGGCATTGACCGTTTGAGGTCAGGTGTAGAACATGTTGGATGATGATCCAATGGATCCAATTGAGTGGTTCCACGAATGGACAATCCACAATTACAAACCCTAAATCGATTTGTTGAAGAATCCCAAAATTGATCCATTCGATTTCAAAACAATTTGGACTAAACGGTCTTGAGACCGTTTGAGTCCAAATAGTCTTGAAACCATTTGGGATCAAATGGTCTCAGGACCGTTTGGAGGTCAAAAGCTAAGGTGGATCATTTGGAGATTCAAGAGTCAATGATTGATGTACTTGAATAATTCAATTGATGAAGTAATCAATGGTGTAAACCCTGATCGATTGATTGAGGAATCTATCAAGTGAACCCTTTTGGTTTTGAGGCTGGCTTGGACCAAATGGTCTTGAGACCGTTTGAGTCCAAACGGTCTTGAAACCGTTTGAGTCCAAACGGTCTTGAAACCGTTTGGGGTCAAACGATCTCAGGACCGTTTGGAATCAAACGGTTTTCAAAATCGTTTGGTGTTGAAATGCCAAAATCGAATGGAGGTCAAAAGTGATCAAATCGTTTGGATATTTAAAGTGATGATTGATCCATTGATCCAATGGTTGATAATAATGATTATCAAAGATAGGTACAGTGGTTGAATCCCTAAAGTACCTAGATGATTAGTACCTTTAAAAAAATGATAAACCCTAAAAGTTTATGGAAGCAATAATTCAGTACACTATGTCAACCTTAGTTGTATGCACTTGATGGAAAGATTGATGTAAACCTAATTAAGGGTGATGACATGCGAAACCCTAATTTAGGGAAACATGATGAAAAACCCTAAATTAAGGGTATGCTTCATGAAACCCTAATTTGGGATGAACAGTAAACCCTAATTGGGAATAATTGAATATCAACCCTAATTATGGGTGATGGAATATGAAACCCTAATTGGGATGAATAGTAAACCCTAATTGTAGGATATTGAATGTGAAACCCTAATCTAGGGTGATGTGATGTGAAACCCTGATGCAATAATGTGATGTGAGACTATATTCTAGGGTGGTGTAATGTAAGGTTATATGAAACCCTAATCTTGGGCAATATGGTGATAAACCATAACCCTGATATGGGTAATGGGATGAGTATCCCCAATTGACATGAAATGGGAAACCCTAACCCTGGTGAGGGAATAGTGGTGTTACCCTTGAATGACAAGGAACTGAAATATGATTGATATATCTGTTATCATGTGTGCTAAACTTGCAGGTATCATGAGATGATGAACATAGCCAGGTATGAGCTATGATGCTTATTTATTGAAATTGTTTATTGGGCCTTGTGTGCCATAATATGCCTTGCTGCCTAGTAAGAGGTAACAAGAGAGTTAATGGGCCTCAAGTGTCATGAGAGATGCTTGTGTAGCAAGTATCATATTTACCTTGGTCAGATGACCTGAAGGTGATAGTTACCTGAAAAAGTGGTAACAATGCTCAATGATGAGCTAAGGGTTTGAATACCCAGATCCATATGATTATGGTATTGAAATTGTTGAGGGATGAGAATTCCCAGTATTGAAATGAGGGACTGAGATCCCAATATCTCATAAAGACTAAGAAATAATTGATGGAAATAGTACATGTTTCTTTGAGGCATTAGTCATAATAAGTTATGTTTGAAAAATTGGCTGATGCTAAAAGAATATGATAATGTACTTAATTAATCAAGTGAAATCTATTCATGTAGAGCTCTAGCCATAGATCCATCATCGTCAGCAGTTTGGTGATGGTGAAATAGGTTTTCCTATGGGAACTCCTGGAGGGCATACTTTTGAGTATGTGGGGGTTATGGGAATGAATATCCTTATGCCCTAATGGAGAAATTGATGTGAGGTAAACATTAAATCTCTCAATCCTTCATTATATATGCCGGGATAGATGTATCACTAATCTCCCGAATGCCGGGATGGATGTATCATTAATCTCCCAATGATCTTAATGCCAGATCGATGTGAGATATATATAACATCTCTCGATTGCGAAGAGAGTACAACATGCCACTGTAACTCTAATAGCGAAGTTTCCAGTATACCCTGGAAAGCTATTTAGCAGAGACACAAGATGTCCTGCATTTGGCCCTCACACTGACTGAGGAAGATGAGGTCATGGAACTCCGACTCTTCTATTGACCTATGTATGGTACCGATTTCTATTTCACAATAGTCGGTTGGAGTATGAGCAGTATACCTCATCTCCTCAGGGCTTAAATATGTTTGTAAAATGTAATCATCCGTGTAGTGTATTTTCTTAAGGTTGAAATACGAGAATCATTGGTTGATGTTACTTTGCATAGCATGTTCTAAATGGACAAATGTTATTTATGCTCTTCAATTCCTTATTGGATAAGTGACATGCTGCTCTATTAAGATATAGATAAAATGACTTGACTAAGGATAATGCTCTAATTTGTTTAGTCAATGATTTATCTGCTATTGAATACTTATGATTCTTTTTCTTAGTGTTATTCCATTAATTGCAATAATAATGTTTCTGGCAAAGAGTTATATCTCTCACTGGGGCAATTTTCAATTGTCTCACTCCCGTGGGATTCAACTTTTTAGGTAGATGCAGAAGGAGAAGCAAAAACCCTACAACAGGGGAAGAACAACATCAACAACAACAAGAACAACAGTGAATTCTTAGGTGGAGACACTGGCTGTCATGTCCTGAATATAGAGAGTCCTATGTGTCATCTCTGTACTCTCAGGTCCTAGGTGTCAGTAGTTAATTTAATATTGATCTGAGATTTTGGCTTGATGCCTCGAGATTTTTATCCTACCTATGTACAGTTTAACAGGGCATTTGATGTATGTAACTCTCGAGAAGAAATAGTAAAAGGGATGTACTAGTAAACCAGAATGTAATTGAATTACTTTGGATCTTGTTATAATAGTTTTCTTGTGTTTGGATCTCTTCGTAAAAAGTTTTAGTTTTTAGTGATTTTCAACAATTCTGCTGTTGATGAATTGCTTCCGCTTAAGTAAATCATGTTTTTATAAGTTGGATGCCACAATAGGGAAGTAGTGGAAGATTGAGAGATTTACATGCACAAAAGTGGATATCTCTTACAATAATCCTAACTCACTCACAAATCACGAAATGATGTGTAAACCAGAGAGAGAAAGGGACTCAAGGAGTAGGTTGTCACCCATCTTCTCATCTTATGGGAGATTGTTGGAGAAGATACTTAGCTCTGATACCACTTATTGGATCTAGGGGCTCTAGGGGGGGTGAATAGAGCTACAAAATTTCTCACAAAATAAATTAGACCTTCAAATTATATCAATTAGGAGCAAAAGCTTAATGGCAATTTGAAGTCCTATCTAACAAGCATAGCAAGGATGAGAGAGATTGATAGCAAGCACTTCATAAAGGGATGTAGAGTGAGTCCACACTTCAAACTAGAAGTGAATCAGTCCACTACCTAGAGAGGTCAACTTCTAGGACTTTGCAAGTGCTTTTCTCTATTATATCACAACAGAGATTTATAGAAATAGACCACCAAAGGACTTACCCATCCAACCACAAGGAGAGATCCACCTTAACAAGGAACTTACCCACTTAGCTTATATCTTCAGCCTTCACCTAGGTCTTACCCATTCAAGCTGAAGTCTTCCGCCTTGAAGGACTTTGCTTCTCCTCTTGGATCTTTAGCCTTTGCCTTCTCCTTCACCAAGAGAAGATCACCACCTCTTCATCAACCTTGAAGAGGACCAGCTACAATCCTTCTTCACTCGATGGATCTTACTTCAGCTTTTCTTCATGAAAGAAGGGGATAGGGAAGTAGTGGAAGATTGAGAGCTTTACATGCACAAAAGTGGAGCTCTCTTACAATAATCCTAACTCACTCAAAAATCATGAAATGATGTGTAAACCAGAGAGAGAAAGGGGATCAAGGGGTGGTAGCACACTCAACTATAGCAAGGACCTTGTATGTAGTGAATGAGCAAACTTGGAATGAACTCCAAGGGGTCCTATTTATATCTGGGGGTCCTCCTTTGAGTTGGGGAACACTTAGGGTCAAATTATAGCCATTTTTGCTCAAGGCAATAGATCTATTTTCATCCAAACAAGTTACCAACGATTAGAATCACTTTTTCTGTGTTTTTCGTACAGTACATTTGGTCAGTTTCAATAAAGGTAACTCAAACGATCGACTAAAAGACAAACACAATTTTCAAACTATCAGTTGAGTTTGTCCTGGGAAACTCGACCGATCAGTTAAAATCACATTTGGTCAGTAAGCCGGTCGGTGGATTAATGTGAATGCCTAACTCGACCGATGCACACATCAAAAAATTGATCCAAGAGATTGGTCGAGATTGAAACTCGATCTATCAACAATTTGTGATCAATTTTCAAATGTGGTTAAAAAGTGATTAAAACTTGGTACTAAGTGTCCCACATATTTTTCTCATCTTAGTTACAAGTAATATCATCAATACAAGTTATTACAAAACTCTTCTAAGGTCGTTTGAATGGATTTTCTAATTAGCACACTTGCATTGCATTTGACTTGAACTTTGACAAGCTAGGGCTTGTGTAAATTAATTCTTTTCATGTACCTAAAACCTGAGATCAATCTTGAATACACATATTAGATACATATGAATGGAATGGTTGAGTCATTATCAAAATATGGACAATGTATAACCTCTAGGTCAACACTTTGAAGAAGTTGACAGCTGACAATGAAGCCCATGCCACTGTCTCTTCTCGCGCTCCTATGCAAGTCTGGAAGGTGGTGTCAAATAAGAAGAAGAAGAGTACCAATGTTCAGGCCGATAAAGAAGTTATCCCAATCACTAATAGATACGAAGAACTAAACAACAAGGAAACATGTACTATTGATGAGTATGTTCTCATTATCGATGAACAAACTGTTGACACTGAGAAAGGTATAGAAGAGGTGTCTAACACCAAGTCACCATGCTCGAAGGACATCTAGGGATCCACTATGGGATCACATGATGCTAGCCAGAGTTCTAGTCCAGTAGATCAGACAGATAAGGAGAATGATGTAGACAAAGAGTATGGTGAGTTAAGCAGGACTCCTAAGTCCAGAAAGAACTAGACTACTAGAGTGAGCGGGTCTTTATACTAGTAGGGGTCATTAATGATCATCCTCATGACTAACGTCTGTGATTCTAGGAAACCACAGAAGAAGAGGGAGGTTAGAAGATCAATCTTAGAAGCCCAAGCTACACTAGATGTGCTCGTTGAAACCAAAATAAAAAACTTCATGAAACATACTTCCTCCAAGCTATTCCCTAACGGATGGAAATGGATTTCCAATCATGAAAAAGACCCGAATGGTCATATTTGTATTGGTTGGAATCCTAATTCTTGGGATATTCTTTGTCTAGATTCTGATGATCAACATGTCACCATGGAATGCACTAATAAAGGGGGACTTGTCATCACGGTTACTGCTATTTATGCCCACAATATTGCTCAACAACACACCTCTTTATGGTCAACCTTGGAGAGGATTAGTGCTACTATCTTTGAACCATGGTTGGTTATTGGAGATTTCAACAACATTAGGAGAAGGGAAGAGAAGGTAGGAGGATGAGAGGTACCAACTATAATACTCAGCTCCTTCAACACTACCATTGACAATTCTGGATTGACTGAACTGCCATCAATGGGCAATGAAATCTTTACTTGGCACAACACACAGGGTACGACCAAGAGAATAGCATGAAAATTGGATAGGGCCTTGGTTAATGATGCATGGCTAGACAAGTTTCTAGGCACCAAGTTGAAGCTGCTAACTTGTGAGTTTTCGGACCATTAGGCAATAAACATCAACCTGAAGATGCTCGCTAGGAAGAGGTAACTGTCTCATTTTCTAAATTTCTAGATGGACTGGCCTAGATGCAGGGATATTATTGCAAAAGCTTGGCTCACTCAACAAAATGGCAATCCTCTATTTTGTTTTGCTCAAAAACTTAAAGTAGTCAAGAGTGAACTCAAGCTATGGGTAAGAAATATGTCAATCTTAAAAATCTGATTACTAAAGAAAGATTAGAGATGGCGGATATCTCTACAATGCTCAGTCAAAACCCATTGGATTGTGATCTCATACAAGTAGAAAAGGTCACATATGATTGTATTTCTATTCTATCTAAAGCTGAAGAGCAGTGTTACTGGAAACATAGCAGGCTAGGTTGGATCTCCAATGGGGATCACAATACTAAACTATATCATTCTACTATCAAAAAATGAGATTCTATTAACTCCATTACTGAGTTTTTTGACACCAACGACAACAACTTGGTCGACGAAGACAATATTGCACATGAATCAATCAATTTCTTTGAAGGCTTGCACAACCAGAATCAAGAGGATTGTGACATCAATAATCTTGATCATGATTAAATCCAACAAGTGACAAATGAAGATAATGATTACCTTTACAAGCAGCCTAATATGCAAGAACTCAAAGATGTTATTTGGAGCATAGGGCCAAATAAAAGCCCTGGTCTAGATGGCTTCAATGGCTTCTTCTATAGAAGCATTTGGGAGTTAATTAAAGAAGATTTATTGCATGCAATTTCTTGGTTTTTTGTTGGTGGCAACATGGTCAGGCAAATCAACCATGTATTTCGGGCACTTATTTTGAAGAAGGATATTGTCTCTACTCCTACAGATTTGACGTGACAAATATCGCACTAACAAATTCACTCGGGGTTGAAGTCCCTAAGCTTTTACCAAAACCTTGTGCAATAATACCACCCGCAAGCGGACAAGTCTTATCGCAATATAGTTAAGGATCAAATCCCAATAGACAACATTTTTAAGAATCTTTGTTAATCGAATCTAGCTCAAGTAAGACTAATATTTAAATCGATTGATTTGGTTGAGATTAATTAAACTAAATGCAAGAAAGAGCAGAATTAAAGTTTGTTCAAGATTAATGATATGGAATCGCTGGGATGGTATCAGGTTTCACCACCACTGCACATGCAAACACATCCAAACACATAACATCCAGACAAGCATCTAACTATCCAAATGGAACTACTGCAAACCCTCCCGGAGGGATGTTTAGGCCCGCGTAAGCATCTCCTTAGGCATCAAATTTCTCGTCGCCATCCGGATCATGCATTTACGGTTCCGAAGATACAACATCCAACTAAGGCTGTGGTCCTCCCTGAGGGATGTTTAGACCACTGAAGCGTCACCGTGGGCTAGATGGCTCATCCCCTCATGGATCATACACTTACGACCTCAAGGAACCCCATTCAATTTCTAGTCTGAGAGTCAACCGTGCTAATCAACATACATGTAGGTGATGAAAAACTACTAGAGGGGGGGTGAATAGAGTTTTTGAATTATTTTAACAATTTTTTAACTCAAACAACCAATCACAAAAATATTGGACAAGGGGACAAGCATTTAGAGTGGTTCCTACCTTAGCAAATACTAAGGCAGTCAGTCCACTACCCGGTTGCTTACCCAACCGGGATTTGGAAAGAATTTAATTTTATTACCTCGCAAGGACTTTACATAAAATTACAATTATCTCCCTAAACCCTTCAAGCAGCCTTCACCTCGAAGTAATCGCACCAACCTTGAAGCAGCCTTCACCTAGAAGCAATTGCACCAACCTTGAAGCAGCCTTCCTCCTGAAGTAGCTTCCCGTTGCAATAACCTTCTTGAAATAGCTTCCCGTTGCGATAGCCTTCTTGAAGTAGCTTGAAGTCCACCTTCTCCTCCGAGAAGAACCTTCTCCAATCCGCAGCCTCCAACCCTAGGAGTAGCAAGGAGAATACAAAAGATACAAAGGAACAAGAAAGAAAACAGAAATTACAATACCACTTGTAGCTCAAGGCTTGATTTCCTATATCAAGCGTTTTGATCTCCTAACCAATGTATGTAGAAGTGTAAGTGTTGTGGATAGGAGATACTAGCCTATAGGACACGGAGTTGGAGCAATGGGAATGAATAGCCAATGTAGGAATTGCTCTATTGCTCAAAACAGATTGCCAATGAGTATTCAATCTCAAGTGTAGCACACATGTAGCTTAGGTGAGTTTAGGTGTCCTAAGGCATGTCCTATTTATAGGAATGACCTACAAGTGCTTAAGGACATTCTAGACACTTTCTAGGGGGTTCTTAGTGTTCAACTAGCCGTTATGTGTCCACTAATTGCATTTGCAACGGCTAGTTAATTTACCCTGAAAAGTGCAGACAGAACTTTTCTCGATCGACAATTTGTCGACCGAGAGTCCTTCTCGGTCGAAGATTTGTCGACCGAGGGACCTCCTGGAGCAAGTGTTTACAACGTTCATTTCCAACTCCCAACCACTTTGTCTGCTGGGTCTGACGGCTAGTAGGGTCTATTCTCGATCGAAGATTTTGTCGACCGAGAGTTTCTCGGTCGAAGATTTATCGACCGATATTTTCTCGATCGACGATTTGTCGACCGAGAATATTACTAACTCAATGTATTCATTTACTAAGTGTGTGTATCAATGTGCAATTGTGATACTATCTTGGGGAATGGCCTATCTAAGTGTTGTGAGTGGATAGGGAAGATCTAAACGCTTGATTTACATGATATCTAATTACTTGTACATTATATACTTGTACAAGCATTTACATTTGATTACAATCATGAAAATAAAGCGATTTTATCAAATTGTTTCTTCCAAGTCTTTGTTATCCACCACCTTATATGCTTGTTCCTGAAATACTCAAATAGCACGTTAAAACCACAAGAATGAAATGTTTGTCATTATCAAAACAAAAGGGATTATGCTAATGTCAATTTAGCCAACAGGTGATTAGTCTACAAGAAAACATCGACGATTAACAAGAAGATACAACATCTAACTAAGGTTGTGGTCCTCCCTGAGGGATGTTTAGACCACATAAGCATCACCGTAGGCTAGATGGCTCGTCCCCTCATGGATCATACACTTACGACCTCTAGGAACCCTATCAGATTTCTCATTAAGGGGTCTACCTCATTAATCGACATTCTATACTACAAAGAGAAGAACAAGATGAAAGCAAGTATGTAATCAATTACAAGCATATCGATTAGCAACGAAATGAAAAGTTATATACATTGCCTTGGAACATTAAATGAAAAGACATGGTTGCATGGGCAGCGGGGCTAGTCCCCGCACCCCAGCAAAAAGGAACTACTCGCTCATGATGTGAGAAATAAGAAGAATAAGAAAGAGAGAGGAATCTGCCATGAGCATGATGTAGAAGGTGGTCACAGATCGGTGAAGATGATGCGGTCTTCTATGTCGTGTCAGAGCAGATCTAGACGAAGAACGAGGGATGCCAAGACAGACCGGGCAATCTTTCTCACTCCTACTTCCTTCTCTTCTCGGCCTCCTTGAGTTGCAGAAGGAATGATAGGTGGATGGTGTGGAGGGCGACGTGGAGGATGAAGCTGATCGAACCTCACACTTGGGCAGCCTGTCGGTGTCCCTGGAACGATGCCAAATGAGGACCCTTGTAGTCCTATTTATAAGCATGGATGGGGTCTTCATGTTTTTGTCATGAATCCCGCCCCAAACGGTTTGGGGTCAAACAGTTTGATTGATCGGTTTGGAGCAAATGATCTTGGAGACTATTTGACATCCAAACAGTCTTGGCTTCCATCAGTTTGCTCCAAACGGTCTTGAGGATATATGACCATACGGTCTTGGAATCCCGACTTCATATGGTCTTGCAGACCGATTGAATGACCAAACAATCTTGAGAATGTCTGGCCTATCGATCTTGAGACCGTATGGCACCAATCGGTCTTGAAACCGTTAGTCGCCATACAGTTTCCTCTTGCTGGCTTCAAATGGTCTTCGGTGATCATACAGTCTTGAGGGCAAACGGTCTTGGGACCGAATGGTTCGAAATAGTCTCATGATCTCGGCGCTACTCGATCCCTCGTAGTCAAACAGTCTTGTGACCTCCAGCGATCAAATGGTCCTCGACTCCTGTCTTCCATGTGACCGATCGCTGATGGAATGATCTTTAGACCAGTGGCAAGCAGCCTGAGTGGGCACCGTGGCTGGTGCTAGGCGATGCTGGTAGCAGGCAGTTCTAGGGTTACAGAGGCTGAAGACGATGGAAGCGAGGGGTCCTTCATTCGGTCTTCAACAGATCGCTCAAATGATCTTGAAGAACGGTTGATATCAAATGGTTTTGAGATGAAGCTGTCCATATAGTCTTGAGACCGAATGGATGAAACTAATTGGTGAGATCGAATGGTGAGACCGTTTGGTCAGACCGATTGGTTAGAACCAAGGGTGAGTGAAAGGTGGGCCCCAGTTGATTGTTCAATCTCATCAAGACCTGCATCAAATCAACATAAATTCAGTAAAAATCATGATAATTGGACCAATTAAGTAATTTTGCATGTTTTGATATTTAGTAAATGAAATTGAATGCATTGAGTCGACTTTGACCCAATAAGGTAATTGAATTCCATGATGAATATGCATTCATCAAAATACCCCAAACTTAAACGTTGCTCGTCCTCGAGTAACACAAAATCTGAAACGGTCGCCAAATGAATACTTTCTGGTCATGTGATTGCCTCATCTTCACATCACGATTGTTTTCTTTCTGTTCAGTATGACTCAATATCTCAACCTCCTGAGACCACTAAACAAATCTTTCCATATCTTCATTCCTGAGTTCGCTTTCCAATATCACTTCCTCTCCACTTTTTCCAACAACGAGCATGTCAAAGAGTTTTGTAAGAGTCCAGAGATACTCGCAGAACAAAAAGTGTATATTTGATCTAACGCTGGTGTATTTCAAGGTGGTGGAGGCATTAATTGTGCCAATAGGTAGAAAATGGAATGAATGGAGGTATGGAAGGAAGAAATAAATCTCTCCTCTATTCGACTCGATATTTTTATTAAATAATTTACGATTTCATTTATTGCATTTTTTGTGCGAATCTCTCCTCTATTCGACTCGAGATTGCATTTCATTTTGTGTGTGCTTTGGCGTCTTTTCTTGGTGGTATGACCCTATATTTTTTTGTGAGGGGTATAGAAGAAGCGGATATAGAGGGAAGTGGCGTGCCACCCCGAACTTAGGGTTTGGCACTATTTTGTCTATTTTTGTTTCTTTTTTATGGATGGAGGGGTACGAAGATGATAGAAGAAGTGTAGAAGAGAGTTCAGATCAGAATGCAACTTGATTTACAATTCCGTGCACCAGGTCATTCTCTTTATCGTACTTTTCTCAGATAATGACTTGATGAGGATCCAGTGGGGATTCGATGTTCTTGTTCCACTAGTCAGTTAGGAAGCACAATGTGTTTTATTTCTATCAGTTTGACAGAACTTGTCATTTTTGCATAAAGATCATGATGTTAGGATTCATAAGCTTCACAAGATGATTTCAATCAAAAGGCTAGTTTTCAGAAAGTGGTCCTTTTGAGGATCTACTTCGAATAAGGAGGGTATAATGATTTGAAATGCATAAAGATTGAAACGGAAAAGTGTCAAAAATTCATCCAGTATATGTTCAAATTTCTTTGAAAGACTTTAAAAATTTGAAAATTTTATTTGAAATTTTTGAAAATTTTAGGTCAAAAAATGCAACGATGAAAGCTTAATCTGATTTAGATGGGTGAAGGTGGAAAGTAAGATACGTACCACCCACCCTCCACCTCGAACTTAGAAATTTGCTCATCTTGAGCAAACTCTAAATCTGAGATGGAGGGGAATTTTCATGTCGGTTGGACCACTAGATGTGGTTGCTTTCCAATCAGCGTATTTCCTCCATATGTAAATCTCAAACATAAAGACCATTCATAACTTAAAATAGCATCTTACGATGAAATTTTATTTGGTGTAAAATTATCTAAAAAGTAAAAACAAAATTAAAGAAATCCTAATTCGAAATCAAAACTAAACACGAAATTATTTATCAGGTTGCCACCCGACTAGCACCTTTGTTTTACATCGATGGCTCGACTTGATTCCTTCAACTTCTATGGTGGATTTATTGGAT
The DNA here is from genome assembly GCA_963693085.1 of Alisma plantago-aquatica. Classification (NCBI taxonomy): domain Eukaryota; kingdom Viridiplantae; phylum Streptophyta; class Magnoliopsida; order Alismatales; family Alismataceae; genus Alisma; species Alisma plantago-aquatica. Next base: position 508,715,403 of record OY856414.1, read on the forward strand.
TGGTGAGATCCATTATCGTTTCAGAGCCTGTATCAGCAGAGGTGAAGTATCTCTTCAATCGTTGACCATTTGCCACAAATTCACCCGTCTTTTCACTCCATAAAGAGAAAGCACCATGTGGGTAGGTGCTCTTAACGATAAAGGTCCTGACCAGTGAGAACGAAGTTTTCCTGGGAATATCCTCAATCTGGAATTGAACAGAAGAACTTATTCTCCCACTTGTATGTCTTTTCTTTTTAGATGGCCGTCATGCCAAAGTTTCGTACGTTCTTTATAGATTCGTGCATTCTCGTAGGCTGTCGTCTGGAGTTCTTTGAGCTCTTGGAGTTGCAGAATCCTGGCTTGGCCAACTTCCTTCATATCAAAATTAAGTTGTTTAATTGCCCACCATGCTTTGTGCTCAAGTTCAACAGGCAGGTGACAAACCTTTCCATATATTAATCTAAATGGTGTAGTTCCGAGGGGAGTTTTATAAGCAGTTCGATAGGCCCATAATGCGTCATTAATTTTTACTGCCCAATCTTTCCGATTGCGGCCAACAGTCTTTTCCAGAATAGCTTTCAATTGGCGGTTAGAAACTTCTACCTGCCCACTTATTTTTGGATGGTAGGGTGAGGCTACCTTGTGTGTTACACCATACTTTCTCAGTAAAGCTTCAAAGCTTATTTCAAGGAAATGAGACCCTCCATCAGATATCACAGTACGTGGGACTCCGAATCGGGGGAAAATGATATCTTTGAACAATTTGATGACATGTTTGGAGTTGCTAGTGACAGTTGGTATGGCTTCAACCCATTTTTAGACATAATCCACCATTACTAGGATGTAGGAAAATCCATGAGAATATGGGAATGAACCCATGTAGTCCACACCCCACACATCAACTATCTCAACTTCTTGGCACACGTTCAATGGCATCTCATCTCTTTTTATTATATTGCCTGATCTTTGACATTTGTCACATGATAAGACAAAGTCGTAGGAATCTTTGGATATGGTTGGCCAAAAGAATCAGTATTGCAAAACCTTCAAGGCAGTCTTCTTAGAGCTCATGTGTCCTCCAACCGGTCCTGAGTGACATTGCTCCAAGATAAGTTGAGCTTCTTCTTCAGCGATACATCGTCTGTATAGACCATCAACACATAGTTTGAAAAGGTACGACTCATCCCAGTAGTATTGTTTCACATCATGCATAAATTTCTTCAGTGCATTTCTGGTGTATTGAGGATGAATAACCTCAACAGCAAGGTAGTTCACATAATCTGAGTACCACGGTGTGGCTTCTGAGACCTTCATTATTTGATCATCTGGAAGGGAATCATTAATCAGAATCTTCTCGGTATCCAGAGTGTGGATGCGACTGAGGTGGTCTGCTACAACATTCTCTGTACCCTTTTTATCTCTTATCTCTAAATCAAATTCTTGCAGGCAAAAAATTCATCTTATTAACCTAGGTTTTGCATCTTTCTTTACCATAAGGTAACAGATGGCAACTTGATCTGTGTAGACAATGACCTTTGAACCAATTAGGCAGGATCTGAACTTGTTAAAGGCATACACGACTGCCAGAAGTTCTTTCTCAGTAGTAGCATAATTCCTTTGAGCTTCATCGAGGGTCTTCGATGCATAATAGATCACATAATGTTTCTTTTCTATACATTGGCCCAAGACAACACCCACAACATAATCACTTGCATCACACATAATTTCAAAAGGATGGTCCCAATTGGGAGCTCTAATGATGGGTGTGGTTGTAAGGGCATGCTTTAGTTTGTTGAAACTTTTAATACATTCTTCGTCAAAATTGAATTCAACATCCTTGAGTAACAGATTTGTCATCGGCTTGGTTATCTTTGAGAAGTCCTTTATAAACCGTCTATAGAAGCCACATGACCTAGGAATGCTCGAACTTCCTTACATTGACAGGTATGGAGATCTTGGAAATCACTTCGATTTTGGCCTTATTGACTTTGATCCCTCTATTGCTGACCCTATGGCTGAGGACAATGCATTCCCTTACCATAAAATGACACTTCTCCCAATTTAGCACAAGGTGTGCTTCTTCACATCATTTGAGAACAAGGGAGAGGTGTTTTATACATGAATTGAATAAATCTCCATACACAGAAAAACCGTCCATGAAAACTTCCATAATTGTTTTAGTGAGACCGGTGAATATGGCAACCATGCAACGCTGGAAGGTTGCATGTGCATTGTAGAGGCCGAATGGCATTCTTCTAAATGCATATGTTCTGAATGGGCAAGTGAATGTAATTTTCTCTTGGTCGTCTGGATGTATGGGTATTTGATAGAATCTAGAGTAACCATCGAGGTAGCGTAAGTATTCTTGATGAGCTAGCCGCTCTGATTCTTGATCAAGAAAGGGCATTGGAAAATGATCTTTTCAAGTTGCCTTGTTTAACTTCCTATAATCAATGAACACCCTCCACCCTGTGACTATTCGAGTAGGGATGAGTTCATTGTTTTCATTTTGTATTATAGTTGTTCCACCTTTCTTCGGGACTGCATGCACTGGGCTCACCCATGGCGAGTCTGATATCAGATAGATTATTCCAGCAGTGAGCAGTTTAATGACCTCGTAACGGACTACTTCCTTCATGTTTGGATTCAATTTCCGTTGATATTCAATAGTTGGCTTGTGATCTTCCATCATAGAGATCTTATGCATACACAGTGCTTGACTAACCCCAGCGAGGTCACTCATTTCGTAACCGATGGCTTTCTTTCTTTCCTTTAATTCTTTTAGGAGTTTATCTTCTTGTTCGGTCGTCAGATCAAAATTTATAATAACTAGACAAACCTTGAGATCGTCCAAAAACACATACTTCAGTCCCTCGGGCAGGGGTTTCATCTCAGGGGCTTCTGGTTTTTTGTATGTTTCTTCAGTAGCTTCCACAACCTTGAGTTCTTCCATTTTGGCTTCAGAGTCTTCTTCAGCAGTGTCAAGGTCGAGAACATATTCTTTAACTTGTTTATTGATGGGTTCATCAACTGATGGATCCGTTAGAGCAACTTCTAATGGATCATCTGATTCATGATTCTCTTGAGTCAGAAGTGACATCTGCTCTATGCAATCGATAAGATAAACTTCCTCTTGCATACTTGGTCTTCGCATAGTTTCAAAAACTTTGAATTCGAGAGTTTCTTTACCAAGTCTGAGCAACAATGTTCCTGCGCCAACATCAATTAGAACTCTTGTAGTGGCGAGGAACGAATGTCCAAAGATGAGAGGATATCTGGGGTCTTCTTTTATGTCCATGATGATGAAGTCACATAGAACATAGAAATCTTTTCCTACCTTGACAGGTACATCCTCAATAATTCCTAACGGGTGTTTTATGGAATTGTCTGCGAGTTGTATGGTCATACCAGTTGGGAGAAGTTCAGCAAACCCTAGCCTTTTGCAAAGGATGAGTGGCATGATGGAGATGCTAGCACCAAGGTCTGCTAGACCTTTCTTGCATGAAGAATCACCGATATGGCAGGAAATCCCAAAAGATCCTAGATCTTTCTGCTTCTTTGGCATCTTACTCTGGATGATATCTGAAGTGGTTTTAGCTAACTTGACTGTCTCATATTCTTCAGTTATATATTTCCTGGTGAGGAGTGACTTTAGGTACTTTGTCCAGGCTGGTATCTCAACCAGCGCATCCAAAAAGGGTATATCAACATGAAGTTTCTTCATAGCTTCTTTAAACTTATTGAACCGAGTATTAAGCTTGGTTTGCCTTAGATGAGCTGGAAAAGGTATATGAGGCTTGTATACAGGAATATCAGGTTCTGGAGTTTCAGTTTCTTCATCAATGTGTTTCTCAGGACTTCCCTTGTCTGTCTCATCAGTGGTTCCTGATTCTTTTGGTTGAGACTCAGGTTTTGTTGAGTCTTGGTCAATCACAAGTTCATCCTCATCTGTAACAACCAAATGTGTCTTGATAGGAGGACCATAATAGTCTTTTTCTAACCTGGTGGTGACTGCCTTCAATTGTTCAGGATGATTAGGATTATTCTCGGGTTGGCCAGAAAAAATCTCAGCTGGTGGCTTAATGCTAGCTGCAAGTTGAGCTAGTTGAGATTCAATAGCCTTCTACTGAGCTTGTTGGTTAGCTATCATAGTTTGCTGAGTTTGCAACATCTTTTCAATGGCTGATAGCTTATCATTAGGTGAGATAGGACCGACTTGTTGTCCTTGAGGTTGATTAAGATTCTGGTACTGAGAATTGTTTTGATAATTATTGAAGTTCCTATTCTGAAAGCTACCCTTGAAATTTTCTTGATTTCCAAAATTCTATTGTTGATTATACTGGAATCCTGGTGGGCCTCGTGGTTGATTGTTCAAACCAAATTGATGCGAGTTTACTGCTCCAGAGGGGTTTCCATATTGAAAACCAGGATGGTTCCTATTTTGATTTGGATTGTAATATCCTTGACCAGGGATGGTGTTAACAACATTCAGGTTCTCCATTTGACTATTATCTCCTTGCCCACATGTGTTTCTCAGAACAACATCGTAGAGAAAATTGCATGCTAGAGTGGAATGATCAGTACCTTTACATGCTTCACAGAACAATGAAGCTAACTTGCTCTGTTCTTGTGGTTGTGGGAGTGAACATCCTCTTCCAAATACAGCAAGGGATGATTCGATATGATCTTGCTTGGCAACTAAGAGTTTGAGAGTTTCAACGATAGACTTGTATTCTGGAATAACTTCAGCCATCGCTACCTTCAATACTCCTTTACCTACAGACCTACCCCAATTAGCTTGATTTTCAGCTCCAAGAGTGACGACTCTCCATGCACTGTCATAACTTTGATGCATGAAATTTCCTCCAGATGAGGAATCTAAAAACCTTTTGATATCATCGTCAACACCCCTATAGAAAATATTGATGAGTTGATTCTTAGGAATCCCATGGTGTGGACACTTGCGTAGAAGCCCTTTGTATCTATCCCATGCTTCATCAAGGGTTTCTCCAGGGACTTGAGTGAAATTTGTTATCCGTCCCCTAATTTCATAGGTGAGAGAGGGAGGGTAGAACTTTTCCAGAAATACATTTTGAAGTTGTTCCCAAGTGGTGATGGGTTCACTTTGCAATGAGTTGTACCGGCTTATTGCTCTATCAGCAAGTGAATACTTGAAGAGACAGAGTCTGATGGCATCATCAGATACTCTATTTTGCTTTGTCATAGCACATAGATCAATAAACCTCAAAAGATGCTCTTGACTATCCTATCCTTGTTTGCCATAGAATGGGCTATTTTGAAGCAATGTGATCCAATGTGCCCTAATCTCAAAATTGGTAGCATTGATGGGAGGAGGTTGTACCGGATGATGAACATTCGCAGCCTTGGGGATTGAGAACTCTCTAAGATCCTTTTGTAGTTCTGCTGCTTGTACTGCTTGAATTTCTTCTTGAACCGTAGCTCTAGCTTCTTGCATGAATCTTTCTCTCTGTGCATTAAGGGCTTGGGCCACCCTTCGGGCTATTTCTTCCTCTTGAGCCATTCTTGCTTGGTTCTCTCTATTTTGCCAATGAAAAGTTCTGTCAATCTCGGGATCAAAACTGGCAGTGAGTCCGGGACTGTTCAAACGGTGCATACACCAGTCTTGGGGGCACCTGAAATGAAAAGAATCTGAAGTAAGATTGATGGATTGGAGTGAAATTCAAGTAGATGATCGATTGTATCAAAAGAAAAACAAAAATCCTAGATTAGCCAAATAACTAGATTTGACTAACTGATTCCGTCATCCCCGACAACGGCGCCAGAATTTAACGTGGCAAATATCACACTAACAAATTCACTCGGAGTTGAAGTCCCTGAGCTTTTACCAAAACCTTGTGCAATAATACCACCCGCAAGCGGACAGGTCTTATCGCAATATAGTTAAGGATCGAATCCCAAGAGACAAAATTTTTAAGAATCTTTGTTAATCAAATCTAGCTCAAGTAAGACTAATATTTAAATCGATTGATTTGATTGAGATTAATTAAACTAAATGCAAGAAAGAGCAGAATTAAAGTTTGTTCAAGATTAATGATACAAAATCACTGGGATGGTATCGGATTTCACCACCACTGCACATTCAAACACGTCCAAACACATAACATCCAGGAAAGCATCTAACTATCCAAATGGAATAGCTGTGAACCCTCCCGGAGGGATGTTTAGGCCCGCGTAAGCATCTCCTTAGGCATCGGATTTCTCGTCGCCATCCGAATCATGCATTTACGGTTCCAAAGATACAACATCCAACTAAGGCTGTGGTCCTCCCTGAGGGATGTTTAGACCACAAAAGCATCACCATGGGCTAGATGGAAAATGAGAACCCATGTTTTATGTCATTTGACTCCATTATACCAAAAATATCGTGTATCATAAAGACTTTGACCAACTTCCCAATGGAAGGGATCTGTGAGGGTGCTTAAGACTCAATGCCATTATCTAACCCTATTTAATGACATGTGATCCCTAACTTGACAATTCAAGTAGGATGCTCAACCTCATGTATGTACCCGAGAATACAAGCAAGTGCATAAGGTTTATAATGGATATCTAATTTATGTGTGCAAGTTATAGAATCAACAAGATAAATAGTTGCAATGCTACAATACTAGATAGAAATATTTGAGCAAGTAAACAAGCATACATACATATCAAGATTCAAGCAAGAAACACCTTTGTATTATAATTATTCAAAGCTCAAACCTGAGTCCAGAGGTTCTTAACCATCCTTAACCATATAGATCACACACATTACTTGATTAAGAACGAGATCATATCCATGTATTAGATTGTCGTCATTAACCCTAGATAGCTCCATTTTTGGGTTTTGGTCAAGTTAGCTTCCAAGTTAATTATTAGTACATTTGATGATCTTTTGTTGATTTAGAGTTCATTATAAAGGTGTGGTTCAAGTTTCATGTGATTATCAAGTTGTATTCATTTTATATGATTATTTCGACGTTTAAGTCACTTACTTGCATTTCACGACCAAAAAACTTATAAAAGAGCATATAAGGTTCATGATTAGGAAGATCAAGATATTCAAACAATTAAGGTGATTTAAATCAGCAAGGTAGGATATAAGAAACATATTCGAGGTTAGGTGGATGTCCCCAAGGTTAATGCATCATGAGACTATCATGTTTATAGGATATAAGAAACAACTCAAGGTTAGATGGATACCGCATGGAAAATACATTATATGACTAACATATTTAACATTTCAACATACATGTAATAAATAACATTATTTACTTATAACGTTTGGGTTCAACATACATTTTAAGTGCGACCCCCACCATAAGGGGATCATAAGGGTTAGATCATCTCTACTTTGAGAGAGGTATGCACAAGCTAGAAATCCACATTGATAAACGGAGCACAAGAGCATAATTCAAGTCACATATGTCACAAATGAGGTCAAATAGGTGGCCTTAAAGTTACATGAGCAATACATAAAAGATTAGGGTGGAGTATTAGTTCAACATGTCAAAAGGCATCATATAAATTACTAATTTCAAGGAAAGGTGGATATGAAAGAGTATAATGTATAAATTGAGTAAAAATTAGCACTTGTGACCAAGGTATAACATGTAATGTCATCTAGGGTCATTTCCATGGAATTGATGTCATAAGAATCAAAGAAAAGCATAAGGGGGTCATAGGTGGAAAGTTGTGTCATGGAGAAGAACATGTTACTGATTTGATGATTAGGAGGTAGCTTGAGCATTATTAATCCAAGATTAAGACATTAAAGCAAGAATATTAATTTTATCATGTTCAAAGTTCACAAAACTAGTATATCAATGAGATTTAGTTGAGATCTAGGGCTTGCAAGTATTTTCATTGTGTATGTATCATCTTGATGATCAATTTGACATATGCTTTTGTATATTTTTTAGTATCATACGATATTTAATGATGTTTAAGGTTAAGACATAAAAATACATTATGATAAATAATAACCTTGCAGAGATGAAGATGGGATGTTGGGATTCCTCACGTGGACCATCAGCTGTACCATGGCCAAGGGGTTCAACTTGATCCCGACCCAAGTGGGAAAGGCGACCTGCCTACTTAGACCTCCAGTTGCGCAGGGATTGGATCCTAAGTTGCGCATGTTAGTGTGATAGCACGACACTGCACGACTATAGTTCTTGTCGGAGAAGGAAGGTGAGGAAGGAAGATAGGTCAGTAGGGGGCTTGGGGTATCCTCTAGATCCTATCTCACCCCAAGACTTGTTGCTGAGATTGTTGTATGAGGAAATGGTGTGGAAGAGGGAAGAACCCTTGTCAGTATGCAAAAAAGCTACTTCTTGCTGCAACATGCTAAAATAAGAAAATAGGAAGAAGGCCTTGTTACAGTCAGAACAAAGAGGGATAAGAAGAGAGATGGCACACCAACCTGAAATGAGGCACTAGTGGGGTGGTGAGGAGGCTCAAAGGGTCTATAGATAAGGTCCTAAGCTCCATGGTGGCCGGAGTGAGAGAAAGGAAGAAGAAGAACTCCCTCCATAAAACTACCTAAATCTGGGAGGGGGAGAGGGTAGAGTAGTAAGAGGAAGAGAATGGGAGGGAGGAAAATGGCCCAAAGTGGTCCATATGGTGGCAAGTCTCACCCACTCATCTCCCTCTCCTATTCACATGTTGTACAGAGGTAGAAGATGAAGGGGGAGCCCTTGGATCCACCCCCTATCCATGGGAGCCTGGTCTAAGGACCCTCGTAGGTTGGGACAAAGAGTAGGGATAGGTGAATTGGAAAAGGGGAATTTATAGTGAATTATATTTGTGTTTCTTTGACAAACTTGAAAACTTAATATCTTTTGATCTATAGTTCTAGTTAAGGTGAAATCTTCACCGTTAGCTCACAAATTTCATCCTCTTCCCGAATAAAAAGTTTTGAGAACAAAAAGACAATTTGAGGGGTTTCAACATTGGAATTGTGTTTCAAAAGTTGGTTTCAACACTCAACTTTGCACATTAAATCATCAAATTTAAATTCTATAATTTCAAATACCAATTTGGCATCAAGTCAAAATTATTTAATTTATCATGTAGGTATGAATTCAAAAGAGTAGTATTTGTGTGCATATGCATATTTATTTCAAGAGAGAGAAAGTTAGGTTGTTACACCCTTCCCAACTTAAAAGAAATTGTGTCCTCGAAATTCACCCAAGATCTTAATCAAAGGTCAAAGTTGATGTTCATTACGTGTAGGCAAATAACCCTAGGAAAACAACCTTAGGTTGTTATCATGTAATTTTAAAACATCAAAGGTGTGTCCATTCCAATTATGTATATATCACTTGGTGTCTTGTTACAACATGTCATGTTTTAACATATGGGTTCCACAACCCTTATTACCACGACATTAGGGTTTTCATTCATATACTCATCAATTTCGAGGTGTGTTATCAACATTCAGGTCATCATACTCAGTATTGTGCATTTCAATTAAGGTTGTTTACCCCTATATTTCTTCACCAAGTTGAAAATTATATGCATAATTTAGATTTCCCAAAGATTCTACCAACTATCCCCAATTGTGTTCATTTGTTTTCATTCTAAGTCTAAAATTAAGCATTTTATACATCACATTTATTGGGACTAAGACCCCAAGGCATAATCATATTGATTTCACCATTTTTAAACTTGGATTTTTCATGCAAAGTAAGGTTTCATATTTGGTCAGGTTTACATTGGAGTGACTTATCATACATATATAACCTAAGTTAGATATTTTATACATCATGCATTGTCTTGAGGAACAATGTTATCATTGATATTGAGATTTCTCTTCGAGTTGTAGTTAAAAGAGGTTTAAAAGCTCAAGCCACTCAAACTAAGACCTATCCATGTAAAGGAAAGACATGCTAACCAACAACATATATTCATACCAAACCTTTACACAACTTATAAAAATGAGGGGAATTACTAGATTCCTTCACATGTAACCACTAACCCAAGTATGAGGCTCATCATGGACATCCTACATATATACATCATCTTAGGGTTTTGTGACATCTCCCTCACCTATATGGAATACATATGTAAGGAGGCGAGATCACCCCCTTACTAATAATTTGAAGAATAAAATATCAATTCCAAACACACTCAAAGGTATGCTAGAATAGGTGCAAAATTTTCAAACTTCAATAAATGGTATTCAAAACAACCAAAGTATAGAAGCAGAATAAAAATAATGACTATATTCAATTTTCACAAAAGATTACAAAAGTACATCATAATATCCCATTAGGGTTTACATGTATCATACGACATAAGGATCTAAGTAGAGGAAAATCTAAACCATAACAACTTTGTCTCCAAGCTTTAACTCCTTAAGCTAGTACAAAACTTCATGCCTTATCATCCAAGTCCTTCACCTAGGGTTGGAAGCATACCCCAACAAGAAGAGAAAATAGATGACATCAACAAAGGCTGATATGTACATACTAAATAGGAAATTGAGAAATATTTGGAATAAAGGACATCGAATATAAAATGCTTCCCACATAAAGGATAAGGACCACCCAAATGGGTATCAAGAGAAAAGGAATAAAAATCATATGATAACAAAAGAATACTTGCCATTAATCAAACATAAAGATTGTTCCACACAAGAACATGTAAAGAATTAGGGCACACACCCCATATCATCAACCTGCATGCATGTGAGATAAACATAGCCCTAGAAAAATATAAACACATAGGCTTCCAAGTATCATAAACTTGAAACCTGATAGAGAAAGAAATATTTCCAATCTACCAAATATATAAAACATGGGCCAAGAATCACACATCTTGCCCTGGGTATGAGGTTCCTTTCCATCCCAAAAGAGCAGGAATTATCACATCTGCTCGGCAGGGAATAACACATCTTCCATAAAAACCAATGTAATTACACTACTCTAGTGTTACTGAATCACATAGCATGTTAAATGTAGAGGCAAGTAGAAAGTATAGTCAGAATATATAAACTAGTCACCACATAAGTGACCAACATATGCATCCACCTCTTAAGTTGGCAAAAGACATCACATGTCATTTTTTAGAGTTCCATCATGAAAAAATCATAAAATAAGAGTTCAAAAGAATATCCATGATCACATGATCAATATCAAATAAGGTAGTTCACATGAACCATGATTTGTAAAAGAAAATACATTGTGTATAGGCTAATGTCCATAGGACAAAGAGAATGAATTAGCATAGGTGAATTGCTCAACATAGAAGAATAGGGGATACATCATACCTCAACTTCAGAGTCTAAACAGTCCAAGTCAAGCCTAGGCCTCCAAAGAACCTCTAGAGAAGGTGGACAGGTCCAATAAGTAAGGTTCCCAAGCTTAGAGAGGCTGGTTCTCCAACAAAGCTCCTATCTTGAGCAAGAAGCACCTTCTCCACTTTAGAGGTGAAAAACCCTAACAGAAGAACATGGAGATGGGGTGTTTAAGGGATCTAGGTGGGGTTTCACCATGGAAGACTAGGGTTACGACCTAGAGTAATGTGGAAGGAAGACTAAAAACATGAAAATAGGGAAGGAAAGGGGGATAATTACAAGTTTTGGTTAAAATCACCAAGAAGGAGCTTAAGAAATCCTAAATAGAGAAATTTGGAACCCTAGGAGCCTTCTTCACCAAGGTAGGCACCTCCTTTTACCTTGGGAGAGCACCATCATGGAAAAATAGAGTAGGAATGATTCTATAAGCTAGAGGAAATAAATGAGAGCAAGAGTTTTTGAATTGGGAGTTGGGAAGGGGTAGATATGGCTATATAAAGAAAGAGGTCAAGTATGAGGTGTCTATGAGACACTTTCATGTGTCATGTATAAGGGTGTACATGGACATGCAAGCCTTTATGGATAAGGAATAAGTAAAGCACAAGGTTTCAAGTTACTTTCCATGTGTCCGATGCTAAGGGTGCCTATGGACATGCAAACCTTTATGGATAAGGAAGAAGTAAATCATGAGGTGTCCATGGAGCTTTCCAAGTGTCCTTAGCCTAGGGATTTCATGGCGATACAAGAGGACAGATCATAGAGGCTTCTTGAATATCAAATTTCGGTTTATGGACACTTATATTCCATCCCAACCAACCTCCAATCAAAGAAATAACCCCATTGGTTGATAGCTTCTAAAGATAAGCTCATTTATAAAGAGAGTAATCCCTAAAATGCCCTCGGAAAGAAACACCTTCAAACCAAGGTGCAACTAGGTGACCTATGGTTAAAAAACTAGAGAATGGTAAGGGACTATATATGGATTATAATGCATGTGACAATTTATAAAGAAAACCTCCCAATTGGGTAAATTGTAGAAAAGTCCAAAATGTACCTAGAATTGCATAACTTGCACAAACAACATCCAAATTGGACCAAACTTCATCCACAAGTTATCTATGATGTTTTGAATATGAATTTACCATTATTTATATATTTTGAAGTTATATACTCACATTATTTATTACTTATGTCTTTTACTCATTTTCTCTCTCATAAACTTATCCTAATATTTCAAGGTTGTCCAAATAAGATGAAATTTGACATGTAGGCTGATTTTGATATGCAGATTTCAAATTTGAAGTTTGTTTCCACTTTTGAGACTTCTTTTTATGAGATAAGTCACATGGCCCATTGACAACCCATTATCTAAATTATTCATCCAATTAAGTTCCTTATCTTCATATCACCACCAAAATGAGTTAGGTGGCATATTTTATATATCCATTATAAAACTAAGATTAATATTAGAACATTAGGTTACATTAAGGTGATGTATACATATATTAGATCATTGGGGTTATACTAAACATCTATTTAGGTCTAACCTTCAACCTTGTTTGGCTAAGTCCAAAATGTCAACTTCCAGGGTAGGGTCCGAGATCTAGTATGTTACAGTACACCACCCCTTAAAGGGATTTCATCCTTGAAATCAAAACATCCACATATAAGAAAAAACTCATTCACCACCCCTTAAAGGATTTAACCTACCAAGTCAACTAATCTAGAGGTAAAAGGGTAGTCTAACTAAACCATATACAAGATCCATCACGCTTCACTGTGCATTCTAATTGCTTACTAAACACCAAACTTCAAAGTCTAGGTTCTAGGGATAACTATCTAAACATGTGGTTCTATGGGTCATAACTGAACTATATTGGGTATCCATCCTCAAACAAGTCATTACATCTGGGAGACTAGTTCAACATATTAGGGTCCTTAAAGATAAATCATATAGATGTCTAAGGCTACTATTGCCTAAAAGCATGCTATTTTGAATAATTCATATCATCTCAGGCCAAGCCAGTATCATATGGATTCATGAGTCCTCATAAACCAAGATAGTGGGTGCGGAAGAAAATCTTGTCAGCCCCCGAACCTTGATCCTTTTTAGACACCTTTGCTTTCAACTTCATGTCCTAGTAGCTGCCTAAAAGCCAAGATAAACAACCTCAAGTTACTATGGTAATTTATGCATCTTTTACTTGTAAGTATTTTACATATCTATTCATCATTATTCTAATGTGAAACTATAGGATCCTACAACAAAACATCATCTATTGATCAACTCTAGGGCAAACATGTCACTTAAAGGTAAGTCAAGTATTCTAACTAGGGAGAAAAAATTGAAAGTCAAATTCTGATTACCATGGGCTCTGATATCATGCTGTAAGGAGGCGTGATCAACCCCTTACTCATAATTTGAAGAATAAAACATCAATTCCAAACACACTCAAAGGTATGCTAGAATAGGTGCAAAATTTTCAAACTTCAATAAATGGTATTCAAAACAACCAAAGTATAGAAGTGGAATAAAAATAATGACTATATTCAATTTTCACAAAAGATTACAAAAGGACATCATAATATCCCATTAGGGTTTACATGTATCATACTACATAAGGATCTAAGTAGAGGAAAATCGAAACCATAACAACTTTGTCTCCAAGCTTTAACTCCTTAAGATAATACAAAACTTCATGCCTTATCATCCAAGTCCTTCACTTAGGGTTGGAAGCATACCCCAACAAGAAGAGAAGATAGATGACATCAACAAAGGCTGGTATGTACATACTAAATAGGAAATTGAGCAATATATGGAATAAAGGACATCGAATATAAAATGCTTCCCACATAAAGGATAAGGACCACCCAAATGGGTATCAAGAGAAAAGAAATTGAAATCATATGATAACAAAAGAATACTTGCCATTAATAAAACATAAAGATTGTGCCACACAATCACATGTAAAGAATTAGGGTACACACCCTATATCATCAACCTACATGCATGTGAGATAAACACAACCCTAGAAAAATATAAACATAGAGGCGACCAAGTCTCATAAAACTGAAACCTGATATAGAAAGGAATACTTCCAATCTCCCAATTATATAAAACTTAGGCCAAGAATCACACATCTTGCCCTGGGTATGAGGTTCCTTTCCATCCCAAAAGAGCAGGAATTATCACATCTACTCGGGAGGAAATAACATATTTGCCATAAAAACCAATGCAATTACACTACTCTAGTGCTACTGAATCACATAGCATGTTAAATGTAGAGGCAAGTAGAAAGTATAATCATAATATATAAACTAGTCACCACATAAGTGACCAACATATACATCCACCTCATAAGTGGGCAAAAAACATCACATGCCATCTTTTAGAGTTCCATCATGAACAAAGCATAAGATAAGGGTTCAAAAGAATATCCATGATCACATGATCAATATCAAATAAGGTAGTTAACATGAACCATGATTTTCAAGAGAAAAGACATTGTGTATAGGCTAATGTCCATAGGACAAAGAGAATTAATATGCATAGGTGAATTGCTCAACATAGAAGAATAGGGGATACATCATACCTCAACTTTAGAGTCTAAACAATCAAAGTAAATCCTAGGCCTCCAAAGAACCTCTAAGGAAGGTGGACATTTCCAATAAGTAATATTCCTAAGCTTAGAGAGGCTAGTTTCTCCAACAAAGCTCCTATCTCGAGCAAGAAGCACCTTCTCCACTTTAGAGGTAAAAAACCCTAACAAAAGAACATGGAGATGGGGTGTTTAAGGGCCGTAGGTGGGGTTTCACCATGGAAGACCAGGGTTATGACCTGGAGGAAGGTGAAAGGAAGACTAACAACATGAAAATAGGGAAGGAAAGGGGATACTTACTAGTTTTGGTCAAAATCACCAAGGAGCTTAAGAAATCCTAAATAGAGAAATTTGGAACCCTAGGAGCCTTCTTCACCAAGGTAGGAACCTCCTTTTAACTTGGGAGAGCACCATCATGGAAAAATAGAGTAAGAATTATGCTATAAGCTAGAGGAAATAAAGGAGAGCAAGAGTTTTTGAATTGGGAGTTGGGAAGGGGTAGATATGGTTGTATAAAGAAAGAGGTCAAGTATGAGGTGTCTATGAGACTTTCCATGTGTCATGTATAAGGGTGTCCATGGACATGAAAGCCTTTATGGATAAGGAATAAGTCAATAAAAAGGTGTCAAGTTACTTTCCATGTGTTCAATGCTAAGGGTTCCTATGGACATGCAAACCTTTATGGATAAGGAAGAAGTCAAGCATGAGGTATCCATGGAGCTTTCCATGTGTCCTTAGCCTAGGGATTTCATGGCCATGCAAGAGGACAGATCATAGAGGATTCTTGAATATCAAATGTCAGTTTATGGAAACCTATAGGCCATCCCAACCGACCTCCAATCAAAGAAATAACCCATTGATTGATAGCTTCTAAAGATAAGCTCATTTATAAAGAGAGTAATCCCTAAAATGCCCTTAGAAAGAAACACCTTCAAACCAAGGTTCAAATAGGTGCCATATGGTTCAAAAACTCAAGAATGGTAAGGTAATATATAAGGATTATAATGCATGTGAAAATTTACAAAGAAAACCTCCCAATTGGGTAAATTGCAGAAAAGTCCAGAATGTACCTATAATTGCATAACTTGTACAAACAACATCCAAATTGGACCAAACTTCATCCACAAGTTATCTTTGATGTTTTGAATATGAATTTACCATTATTTATATATTTTGAAGTTATATAATCACATTATTCATTACTTATGTCTTTACTCATTTTCTCTCTCCTAAACTTATCCTAATATTTCAAGGTTGTCCAAATAAGATGAAATTTGACAAGTAGGCTAATTTTGATATGCAGATTTCGAATTTGAAGTTCGTTTCCACTTTTGAGACTTATTTTTATGAGATAATTCACATGGCCCATTGACAACCCATTATCTAAATTATTCATCCAATTAAGTTCCTTATCTTCATATCACCACCAAAATGAGTTATGTGGCATATTTTTTATATCCATTATAAAACTAAGATTAATATTAGAACATTAGGTTACATTAAGGTGATGTATACATGCATTAGATCATTGGGGTTATACTAAACATCTATTTAGGTCTAACCTTCAACCTTGTTTGGCTAAGTCTAAAATGTCAACTTCCAGGGTAGGGTCCGAGATTTAGTATGTTACAACATACATATATTCAAATGCCTTTTTCTCTAGGCCTAGATATTTTCACAGGAAATCTTGGGCTCAACATTATCTAAGGAACCACACACTAGGTGAATCAACTCATACACTTAAAAGTTTTTTGTTTAGGGACTCATCATCATGTATTTCATCATCCATATACTTCAATATTTCATGTAAATTGAAGGTTATGTACTCTAACCTTCTTGCATGTCGTGTTGACCCATATAAAGAGTTCACCCTTATCGTATGTCCCATGATAGAGGTCCTCCTTTGAGATATATGTTGGTCCTTAACCATATGCCAACATATACAATACTATGTACATGCGAGCATGCCAACCTACTAGCTACATGTAGCACATCAAACAAGGCATATGCATCATACATGGTGCTAGACTAGATAGGGTTGCATGAACAAGACTCATCTCATGTAATCAAATCATACTTGAATCCTCCAAAATCAAACTTTATTAATCTTGAAATGGACTCCTAACATCAACAACAAAATCGATATCAATATCAAGATCAGACTTAGATCATCTAGGCTACCTACTAGCCTATCCTTAATCATGTCTCTTGACAAATATATAGACTACATCTATCATCTAAATACTCTCATCTAGACTGCTGTTACATCTCTTTCTCTTAGGTTATATAGACACTCAATGTCTTTCTGTGTGTGGTAGTAACTTTCATATGTACATATATACTAACTTGAAATAGGTTTTCTCCAACATTTAAACATGTAATAGAAAATCACCAAACTCCTTTTGGATAAAATAAAAAAAACAAGCTACCACACTTGTTAGATAGTCTAGTACCATGCCACCTAGATAACTAGAAATAACATGGTGCACACTTGCCACTTGTCTATCTACACTTAATCACATGCCACAAACATATGTATGGGGTGATGGTTATATATCTCCCCTTTCTCACCCTCCTAAACCTACATATTATACTACATGATAGAAATATGAGACAAGAAATGTTCTAGTGATTACACAAGTCTACACCTAGTTCTAGAACATCTAGGTTCTAACCTAGAGGCTAAGTCAACTTAATCCATAAAGGACAACTTGTTAAGTTTCTAGGATTGAGATGTAAGGTTTAATTAATCTATATTTCATGTGAGCAAATGTTTGGTGTAGCTGTGTTTGATGCTCTAATACCATCTGTCATGGAACTATTTGTTTCCCAAATCTAAGCTCCAAATGACTAGAAAATAAATTGTGAAAGGACCTCGGTGTCCATTCCCAACATGGTAATATCAAAGCACAAATGTAGAAGCATAACATATTAGAATACATGAAGAATTAACTAGAAGCACTCACCAACATATTCTCAACCATCGACTAGTATAGTAAGCAAAATAATTTATTACATGATTCCAGTTAGACATTGAAGAGTACAATATACAAGTCTAATCATGTACATTAACTAGGATCTAATAAGTACAACATGAATATCTGGTCATAAGCCAACTACTCCCAAGCTATCTCTAAACCTAAAGCATAAGAGAAACAAGTGGGTCAACATAGAAGGTGTTGAATACATGGCATAAATATACATATATCTAAGTTTTTCATACTTTGAAAAGATTTGTTAAAGGAAATGAAAATGAAAGTCAAGTGCTTAGCAAAATGAGAATCCGTGGTTTATGCCATTTTACTTCATTATACCAACAATATCACGTATCATAAGGCCTTTGACCAACTTCCAAAGGAAGCTGTCCATGAGGTGCATAAGACTCATAACCATTAACTAACCATGTTTATCGACACAGTCCTCCATAACTTAACAAGTCAAGTAGGACACTCAACCTTGTGATTTTAATTTGAGAATACAAGTAGGTGCACAAGTTTTGTATAATGGAGATCAAATTTATGCATGCAAGTTATCATATCAATGAGACAAAGCATCAAGTAAAATACTACAATACAATATGACAATATTTGAGCAAGTAACAAGCATACATACATATCAAGTTTCAAGTCAAAAAATCATTATCATGTTATTATTTAAATCCTTTACCTGAGTTCATAGGTTATTACCTATCTTTAACCATCTAGATCACAAGCATCACCTGATTAATAACAAGATCATATGAATATGTTAGATTCTCATCATTAACCCTAGATAGCTCCATTTTAGGGTTTTAGCAAGTTAGATTCCAAGTTGTTTTTAGTACATTTGATGATATTTGATTTATTTAAAGTTTTTTATAAAGTTGTTATTTAAGTGTCATCTAATTTTGAGGTCCCATCCATTTTATATGATTATTTTAAGGTTTAAGTCACTTAAATGCATTTTAGGGTAAAAAGACTCATAATAGGATTATAAAGGTCAATATATTCAAACAAGAAAGGTGATTCACATCACCAAGGTAGGATATAAGAAACATATTCAAGGTTAGGTGAATGTACCCATGATTATTGCATCATATGACTAACATATATAACATTTTGACATACATGCTATAACCAACATAGTTGACTTATATCATTTGGGTTCAACATATTGTTTAAGTGGGACACCAGAAAGGCACAAGCTAGAAATCCACATCAAGAAATAGAGCACAAGAGAATAATTCAAATGACATATGTCACAAAAGTGGCAAGTTAGGTGGCCTTAAAGTTACATGAGTCATGCATAGAAAGATAGGGTGAAATATTAGCTCAACATGTCATAAGGCATCATATAGATTACTAATTTCAAAGCAAGATGGACATAAAAGAGTTTGATATAGCAACTAAGTCAAACCTAACACTTTTGACCAAGGTATAACATGTAATGTCATCTATGGTCATTTTCATGCAACTAGTGTCGTAGAAATCAAATAAAAGCATAAGGGGTTCATATGTGGAAATTGGTCTCATGGAGAGGCACATGTTACTGATTTGATGATTAGGTGGTAGATTGAGCATTATAAATCCAATGTTAAAACATTAAGGCAAGAAGAATGTTTTGAATATGGTCAAAGTTCATAAAACTAGTATATCAACAAAATTTATCTGAGATTTAGGGCTTGCAAGTAATTCCATTGTGTTTGTCTCGTCTTATTGATTAATGATATATAAATTTTATATATTTCTTACTATCATAGCATTTTAATGATGTTTATAAGGTTAAGGCATAAAAAGATATTGTGATAAATAATAAACTTGTGAGGATGAAGGTGGGTTGTTGGCCTTCCTCACACGACCCATCTGTAGCTGCATGGCCCATGGGATCACCACTCTTCCATCCAAATGACTTTTCATTGGGACTGGATCCTAAGTTGTGTGCAATAGCATGATAACATGGTCACACAATTGTAGTTCAGCTAGAGAAGGAAGGGGAGGGATTAAGGTAGGTCAATGGAGGGCTTGAGGTAGCCACCTAAGCCCTTCTCACCACCATGGGCTCACCGATGAGGTCGTAGACCGTTGAGATGGTGTGAAGAGGGAAGAACCCTCATCATTGTGTAGCATTGATGCACCTTGCTACAACATGCCAATGAGAAGAAAATGGGAAGAAGGGACTTATTGCACCCAACAAAGAGGTATAAGAAGCGAGATGGCACACCAAGGTTGAAACTAGGCACCAGTAGAGTGGCAAGGAGACTCGAAGGGTCTATATCTAAGGTCCTCATTTCCATGGTGGCCAAAGTGAGAGCAAGGGAGGAGGAAGAAGAAGAACTCCCTCCATAGGTCATGAAAACTATTGAAATCAGGGAGGGAAGAGGTTAGAACAATAAGAGGAAGAGTATGGGAGGGAGGAAGATGACCCAAAGTGGTTCTGTAGTGGAAAGGCTCACCCACTCATCTCCCTCTCCTATACATGTGTTGTATGGATGTTGAACATGAAGAGGAGCCCTTAGATTTTCACCTTATATGTGGGAGCCTGATCCAAGGCCCCTCATTGGCTAGACCAAAGAGTAGGTATAAGTGATGTGGAGAAGGGGTATTTATTAGCATATTTGATTTGTAATTTCTTTAACAAACTTGAAAACTTATTATCTTTCATTTGGTAGTTCCAATTAAGATGAATTCTTCACAGTTGGCTCACAAATTTCATCATCCCTGTCCATAAATAGTTTTGATGACAAAAAGAGAATGTTGAGGGGTTTCAGCATTGGGGTTACATTTTAAAAGTTGGTTTCAACACTCAACTTTGCACATTAAATCATAAAATTTGTATTTCTTCAATTTAAAATCCATAATTTGACATTAAGATTTGAAAACAGTTCAATTTAAAAGGAGTCATTCAGTACAAAAAAGTGCCATTGCATGAAGTTGTGTATTATTGCAAGCGATATAAAAGGTTAGGTTGTTACAATAAGTCAAGCCATCTAGCATACTAAGGATTTTTATTATTGTTTAAATAAACATTAATATCATGATTAGCTGGTTACTGACCAATATGGGACATCTTGTCAGTTAATCATTGGTTTGTTTCCAACAAGTATCAGGTTTATGCCCCAACAATGGCATGAACATAATTACCAATTTAAATGATTGGTTGTTTACCATGTTTAGCAGTTATGGTTGTTTTGATATTATCTATCCATTAAACATTTTTTTAAATATATTCATCTTTCATGAATATTCTACTTTAGTTTCCACTTTTGACAGTTTCAAATATATAAAACCATGACTTGAAAGGGAGGTAATCTTTTATTGTATTCTTTCTTACTTTAGTATTGAATCCTCAATTTTTCATTCCTTTCCCTCATCTAGTTATAGGAAAATCTAGAGAATATGTTTTAAAATTGAATCTATTATGCTTGTAAAACTATATAACTAATCCTCTAACTGTAACATTATCCCAATTACTTAAACTTAAGCCTCCAATAGGATATTTATTAGTTAAAAGACTATATTTCTATATTTTTAAAGGTTCTACTATATTATTAGTCTAGGAAAAATGGTTTTAATGCCAACCTAATTAAAAAGGTATAAGGTAAGGGATGATTAGCTGGATAGCTAATTTTGATATGTTACCTTTCTCCCATTCCTTCTCCATCTCCCACTCCCCTCTACTTCCATGTTGTTAGTTGAGTCAACATCTACCTTGAGCAATAATAAATAAGGAGATAGGGTGGGATAAAGTACATGGAAAAGGGGGTCAAGTTCAAGGGGATATTGGTAATTGATGAGTGGAGGGATGGATGGAAGAACCTTGAAGTTGGGTGGAGGGATAAGGACACAACAATCACTTTGCATATCATGAAAAGCACACCAGTAATGGATAAAAATACCCCTTCACTACAAAAAGCCCTCCACCATGTCTTCCTTACCTCCCTTTCCCTCTCTCACTAGTACATTTTTGACCTCTGGTGTCACTTTTCTTAACATCTATTTTTTACATAAAACTACCACTACATGCCTATAGTGTCGATTAGTAAAGCACAAACAGCACTACTAGTCAAGTCTTGCCTATTACAAAAAAATACGGGTACCACTTTTACTATAATGCCAATTTCACTATGTAGAATCTGTGTCTAAGATTGCTTGTGAAATTCAAATTTTTAGTGAAAAAGTTAGACATAGGCATATGGTGTCAGTTGTAGAAAAACCAACAACATAGTCCTTCCTACAAAATAAAGTTTGTCTCCAAAAACTCTATTGTCAGTTTCACTCCAAAGAAACCAACACCGTAGGTCACGCCCACCGCAAAAAATTTACCTCCAAAAATCATACGGTATCAATTTTTTTTAAAAGAACCAACGACAAAGGGTTGCTGCTACATGTCTTGCCAAAAATATTTCCCCCAATTTTGGTTATGTTGACTTTTTTGCTAAAACAAAAGATACATGTCTAAGTGGGGTTGGAGTTTTTTATAGGGATAAGTGAATGTGGTGTTGATTTTTTGGTGGGTAACTGATGAAAAAATATGGAACTATGGCGTTAGTTTTTCCTAGGAAACTGATGACTAAAGTCTTAGAGAGGTTAGCATTTTTATTAGTAATAATAAATGTTGCATCAGGTTTTGGGTGGGTAACTAATGACAGAGATGGAAGTATGGTGTTAGTTTTTCCTGGGCAACAAATGATAAAGTCTTAGTGAGGTTGAATTTTTTTAGTGGAGATAAGTACATGTGGCATTGGTTTCTTGGTGTATATCAATGACATAGATGGAACTATGGTGTCAGTTTTTCTAGAAAACCGACGACTAAAAGGTTATTCATTACTTTTTTGAATCAACCTACAACTTAGTTCCACTTAATTACACCCACAAAATCTCTTTTGCCCATTATCTATTTCATCATTGTGATGCCTAACTTTAGTAGTTCTGTCATTCTCTACTACCACAGTCTAATGGTCATGCTCATGCTCATTCTGACCACCACCACTAACACTTGAGTTGTCGTCATTGTCGTTGTCACCAACCACTGCTTCTCTCCACTCGTCTCCAGTTGCTAGGTGCCTCTCCGCCAACACAACCACCACAGGCAGCCTCCAGCACAACCACCACTAGTGTAGCCACCACCACCAACCTCCAATGCAGCTACAACTACCAACACAACTACCCGCCATCCGTTACGCACCTCTCCACCATCTACAACTGCTAGTCATCGTCGTTTCTCTACTTTTTCTTTTTGCTTCCAACCTCTAGCCGTTCTCTACCCCTACCCTCTGCCACTACCTTAGAAGGTCCTTCTTTTCCTTCTTATCTATTTGTAATTTTTTGTTGAGTGTATAATTTATAATTGATTGGTTAATGCATTTGTTGTCTAATTGTTTAATTAACTTGATATGATTTTCACACATATGAATTTACCTAAATTGATATGAATTGTGCTAGGGCTTTATATGTTTTATACTTATAATCTCACCTAAGACTTAATTATAATGAATTGATACGAATAATCAAAATTAGCTAAAAATGATATGGTATTGTTATATTGACCTAAATTCTAAACCTTAAATAGTAAATTTGAATATATTTTTTTGGCCTATAAACCCGTCCAATATTTACTCGTTGGGAGTAAATATTGGATAGTCTCAGTTTGGGACAATTCTTGAACACTTAATCTCACTTAGGATATTAGTGTATAATGTGTATTCAAATTTTAAGATGTTTAGTCAACATTCCCCATTTATTCTCTAAGTAAAGATATAGGTGGGTATTTGGCCATCTACATTGCATACTTGGAAAACTGCTGAGAAATGCTGCCAGAGTATTCTTGAAAACCAAATACACATTATAAACTTACTAGTGATATTAGGTGTTCAAGAATGTGATAGGTTGCACACAATCATTACTAAACCCTAATATGTAAATCTTAAACCCTAATATGTAAATCCTAAACCCTAAACCCTAGCCTTAAAGGATAAACCCTAATCTCTAATCCCTGATTTCTTAATCCTAATCTCTAAATACCTGATTCAATACTCATTCTCTTTGTGGTTGTAGAATGGATATGTAAGGACCCTGACCTCCGTTTTGGGCTTACCCTGTTTGTTTTGCCTAAACCTTGTGCTTGGTTGCTTGCTAATCACCTTTAGTGGTGATTTGAGTTTGCTTGTGCTGGAGGTGCTACTTGCAAAATAACCTAAGTTAGGGTTGAAGAGAAAGTTTGTCACCTTGAGAGATGTATTTCTCTCTCTTTGCTTCCTCTAGAGTTGAGCGGAAGGGTTGGGCTCGTTGCTTGAGTGGCCTTGGGCCTTGTTTTACCTTGTCTGGGCCTTTCCTTACCTAGTTGAACCTTCTATCGGGCAGGAGGGTTTTGTGTCGCCCATGAGATGTATCGGGCATGGAGGTGGAGAGTATCGGCCATGGACCATCTTTGACCTCTTGACCTTATTTGTGTCACCACTAGTGGATAGTTGGTGTATAGTGCTTGCATGTGGAAATAGCCTTAGACATGTGTATAAGGTGAGATAAGGAGGTGGCATTGCCCTTGGACAAGTGTCCCTAGGTGGGCGACACATTGCTTTGTTTTCTCCTCCATCCTCTTCTATATATACATCCCCTTTCACTTCCTTAGGATCCCTTTTAGCTCTTTGTTGCTCCTCTCTTCCTTGGTGCACGATACACCTTTCCTTTGGTGTGTTTGGTGGCCGATATAGCTTGGTGGAGCAAGTTGGTGGCCGATCCTCTTCTTGAAGTCTTCTTCTTCTTCTTCCTCTAGTTTGGTGGCCGAACCTTAGGTGGTGTGCCTTGGATCTAGGAGCTTAAAGATTGGAGCTTTGGAGTTTGAAGAGCTTGCTTAATGCAGGTTATATAAATCCTAACCCTAACTATTCTACCTTCTTTTATGTTGCATGTTAGTATGTGATCATGATCGGCCATGCATGCTATGTTTCTTGCTCTAGCACGTACCTTTAGTCTTATGGAGATAGTGATCATGTTGTTGATGATGTTGTTGTTGGATATGTACCTTTGGACCTAGTTGGACGAACCCATAGATGAGGGTTTCCTTTGGGGAAATACCCCTTTCTCTCCTTGGTTTTGAGAAGTGAGTTTGAGCCCTAGTGATATAGGAAATACCCCTCTCTCTTAGTTTTTGAGAGGTGAGCCTATACCCTAGTTGCTTGGGCAATACCCTCCTCTCACCATGGATTTGAGATGTGAGCCTTTGGTTGAGTGATGACCTAAGTTGGAGAAATTTCTTCATGTTGCCTGATTTGTGATGGAGGTTGTGCAAAACCCCTCTCTCTTGGTTGTTGAGAGGTGAGCCAACTATCTTGATCAATTAGGGTTTGTTGCTTAAGAGCTTAAGCTTGAAGATGACCTTTTTGGTGAGGTTTTGTGCCCATGCACGATACACCCTTATTGTGATGTCGCTCGACACCCCTTTGCCTTGTGTTTGGCTTGGTGCCCGATATGACCCTTTCACCTTGTTAGTAACCTTGAACGATATGCTTTGGCCAAGATGATCTCTTGCTTTGGATGCCCCTCCTTGGTCGATATGGTGTCTAGTAAGCCATCTCTGTGTTGGACGACATGGTTTGGTCTTGTGCTGACTGATATGGTGGTTGCATGGTGGAACCATGATAGGTGCCTTTGTGGTGGATGATATGAGGTGTTTGACCTAGTTGGACGATAGGTCTTCCTAAGGTGTTTCTTGTTATAGTTGGGCGATACCCTAGCCTCTTCCTTGGATGATATGAGTAAGATGGGTAACCTTGTGTCGATCATGGGGTTTGTGTTTGCCTGACACACCCTAAGTGAGTTGGCCGATATGGTGCCTTAGTAGTTACCATGCTCTTGGACGATAGGATGACTTGGACGTTAGAGTGCCTTGCTTGACATGAGGGTCCTTCGGACGATATGGGTTGATGGTTGAACGATAGGCCGTCTTGGGTGCCATGCTCTTGGTCGACATGCTTCTTGTTGAGAGGGTTGGCCAATAGAAACCCTAACCCTAGTGCACGATAGAATCCCTGGCCGATAGGATTCTTGGCTGATATGGGTGCCTCTTGTGCATGACACACCTCTAGCTCAATTTGCACGACACCCCTCAGTGCTGGTTGATCTCTGATGCACGATAGGATGAAGTGTTGTTGGCCAATATGATGGCACAAGTGCTTTAGGGTTTGAAACCCTAGCTGATAATCTATAGTGAGGATATGATCCTGCCTGATACTCTTTGGGTGAGGGTTGGCGCTACCCGCCCCACCTATAGTGAGGGAAGTTGGAACCTTTGGTGAGGGTTATGGTTAACCCGGGATAACCAAATCAATGGATTAATTACCTTGAACCCACATCTATGTTATAATGGGATATGATTGTAGGTTGTGAACCGTGGTTTCAAAGATGGATACATAAGATGATGAGATATATGGTTATGATCGCAAGAATAAGGCATAATGTGTGCACATGGTGTGATAACAATAATGTGATTGATATCGCTTATGCTTCATATAACCATGCAGGTATACTAGTTGGATTCATAGTCTGGTAAGATCTATGAGATGTAATTTCTTGAGTAGCACCATGCGGTAATGAGATAACAAGTTGATAGGGCTTAGGACCTGACATAAGGCTGAGTATCGAGTTGAGGTGTTATCCTCTGATGATGAGATAAGGGATGCGTTCCCGAATGCTTATGCATGATTATGATGCCTTGAGAGGAAGTGGTTGATATAATGAGGGATTGAGGTCCCAGGACAATATGATGATGGAAATAATGATGTAATTCTATAAGGCTGTGTTTATACTTTCGTTGCCTCAACAATTGGCTTAAAATATACTAATTAATTATAGATGAACATATCATGTAGTTTGCCCTAGCCATAGATCCATCATTGCAGTATCATGGTGATGGAGAAATAGGTTTATCTTGTGGAATCCGGCTGAGCGCATATTATTGAATATGTGACGTTTTCCCCTAGCCTAAAATAGGAGGAATTTGAGTACCACTGTGAATATATGGAGCATGGTGAACAGACCCATGGCTCGGATGTATGCACTAGCACCTATGATGAGGTGAGCTAGAGATATGGGTAGCTTGTGGAGCTGACCCAGAGGCTGAGCCCTATAAGCATAAGACTGCGGTCTTGCTTTATGATTCATGTACTGACCACGAGAAGGTGAGGTCATGGAGTCTGGATCTCCTTAGACCTTGTATGGCACCGGATTGGGCTTCGCAGCCAATGGTTGGATTTGAGCAGGGAAGGCTAACTTCCTCAGGGCATAATAAAATGTAATACAACCAGATAGTATATGCTACACAGAATAAATATGAAACATTGTGTTACAACCCCACCTCCCGATAACCCCCAATTAAGGGAAACCGAGAGGTTGAGACGCACCATTAATCCCGGATCAAAGGTTCGACATATAACCATAAACAATTATTAAATTCTAACAGGCTATACTGAAAATGGTAATAAAATTTTTCTTTACATACCTTTTGAAAACTTGGATCTCTATTCTTATATCCATACCGATTCTAATCTATCTAATACTCCTTTGCACTTTAATTCTTATTTAGTATCACATGGTGCCACTTTACTGTTTGTTCTTTTCATGGTACCTAAAACGCCGACAAACAAAACGTCGGTCAGCCGTAGCTGGTATGTGGGGGAAAACAATAAACATGCAACTATGATAACAATGTAATCATTCAATTACTTGTTTAAAAACCAATATTACATTTTCGATATAACTCCGCGATCCAAGAGTACCCTATCCTCTGTGTTGTCCCCATTAGACCCCTCATGATCCACCTATAAGTGAACCAATTTCTAGGGTTGAGTCACATGGCACTACTCGTAAGTAGTCCACTCCTTAACTCGGGATTTGCTAAAGAGTCTCTAACTCACGGTAACCTAGACCTTACTCTAGGATTACCCCTTTTTAGCCTTTTCAAAGTAACAGAGGTGGACCCGGATCTAGCCAGTTATATTATGCACCTTTATAGTGATAATCGTAGTCACTTTATATGTTGCATGAAATAAATAAACATCCAATAGTTTAGTTGCATTCAATGCGATTAAACATTCGGGAATCCACCGGGAAACTAAAGCGGTATAGCCATAAGTGTAACCACATACCTGATCCATAGTAACTTGATGTCCATGCATTAACATTCAACACAATTAATAGGCAATCAACAATATCCTGAAAATAATGCATAACATTCAAGTGTCATTGTTTTATTCAAACATCCTTAAGATCAGCTTTGATTTCTCCTTATGATTTCTAGGCCAACTTTAGGGTGTTATTCGGGTTTTATCCTTCATTATGCATTTATCACTTTTAATACTCTTTTAGTTCACAAACCCTAATTTCTGCATCATAGGTACAATTGCATGTCAATTAAGTCTAATATGTTTCTTTTACACTAAAATTATTACCTTTATCCTTTTAGGTCATATCCACAACATTAAGGCTAATTATCACCTTCGGTTTCTTTCAAATTGACAAATCGTATTTCATTGTAGTTCAATTCACATATATGAACCTTATTTATCACTATTTCCACTTTGTACACTAGGGAACACTAATTATCCAAATAATTCACATTAAAGATCTTTGGTACTCAAAATTGGATTTATAACAACATAACATTGTCTTATTCATGGATTTGCACAATTAAATCATTAAAAGGAATATCTTCCTAAATTAGGGTTTCTAAGCCCATTAATGCAAACTTAGATATATGAAACCCTAATTTAAGCCAATTATGTGCAATTATCATCCTTTTATTATCAACTTGTTAATATTCGTTCTAAACATTCAAAGAACATCACTATATTTAACTATCATCTATTTCAAGGGTTTTTCACTAATTAAACCAGTAAATATGATAACTTTATGTACTTTTCCAATTTCAAGCATATAACCTCTAAATTAAACTAATCATGTGCAAAACTCTTCCTTTTTGAACTCAATGCACCTTTTTGCATTTAACAGGTTAATATCAACTCTATTGATCCATTAAACCCTATTAATCACTTTAATCATATCAAAGTAGGGTTTCATTACCATTAATACATTAAAGTTCATACATTACACTACTTTTCGAACTAGGATCAGATTCAGGCTATAAAACCATTTTTAATGGATTCCTTGCATTTTTGTGATCAAAATACATATATAATTTGTTTCAATCCGAGCTATGGATCACTAGTTACGAATTTTGCATCAAAATACTTACTTGGCCAATAAGGAAGTGCCACGTAGGTGCCTTCCATGCCTTGCTCACGGGATTTGGAACATAACGGTTTTACCGTTATACCCTTACTTAAGTAGGTCGCTGCTTTGTACCCCGAAGGGAAAATCTGTCAAACGCACCCGTGCCCCTTCTTCTTCCCCGCGATGCCAGCAGCGACGCCGACCTGCAGCCCTAGCCGTGAGCTGCGCGACTCCTGCTGCCTCCCCTGGACTCAGCAGCCCCTCGGTTCTCTTCCATTGCCTCCGCTGCTCCCCGGCGCACGCGTGGCTCTTTCCAGGTCGCGACCATCATTGTCGTTCTCGGGTGAAGAACGGTCGTAGTGCTGCTGCGTTTGCGGCAGCTTACAGTCCCGCGGATATACATCCTGAGAGATGGCGTACGGTCTCAGTGCCCGATCCTTCATAGATTGTCTTGGAGGCTTCCGTACTCCAACAAGATCGTTTACCAGCTCTTCGTGGTTTCATGGCTACACTACCCATTATTCTAGGGTTTTTGAAAGAAGAAGTAAAGGGAGTAGAGAGAAAGGGATGCAGGGACCTCTTGGGCTCGACCCAGGGGTTCTAACCTTTTATAGAGATGGGTACGGAGCCTTAGGTGAGTTACCAAGCCCCCCATTAAGGAAACTCTTTTCCTTCAACGTGAAGCAAGTGCCTCTCTCTCTCTTTTTCCTAATTATCTCCTTTGATGATCATTATTCCATAGATAATTAGGAATACGAAAACTTCTCTCTTAATCTCATTAGACTTTCCCTTTAATTCATAGGCTACGAATTCTCTTTTCCTTTAATAGGAAAATGCTTTCTTTTTATCAATATCACAAATTCATTAATAATTTATCTCATTATCTTTTTATTTTGCAAATATACTATTTTCTCTTTTTTTTCCACTTTGAAATTATCTCATTATTTTGGGTTCCTTGGACCTCAATAAAACCCAAGGCACACATTCCCACATTGAGGAACGTTGGTTTGCCTTTATCTTCTTTTAAAAGCCAATTTCTCATACTGTATTTATTTCTTATTAAAATACCTCCTTTTTGAGGATTTCCCTTTATTTCTCTTTTATTTTCCTCATTGGAACCCCTTTTAATATAAGAAATCCTTGGGATACGAAATTTCCCAAAGAAAACTCATTTATGCCTCTTTCCACTCATTTCCACATTATATCATTATTTTCCAATTTCTTTCTTCATAAAGAAATACATAATTAATCTTTTCTTTTTCTTATTTCTTTTCTTTGCAACTTTAGACTCCTTGGAACCCAAGGAATCCAAGAGGCACGAAATCCTCTTTGGATTTGCCTTCTAGAGGTTTCCATTATTTCTTTTCTCAAATATCCATTCCTTTGTTATTTTCCTTTTTATTGGGCCCAATAGCCAATAAAGCCCCCAAATCAAATAACAAGGCTATTTTAAACGAAATCCAATTATTCAAAACAAATCACATCATTATTTGTTCAATTATCCTTAATATGAGAAATTTCATTTCTCATTAATTGAACCCAAAATTTGGGGTTATAACATCCTTCCCCTCTTATAGAAATTTTGTCCTCAAAATTCAAACAAGCAAACAAACAATTCAGGATAAGACTTCTCCATGTCCATCATTGGCCCCTATGTGGCTTTGCCGTACTCATGGCATTTTCAAAGAACCTTTATCATCACATATTCTTTTCTTTGAGTTCTTTCATCCTGGCGTCTATAAACTACACAGGTGACTCAGGCCATTCCAGCCTCCCTTGGGGCTCACTAGGTTCATTGCTCAGCACATGGTCGGGGTACCTCTCATAGTGCTCTAAATTGGACACATGGAAACCATCTCCCATTACTCTATCCTGAGGGGTAGGGTCAAACCTAACCTTCTCCACCCATCCATCTCTAATGGACCCATGTATCAGGGACTCGGCTCTCTTAGATATAACTTAGAGGGGTCGGATTTTCATGTCATATTTTCTCCCACAGTAACTTGTATGTCAGTCTACTTTGCATCTGCTCACGACTCTCATCGTCTCTAGGCTCCTTTCAGCCCTTGCACAACCAAAGTGACTTCATCTACACGTACTGGGGTCCCTTTTTCTAATCATCATGTGGTACTTTTCTAACCATCATGTGGTCCTTTCACCAACATTACCTTACTAAAGTGGTGACCGACACAACCTCCCTTACAGAGCTTCATATACAACCCGATACTGGCTATGGTGGTTATTGTCACATCTTTCATAGGACAAGAACTGTCTCTAGATATCACCCTGAATGAGCACACATGCCCTCATCAGACCCTTTAGTCTGGATTATACTAACCATAGTTAGGGGTGATAAACTATACTATCATTGAGTTCTTCATGTACCTACTTCCACTTTATGGAAGTGAACCTTTAAGTCAAAATCAATCACCTTTGAACTCGCTTCATGGTGTAGTTGAACCGTCTCTCACATGGGTAGTTCAACTGGATCTGTCCCTTAACAGAACTCTTCCTTATCTAGGTAAGGCGACCTACCATAACCCACATTGTATCTCGACCTTCCTCGATCCAGGGAAGACCTATCACAACATCCATAGTGTTGAGCTCTCATTCCCTCTCAAGGATTCTTTTGTCCTCTATATCGATACACTGGGTTACTGGGGTTCGTCCTTTACCTCTTGGCTTGCATGGCCATACACCACATGCAACTTCATCTTAAGCATCCAAAGTGCTATTGTCATTTTCCACGGTGTAAGATGATCTCCAACCATGACTCCCTATATGTCATGATTCTTTCAAGATCAACTCCTCGAAACCCTAAACCACTCTAGTCGGGGTTTCATCACCTTCCCTTCCAAAGAAGTACATCTGAGGTTTTACCATCATCCTTTCATTGCATCAAGAACTAGGCTGGCTAACCAAACAACCCTTAACTTTTCAACGCATCTTGTTTCATCTGAGTGTTATCCAAACACCTCTCTTTTTCAAACTTAGGGTTGGCCAAACACATTCTTCTAACTTCTAGTCAACCAAGCCTTAATCAGATTATTCATTATCACTTCACATCCTTGGGTAACATTACACTTCCATGTATTTTGCTTATCATGTCACCTTAAACTATATGTTCATCTTCATAAGAACACTCTCTGATTCCATCATTATGGTGATCAAGCTCAACCTGGTATAACTTGTAAGCTTCACATCCTCATAAGGGGATCACCTCATTCCTCTTAGTGTTTGCAAACCATACATCATTCATTCACATTACCATGGTAAGATATCTTCTCTATCCCCATTTCTCATGGCAACGCTCCAACCTACATCATCTCTTATCCTTGGTGTATGACATGCATATTGTCCTATCTCTCACCCCCATAACAAGAGGAAATAAGCATTTGGCTGCAGTCCAAATACAGAGTTCCTCCTATTCCAAGAGTAGAGATGGTACATCCCACCTTGCCAGTACACCCTTAAATCTAAGTTGCAACGTGCCACACATGTCTCTTTATCACAAACATCATGATATCAAACTAGTCTTGAACCTACTGAGGTTTATATCCTTGGTCGTTTCCTCTAGGTCTATAGGGTACTGACTCTTTTGGGGTCATCCCTCTTCCCTCATGCATCCAGAGAGTGCCCTACTCATCTGCCCTTTGGGTCCCATGAGTTCATGAAGGTGATCAATCTCCTAACCCATGGCCCTAAGACAATGATAGCTGTTACCTCCCGACCCTATGGTCATGTGCAACTGGGGGATTAAACAACTCCTACCTTCATCAGACTTATCCCTACCTGACCCTAGGATAGACTTAGGATTCTCCATCGTAGTACATGTTCACTTAGAACCTTACCCAAGTCTTCATCATCTCTCTTCCTGCATTCATGGGCTGGCCTTCATCCTTTCATCGGGATCATGGCAACCTACTTACATTGGTCACGCCCCTTACTGGTTACCTCCATGGTAACACATTCATATGCAATTAGAGATGGATATCTATGGGTCTACAGGTTCATTCTCATACCATGTACTTTTCTCCTAACTTCTCAAGATCCTATGAGACCTCTTTAGGTTACCTTAAACCAACCAAACTGATATACACCCTTCCAAAGGGGTCCCTCTCCCCAGATGGAAGGAAAACTATCTCCAAGGTCACAAAAGCTCTTAGGTCCAGGGTTTACATCCACACGAGCCTACTCAACCCTAGCAAGCCATTAAGGCACAAGTAGATCACTTATTGAACCATACTAGGTCATACTTGTCCTCTTTCCTCAAAGCTGGATCAAGGTCATACCTTCCTTTATCATCAACCTATCTATGAGGGGTTCATTACACATACCTTAAACTTAAGGGACTTCCCTTTTTCCTTTATTCATGAGGCGTACCATGCTCAAAACTATAGAAACTTAATTTTTATCATGAGCATTAGGTATACCACTTCCCCTCTTAGGCCTAGGAACCCTAGGTTCACTTTTAGGTGTCCAACTTCACGCTCTATCTCTGAACCATGAATCAAACTGGAAAAAGGCATCTCGTGCACTTCCTATCATCCTTCTTCTCGATTAACACTTAGGGTTGGGTCCTCCTTAAGGACAACTAACAGGGTACAAGGCCTCATAGCCTGCTACCACACCTTTCTAGGTCTAAGGAACTCTTCTTCCTACCGTAGCCACATATGCACCAGATGCTTCATCTTCTATCTCTAGGGTTTGGTCCTTCTAAAGGCAACCAAGATATCATCAACCTTCAGGGATCGATCATGAAGCAACCACTATCATCCCTAGTTCAGGGTTTTAGGCTTCCAACCTTCCTGTTGGGTTTCCTGCTTTCTCTAGGGCTAACCCTACATTAGAGGTCCTCTCTTCATAAAGGTTCATCCTCAAAAGCATGCTCTACATGGGCGAAGCCTAGGTTCGAACTTAGGGTTGCTCAAGATTATCCATAACCCTTTATGCTCTATCATAATTCCTTGTCCAGGGTTTCACCCTACTGTCAGCACTAAGACGTGCCCCAGGTGCCAACTATACCCTACTAGCACAAGCCCATAGGGTTTCTAAGGTCCTTCACTAACCTCATCATCTAAGGAGTTATCCTTTACCCTGACATGCACGATCCTTCCCAGGGTTGGGTTGCCAAAGGTGTTAGGTCATCCATGGATCATATGACATCCCAAAGGCATGTCCCTTCAAACACCTGGTCCAACTCATCTCTCTCTAACCATCACTTAGGGTTAGGGTTAGCATCATCCTTAGAGGATGTGCCAGGTCTCTACTAGCAATGGAGATCTCTATCTCCAAGACTGACTTATCCTCCTGACAAGAAGGTCTAGCCTCAGGTCTCTCCTGAGGACATGACATCTTATGTCATACGACCTAAGCATGTATCTATTATTTACTTTGCACTTAATCTATTAAGCTTATGTCCATGACATCTTATTTACATGTCTTTCATTAATTTAGTGGAGGATTCCTTAAACCTTATTAACCTTACCCATACCTCAAGAGGGTGAGGAGAAGAAAGGAAACCCTAATTCTTTATGTCCTTATCAGAATTTTGTGATGAGAAGGGATGAATAAGATGAGAAGTCCTAAAGGTATCTTATTTCGATTCATACCCTAAGACTTTGGCCAGGCGGTCACACGGGTCCGGGAGTCCTCGTATTCCGACTAGCGGTGCGGAGGAAAATCTTGCCAGCCCCCGGTCGTGATCCCTTTCTAGACACCTCCGTCTTTCAGATACTCCTCTAATAACTCCCTTGGGTTCTATGTAGTTTGTAAAATTTAATAATCATTAATGGTTAAATGAGGAACCTACGCTCTGATACCAAATGTTACAACCCCACCTCCCGATAACCCCCAATTAAGGGAAACCGAGAGGTTGAGCCGCACCATTAATCCCGGATCAAAGGTTCGACATATAACCATAAACAATTATTAAATTCTAACAGGCTATACTGAAAATGGTAATAAAATTTTTCTTTACATACCTTTTGAAAACTTGGATCTCTATTCTTATATCCATACCGATTCTAATCTATCTAATCCTCCTTTGCACTTTAATTCTTATTTAGTATCACATGGTGCCACTTTACTATTTGTTCTTTTCATGGTACCTAAAACGCCGACAAACAAAACGTCGGTCAGCCGTAGCTGGTATGTGGGGGAAACCAATAAACATGCAACTATGATAACAATGTAATCATTCAATTACTTGTTTAAAAACCAATATTACATTTTCGATATAACTCCGCGATCCAAGAGTACCCTATCCTCTGTGTTGTCCCCATTAGACCCCTCATGATCCACCTATAAGTGAACCAATTTCTAGGGTTGAGTCACATGGCACTACTCGTAAGTAGTCCACTCCTTAACTCGGGATTTGCTAAAGAGTCTCTAACTCACGGTAACCTAGACCTTATTCTAGGATTACCCCTTTTTAGCCTTTTCAAAGTAACAGAGGTGGACCCGGATCTAGCCAGTTATATTATGCACCTTTATAGTGATAATCGTAGTCACTTTATATGTTGCATGAAATAAATAAACATCCAATAGTTTAGTTGCATTCAATGCGATTAAACATTCGGGAATCCACCGGGAAACTAAAGCGGTATAGCCATAAGCGTAACCACATACCTGATCCATAGTAACTTGATGTCCATGCATTAACATTCAACACAATTAATAGGCAATCAACAATATCCTGAAAATAATGCATAACATTCAAGTGTCATTGTTTTATTCAAACATCATTAAGATCAGCTTTGATTTCTCCTTATGATTTCTAGGCCAACTTTAGGGTGTTATTAGGGTTTTATCCTTCATTATGCATTTATCACTTTTAATACTCTTTTAGTTCACAAACCCTAATTTCTGCATCATAGGTACAATTGCATGTCAATTAAGTCTAATATGTTTCTTTTACACTAAAATCATTACCTTTATCCTTTTAGGTCATATCCACAACATTAAGGCTAATTATCACCTTCGATTTCTTTCAAATTGACAAATCGTATTTCATTGTAGTTCAATTCACATATATGAACCTTATTTATCACTATTTCCACTTTGTACACTAGGGAACACTAATTATCCAAATAATTCACATTAAAGATCTTTGGTACTCAAAATTGGATTTATAACAACATAACATTGTCTTATTCATGGATTTGCACAATTAAATCATTAAAAGGAATATCTTCCTAAATTAGGGTTTCTAAGCCCATTAATGCAAACTTAGATATATGAAACCCTAATTTAAGCCAATTATGTGCAATTATCATCCTTTTATTATCAACTTGTTAATATTCGTTCTAAACATTCAGAGAACATCACTATATTTAACTATCATCTATTTCAAGGGTTTTTCACTAATTAAACCAGTAAATATGATAACTTTATGTACTTTTCCAATTTCAAGCATATAACCTCTAAATTAAACTAATCATGTGCAAAGCTCTTCCTTTTTGAACTCAATGCACCTTTTTGCATTTAACAGGTTAATATCAACTCTATTGATC
Organism: Alisma plantago-aquatica; assembly: GCA_963693085.1. Lineage (NCBI taxonomy): Eukaryota > Viridiplantae > Streptophyta > Magnoliopsida > Alismatales > Alismataceae > Alisma > Alisma plantago-aquatica. Next base: position 508,752,025 of record OY856414.1, read on the forward strand.
CATTAAACCCTATTAATCACTTTAATCATATCAAAGTAGGGTTTCATTACCATTAATACATTAAAGTTCATACATTACACTACTTTTCGAACTAGGATCAGATTCAGGCTATAAAACCATTTTTAATGGATTCCTTGCATTTTTGTGATCAAAATACATATATAATTTGTTTCAATCCGAGCTATGGATCACTAGTTACGAATTTTGCATCAAAATACTTACTTGGCCAATAAGGAAGTGCCACGTAGGCACCTTCCATGCCTTGCTCACGGGATTTGGAACATAACGGTTTTACCATTATACCCTTACTTAAGTAGGCCGCTGCTTTGTACCCCGAAGGGCAAATCTGTCAAACGCACCCGTGCCCCTTCTTCTTCCCCGCGATGCCAGCAGCGACGCCGACCTGCAACCCTAGCCGTGAGCTGCGCGACTCCTGCTGCCTCCCCTGGACTCGGCAGCCCCTCGGTTCTCTTCCATTGCCTCCGCCGCTCCCCGGCGCACGCGTGGCTCTTTCCAGGTCACGACCATCATTGTCGTTCTCGGGTGAAGAACGGCCGTAGTGCTGCTGCGTTTGCGGCAGCTTACAGTCCCGCGGATATACATCCTGAGAGATGGCGCATGGTCTCAGTGCCCGATCCTTCATAGATTGTCTTGGAGGCTTCCGTACTCCAACAAGATCGTTTACCAGCTCTTCGTGGTTTCATGGTTACACTACCCATTATTCTAGGGTTTTTGAAAGAAGAAGTAAAGGGAGTAGAGAGAAAGGGATGCAGGGACCTCTTGGGCTCGACCCAGGGGTTCTAACCTTTTATAGAGATGGGTACGGAGCCTTAGGTGAGTTACCAAGCCCCCCATTAAGGAAACTCTTTTCCTTCAACGTGAAGCAAGTGCCTCTCTCTCTCTCTCTTTCCTAATTATCTCCTTTGATGATCATTATTCCATAGATAATTAGGAATACGAAAACTTCTCTCTTAATCTCATTAGACTTTCCCTTTAATTCATAGGCTACGAATTCTCTTTTCCTTTAATAGGAAAATGCTTTCTTTTTATCAATATCACAAATTCATTAATAATTTATCTCATTATCTTTTTATTTTGCAAATATATTATTTTCTCTTTTTTTTTCCACTTTGAAATTATCTCATTATTTTGGGTTCCTTGGACCTCAATAAAACCCAAGGCACACATTCCCACATTGAGGAACGTTGGTTTGCCTTTATCTTCTTTTAAAAGCCAATTTCTCATACTGTATTTATTTCTTATTAAAATACCTCCTTTTTTAGGATTTCCCTTTATTTCTATTTTATTTTCCTCATTGGAACCCCTTTTAATATAAGAAATCCTTGGGATACGAAATTTCCCAAAGAAAACTCATTTATGCCTCTTTCCACTCATTTCCACATTATATCATTATTTTCCAATTTCTTTCTTCATAAAGAAATACATAATTAATCTTTTCTTTTTCTTATTTCTTTTCTTTGCAACTTTAGACTCCTTGGAACCCAAGGAATCCAAGAGGCACGAAATCCTCTTTGGATTTGCCTTCTAGAGGTTTCCATTATTTCTTTTCTCAAATATCCATTCCTTTGTTATTTTCCTTTTTATTGGACCCAATAGCCAATAAAGCCCCCAAATCAAATAACAAGGCTATTTTAAACGAAATCCAATTATTCAAAACAAATCACATCATTATTTGTTCAATTATCCTTAATATGAGAAATTTCATTTCTCATTAATTGAACCCAAAATTTGGGGTTATAACACATTGTTTGAGGCCTTATTTATAGATAATCCAGTTACCTACTTGCAGTTGCTTATATGATCTTGATATCTTGAGGTAAGTTCATGTAAAGCTTATCTTGTCAATCATGTTCCATAAAGAAATACTTGGTTATATGCCTCCTAGATATCTTGGTAAGAATGATGGGAATTATGGTCGGGCTTAGTATACTTCTCTTGTTATACGCTTTATCAGTTATCTACTTTTATTGCTTTAATCTTCTGAGGTTTTATAGTTTCAGCGGGGAGTTATGTTTCTCACTGGGACTGTGTGTCTCACCCCACTGGTTTACAACCTTTTTAGGTGATCTCTCTAGACGTGGTGGTGGTCATGAGGTTGCGGCCGAGCAACAAGGAGAGCAGTAAAAGGAAAGAGATGGACATGATGCTGTTTTGGTGGTTTTGTAGTAGAGTCCTAGAGTCATCCCTGTACTCTCAGGTCCTCGGAGGTGTTTGACGATGTTTCATGATGACTAACTGTTGTAATTTTGGAATATCCTACTGCTGGCCGTACGTGGCCCGTTATGTATGTATAAACAGGTGATGAACTCTGGTGCTGACAGTACAACTGGTTCTGATAAACTGTGAACATATATCAAAGCTTGTTATAACATGTTTCTCTATAGGATCTAGATGCAAAAGTTCTCTTATGTATTCTTTCCACAATCAGTTTTAATGAACTCGTATTTTCGGTAATATGTGGTTCCACACATTTTCGTGTGTCATCTCGCTGTCTATGTAAAGGCGGGGTGTCACAGTTAGTTTGGTATCAGAGCTCTAGGTTCTCTGAGTCTATAGGGATCTAGGACTAGGTTTTCATCTATTCTTGTGATTTTCCAGATTTTCTTACGATAACCTTCTACCCTCAGCAAAAGATAAAGCTTAAAGATGTCTAGAAACCATAAAGAACATGCTGTCGAGAGCAGCGATGATGCATCAGTTGATGGAGCAAGAGTGCAGGCACATGAAGATCGGGTGCCCGAGGTCCTCCAGCTTGACCCAGCCATTCTAAAAAATCCTACCTACCAACAACTTATGGGGCAGTTGATGGCTACGATGAATCACATGGTGGAAAGAGTGCCAGTGCCCCAGACAAGAGCACATGCTCCCCATGGTGAAACATCAAGCATTGAGAAGACCTTTGAGCGACTTTGTCGAGTCGGAGCTTCGGATTATGCTGGAACGACTGATCCAATAGATGCAGATCTGTGGTTGATAGGTCTCGAGAAGGCCTTCTGGATCCTCAACATCCTCGAAGCAGACAAAGTCAAGCACACTGTCTACCTTCTGAAGGGTAGTGCTGGCCACTGGTGGGCCATCGAGGAGGAGAAGTGGCCTAGTGAGGAGATCGGTTGGGAGGTTTTCCAACGAGAGTTCATCAGCGGATACTTTTCGAAGACGTATCTGGACGAGAAGATCAACCAGTTTGAGCATCTACACCAAGGGTCGATGAGAATCACCGAGTATGAAGCCAAGTTCACGGACTTGTTGAGGTTTTGTCCTCACATGGCAGCGACAGATGATGAGAGGATCAGGTGGTTTGAGAAAGGTTTTGAGTACTGAGCTGTCGACACCTGTTGCTACTTTGGAGAATCGGGAGCAGTTTGCCACATTCGTGAAGTCTGTTCGCATGATTGAACGGTCTGTCAGGGAGAAAAGGGAGTCTGTGACTAGGAAAAGGCCTGTTGAGTTCCAGGGACAGAGATCTGGTGGTTTCAAGAAGCCAAGGTTTTCGACACCTTCTGTGATACAGAGTTCTCGTGTACCATCTCAGTGGTCTCAGAGTAAGGGAAGGGGTTATATTTCTTCACCATCGAAGGCGTATAGTACAACTTCTGTGGCAATGACAGGGCCATCTAGGCCGCAGATAGAAGGCATGTCATGTTATCACTGTGGGCAGACTGGACACTTGAGGTCAAATTGCCCAAGTAAAGATGTTGAAGTAACACAACAACTGAGGCAGAATCAATAAGGGTCAGACAGACAGAAGCCCAATGGTAGCAGAGGGCGAGGACGCAGTCAAGCATCGCAAGAGGGATCGTCTACTCAAGGAAGCAGAGGATGTGGACAACAAGCAACGAATTGATTCTATGCTATGAGTCAGCCAGAGGCGATAGTCAACCCGCAAGTGGTGACAAGTCAGATGGAGTTATTTCATTCTGATTTGTCTTCTTCTTACTTTATATCTATTCTGGTTGATCCAGGTGCTACATACTCGTTTATCGTACATAGTCTGCTTGATAGTTGTCCTTTACCTGTTAGTTGTAAGAAAGATAGCCTGTTGTTAGAAACCCCTCTCGATGGTTCCTCGATGCTTCGAGAGGAGTGTCCGTCTTGTGTCCTATCTTTCTCGGGACACAATATACAAGTGGATCTTATACCACTTGATATGCATGGATTCGATATGATCCTTGGGATGGATACCGTAGAAAAGTTTAAGGTTGTGTTGGACTATGGTTCCAAGCAGGCAGTGCTTGATGACGGTGGAGAAAAGTGGATCTTCAAAGGAGATAGGAAGATTCTCCCGACATGTTTAGTGTCAGCGATGGTGGCAGAGAAGTTGCTGTGGCAAGGTTGTAAGGCATTCTTAGCTCACGTTGTGGATACCAAGGCGAAAGGTCCTAGCCTGGAGGAGGTGACGGTTGTACGAGAGTTTGCAGATGTGTTTCCTGATGAGTTCCCCAGTGTTCCCCCACCCCGAGAGATTGATTTTGAGATCAATCTGATACCAGGAACACAGCCAGTTGCACAAACACCGTATAGGATGACTCCAGTAGAGATGGTAGAGTTGGAGAAGCAGTTACATGAGTTGTTGGAGAAAGGTTTCATCTGACCAAGAACATCACCTTGGGGTGCTCCTGTGTTGTTTGTTAAGAAGAAGGATAGATTGATGTGGCTATGTATAGATTACCGACAGTTGAATAAGGTCACGATCAAGAATAAGTACCCGTTGCCAAGGATAGATGATCTGTTTGATCAGTTGCATGGTGCTACATTGTTCTCGAACATAGAGCTACGGTCTGGAACCCATCAGTTAAGAATCAAAGATGATGACATACCTAAGTCAGCATTTAGGACGAGGTATCATCACTTTGACTTTGTGGTTATGTCGTTTGGGCTAACCAATGCGCCTGCTTCTTTCATGGATCTGATGAACTGAGTGTTCCGTCCGTTCCTAGATCAGTTTGTTGTAGTCTTTATAGATGACATATTGATCTATAGTCGGGACATGCAAGAACATGAACAACATCTTCAACAAGCTTTGACTCTTCTTCGCCAACATCAGTTGTATGCCAAGTTCAGTAAGTGTGAGTTCTGGTTGAAGGAAGTGACTTTCTTGGGTCACGTGATATCTGCAGAAGGAGTCAGAGTGGACCAAGAAGGTGGAGTCAGTGGAAGATTGGGAGCAACCAAAGACGCAGACAGAAGTTCGTAGTTTTCTGGGTTTGGTAGGATACTATCGTAGGTTTATAAAGGATTTTAGTGTGATCACGTTGACGATGACAAAGATGACCAGGAAGGATGTAACTTTTTTCTAGAATGATCGTTGTTAGCAAGCTTTCTAAAGCTTGAAGGAGAAGCTGACTAGTGCTGCCAAAGCCTGGGAAAGGCTATGTTGTTTTCTACGATGCTTCCAAGAAGGGCCTAGGGTGTGTGCTGATGCAGGAGGATCATGTGATTTCTTTTGCTTCATGAAAACTTAAGAGACATGAGGAGAATTATCCGACACATGATTTGGAGTTGGCAGTGGTGGTCCATGCGTTAAAGATTTGGAGGCACTATCTTTATGGGGAAGTGTGTCATATCTTTACAGATCATAAGAACTTGAAGTACATCTTTTCGTAGAGTGAGCTGAACATGCAACATTGTTGTTGGATGGAGCTAATCAATGATAATGATTCCACCATTGAGTATCATCCTGGTAAGGTAAATGTGGTAGCTGATGCGCTTAGCAAAAAGGCTTCTTCTCTCCCCATGAAGAAGACACAGTTGAGTTCCTTGGTATGCCATAGGCGGGATATGTTTGTCTCCTTGCGGAAGATGAATGTGTAGTTGGAAGTTTCCTTGTTGGCAGGACTTCTGGCATAGATACAAGTCAAGCCTACACTAAGACATCAGATCAAAGATGCACAGCAGGCAGATGATATAGTGTAGTTGATTAGGTCAGAGCTCGACAGTGAAAAACGTGATGGGTTCCATGAGTCCGAGGATGGACTAGTTTGCTATCATGGTAGAATGGTGGTCCCCGATGTTGATAACCTAAGAAAGCTGGTGCTCAAGGAAGCACACACATCGATGTATGCTATGAATCTAGGAGTCACCAAGATGTATCATAATCTGAAGGACCTGTATTGGTGGTCTGGCTTGAAGAGGGATGTATTCGAGTTTGTGGCTAAGTGTGCAGTATGTTAGCAAGTTAAAGTTGAGCATAAGAAACTGGTAGGTACATTGCAACCCATGTCGATACCATAATGGAAATGAGATCATATAACCATGGATTTCATAGTTGGTCTACCAAAGACAGCTAGGAATCATGATTCCATTTGGGTAATAGTGGACATGATGAAAAAATTTGCTCATTTCATACCGGTATAGATGACATATACAACAGAGAAGCTTGCTCAGGTGTATGTAGATGAGATAGTACATTTGCACGGTGTACCAGCAACAATAATCTCTGACAGAGGTCCTCAGTTCATGAGTCATTTCTGGGAACAGTTGCACAAAGCTTTGGGAACGTAGTTGAGATTTAGCACCGCCTTCCATCCGCAGACGGATGGACATTCGGAAAGGACTATTCAGACTTTGGAGTATCTTCTCCGAGCTTGTGTTTTGCAGTTCCTAGGTAGTTGGGACGTGCATCTCAGTCTGATAGAGTTTGCTTACAATAATAGTTACTAGCGGAGCATTGACATGGCTCCTTATGAGGCTCTATATGGAAGGAAGTGCAAATCCCCTTTATGCTGGTATGAGTCTGGTGAGTATCAACTTTTGGGTCCTAAGTTAGTGCAACAGACAATAGAAAAGATCAAAGTGATACAACAACAGTTGAAAATGGCACATGACAGATAGAAGTCTTATGCAGACAATTGCCGACGACTTTTAGAGTTCCAGGTGGGAGACAAAGTGTATCTCAAGGTCTCACCTTGGTTAGGTGTGCTGAGGTTTGGCCAGAAAGGCAAATTGGCACCCAGGTATATGGGGCCATACCCAGTGATAACATGTGTTGGAAAGGTAGCTTACAAGTTAGAACTGCCGCCAGAGTTGCACAGGTTACATCCGGTCTTCCATGTCAACATGTTGAACAAAAGTCATCCAGACATAGAGACAATGATACAACTAGTTGAGGTTGAGCTTGATGAAGATGTGACCTATGAGGAAGGTCCAGTGATGATCCTTGAGAGGAGGGTAAAGAGGTTGAAAAGGAAAGACCTGGTTTTTGTGAAAGTTCTTTGGCATCATCGTGGTGTTGAGGAAGCCAAGTGGGAGCTTGAGGAAGAGATGAGGCGGAAGTATCCCTCACTTTTCTCTTCGGATTTTGGGGACAAAATCCCTTTATAGAGGTTTATGGCTTGTAAGGACCCTGACCTCCATTTTGGGGCTTACCCTGTTTGTTTTTCCTAAACCTTTTGCTTGGTTGCTTGCTAATTACCTTTAGTGGTGATTTGAGTTTGCTTGTGTTGGAGGTGCTACTTGCAAAATAACCTAAGTTAGGGTTGAAGAGCAAGTTTGTCACCTTGAGAGATGTATTTCTCTCTCTTAGCTTCCTCTAGAGATGAGAGGAAGGGTTGGGCTCGTTTCTTGAGTGGTCTTGGGCCTTGTTTTACTTTGTTTGGGCCTTTCCTTGCCTAGTTGAACCTTGTATCGGGTAGGAGGGTTTTGTGTCACCCATGAGGTGTATCGGGCATGGAGGTGGAGAGTATCGGCCATGGACCATCTTTGACCTCTTGACCTTGTTTGTGTCACCACTAGTGGACAGTTGGTGTATAGTGCTTGCATGTGGCAATAGCTTTGGACATGTGTATAAGGTGAGATAAGGAGGTGGCATTGCCCTTGGACAAGTGTCCCTAGGTGGGCGACACATTGCCTTGTTTTCTCCTCCATCCTCTTCTATATATACATCCCCTTTCACTTCCTTAGGATCCCTTTTAGCTCTTTGTTTCTCCTCTCTTCGTTGGTGCATGATACACCTTCCCTTTGGTGTATTTGGTTGCGGATATAGCTTGGTGGAGCAAGTTGGTGGCCAATCCTCTTCTTGAAGTCTTCTTCTTCCTCTAGTTTGGTGGCTGAACCTTAGGTGGTGTGCCTTGGAGCTAGGAGCTTAAAGCTTGTAGCTTTAGAGCTTGAAGAGCTTGCTTAAGGCAGATTACATAACTCCTAACCCTAACTATTCTACCTTCTTTTATGTTGCATGTTAGTATGTGATCATGATCGGCCATGCATGCTATGTTTCTTGCTCTAGCACGTACCTTTAGTCTTATGGAGATAGTGATCATGTTGTTGATGATGTTGTTGTTGGATATGTACCTTTGGACCTAGTTGGTCAAACCCATAGATGAGGGTTTCCTTTGGGGCAATACCCCTTTCTCTCCTTGGTTTTAAGAAGTGAGTTTGAGCCCTAGTGATATAGGCAATACCCCTCTCTCGGTTGTTGAGAGGTGAGCCTATACCCTAGTTGCTTGGGCAATACCGTCCTCTCACCATGGATTTGAGAGGTGAACCTTTCGTTGAGTGATGACCTAAGTTGGAGACATTTCTTCATGTTGCCCGATTTGTGATGGAGGTTGTGCAAAACCCCTCTCTCTTGGTTGTTGAGAGGTGAGCCAACTATCTTGATCAATTAGGGTTTGTTGCTTAAGAGCTTGAGCTTGAAGATGACCTTCTGGTGAGGTTTTGTGCCCTTGCACGATACACCCTTGTTGTGATGTCGCCCGACACCCCTTTGCCTTGAGTTTGGCTTGGTGCCGGATATGACCCTTTCACCTTGTTAGTAACCTTGGACGATATGCTTTGGCTGAGATGATCTCTTGCTTTGGATGCCCCTCCTTGGTCGATATGGTGTCTAGTAAGCCATCTCTGTGTTGGATGACATGGTTTGGTCTTGTGCTGACCGATATGGTGGTTGCATGGTGGAACCCTGATAGGTGCCTTAGTGGTGGCCAATATGAGGTGTTTGACCTAGTTGAACGATAGGTCTTCCTAGGGTGTAGCTTGTTATAGTTGGGCGATACCCTAGCCTCTTCCTTGGACGATATGAGTAAGATGGGTAACCTTGTGTCAAGCATGGGGTTTGTGTTTGCCCGACACACCCTAAGTGAGTTGGTCGATATGGTGTCTTAGTGGTTACCATGCTCTTGGACGATAGCATGCCTTGGACGTTAGAGTGCCTTGGCTGACATGAGGGTCCTTTGGATGATATGGGTTGATGGTTGAACGATAGGGTGTCTTGGGCGCCATGCTCCTGGTCGACATGCTTCTTGTTGAGAGGGTTGGTCGATAAAAACCCTAACCCTAGTGCATGATAGGATCCCTGGCCGATTGGATTCTTGGTTGATATGGGTGCCTCTTGTGCACGACACACCTCTAGATCAAGCTGCACGACACCCCTAAGTGCCGGTTGATCTCTGATGCATGATAGGATGAAGTGTTGTTAGCCAATATGATGGCACAAGTGCTTTAGGGTTTGGAACCCTAGCCGATAATATATAGTGAGGATATGATGCTGCTTGATACTCTTTGGGTGAGGGTTGGCACTACCCGCCCCACCTATAGTGAGGGAAGTTGGAACCTTTGGTGAGGGTTATGGTTAACTCGGGATAACCAAATCAATGGATTAATTACCTTGAACCTGCATCTATGTTATAATGGGATATGATTGTAGGTTGTGAACCGTGGTTTCTAAGATGGATACATAAGATGATGAGATATATGGTTATGATCGTAAGAATAAGGCATAATGTGTGCTCATGGTGTGATAACAATAATGTGATTGATATCGCTTATGCTTCATATAACCATGGATGTTGTTTTCCATGTTAGCATGATAATCATAAATATCTATTTTTTGGTGGCTTAAGTTATCTGTCTTGATATGTATGCTAACCATGCATGTATACTAGTTGTATTCATAGCCTGGTAAGAGCTATGAGATTTATGTGCTTGAGTAGCACCATGTGGTAATGAGATAACAAGTTGATAGGTCTGAGGACCTGAAATAAGGCTGAGTATCGGGTTGAGGTGTTATCCTCTGATGATGAGATAAGGGATGCGTTCTCGAATGTTGATGCATGATTATGATGCCTTGAGAGGCAGTGGTTGATATAATGAGGGATTGAGGTCCCATGACAATATGATGATGACAATAATGATGTAATTATATAAGGCTATGTTTATACTTTGGTTGCCTCAACAATTGTCTTAAAATATACTAATTAATTATAGATGAACATATCATGTAGTTTGCTCTGGTCTTAGATCCATCATTGTCAGTATCATGGTGATGGTGAAATAGGTTTATCCCACGGGATCAGCTTGGAGTGCATATTGTTGAATATGCGAGGTTTTCCCCTAGCCTAAAATAGGAGGAATTTGAGTACCACTGTGAATATATGGAGCATGGTGAACATACCCATTTCTCGGGATATGTGATGATGAGCATGATGCGTTCATGGCTCGGATGTATGCACTAGCACCTATGATGAGGTGAGCTAGAGATATGGGTAGCTTGTGAAGCTGACTCAGAGGCTGAGGCCCTATAAGCATAAGACTGCAGTCTTGCTTGATGATTCATGTACGGACCACGAGAAGGTGAGGTCATGGAGTCCGAATCTCCTTAGACATTGTATGGCACCAGATTGGGCTTCACAACCAATGGTTGGATTTGAGCAGGGAAGGCTCACTTCCTCAGAGCATAATAAAATGTAATATAGCCATATAGTATATGATACACAGAATAAATACGAAACATTGTTTGATGCCTTGTTTATAGATAATCCAGTTACCTACTTGTAGTTGCTTATATGATCTTGTTATCTTGAGGTAAGTTCATGTAAAGCTTATCTTGTCAATCATGTTCCATAAAGAAATACTTGGTTATATGCCTCCAGGATATCTTGGTAAGAATGATGGGAATTATGGTCGGGCTCAGTATACTGCTCTTGTTATACGCTTTATCAATTATCTGCTTTTATTGCTTTAATCTTCTGAGGTTTTATAGTTTTAGCGGGGAGTTATGTTTCTCGCTGGGACTGTGTGTCTCACCCTGCTAGTTTACAACCTTTTTAGGTGATCACTCTAGATGTGGTGGTGGTCGTGAGGTTGTGGCCGAGCAGCAAGGAGAACAGTAGAAGGCAAGAGATGGACATGCTGCTGTTTTGGTGGTTTTGTAGTAGAGTCCTAGAGTCATCCATGTACTCTCAGGTCCTCAGAGGTGTTTGACGACGTTTCACGATGACTAGCTGTTGTAATTTTGGTATATCCTACTGCTGGCCGTACGTGGCCCGTTATGTATGTATAAACAGGTTATGAACTCTGGTGCTGATAGTACAGCTGGTTCCGATAAGCTGTGAACATATATCAAAGCTTGTTATAACATGTTTCTCTGCAGGAGCTGGATGCAAAAGTTCTCTTATGTATGCATTCCGCAATCGGTTTTAATTAACCCATATTTTCATTAATATGTGGTTCCACACATTTTCACGTGTCATCTCACTGTCTGTGTGAAGGAGGGTGTCACATGATAGATCATGGATGTCTATTTCTAATGTTGCACTCTAGAGTTTATCATTAGTGTTGTTAAGTTTATAAGATTTGTAGAGGAACATAGGAAACAACCAAGTGATAGGTTGTATTGTCCGTGTAGGAATTGTAGTAACAACTTGAAAGTCAACATTGTTGACTTAATAAAAAGTCATGTAATGCGGAATGGGATTGTACAAGAATATACAAAATGATACTGACATGAAGAGATTCCTAGTATGAGATCAATAGATGTTGATAGAAGTGCTTGTGTTCAAGAAGAAATTAATGATGATGATGTATATGTAAATGAACCATTTTTGATAGACATAGTTGATGTGATGATAGATAGTTGTGGGGTAAATGTTACTAATCCACCTTCCTTGTTTAGAAACATTGTGTATGATGCTGAGAGACCATCATAATTAGGTTCTACTAAGTTTACAAAGCTGAGCAATGTTTTGAGATTGTATACTCTGGAGGCTAACAATAGATGGAGCAACAAAAGCTTCACATCTCTTGTCTTTGTTGAAAGAAAATCTTCTTGAAGGCAATGAGCTTCCGATCTCAACATATGAATTAAAAAAAAAAGGTTGTACCCAATGGGAATGGAGGCTAAGAAGATACATGCATGTGTGAATGATTGTGTGTTATTTCAAAAGGAATATATCAATTTGAGAGATTGTCTAAAATTTGGGGCGTCAAGGTACAAACTAATGACTTTAGGTAAGTCCAAAACTAGCTCTCCTCCCAAGGTGATGTGGTGTCTACCTACATAACATGGTTTTAATACTTGTTTGCCAATACCATGGACGTCCATAATTTATCTTGGTATGCAAAGCCAAAGAAAACAATAATGGGATCCTAAACATGCGTCTAATTCCCCACAATAGAAGACAATTGATTTATTGTACCTATAAGACCCCTGCCCTTGCTTGGTATTTGATCTTGCTTTATTAGCATAATTTGATGCTTAAAACCTTAATCTAATCATATGATGTACTTTTATAACATGTGACATACTTTTTTTGATAAAGGGTGCCTGTCATTTTATTAAGTAATCAAATCGTTTACAACAAGTGCAAGGATCTGATCCTCGAAACCCTCTCTACGATAGATGGGGTTTACAAAATGGCAAGCGGGTGAGGCCAAGGCATGGGATACTCTATTGCCTTGCCTCCTAACAAAATAGAGATTGAAAGACAGAAAGCTAGAAGAAAGCTCGGTGATATCCCTTACGATAAAATGCTCGTAGCCACGTCCACCATATCCCTTCCTCACTGCCTCGACCAAGAGAAGACAGTCGGTCTCCATAACCACATCCGTGAATCCCTTCCCTAGCGCGAGCTGCATGCCTTTCAGAATAGCCACACCCTCCGTACTAAGCACCAAGTGTGGCTGTTCTAAACATACTTATGTTTCAAGTTTGTTCCAATTTGGATGCTGTTTGATCTAGTTATGTTATATTTGTGTTTTTTTGGACCAATTTGCAAATCACCCATGTTTAAGATTTATCTTGGAATTTGTCACATGATTTGTGTACCACACATTTTTTGACATCATTTTGGAGAGAAAGTGGTGCCCCATATCTTTGTTTCACCTTAGTTTGATGAGGTGGCATCATGTGTTGATGTACTAGGGCTTGCTTGGTTGCCCTAGTTTGATGGTGATTGATGGTGTCCCTCAGTTTTTAGCGACCACCTTGATGTTTATTCAACCTTGGTTTCTTCATTCAATGAGGTTCTGAGTACACCTAGTGGTCTTTGTAGTTGATGAGCCAAGAAACCCTAGGGTTTGGGCTCTATGTGATCGCTAGGGTTTTGATCTCCTTAGGTCGCTATGTTTCTTTGATCAATGGCTTTTAGAACTTGTGCCCCATTGACTGATGAACTTTCTTGGACCAATTTGATCATTTTCTTTTCTTGGTTTTAACGATCCTTGATGCATGCATGATCTTATTGCTTGCATGAACAAGTTTTGAGGGACAAGTGGCACATGTTTGCATGACACCTAACCTCCCCTACCTCTCTCCAACCTTAGATATATAAACCTATCTCCTTGCATGCAAGTGATTTCTGTTGCACTCTCTTATTTCTCTCTTATTCTTGGAGCTTGTCCCTTGTGTCCTTGGTGGTGCTTAAGCTTGGTGCAAGTGACTGGTCCATCTTTCTTATGAGCTAGGGTTTGAAGCAACCCTTCCTTGGAGATCGTTTGGTGATACTTTGCTCTCTTCTTGACCTTGGTAAGTGATCTACCTCTCATCATCTTTGTTTTCTTGCAACCCTACCACCCCCTTCTTTCTCTTGGATGAATCAACGGGTCTTCATGGTGGTGCTTCTTGAGGAACTTCTCTCTTCTTGGTCAAATCCATGATTCTCCATCGTAGTGCTCAAGCTGAGTTGGAGGTTTCTCTCTTTCTTCTCTTTTTGGCCTAGGGTAATGCTCTCCAACTTGTGCTCCTTTAACATTTGGTTTTTCTTCTCTCTTTGATGTAGTGCTATCTTGACCGTGACGTGGTGATCAAGATATGTTTCCTCTCTTTTCTTGGAGCATCCTTGTTGTTGGAGTTGTTTCTTCATATCCAAGGTGAGTTATATAACTCTCTCCTCGATTATTATTAGATCTAATCTTGCATGCAACTAAGATATCCCTAAAATGTGGTTCTAAGTAGTATGATAATATCTTAAACTAGGGTTTATGTTTATGTGGTGATTTTGAGTAGATTAATCCCTTCATCTGAACACTAATTCTAGTACCTGAGATCTTATTGATGATGGAAGTGTTGGTTCTTACATGCACATGCTAAACATTGGTTTTCTTCTCATGATCATGCTTTTGTGCTCTTGCTTGTAGATGGAGGTTTTGGAAACATGTTTGATGGCTAAATGATTGGTTTTGTCTTCCTTTATTTATGGTTTAGTTTCATATCATGTCAATGACCGAATTTAGGGTTTGATGTTGTTTTCCTCTTGAAATCTACCCCCTTGATGTTTCAGATTCATGATGATGCTCAACTTGTTTTGATCTTGTGTTGGAAGTAGTTTTCTCTCTGTTGATGTTCACCATGCTATGGACCATGTGGTCTATGAATTTTAGTGGTTTGTGGTTGCCAAGTTTGACTCTCTTCTATGCAGTTGATGATGATTTCATGGCTCTCTTCGATCACTAAAACTTGGATCTTCATGGTCGGTAATGTTTTGGTATCTCCTTGGTCGAAGAAGGTGATGACCCACCATAATGTCTTTGGCTACCAAGGGCTTCAAATCTTTTTGGTCTATGAGATGTTGGTGTTCCTTTGGTCACCAAGAATCTTGCTTTCTCTTCGGTTTCCAAACCTTACTTCAACCTTGTTTCTTCTTCGATCGTCGATGTGTTGACCTAAGTGGTCGTGTGGATGATCCACCTCTTCGATCAATGAAGATGGTGTGACCTATTCCTTTTCGGTCGATGTGAAATTTTGAACATATGTTTCCTTGTGTGGATGACCTAGTGATGGTGGTGGTTGACCCTTTGCTTCCAAGAATGTGGGAGGTGATGATATTTATTGTTTAATGTTAGTTTCTGATTTGAAACCCTAATTCAATTGGCTGTGTTGAAACCTAACCTTAATTAAAATACATAATGAAGTTTCTTAGCTTGCTTGAGTAATTAGCATGATGATAAAGCATTTTCTCTCTCCTAAGGTTGTAACCTGAAATTATTGTTGAGTAAGCATCGTAGCTTATAACTGATTGTGATATCTCTAATGAGACATGTGTATGATGGTTATAAGCCCTGATGAGGCATGGAGAGATAGTAATGTTCTTATAGGGAACAATGTGAATGGTCTTATGATATGGGTAGTGGCTTTGTGTCCTAATTGAGGTGATATTCTCTACTAATGTGATGAGGGATTAATATCCCATGTTGATGTAATGATGAGTATGAACTCATGAGTATGACAGATGTGACAAGTTTATACCTTATACATTTTATATCTTCTAAAGTTGCAATCTACCTTATCATTTGTAGAATCTCTCTAGGGTTTGTATCTAACTTGATTAATGTAGTTAAAAGATACCCAATTGACATTCACTAATCAAGTGAAACCCTAATCATGTAGTGCCATATTCCATAGATCCATTCCAGTGTCAGGACTTGTTGGATGGTGAAACGAGTATTCCTAAGGGAGACTTAGAGCACATACTATTGAGTATGTGAGGTTCAAGTGACTGTGTGTCCTTGTCATCTTGAACCCAAGGTTTTGAGGATGGTTGCGGTCATGCCTTGGCAAAAGAATGACTACGGTGGTGTCTCACTATATGTGATGTGATAGATGACAGTTGTGGTTGTACCTTAGATGATTGGGTTTGTATACCATGTTCACTAGTGTCATGATCTATATACCAAGGAGGACTAGGCTGATTTGGAGTTTGACTTTATATGTCACTACAGAAGACTCATACAGACTCAACGAGGATGAGGTCATAGGAGTCCAGCTCTCCTAGACCTTATATGGAACTATTTTCAACTTCACAGTTGACAGTTGGAGTATGAGTGGTATACCTCATCTCCTCAGGGCTTAAAAGACATTATACAGTCATGTAGTATACCTACTTAGGGTTAAACAAGAATCATATTGGATGCTTACCCTTGCCTTGTTTATTATACTGCTCGATTGTTATGTAATGTAGTATGCAGAGTTAATTGTTATACATGTTCTTCATATTCCTTCTAAACATGTAAAATGCCATATTTTTCTGTTGAAGCAACTTAAGCTGCTTATCCTGTGTAATTGATTTAAATTAATCATTTATCTGAATATGCTCATCCTACTTGAAAATGATATATCTTGTTATGTTTCAATAATCGTTGGTGAAGAGTTATATCTCTTGATGGGACATGGGCTTCACCCTCATGGTTCACCACATCTTCTTAGGTGGTTGTCAACAACGTGGGTAGGATCATGTTGTTGAAGAAGAGCAGATTGAAGAAATATGGGTTAGCTGCTAGTGTTGTGTAGTAGAGTCCTAGTGTCGTCCCTGTACTCTCAGGTCCGGGAAGGGGTGTGTTTTGTAGATGATATGTACCTCGATACATGTTTTTGCAAGTATGCCTTTGTTGTATATAAGTGGATTGTACATGTGAACAGATCTTTTGTAACAATTGTTTGGTAGATGGCCACTGTGCAGATGTAAATACTTGGTATGGTATGTGATATGTTACAAATTGTGAACCTGGATGTAATATGTTCCCGCATAGTGATCGATATATGAGATTGGTTTTATTTTACCTGTTGTTATGGTTATGTGATTGTTTAATTGTTGATTGAGTAATCTTGTCTGAGTGGAATTGGGGTGTCACAGTTTGGTTGCTATCAAAGCTTTAGGTTCACTGAGTCTATAGGGACATAGGACTAGGTTTGTGTCTATTCCTGCATCCTCCCACATATCTGATTGTAGCTTATGTTTATGTAGATATGTCTGGAGAGCACAGAGAATATGTTGAGAGTAGTGTTGCTACACTAGGATGTGGTTCCATGAGGTAGACCAGAGTAGATGGGGTGCCTAAAGTGCCTCAGTTTGACCCAACAACCATGTCCAATCCTACCTTCCAATCTATGTTTGGATAGAGCACATGTATCTCAAATAAGGGTTGTTATTCCCAATGTGGAATCCAAGGGTTCTTCGAAGACTTTTGAGAGGTTACGACGTGTTCGAGCCATCAAGTATGTGGGTACGATAGATCTGACAAATGAGGACATGTGGCTAATAGAGCTAGAGAAGGCGTTTAAGATCCTCAATATCCCAAAAGAGGACAAGGCAAAACACACGGTGTACCTATTGAAGGGCAGTGTTGTCCATTGGTGGGCCATTGAGGAGTAGAAGAGACTTGGTGTGGTGATCAGTTGGGAGGAGTTTCGGCAGAAGTTAACGAGCATATACTTCCTACATATGTGCCTTGATGAGAAGATCTTGCAGTTTGAGAAGATCCGGTAGGGATCGATGATGATCAACGAGTACGAGATGAAGTTCATGGAGTTGTTGACGTTTTTTCCTCACATGGTATTGATGGATAAGGAGAGAATCTGACAGTTTGAGAAGGGATTGAGAATAGAGTTGATGACAATGATGTCTACTTTGGAGAATAGGGAGAGGTTCTCTACCTTCTTGGAGTCGGTGAGGAGGATCGAGTGGTTGGCTATTGAGAAGCGTGGAGCCAATGCTAAGAAGAATCCAACTCAATTTTAGGATAGTCTTTTGGATCTTCAAGAAGCCTAGGATTTCATCATCTTAGACACAAAATAGATCAGTGGTACCATCATAATGGTCCCCGAGCAAGGGAAGAGGCCATAGTTTTCTGCCAGCTGGATCTCGTAGTGCAATATCAGTATCTATGGCAAGGCCATCTTGACCATAGTATGACTTAAGGACGTTTCACAAGTGTGGACATGTGGGGCATATAAGATGGTTTTTCCATATGAAGGACAAGGACGTGACACAACAACTGAGGCTGAGTCAGTAAGGTTCCCAATAGTAGCAATTTAGCAGTGGTGTTGGAAGGGATGTAGTCAAGAATCACATGTAGGATTCTTTGGACAAGCTAGCAGAGGATCTGGATGAAAATAGGAAATGGTTTGATTCTATTCCATGACTCAATCAGAGGGAGTGGTCAATCCATAGGCCATGATAGGTTAGATGGATCTTTACCATTCTGATTTGTCTTCATCTTCTTTTATATCTATTTTGATTGACCCGGGTGTGACACACTCTTTTATCACTAGAGAGGTGATATGTAGTTTTTCCTTGCCTATTTGTAGTAGACCTGATAGTCTTTAGTTAGAAACCCCTCTTGTTGATTCTTCCGAGTTGTGGGAGGTGTGTCCACCCTACATTCTTTGTTTCTCAGGACACAACACTCAAGTGGACCTTAAGCCACTTGACATGCATGGATTCAATGTGATCCTTGGGATGGATACCTTGGAGAAGTACCAGGTGTCTTGGACTATAGTTCCAAGGTGGCGACTGTTTCATGATGGCAGTGTTTTGTGGATATTCCAAGAAGATAGGAAGATTCTTTTGATGTGCTTGGTGTCATCTATAACAACAAAGAGGATGATGAGGTAGGGGTGTGAGGCTTTCTTGGCACATGTTGTGGATACCATTATAAGGATTCCTAGTATCCAAGAGATGTCGGTGGTGCATGAGTTTGAGGATGTATTTCCTAAAGAGTTTCTTGGTGTTAACCCTCTAAGAGAGATTGATTTTGAGATCAATCTTGTTCCCGGTACACAACCGATAGCGTAGTCACCATACATGATGGCACTAGCAGAGATGTAAGAGTTGAAGAAGCAGTTGTAGTATCTGTTAGAGAAGGACTTTATCAGACTGAGAACTTCCCCTTGGGGTGCTCCTGTGTTGTTCGTGAAAAAGAAGGACGGTTCTATGAGGTTGTCCATCGACTACTAGTAGTTGAACAAGGTGACGATTAAGAACAAGTACCTGTTGTTGAGGATAGATGACCTATTTGACCAGTTGAGAGGTGTTGATGTGTTCTCAAAGATAGGTCTGAGGTCAAGTTATCATCAGGTGAAGTTCAAGGTGGATGACATACATAAGTCAAATTTTAGGACTAGGCATGGTGACTACGAGTTTGTTGTTATGCCGTTTGGGTTGACCAACGCACCATCAACATTCATGGATATGATGAATAGGGTGCTCAGACCGTATCTTAACCAATTCCTGGTTCTGTTTATCAACGACACATTGATATAATCTAGAGACATCCAGTAGCATGAGCAACATCTACGACAAGCGTTGATGTTATTGAGGCATCACAAGTTGTACACCAAGTTCAACAAGTGTGAATTTTGGCTGGAGGAGGTGTCTTTTTTGGGTCACATGATATCTTCTAGAGGCGTTTGTGTAAATCTGAAGAAGGTGGAGTCCTTGCTAGAATGGGAGCATCCTAAGACACTGACAAATGTTTGTAGTTTACTAGGCTTGGTAGGCTACTACAGGAGGTTTGTCAAGAACTTTGCGTTGAAGCGTTACCCCTAACGAAGCTGACAAGGAAAGTTGTACTGTTTGTCTGGGATGACAAGTGTTAGCCTTGTTTCTAGCTTTTGAAGGAGAAGTTGACCGGTATACCTGTGTTAGTTCTTCTAGATCAAGGAAAATGTTATATTGTCTTTTCTGATGTGTCAAAGAATGGTTTGGGGTGTGTGCTGATGTAGGACAAGAACATGATCTCTTGTGCTTTCTGACAACTTAAGAAATACAAGGAGAACTACGTAGCACATGATCTCGAGCTTGCATCTATGGTCCATGTTTTGAAGATTTGGAGACACTACCTTTATGGAGATAAATGTTAGATCTTCACTGACCACAAGAACCTTTAGTATATCTTATCAAAGTAGGAGTTGAACATGTGGCAAAGGAGATGGATGGAGTTGATCAAGGACTACGATTGCATGATAGACTACCATCTAGAGAAAGTGAACGTGGTGGAAGATGCACTTAGCAGGAAGACTTCTTCATCATAATCTATTGATAGGGCACAATTGTGTTTCTTGGTATGCCATAAGTGAGACATATTGGTATCAGTTTTCCAGATGAATGTCCAACTAGAAGTTTCTTTGTTGGCATGCTTGTTAGCATAGTTGCAGGTTAAGCCCATGTTGATACAAAAAATCAAAGATGCACGGTGTGATGATACTGTGAATATTATTAATTTTAAACCATCATTTTACATCAAAATAGAAGACAAGTGAGCAACAAGTTGTGCTGCTGGTACTTTTTGAATGGCAAAAGCAATCCTGGATGGAAATATATCATGCAATCATAGTCCTTGATACAGTAGATCCCATAAGAGTTTTGTCGTGAGAAGCGTGAGGGCTTCCGTGAAATAGAGGATGGGATAGTTAATTTCCATGACATGACAGTGGTTCTAGATACTGATGGCCTGAGGAGGATGGTTCTTGAGGAGGTTGACTCT
Organism: Alisma plantago-aquatica; assembly: GCA_963693085.1. Taxonomy (NCBI): domain Eukaryota; kingdom Viridiplantae; phylum Streptophyta; class Magnoliopsida; order Alismatales; family Alismataceae; genus Alisma; species Alisma plantago-aquatica. Next base: position 508,772,518 of record OY856414.1, read on the forward strand.
TCAAAATATGTGATGCATCTAGGCGGTACCAAGATGTACCATAACCTGAAGGATTTGTATTGGTGTCCTGGATTGAAGTGAGATGTCATAGAATTCATGGCAAGGTGTCTAGTGTGTTATCATGTCCAGGCTAAGCATCAAAAGCATGTAGGGACATTGCAATTGTTTCCTATACAGAAGTAGAAATGGGATCATATCACTATGGACTTTGTGGTTGGTCTTCCAAGGACAACCAAAGGTCATGATTCCATTTGGGTGATAGTGGACAGATTGACCAACTCAGCACACTTCCTCCAATGAATACGACATATATAATAGAGAAGTTGGCATAGATAGATGTGGATGAGATAGTTCATTTGCATGGTATTCTAGTGACGATAGTGTTTGATAGAGGTCCTCAGTTTGCCAACCATTTTTGGGAGTGTCTTCATACATCCATGGGCACATAGTTGAAGTTTAAGTACAACATTTCACCTGTAAACAGATGGTCAGTCAAAGAGGACCATTTAGATCTTGGAGGATCTGTTGAGAGCTTGTGTTTTGCAATTTTGTGGAAGTTGGGATGTGCACTTGAGCTCTATAGAGTTTGCTTACAACAACAGTTATCAGAGAAGCATAGATATGGCACTATATGAAGCCTTATACGAGATACATTATCACTCACCTCTTTGTTGGTATGAGAGATGTGAGTATCAACTTTCAGATCTCAAACTAGTACATCAGACTATAGAGAAGATCAAAGAAATACAACAATAGTTGAAAGCAACACAAGACAGGTAGAAGTCTTATGTGGATAATTGTTGTAGACCTTGGAGTTCCAAGTAGGATATTTTTGTACCTTAAGGTCTCTCCTTGGAAAGCCGTGCTAAGGTTCAGTAAGAAGTGTAAGTTGGCTCCCAAGTTTATGGGACCTTACCCTATGGTGGAACGTATTGCAAATGTGGCTTACAGGTTGGATCTACCGCCAGAGTTGCATAGGTTTCATCCTGTGTTCCATGTTTCTATGTTGAGGAAGTGCCATCAATTACAGAACAAGTGTTGCAGTAGGTGGAGGTTGAGTTGGAGGAGGATGTTTTGTATGTGGAGGGTCCTGTGTTAATCTTGGATAGGAGAGTGAAGAAGTTGAAGAAGGATATGGTTATTGTTAAGGTTTTTTGGCATCATTGTGGCATGGAGGAAGCCACATGGGAGTTAGAGGACGAGATGCATAGGAAGTACCCGTCTTTGTTTGCATAGGATTTTGGGGGAGAAATCCTTGTTAGGGGTTTATGGTTGTAAGACCCCAGACCTTGCTTGGTAGTTGATCTTGCTTGCTTAGAATAATTATATGCTTAAAACCATAATCTAATTAAATGATATTCTTTGATAACATGTGACATACTTATGCTTCAAGTTTGGTCCAGTTTGGATTTTTTTTGAGCTAGTTATGTTATATTTGTGTTTGTTTTGGACCAAATTGCAAATTACCCATGTTTAGGGTTTATCTTGCAATTTTTCACATTCTTTTTGTACCCCATATGTTTTGGCATCATGTTGTACAGATAATGGCACCCCATTGCTTTTTTTGCACCTTGGTTTGATGAGGTGGCATCATGTGTTGATGTATTAGGGCTTGCTTGGATGCCTTAATTTGATGTTGACCTTGAGTGTTGACCAATGGTGTCCCTTAGTTTTCAACAACCACCTTGATGTTTCTTCGGCCTTGGTTTCTTTGTTCGATGAGGTTTTGAGTACACCTAGTGGTCTTGGTGGTCGATGAGCCAAAAGAAACCCTAGGGTTTGGATTCTATGTGATCACTAGGATTTTGATCTCCTTAGGTCGCTATGTTTCTTTGACCAATGGCTTTTGGACCTTGTGCGCCTTCGATTGACGAACTTTCCTAGACCAGGTTGATTGTTTTCTTTTCTTGGTTTTAACTTTCCTTGATGCATGCATGATCTTAGTTCTTGCATGGACGAGTTTTGAGCGACAAGTAGCACATGTTTGCATGACACCTAACCTCCCTTACCTCTCTCCAACCCTTAGATATATAAAAATCTCTCCTTAGATTCAAGTGATCTCTTTTGCACCCTCTTATTTCTCTCTTCTTCTTGGATCTCGTCCCTTGTGTCCTTGGTGGTGCTTGAGCTTGGTGCAAGTGGTCAATCCATCTTGCTTGTGAGCTAGGGTTCAGAGCAACCCTTCCTTGGAGATTGTTTGGTGATCCATTGCTCTCTTCTTGACCTAGTAAGTGATCTACCTCTCATCATATTTCTTTTCTTGCAACCCTACCCACCTTCTTTATCTTGGATGAATCCATGGGTTGGCACAGTGGTGCTTCTTGAGGAACATCTCTCTTCTTAGTTGAATCCATGGTTCTCCATGGTAGTGCTCAAGTTGAGCTGGAGATTTTCTCCCTTTCTTGTCTTTTTGGCCTAGGGTTTTGCTCTCCATCTTGTGCTTCTTTAACCTATGATTTTGCTTCTCTCTTTAAGGTGGTTCAAGCTTGTTTGTGACATGGTGATCAAGCTAGGTTTCCTCTCTTTTCTTCAAGCATCCTTGTTGTTGAGGTTTTTTCTTCACATCCAAGGTGAGTTATATAACCCTCTCCTTGATTATTGTTACACCTAATCTTGCATGCAACTAATCTATCCCTAAAATGTGGTTCTAAGTAGTATGATGATGAAATATTGAACTAGGGTTTATGTTTGTTTGGTGATTTTGAGTAGATTAACCCCTTCTTTGCAAGATCTTGTTGATGATGGAAGTGTTGGTTCTTACATGCACATGCTAAACATTAATTTTTCTTCTCATGATCATGTTTTGTTATCTTGCTTGTAGATGGAGGTTTTGGGTACATGTGTGATGGTTATTTGATTGCTTTTCTCTTCCTTGGTTCATGTTTTTGTTTCATATCATGTTAATGGCCGAATTTAGGGTTTGATATTGTTTTCCTCTTGAGGTCTACACCCTTCATGTTTCGGATTCATGATGATGATCCACTTGTTTTGATCTTGTGTTGGAAGTGGTTTTATCTCTCTTTATGTTCACCATGCTATGGACCATGTGGTCGAAGAATTTTGGTGGTTTGTGGTCGCCAAGTTTGAGTCTCTTCTATGTGGTCGATGATGATTAACCTTGGACCTTCATGATTGGTGATGTTTTTGTATCTCCTTGGTTGAAGAAGGTGGTGACCCACCATAATGTCTTCAATCACCAAGGGCTTCAAATCCCTTCGGTCAATGAGTTGGTGTTCCTTCAGTCGCCAAGAATCTTGCTTTCTCTTCAGTCACCAAAACTTCCTTCAACCTTGTTTCTTCTTCGGTCATTGATGTGTTGACCTAAGTGGTCATATGGATGATCCACCTCTTTGACTGATGAACATGGTGTGACCTATTCCTCTTCATTTGTTGTGAAATTTGAGACATATGTTCCCTTGTGTGGGTGACCTAGTGATTATGGTGATTGACCCTTTGCTTCCAAGAATGTGTAAGATGATGATAATTATGGTTTAATGTTAGGAGCTGATTTGAAACCCTAATTCAGTTGGATATGTTGAAACATAACCCGAATTACAAATACATAATGAAGTTTCTTAGCTTGCTTGAGTAATTAGCATGATGATAAAGTATTCTCTCTCCTAAGGTTGTAAACCTAAATTGTTGTTGAGTAAGCATCAATGCTTATGATAGATTGTGATATCTCTTATGAGACATGTATATGATGGTTATGAGCCTTGATGAGGCATGGAGAAATAATAATGTTCTTATATGGAATAATGTGAATGGTCTTATGACCTGGGTAGTGGCTTTCTTCTATAATTAAGGTGACATCCTATGGTAATGTGATGAGGGATTAATATCCCATGATGATGTAATGATGAGTATGGACTCATGAGTATGATAGTGAACAATACCATGTGAGGATGTGACAAGTTTATACTTTAAATGTTTTATACTTCTGAAGTTGCAATCTACCTTATCTTTTGTAGAATCTCTCTAGGGTTTGTATGTAACTTGATTGATGGAGTTAAACGATAGCCAATTGGCATTAACTAATCAAGTGAAACCCTAATCATGTAGTGCCATGTGCCATGTGCCATGTGCCATGTGCCATAGATTGATCACATCTAATTCTATGGATATTTAGTGCCTATCTTATCCTCATAATGTCGTCTCTTTTATGTTTTATCTTGATAATTCTAATTGTTTTTAGCATGACTTTATATGACTACCTAAACTCACCCCTTCATCTAGTTTGCATAGAGTATACATTGGTCGAATGAACCTAAAGCTAGATATGCGATCGAAGAAGATTATAACAAGTCATCGATGATTATTCTTCCTAGAAACCGAAGGAATCAATGCCACTTCTTTGGTCTCTATACATCTGATGTGCCTACGATCAAAGAACAACACATCCTCTACGATCGATGAAGGCTTGATACCCTATGAGCGATGGGCTTTGTGCTATTCCTATAGTCACTGATCTTGGCATCTCCGTGATCAAAGGACTTCTCAACTTAGTGACTGATGAGGTCATTCCTTCAACGGTCATCACAATCTCAATGACTGATGAAGACCACAATCTCAATGACCAATGAGTCCACACCACCATAGCGACCAATGAGATACTTAAGTTGATTACCAACCACTATAAATAGAGACCCACTTCATTCATGAAGGGGAGTCGCAACATTCTGGATATGACAAAGTGTTGTTGCATTCTAGAACCATCCATCATTCATCCCATTAGTCTTTGATCTTTGAAGACAAGAGTTAGAGGAGAGAGAAGATCTACACTGTCACCATCATCTTCAACCTATCCTTCAAAAGAAGGATTGACTGCTTGCCATAGTTCAGTCTTGATCCAAATCTGAAGAAGACGTCCCCCGACCATGGTTGTTTGTGATTATAGTTAGTGTATCCCCCTTTTCCATTCTATATTTGTTCACTTACCTACATCTACTTTGTTGTTATCCATTATGTCACTCCATGTTTGTAAATCTGTAATGCTACTCATTACCAGGAGCGGATAAACATATTACTTGGGTTGGGAGCAACCATTGAGGCTCTCCCAACATGCATACACCTACATCCATTTGAATATATATGCTCTTAGCAAAGATTATCTCCATGCTCTTGTTCTTAATGCTTGACTTGTATGATTAGACATCATCTTGTGATATTTGATTTTTAGTTCCTTGAAAGATTATTACTAATCTTATCTAAGTTCCATGGAGTTTCATGAATGCATGAGAATGTTGGAATGATTAATCTAATGATCATATGGTTATCTTTGTGGTTGTTTGTTTGTCATCTTGAGAGAGAGGCATCCTTGTAATCTAGATCTATCCTAAGTTCGATAGAGGAGGGAATAGACATATATGATGATTGCTTGTAATCTTGCTAAGGATATACTATGGGTGTGAGTATTTCATGTTGGGGAGATACCTTAGATGGTGAAGCCCAATACAAGTTCTCATCCATTTTGGTTGCAACACTCTTTGTTTGTTCTCATGTTTTTTTTGTTTTCCTCCTTTGTTTTACTTCTATTTTTCTACTTATTGAATGGAGTGACATCGTTTCATGGGGAACAACAAACTTAGCCTATCCCTTTTGGTTGGTATAACTAAGCCAAGGTTTTACATTCTTAACCCTTACCACCCTTGTCCATGTAGACCGACCCTGATTTACTACATTGAACCTTGTATAACAATTGTGAGGGCCTAAATGTTAGATTATAAATTTACGAGTCTGACTAATCTAGATCTCCTCTTTTTTTGACATGTGATTTAGGCCGATCAACCTTTTTGAAGTTGTTGTCAGGGACAAGGCAATCAATACTGTTAAGAACCTGAATCTACTCAGCATACACTAGTGCCTCAAGTCTAGCAATAGACTTGACTGCACTATCTTTAATCCACTATACCTAACTATCTTGAATACTTCATTTTTAGACATCCAATTTCTAACTCGACTCTGCGAACTATTTTAGGTAGCTAGGAGACTAGTGGATAGTGTTTACTATCTCCCACCTGCATCAACATGCCCCCTCAAAGGGGTGGACGCTACCAAGTTGGTTGCAACCGCAACCCAAGGGTGGAACAACCTGGGTCTGAGCCTAACTCCGAGTACAAGGAGTACCACTCTGACCAAGGGTCTGAAAACCTACTTGGAGGTATTCTACAACCACATCAGGAGGAGGAGTGTGAGGAACAACACCGTAATGAAGTTCGTCATCCCAGAGCAAGAAGGAATGAGAGAAACAACCACAAGAATGAAGAAAAAAATGTCAACATCATAAACAACAACAACGATGATGATGGAGGACCTCTCTTCGTGAGTTAGGAGCTGCTAGGGAAAATGAGTCAAGATGCCCTATCATAATCCCAAGGTTTGATGCAGCAAACTTTGAACTGAAACCCGTAGTGATCTCGATGATTCTGAACAAAACTTTTGGAGGCAATTCTCATACTGAGAATCCTTACCACCACTTGGACGCCTTCAAAAACATATGCGCCACCATCAATTGGAAGAGGGTGCCACAACGAAGTAATATATTTTAAGGAATTTAACTTCTCTCATAGGGGCAAGGCATTGTCCTGGTACCTCACCCTGCCTAACAAAACCATCAACGGATGGGCGTCCTTGGATGACACTTTTGTCACCAAGTTCTACCCCATAGTGAGAACCCTAAGGAACATGCACAAGATCACTGGGTTTACACAGAGTCCAGGAGAAAACCTCAATGAAGCCTGGGAAATATTTCAAGAACACTAGAGGGACTGCCCACACCATAACTATGACAAAGGATTATTTGTGACCACTTATACGACAGAATTACTCCTACCGAAAGGATATCTCTGAATGTTGCTGCAGGGAGCAACTTCCTAGGGAAGAACCCAAAGAAAACCATGATAATTATTAATAACATGGCTTCTCTACAAGCATGCCTGGATTATGAAAGGGGTGACAAGGGATCAGCAAAGAGGGAAAAATTCAAAGGTGCATCTACTAAGTCAAAAGCTTTAGAAACTATTACCGCCCAGATCTAGAAGATAGCCACTGATGTAAAGCAACTAAAGGACTCTGGGGGTAAAAGTAAGAAACATATAGAGAGAGTTATGAAATGTGTTACATGTGGTGAAGGAGGCCATGGGGTTGGCAACTCCATCTACACCCAATTGAAGAAGAAAGCACCAAGGAAGAGACTAAGAATATTTCTTATGTTAGTTTTAAGAGGTCGGATGACCCAGGTTTCAACTATGGAAACAAAGTTGCTACCAAAAATTCCCATCAGCTAAGTGGTTCATATAAAACACCACTAGGTTTTAAAGAGGAGGAGGGTAGAAAAAGTTCACCTGCACCATGAATTACGAGTAGAATAGAAACAACTATCAAGGCCAAGGGCAAGGTCAAAGTCAGAGCAGGAATTCAAACAGACAAAGCCAAGATTAAAGTCAGAATAAGAGCATCAACCAACCTGACATGATGAAAGAGCTTTTTGAGTTCGCAAAGAGGAAGACAATGATGAATGAGCAGTTGACTCTGAGTATAATGTAGGTGTTTTAAGCAAAATGCAGATACAAATGGTCGATATGTAGACACACCAAAGGCAAATTGATCAAAAACTAGCACAACTTTCAGAACTAATCAAGAATCCTCAAGGAAAGATCAAGTCTAATATCAAGAGTACAAAGATGGATACTCTTCGTATGGGGAAGATTCTGGAAAACCAACAAGATGATGGTAATAAAGAAGGTAACACGATTACCGTGTCACGGTCTAAGACAATCATGGTGGAGGAAGTGCCTACTGAAGAAGAATCTTCTAAGAAGGACAAGGCCATGGAAAAGGATAAAGGAAAGAAAACTACAAAAGCAAAGAAGCCCAACACAGCTAAGAAAGTATTCTCGAAGATGGATCCATACTCCCCAAGGCTTCCTTTCCCTTACAAGATGATAAAGGCACATCTAAAGAAAAGATATGAGAAGTTCATGAAGGTTGTAAAAATGTTTCACCTAGATGTTCCCTTTTTGTATGTCATCGAAGAAATGCCCACATATGTTAAGTTCTTCAAAGATCTAATTAAGAAAAGATGTAGAGGATCATGTGGAGACAGTACAACTAGATAAGATGTCCAGTTTTTTCATACAAGAAAAAATGCCCACAAAGAAGAAGGATCCCGAGCCATTCACTATTCCTTTCAATGTCGGTGACAGTGAAGTAAGACAAGGACTTGCTGATCTAGGTGCAAGCATCAGTTTCATGCCTATTACTCTAGCTCAGAGGTTCGGACTCATAGACATGGTGAAAATTGGGATGAGGATTCAATTGGTTGATCATACTTTCACCAACTCAGTGGGAGTCATGGAAGATGTCTCGATCAGTGTGGGGCAATTCTTCATTTTGTGTGATCTTGTGGTGATATACACTGTAGAAGACCCAAAGTGCCCCATGATCTTTGGCAGGCCATTCCTCTCCACTAGGAGAGAGTTGATTTATGTAGAAGAAGGAATGATCACTCTATCAGTGGGAAATGAACACATTGACTTCTATGTTCAAGATGCTATGAGAGGACTCTCCCTGTTCAAGTCCATATACTTCATGGTTAGCTACAAGTAGTTTTGTGAGGAAGTACAAGAGGACAGGGAAATGGTCAATCCCCTCATGCGAGCCCTCAATAACCCTGATCTGAGTGTTGAAGATCCTGAAGTCATAGAGATTCTAGATTATCTAAATTAGCCAGATGAAGAATACATCAGTGATGAGGAGGAAACCATTGAAACAACAAAGTATGCTTCGCTGGAGCAAACACAAGAAGAAAAGGAGGCACCCAAGCCCAAGCCAGAGTTGAAGCAACTGTTGAAGGTCTGAAGTATGAATTTTTTTAGACGAATATGAAAGAAATCTTGTTATCATAAACTCCACTTTGATGGAAGACCAAGAAGAGAAGTTAATCAATGAGCTTAAACAACATAGGAAGGCAATAGGGTAATATGTGGATGAAATCAAAGGTTTAATCCCATCTCTATGTATGCACTGAATAAATTTAGAAGAAATAGCCAAACCCTTAGCCCAACCATAATAGAAGGTAAATAAAATGCCCAAGGAGGTAGTCAAGAAAGAACTAATAAAGCTGCACGACACATGATTCATGTACCCCATATGTGATAGTAATTGGGTTAGCCCAATACATGCTGTGCCTAAGAAAGGGGGTATGAATGTCTTCAAAGGAGAAAATGGAGATGAAGTTGTAACCGAAATTGTGACAGGGCGGCACATGTGAATTGATTATAGAAAAGTCAATGTTTTCACAAAGAAAGACCATTTTCCTTTGTCATTCATAGATCAAATATTGGAGGTTTGGAACATCTAACTCACTGTCCATACTTCTATTTCCTGGATGGATATTCGAGATTCTATGAGGTCCCAATCCACCTAGATGATGAGGAAAAGATGAGTTTCACTTGTGTGTATGACACTTATGCATTTAGAAGAATGGCTTACGTCGCTTATGATTTTAGAAGAATGCATTTTGCACTCCGCAACGAAACATCAACATTTTAAAGGTGCATGATTTCTATTTTTTCAAACTTCCTAGAGGATATCATGGAATTGTTTATGGAAGATTTCTCCATTTCTGAAGATAATTATGGAATCTTCTTGAAGAACTTATCTAGAGTACTAGAGTGTTTTGAAGAAAATAAACTAGTCCTAAACTGGGAAAGATGCCATTTTATGGTTTGAGAACGAATAGTTTTGGGGCATAAAGTTTCTACAAGGGGGATTGAGGTAGACATGAGAAAAGTGGAAGCCATATCAAATCTCACACCTTATTAGTCTGTAACAAGAGTAAGGATCTTCCTTGTTCATGTAGGATACATAGGAGGTTCATAAAAGATTTTTCAGAGATAGCAAAACCTCTGTCTAGCTTACTCGTGAAGGATGTAGTTTTTGAATTTTTGGATGATTGTCACAAAGCTTTTAAATCCCTGAGAAGTGCCCTAACCACGGAACCTATACTCCAAGCCCTAGAATGGGGATTACCATTTGAAATAATGTGTGATGATAGATATTTCTCCATTGGGACTGTGTTGGGACAAAATAAAGACAAGAAACATCATGTAGTCTACTATGCCAACAAAACTTTGGATGAATCTATAGTGAACTACACTACTACATAGAAGAAAAAATTGGCAATAGTATTTGCCTTTGACAAGTTCAAATCCTATCTAGTAGGGTCAAAAGTTAAGGTATACATGAATCATGGAGCAATACAATATCTAGTGCATAAGAAAGACACAAAACCCAAAATTTTGTGGTGGGCTTTGCTGCTTCATGAGTTTGATCATGAGATAATAGGCAAGAAAGGATCCTAAAATGTAGTAGCAGACCATCTATCAATAATTATTATAGACAAATAAGATCACTTGCCTTTCAATGACAACTATGTGATGGGGTCTTGATGATGGCAAGGTCTATCGAACCCAACCTACCCTGGTTTGCTAATATCTGTAACTACTTAGCATGTCGCCATTTTCTACCTGATATCACATATAATCAAAAGAAAATTTTGTTCTTGTATCTGAAGAATTACTACTGGGATGATGTGTTCTTATTCAAAAGATGTGTTGATAACATATACCAGAGGTGCATATCAGAAGAAGAAGTCCCTCAGATTCTATAGGAATGTCTTTCTTTGTCATATGGAGGACATTTGGGAGGAGAAAGGACAGAAAAAAGAGTCTTACAATTAGGATTTTACTGGCTCAACATATTCAAGGACGCTCACGCATATGTTAAAGCATGTGATGAATGCCAACAAACAAATAACATTTCTAAAAGGAATGAAATGTCCATGTCTGACTGGATAGAAGTGGAAATCTTTGATGTATGAGGAATTGACTATATGGGACCGTTCCCATCCTCTAAGGGAAACTGGTATATTCTAGTCATTGTTGATTATGTCTCTAAATGGGTGAAGGTTTGTACAACCCCTACATGTGACTCCAAAGAAGTAATTAAGCTATTTGAGAAGACCATTTCCCCAGATTTGGTGTTCCACACACCGTCATAAGTGATGGGGGATCCCACTTTAGAGAGAGAGAGTTTGAGGATTTGTTGAAGAAATACAGAGTGAGGCACAAAGTGGAAACACCTTACCACCCACAAATGTCAGGACAAGTAGAAGCGTCAAATTGCCAGCTAAGAAAATTCTTGAGAAGATGGTCAGCCGGACTCAGAAGGATTGGTCTATGAAGCTTGATGTTGCTTCAAGGGCTTACAGAACTACATATAACACTCTAATAGGGACTACTCCCTACTAGCTCATTTATGGAAAATCATGCCACCTACCCATGGAGCTAGAGCACAAAGCCCTTTGGGCTATTGAGTTTCTACACCTGCAAGATCTAGAAGAACTTAGATTGTATGCTTAAGAAAATGTCTGAATCTATAAACAAAGGACCAAGGTGTGGCACAACACCCTCCTAAATAGCAAAGATGTGTCTAAAGGAGATAAAGTCCTTTTGTTCAATTCAAGCATCAAAATATTTCCTGGTAATCTTTGATCAAGGTGGTCAGGCCCCTTTACAATAGTGAAGATGTACTCATCTGGAATGATGCAAATTAGCAGCAAAAAGGCTGGAACTTTCAAGGCAAACTCATCGTCTAAAAAGATACTATGAAGATGAAACCTTTGTCCGAAGATCAAAATTGGAATTGGAAGAATCCCAGCCTGCACCACCAATGGAAATTTGAAGAGACAAGCATGAAAGTCAAGCTAAGGACTATAAATTAGAGCTTCTTGGGAGGCAACCCAAGGATTTCCCATCTTTCCTTAAGCTTTCAAGTTATTTTTCCTTCTATCATTTAGACTATGGATAATTTCTAATATCTAGACTTAACTTTAGTTTACTCAGACTTCCAGTAATCAAAACATGCTCATTATGTTGCAATTCTTATCTTAGACTTTAAGAAATATTTGATTTGTTTAGTAATTTTACTGTATAGAATAGAACTAAAAGTTTTCTATACAAGTTCCTTAAATTGTTAATTATGTAGTCCTTAGTTTCAAGTGTTGAAGATCTCCATTTAAGTGCTTAGTCTCTAAGTATGTATGCATAATAACCTCTAGAAAATAAAGTGCTCATCGATCGTTGAGGATTAGGAAGACTCATTGGTCAATGAGATTTTAGAAACTGCAATGATCATGGAAATCCTGACCCTTGGCAATCGACGAGGTCTCAACCTCAATTTCATCTACCGCAGAAGGTTTAGTCTTAGGGACAATTGAGGATTGGAACTCTAGACATCTAAAGATTTTAGAATCCTAGCGGTAATAGAGGCTTTTACCTCATCAATCATAGAAGGTTAGAATTCTTAGCGACCGGTGAGTTTTAACACTGAAAGTATAAAAACCTCGCTAGGTAGTGGTGGAAGCACTAGGGAAGTAGGGGTATAGTTGGAAAATTAGTGTAGAAAAAGCTAGGTTTAGGGTGGTAGCATGACTGTTCTAGGAAGAATGGCCGTGGTGGGTAATGGTTGGAAAGGTCGTGGTGAGAAATGAAAAATGTCAGAGTGGAAGTGGTGAAATGAAGGCTGGTAGCACAACCATACTGGGTAGCATGGCCATGGTGGGGGCTAGGTAGAACAACTATGTTGGGTAGCACGACCGTGGTGGGTGAGGTGAATTGGAGGTCGTTCTAGTCAGCATGCCCATTCTGATCCTTGGCAGCATGACTGTGCTGGTTGGCACGACCGTTTTGGAGGCTTCTCAGCATGACCGTGTTGGGTAGCATGACTCTTTTAGCAGTGTTGTTGTATCTTGAGAAAATGAAGATCAACTCCATAATTTTGGCATTAGTGAGCACAGTCGTTCCTTGGTACCGCAGCTGTGCTAGGGTCTTCAGTAGCATTTTGAACTTGAAACTTCTTGATCCATGGACTTCTTTGCTTGAGCTTGACCCGTAGACATTAGGGTTAGGTTGTGGGAGCTTTGGGGTATTCTTTGGACCCCTCCATGGGTGGATAAATCCTAAAAATCCTTCCTTCTCTCTCATCCATCCAAGACATGGTCCATGTAACGCCTGGGCCCACTGCCTAAGGCTCTAGTAGAGTTTCAGGAATGACGATTGGCCCCACAGACCACCACTAGCCTTAACTGCGCACTTTGTCCACACTGACGTGCAAGCCAGGATCAACTTCCCGACTGGTCACCCATCCTAGTACTACTCCAAGCCGAGCACACTTAACTATGGAGTTCTTTAGTGATGGGCTCTCAGAAAAGGAGGTGCACCTTGGTGATATGGGTAGTCTAATCATTCCTTTTAAGATCATGTTATCCAAGGCCTCAAATCCTGGGATGTTACAATCTCCCCCACTTAGACTCTTGACGTCCTCGTCAAGGCTCAACTATATGGCCTCATAATCTGACCCCATTTCAGTGCAGACCCACAATGGCCCATGGACACCCAGCTCCCGTCCACGGCTACCAGCGCAAGGGTGGTTCCATCTCATCTCTACGGATAGCCCTTTCCAACTTGCATGGACCGCACGACTCAAGACTGGCATGCCACATGCCCATGTGGGCCCCACCTACTGGAGGGGTTATGGCTCTGATACCATTTGTAACGCCTGGGCCCACTGCCTATGGCTCTAGTAGAGTTTCAAGAATGACGATTGGCCCCACAGACCACCACTAGCCTTAACTGTGCACTTTGTCCACACTGACGCGCAAGCCAGGATCAACTTCCCGACTGGTCACCCATCCTAGTACTACTCTAAGCCGAGCACACTTAACTATGGAGTTCTTTAGTGATGGGCTCCCGGAAAAGGAGGTGCACCTTGGTGATATGGGTAGTCTAATCATTCTTTTTAAGATCATGTTATCCAAGGCCTCAAATCCTGGGATGTTACAGTCCAAGTACCTAAAAACATGCAAAGAACGTCCATAAGTGCATTTGATAGTAATATGCATATTAAGGGAATCAACTTACATTCTACTTTATTTATATGTAATTAAGATACAAAAAGACATAAGATGAAGCCCTAAAATAAGGAACTTAAAACATACTTGTCCTCAAGTATGCTCCAACTTAATCTCTCTTTCAAATCAATCAAGGAGCAAAGATAATGCAACATTGTGATGTTTATTGGCTAAAATGAATTCACATGAGGAATTAGGCATGCAATCCACTGCTCTCTACTCATTTTCATTATTTTCAAGTGTAAATCAAGCACAAAGTACAAGAACTTAGAATATGGATCACCATTCACATATGCAAGCAATGCAATTTTTATAATGCTCCAGGTAAACCGTATCATGTATGAAATACATTTAAAAGGTTAGGATTACTGTTTCACTTGCTAGAGCTTCCTCATACACTTGATTTCACTGCTCATGACCCACTTGACTTGTGCAGGGAGATGAGGGCTAGAGTTGATTTACCCCAACCCTAATAGGCATAAAAAGAGAAGAAATGGTTATGAAAAGGGAGTGGAGTGCTTTTTCACTCATCTTTTATTTGTTTGAATGCTCTTAAACATGATCACCCTTTATTTTCTTTTTTCTTTTTCTTTTCTTTACCCTTGGTGTAGGTAGGGCATATGATGACAAGAGTGAAGCAGGGAGGTAAAGCTATGGCCACCCCAAACTTTTGGGAGTGGTCAAGGCTGATATGTGCACTTTGGCATCCTTTCATGAGGTGTAGAGGTGAGAAGATGGTGGAGGAAATGTCAGATCAAAGAGGGGTCACAAGAAGTGGAGATCCATGTATAATTTCACTCAAGCAAGTTAGTCCATGTAACATTCACCAATCAAACAAATCATGCATAAAATGAACAATATAGAAGAACCTTCAAATTTGGGAAAAATTGGCAAAAATGGTGCCAATTTGCACTCAATCACATCCAAACCTACTTTAGGAAAAAAGCACAAAGCAACAAAATATAGCTAAAAACTCACAAAAATACCAAAATCTACATGAAAATGCAATGCATGGCATGAAATGGTTAAGAGGGCAGAAATTTTGAAAAATTACTCAAAAATGCATGAAATTAATATGTATGCATGAATGCAAGATGACACACAAGGTCAGGATAGACAAGTATGAAAATTCATCAAATTGTTTGATCATCTTGTAAAAATTTAGCACAATGTACATAGATAAAAAAGTGGTGAAAGAAGGGCTTACCGCCTACCACCCCAAACTTTTAAATCATGTTGTCCTTAGCATGAAATAGAATTTTAGACTAGTAGGGTAAAGGGTATGGAGTCGCGGTAGACAACCACCAATAGATGGAGTGATCAATGTAGCACTAGGTGAGCAGGGCAGGATCACTACGACCGTGTTGCGCAACACGACCATTTTGTCTTGCCAGCAACACGGTCATATTGTGCGGCATGGCCATTCGAGACTCCTTCCTGTAGCTCTTCTACTAATTTGCAATGTTCTCTTAAACTTTGATCTTCTTCTTGGCTAGACCCTTTATGCATCACATTTCTTCCTTGTACTTGTATTAACATGATTCACAAACATAAAAACTATCAAGTATGGTGTGTGTGTGCGTTTCTTGGAAAAAATGAAAGTGTAATCAAGAGAAAAAAGGTTTTTGAGAGAAATACTCTCAAACTAATGTGGGTTTCCTCCCACTAGTGCTAAATTTAGAGCCTTCAGCTAGGCTTGTTGTTCTTCCATCAATCAACCATTGTCTAGGAGAAAATGTTTTCATCCTCATCACAGGCAATCCTCTCAAATGCCTTCATTGTTTGATCTTCCTCCCAAGGGTTATGTGAATTTTCAAGTGTCTTTCTTCATTTTTCTCTCCTCTGGGGTTGTCATCATATGTATCAAAGTAAGAATCCTCATCAAAAAAAAATTTCTCATTTAATATAACCTCCTTAGGAATCTTCCCTCTCATCTTCTTCTTGAAGGTGAAAAAACCCTTATGGAACCTCACATAAGTTGGATTTTGCTTGATGATGTCAAGAAATGAGGTGTTTGTCTTAGGCAATCTTAAGACCTTCAAGATTTTCTTGCCATAGTTTTGCCTTCCCTTGAGGAATGGGTCTTCATAGGCATCAAGGAAAGGGGTTTCCATTTTATTGGACACTTTTAAACCTAAAAATATCACATTGGGATGTCTTGGATCAGCAATTGGGGAACTTGGTGGTGTCATCTCAAAGGAAGGTGGGATACAAGATATTATCTTCTCAAAATCTGGTAGGACTGTAGAATTTTTAGTGCACTTAGCACTCTCACAAGGAATTTGCGGTAGGGGTTCTCCATCATGATCTTTGTCTAATTACTTCTCTCCCTTGTTGATCTCCTCTATAACCTTGTCACACCTCAAGATTGAAATCACATCCACTTGCTCATAGGGAGGGGGAGCAAGTAATGGTTGTGGTGGTGTTAGTGGTAGTGGTGAATTGGGATTTTGAGGGATGTATGATGGTTGTTGTGGAGGTTGGTAGTTGTATGAAAGATGAGGAGGTGGTGGAGTGCAAGGGTTAAGGGGGTCTTGATATTGTTGCAAGGTGGATACTTGTCCTTGTAGTGGAGTATAGATGCCTTGAGGGGCATCCATAGAACCACTTGCATTGTTGATATTTGTCATGATTTGGAAAGGAAGCCCCCTGCTCATGACAAAAAAGTGTTAAGGAGATCTGGTCCAACCATTGCTCAAGCTAATAAATAGTTTGTCCATGGAAGGACACCTCTCTCTTCACTTCATCAAGACTTCTTAACCTTCCAATAACTTCTTCCTAAAGCATGGAGCTATCTCTTGGCTGTTGTTCTCCTTATTTCTCCCAAGAAAGTTTTGGATGATTTCTTCATTCTGAAGTGTAAGAGTTTAACATGGAGACTTGGTAGCTCTGGATGCCATAGGATTGTAGAACTTGCATATCTTCACAATGAGACTCCATGAAGTTGGAAAAGTGATTATAGGAAGCACCCACATGAATCTTCATGAGATTTACCATGTCTTCCAACATCTTCATCATGTAGGGCGGTTGAGGAATTGAAGGGGCTCGTACATCTCGGTCTACCATCTTAACTCCAAATGGTTTCTTGTCACATGCATAAGGCACAAACAAACAAAAGAGGACAAGTTAGCAAACCAAGATGCAAAAGTAACACAAAAAATAAAGAATAGAAATGGTGAGGGCAGTAGGAAAAGCTAAGCTATACTAACTAGCTAGGCCGAGTGCCTCTACTCCCCGACAACGGAGCCAGAAAGCTTAGTGTGTTTCTAAAATGTAACAAAACAAACTAGAAAAAGACGGTGCCAAAGGGGAGAGTCAACACCACAACTACTAGGTAGATATGGCACTTTCTATCCCTGATAATGGTACCAAAAATCTTGGTGCATTTTGGACTGCCTTGGGTTACAACTAGCCAATTAGATTTGATTAGATGCAACTTAGAAAACACAAGTGGGATCGTTGAAATTTTATATATGGGACCTATTCACACTTCACTCGCAAGCGCATGGGGTCATGTTGTAGTATAGGTAAGCGGCAAGAGAAGGTTTGATCCTCATGGAGAGAGGAGGAACTAGAGCTAAGTTAACGTAAGCTACATTCCTAAAGTGGAGAGTATCATTTTAGGGCTTAAAAGTTGTTTTTGATTGATTACACTACAATTGCAAGCAATTAGATTACCAATAACCCTAGATCACCCTAAGCAAGTTAAGACTAAGAAACTAGGCAAGACAAACAACTAAGCTAGAGCAAGGAATTACACTACATTAGCAATTCAAATTATCAACTAAGAAACAAGCTAAGCACTAAAGCAAGCGAGAGCATGAGTTATCACTAACTAACTAGATTAACACAAGAAAGCTCAAAAGATCCCTCACTACTTAAGAAAGAACTACTATCAAGGACTAAGAAATTAACTAAGAAGTAACAAAGACAATTAACTAAACTTGCATTAACAAGCTAAGATTGCAAGGTGGGTTTTAAGAAATAAGATGGATCGGTGGGACGTTTGGGAATGAAACTTTGATATTAGTTGGGGGAGGTTACATAATAAGAAAATTTTATATCTTCAATCTAGATTACCAAACCAAACAACAAGGCAAGTGCTATTGGAATATACTCCATGCTACTAGTTAGAGAGCTAGGGCTAGGTGTAATTCTAATAGGACTTGACAAGTGTACATTTCTAGGGTAAGTGGTATTAGGGCAATTGAGAGCTAAGGGTAGGAATGGGAGTAGAGATGAGGGTGTTTCACCTCATGTTACTTTTCATCCAGCCTTTAGGAAGCTTTAGGCAATTGCACTAATCACACTTACCATAGCTACTTAGGTCTCACACCTACTTGTAGAAGAAGGGAGTTGTATGTAGGAACATATGGGGCTAGCTAGGGATCCACTAATTGGACCTAGGATCCATTCCTAATATAGCCACATACATTCCATTTTCCCCTAGAAGCTAAGTATCATCAAGCATCATAAGACAAGCAATCTATGTTTAAAAGCACAAACCACAAGCAAGATAATGGGAAATGAGATAGAAGCAAGAGGCAATCATCATAGAATGGAAATATGTTCACTACAAGTTATTTTCCCCCAACATGGTATCAAAGTAGCATTTTAACCCCAAACAACCCACCACTAGGGGCTTAGCTAGACATGATCATACAAAAGAGAAAATAAAGGAGAAGAAAGAGGTAGGAATCCATGGAGCTCGTGGAAGATTCTTCTCCTTCACCTCCTAGCTACTGTAGAGTGACCTCCCTCCTCCAAGATGGGTGAAGAGCATGTAAACTAAGGGGATTATGGTAGAAAACCTAGAAAACTAGGTTTGTATGGTAGAAATGGTAGGTGGAGGTCTTGAATGCAAGGGAGATGGCAATGAATGCTCTAGAGTAGGTAGGAGGGTGCTAAGGCAGCTAACCTAGTGTTGTGGCTGCCACCCTTGTATATATAGGTAGCGGTGGAAGCACTAGGGTAAGTAGGGGTATAGTTGGAAAATCAATGTAGAAAAAGCTAGGTTTAGGATGGTAACACTGTCATTTTGGGTAGAACGGCCATGGTGGGTAATGGTCGGAACGACCGTGGTAGGAGAGAATGGTTGTGGTGAGAAATGAAAAATGTCAAAGTGGAAGTTGTGAAATGAAGGTTGGTAGCACGACCGTGTTGGGCAGCACGGCCGTGGTGGGGGCTACGTAGAACGTCCATACTGGGTAGCACGACTGTGGTGGGTGAGGTGAATTGGAGGTCATTCTAGTCAGCATGCCCATTTTGATCCTTGGCAGTATGACCATTTTGAGGGTTTCTCAGCATGACCATGCTAGGTAGCATGGCCGTTTTGGTAGTGATGTAGCTTGACAATATGAAGATCAACCCCATAACGTTGGCATTAGTGAGCACA
Source organism: Alisma plantago-aquatica (assembly GCA_963693085.1). NCBI lineage: Eukaryota > Viridiplantae > Streptophyta > Magnoliopsida > Alismatales > Alismataceae > Alisma > Alisma plantago-aquatica. The sequence goes on from OY856414.1 coordinate 508,791,885, forward strand.
ACCGTTCCTTGGTACCATGACCATGTTGGGGTCTTCAGTAGCATTTTGAACTTAAAACTTCATGATCCATGGACTTCTTTGCTTGAGCTTGACCCTTGGCTACTAGGGGTAGGTTGAGGGAGCTCTCGGGTCTTCTTTGGACCCCTCCATGGGTGGAGAAATCCTAGAACTCCTTCCTTCTCTCTCATCCATCCAAGACATGGTCCAAGTACTTGAAAAACATGCAAAGAATGTCCATAAGTGCATTTAATAGTAATATGCATATTGAGGGAATTAACTTGCATTATACTTTGTTTAGATGTGATTGAGATACAAAAAGACACAACATGAAGCCCTAAAATAGGGCTGCATCACCCACTCATTAGTACTCCCCCCACCTCAGTCTTCAAGTGGCAGAGCCTTGACAAAATTCAAAGAGAACTGAATCACCACCGTGACACCAACAAGAAGACAGAGCCTTGGACCTGTAATCGTCTTCAATGTCATTCGACCCAATCAAAGCACCAACAACCCCCTTCGAACCTATATTTCTCTCCTCTCTCTCTCCTACAAACGAATGGTAAACTGCTAACCCTAGTCACCCTCCACATCATTTTTCTCTTTTGATTTTTTTCTTTAAGGCAAAACTTCTCACCGCATAACCCTACATTAATCTAAATTCCCCCGCCCCTATCTTTCACCTCTCACACTCGAGACTTAGGGTTATTGACCTAGTTCATGGTCGAAGGGATGAACATCTATTTTACGCACTCTCATTGGTCATCTCTAGAACCACAAGCAGATCTAAGTTTGGAGTATCAGGGATTTTCACGCTATAAGATGCTGAAGACTCATAATGATCACCATGAATTCTCAACAACTGTAGAGAAATTTTCTTTGCGATCTGATCGCTCTTTTTCATGGGTCAAAAGTGTAAACACAATTGTCCTAGTCAAAGAAAATGGACTTTGAATTCATAACCGACTGGTAGAGATGTCCGCAACTCAATACAGAGTCATTGTAGTAGTGTGGGGTCAAACTCAGGGACAAGGAGAATAATAGAATAAGAACGTGAAACTTGGCTTAGTCTAGCCAAACCAAATAAGTGAATTGATGGTGTTCCGGTTAAGGAACGAGTTAATCTAATTTCAGCAATAAATCTAAGTATAGAGAAAACCAAAAGAAAGAAATAAAGATGATTTAGGAAACTATGATAAATAGGTACTTGGATTGGGTTTCACTGATGAAGCCAACCACAACAATGTAAAACCTTCACTCCTATTTTATATATGTTCTCTACTTGTTTTGCAAACAGCCATAAGCAATTATCTATTCCTTCCTTCTCTCGAGATCTAGGTATATTTCTATTTAATAGGGGTATCTCTCTCAAGTTAATGAGTGAAAGTTCAAGGAAAAATCGTATGACTTTTGTTATAGAAACTCCTCACTCTCATGTATTGTTACTATCCTATACTCCAGATCTAGTCAAAACTATTCTGTCAAACAATATTTGCATCAAACATCAAAAGAGGGTAGCTAATCATCAACCGACGCAGTAAAATAAGAGCATAGGAACAAAACATTAAAGAGCATATGCTATAAAATAGAAAGATGAACAATTACATGGTTGGGAAGGTGTGACGGCTACTCCCAACCCAAGTTATGGAGTTTAGCCACACATGGCTAGATAAACAAATAGAGTACAACTAGAATAAGTCATGATAAAGAAAGGAAGAGATCGATACAAAGGTAGATCAAATGATCAATCTACCAACCTCTCAGCTGATATCACGATGGTTGACAACAAGGTTGACATGCTTCCTCCTTCCTTCTGATCTTGTCTTAAAGAAAAAAGGTCCAGCAAATCAGTGATGATGGTGAAACGGAGCTGCCAAGGAGCAAGATCGACAAGCTGAATTGATAGATCTAGACAGGTCTCATCCTGTGACTCAGGAACTAGGGAGGATTTAGCGGCAGCCTCTCAGCTCTCCGACTCCAATGATCCAAGATGCATTGAAGTGATTTCTTGGGGGGTCTATTTATAGTCTTTGATCAGAGGCCTGTCGAGGTGACTTGTGCCCGTGGCATCGGTGCAGATGTTGACATGTATGTTGATAGGGGATTTCTTCGACATGTCTTTGTCGATCGACATGTATGTCGATCTCTCCTTCTCATCAACAAAGTTCTTCTTTGTTGAGAATTTGTCAGTGTGATGAAGTCGACCAGGGAGATCGATCGGTGTGTCAAGGTGACTCCTTGACAGGGGTCATTTGGTCTTTCAGAGATGTTGACAGTGCTGTCGATGTGGCTATCGTCAGGACAATTGATCGTGGATCATTTGTTTGAGAGGTGTGTCAAGGCTTGGCTCGATAGCTTTCGATCGACATGAATCCACTGGTGTCGATGGAGTGGATTGTCGATGTCTAGTCGACAGGTGTGAGAATGTGTACTTTCTCAACATCTATTACGATACATGCCTATTGAGGTTCTTCAATTCAACAAGTTGGTGCTCGATGAGTCTGTCAAACTTGAGCCGGTAATCTTTTGTCAACCCTCCTGTAGACCGATTGGTCGACTGTTGAAGCAAGGTCTTTTGAACAATTACTCATACTTTATCAATTTCATTGCATTTTCATCCAATTCCTTCAAATTTCATCAACACTGAAATACATCTTATCATTAAGTGAATTAGAGTTAAAATGAGTAAAGTGAAACATCTAAACATTATTTCTAATTATTTTTTCTTATGAAAAATGCTAATAAAAATGCATCAAAACTGATGTTATCAATTTCCCCAAACTTAGAATTTAGCTTGTCCTCAAGCTAATGGAATCATTATTTCTCTTATCAATCAAACAAAAATCCAAAAATCACTAAAAATAAATTTTTATACAATCCTTCTATCAAAACTAACTTTATCAAGAATGTCATTTTGTCAAAAAATGCTTTCTTTATTTGTTTTTGTGCCATATTCTTGTCTCTAGTATATATATCACTTTGTTTAAAGTAGGTTGCACTCTCTTCAAGGTATTATGTGGAACAATTAGGTAGGAAAAACAACTTATCGATGTTCCTTTCTTCTTCTGGGTCATTCAAGTATAGGTCCGTTTAGATGGGTGAGTGATCCCTATGTTCCCAACCAGTTGGTTTTAGAGCAGTGATTGCACATTCTAAGTATCATCAGCCCAAATTGCAATACCTTTAAATGAACTCCATCAAAATGAGGTAGTGTTTTTAGAGGCTAAATGAAATCGACATATTTACATTCATGAGCACAACATTACACTATTTTAATAGCTCTAATTCATGGCACATCTCTCATATTCTTTTTCACTCCTTACACTTTTTGGGATTTTGATAAAATATTTGGAAGAAGAGATGAGGTATCTCTTTTTCTTTTTTTGAAGTCAGGAGACTATATTATTCAACCTGCTCTCCTCGTACAGGAAACAAACAAGAGGTATCTCTTTCTTTGTTATTGTGACAACATACCTTTGACAAGATAAGACTTTATTATTTATATTTTTTGATAAGAATCAATTTATGACAATGTAAAGTTAAATGACGCTTTGCTAAGAGGAGAATATAAAAACTATATCAGTAACAAAAAGATTTTTCCTTGTGATATCATGTAAAAGGGTATAGTTTAGGAACAAACTAGAATCTTTGTAGAGGGAGTTTTTTTTATCATCTACAACTTCATTGCACAATAAAACTTGAAATTGGTGATGAAAATAAGGAAATTATGAAAAGAGATACTAAAGGAAAAAGAAAGCAATGTTTATGATATTGTGGATATCTAACTCATAGGATTACACCTTCCAAACTTACAACACACATTGTCCTTATAGTGTGAAAAAGAAAGGAAAATATTTAAACATGTGATATTCTCACCAAAGATCCACTATTGTCCATGGGGACTCGAGCAACATCATAGCATAGTTTCCTCGAAGGCAATGATAGTTATCATTGTGAGTTTATTCTATAGTGGAATGGAGGACTCCAAGGGTATACATCCAGTGTAATATGTAGAAGCCATAATCATTTGATAGCTGACGTTGTCGAGGACAACAATGCCAACATTGGGTTACCTTCCATATTCTTAGTTCATGAGAAGCATATCCACTTACTAATTCTCTGATCAGTGGAATGAGTGCCTTAGTACAGGATACAACAATACTTTTGTGTGTACTATGATTTAGCATAGAATATTTAGAGCCTTTAGGGTTAAAAGTAGAATTAGAACTATTGTATAGCATGACACTCCTTTACGAGTAGAGACAGTAAGCAAGGTACAATGAGCATCATGAAGAATTGGTATGAAAATATAGCGAGAAATAGAGTCCTATAGCTGACGAAGAAGGAGATCCTTTTCACCCAAATCAAAGCCCTGGTAGAGATCGGTGACAAGAGCAGGGTCGACCATATATACATCATCAACATTCTAGTAGAAAAGAGATTGATAAGCCACCATGAGGCTATGAGATTAACATCCTTGTGGTTGAAGAGTCTCCATGAGGCCATCTTTCATAACCAAAAGGTCATCTCAACTGAATACTACATGATTTCTACCACGTTTAATATGGTGCAGTAGCAACATCGTGTGTGAGAGAGAGAGTTCACAACATGAACTACGGTCAAAGTTCTCAAAACTAGGTTCTATAGTGGATATTGGGCCATATACTGGGAATCGTGCATGCTCATCTAAGAATTTGAGTATATCCACAACTTCTTTGACCTTTGTAGTTGTTGTAATAGTAGCAGGAGGTTTGGTGACAATAGGCAATGGTGTAAACTATCCTTCTTCTACTTCTTCTCTTCGTAGAACATTGTAGAGTGACTCCTTCTTAGGTCGAAGAATAAGTGGGTAGAGATCCCTTAAATTCTTGGGCAGATCAGAATCCTGAAAGAAGCACCTATCATGGATGACCTCCATTGTATAACGCCCAAGAAGAGGTGTGAATCCATTTTGATCCAGACTAGAGACATCACGATTGAGAGCTTCCATAACTCAGAGAAATATAAAAGAACTATCATTGTGATCTGGATTGTGCTGGAAAGTTATAAGTGAAATCACATAACTTGTCTAGTTGGGTTGATAATACCAAACCTCGTAAAACTCTTTGAAGTCAGATCAGAATGTGAGAAAGTTTTTCGATAGCACAATCCTTAGACCGCATATCAAAATTTGTCAATGCTTCAATGTAGGTGTTGAACAGAGTAATTTGGCATTTGGTTAAATCAGCAACACAAAGTAGCCACAATCCTCTAAAATGAAAAGGTAACAAGATAACTTTTGTTTTCTTAACCTCAAGATTTTACTTTAAGGTCAAAATGGTTTGAGCTTTCAAATGGTTTTTGAATAAGCATCTAGCTAAGGAAGGTGTTGCATTATAATATGGCCAATCCTTATCATTGGGCATGATGTCCTCAAGGATAGTTGATTGAAGGACTGTGAACATTTTTCTAGTAACCTTTGCGGGATTGCAAAAGTGATTATGAAAATCTTCACATGAAAGGGTCATGGAGTCATTGTTATAGAAAATATGGCTACCATTATGTTGGTCTTCAAGAACGTATTGTAAGAAAAAAATGTCATGAACCTATATCCCCTTCAAATAATCTAGATCAAATCCACTCATTTTCATAGGTAGTTGAGGTGGGAGTGGTAGGAGAGGCTTCGAGAAGATCTGTTCAGAAAGATGAGGAGGTACAACTGATAATATAATAGAGAGATCACCATTATCGTCATCAAAAGAATCGTCTTCATTGTTAAATGGACTATTAGAATTGTCTTCTAGATCCATGTGGGTGGTATACACTGAGCATAGACTAAGTAGAGAATGAATTGGGCTCAGATTGAGCACTACTTCTTCTAGTTTCTGCTTCATTTCCTTTTCAAAACTATCTTGGGACAACAATGGAGTTAGAGGTGGAATGTTCTCCTATGGACGATCCTCAGATGGGTTGATAATAGGTGCAATATTAAAAAGAGGGAGTCCACTGGATATAAGCTGTGGAATATGAGGAATGTAGTCTATTGACAAAGGTTTGGATGTGCTAGTAATAGACTAAAAAACATGGGACACAGATTCTTGGAATGACATAGTAGCCAGATCAGGAGAGTGGTGATGAGGATCCTCACTCATAGTATCGGAAACATAAGAATTTCCTTCAGAAGAATGAGAACATGGTGAAGATGATGCTTCAATAGAGTTGTTAAGGCACTTGCGTCGGTGTTGTCATTGAAAAGCACGTTGTTCTTCCCGATTTTTCCTAGCTTTTTTGTGGTGTGTCATATGTAGCAGGAGGTGGTGTTGGACCTTCAATATTTTTTCAAGCTTATGCTGAAGGGTCACCACTTGTATGGGAATGCTGAGCTCACTGACATGTGTGTCTAGGGATTGGACCTACTGTGCTATGTTTTGCACATCCTTTATAAGTTTAGGAATATCAGTCATAGTTGCTTCGGTTAGCTCATGCATAATGTCAAGTTCATGACCAAACGTGCCGCCTAAGGTATCTGGATCCGAGGAAGATGAAGAATGATTCTCTTATCTGGGTTCATGATGAGATGAAGAAGGGCGATTAGAATGATGACGACATCTTGGTGAACTATTAGGAACGTCATGTATCTTCTACTATGGCGGAGAGACAAGTTTGTTGGTGGTAGAAACTAGAATTGGGATGGTGGTGGAGTGATTTGTGGTAGGTTGAGGTTGTGGTTGTTTGCTTGTAACGTACGATGGAGCAGAAGGATGATGGTGTTCTTCTTTTGAAATAAGTGGAGAATCTTGGCCATGCTTTGGTGACACTCATAGTTCTTCCAAATCATACCCGACTATTCTTCCTATTTCACTTCCCTCTGATATCTTGGACATAAGCTTCTTGGGTTTCTTTGTAATAGTAGGCTTCGGCCGAACCCTACATATGACGTACCCAATTATTGTGAACTTGTCTTATGAAAATTTTGAATGAGCTCAGTGATTTCTGCCTCAAAGTATAGTAACTTGTCCTTGTCATAATATGCTAGTCCATGTAGAGGAATGGAAATCTTGGTTCTTATGAACCTGTAGTGGCTAGTATTATCATGACGTACTAAGATACCAAAAGATGTCAGGTACCTTATGATGATAAAGCTTTCTCCTGGCATTTCCTTGAAATCTACGCAAGGTGGGTGTCCATGTGCTTGAAATATAAGTCTAACGAGACCACCCATGTAGAATTCTTTTTGCAATCTGAATAGATAAGCAACAATTTGTCAATCAGAAGGTGGAAAATGTTGTTGGGACGTCCTTCCATTATAAGAGATAGCACATAAAGTTCTTAAAGATAAATGCTTCAAGTCTTTGCCTTAGTGAAGAGGACATTGGCCACTATCTTGTGCATAATTCTCTAAAATCTAGAATGCACCACTGATGCTATGAAATGCCCAGATTGATACTTCTTTTGTCCGGTAAACTACTACTAATATTTGGAAACATTAAAGATTAAATATTCTTTTTCTAGAAATCTTGAAGAAGCCATGGCATCTTCTTCTTTTGAATTGCAGAAGATTTTTTTAGGATTTGATCGGTGAGAACATGATCAACATTTTTGTTGTTGTAGTTATTTAGACGAGACATCTTTAATAGATGATATGAATTTTAATGTTTCTTACACATAAGCTCATAGTTTCATAAAGAAGAGGTGTGCTAGATTGGATTTAGCCAACATCCCCTGGACTCTTGCCCTGATACCGATTTCCTCCAAGGCGGTGGAAGAGATGAAGCGGGTGGGTTTGAAAATTTCTCTTTTAATCATCTTAAATGCCTCCAGATGTTCCTTATTTTGGGGCCTGAAGGTTCCAGAGTAAGGAAGCTCCAACTATGAGCCTTGAATAACATCCAGTTATGGCTCATTAACCCTATCCTTCTTTTCTCCCACTAATGTAGGTTGCTCAGAGAGAGGTCTCTTCTCCCCCTTCTTTGATGGGATTGTGATGCCTTGTTGAGTCATCACTATAAAGGAAAAAGAATGAGCATAATATTAGGTATGATATAACTCTGTCGAGTACTATTCTCAATGCAAGTGTCAATAGAATTCTACTAAGGAAGAGGGTGTCGGTAGGTAAAAGAAAGTAATGTCGATTCAGCTGTCGATCAATAACAATCAAGATAGGTAGGTCGACATGACTGTAGACCTGGAAGTCGACAAGGTGAAAATCAATCGTCTGAATATGAGGCAAATTGATAGAGTCATCAAAGATAGGATCAACATATCGACAAACATTATTGCAAGGGTCGACAAAGGTGTCGACTGGCACAAATCATATACTTGTTGACTAAGTGAGAGAATAGATGTCGACATGAGTTTGAAGGTTAGGCTGTCGACTTGGAGTGTCGACTGAAAGGTTTTTGACAAGGAGCTCGACTGAAATAGTCAATAAGAACGTCGCTAGTCGAGTAAATGGAGAGGAAGCACTTCACCCTAATTAGAAGGTGGTAAAAAAATATTAACTATGGGTATGACATTTATAGCTAAGGTTAAGGTCGGTGAAACTTAAATTGGTTATCCGGATAGTGGATCTGGATCCGACAAAAAGGTTTGTCGATCGACAAATTCTGTGAGATGGTCGACAGACATGTCGACTAGTAGGGTCGATAGTGAAACCAAAATGGTCTTGTTGACCTTCTCTTTGCAATCTTTCGACCAAGAAATTGACAGATGAAAAACCAAAAGATGGTTGATCAATACTTAGTGGAGGGTTGACAGTTGTCTAAAGGAATAGGCTATCATTGTCCTTCGAATCGAAGTGACATCAACAAGATAATATAGAAATTTTCTAAATATAATTTCAATAAGTCAGACCAGAATATAGGTCGACACGTCATGGTAAAATGATTGTCTTCCAATCATCACTTAGAAATAAAACACTTGTCCACCTTGATTTAGATGAGACAAACCCTATAAAATTTTTGTACAAAAAAATCGGCAAAGACTAATCTAAAAGACAGAAAAGATAAATTCTTGGGTTGTCTCCCAAGTAGAACTTTGTTTATAGTCATGTAGCTTGACTCTTTGACATCTTATGTGGCTTCCAGGGCATCTGGCGGCTCCAATTTCACCCTTCTTGTGATGGCTTCATCTTCATACTACCTCTTTAGTTGGTGACCATTAACTAAAAATGTGCCCAACTTCTTGCTATGAATGTATATCATTCCAGAGGGATAAAAGGTAATCATTGTGAATGGTTCAGACCAATGAGAACATAGTTCTCCTAGAAAGAGACAAAGAAAAGAATTGAATAGCAGAACCTTGTCACCTTCTGAAATGTCCTTTCGCTTGATATGAGAGTCATGCCGGATCATAGTGCTCTCTTTGTATATTTTGTGTTCTCATAAGCATGCATACAAATTTCTTCCAACTCCTATACTTGTAGAAAGTATTTTTCTTGGGCAAGTCCAACATCCATATTTAGGTTTTTAATAGCCCAGTAGGGTTTTTGCTCTAGTTCCAGTGGGAGATGACAAGAGTTACCATAGGTCAATCGATAAGGATTAGTTCCTATGGGTGTCTTGTAAGAAGTTAGGTATAGCCAAAGGGCATCATTGAGTTTAGATGACCAATCTTTTCTTGACCTACCCACAGTTTTCTCAAGTATTTGCTTGATTTGTCTATTGGAGACCTCCACTTGGCCTACAGTCTGAGGATGATACATAGTAGATATCTTATGTTTTACTCCATATCTTTTTCAAAGAGCCTCAAATTATTTTTCAAGGAAGTGTGACCCTCTATCACTAATTATTGTACGTGGGACTCCAAACCTAAGGCATATGATTTTTGTGAACAAGCACATTACCATTTTGGAGTCACATGTTGATGATGGTACAACCTCCACCCATTTGGAAATGTAGTCAACGACCACCAAAATGTGTTTATTTCCAGAATATGGAGGGAAAGGTCCCGCAAAATCTATCCCCCAAACATCGAAGATTTCCACTTCGATCCATTCAGCAAGAGGCATCTCATTTTGCTTGCTAATGTTCCCAGTGTGCTGACACACATTACATTATTTAGTGAAAGCATGCACATCTTTAAATATAGTTGTCCAATAAAAGCCATAATTAAAAAAATTTAATGATGTCTTCTCAGTGCTCATATGTCCTCCATATGGGGCCGCATGACATTTCTCTAAGATTGAACAAGCTTCTTTGTGATATACACAACCATGATACACACTATCTGCACATTTTTGAAAAGGAAGGGATCATCCCAAAAATAGTTCTCGTTATCAAAAAATAATTTCTTCTTTTGGTTGTAATTCATCCCAGTAAGTAACTTCTGACATGCCAGGTAATTGCATAAATTAGCATACCATGGATTTACTTGATCAAGAGAATGAATAAGCAACAAGGATTCATCTTGATAGGATTCATTGATGGGAAGAGGATTGTTCTCTTATACCCTTATTCGAGAGAGGTGATCAACAACGACATTCTCTGATCCCTTTTTGTCAACAATCTCATGATCCAAATCCTACAAAAGGAGGGCCCATCTAAGGAGACGTGGTTTGGTGTCTTTCTTCTTCATAAGATACTTAATTGCTGCATTATCTGTATAGATTGTCACCTTTTCAGCTAACATATAAGATCTGAATTTATCGAAGGTATACACAATGGCTAACATCTCTTTTTTAGTTGTTGTGTAATTAGTTTGAGCTTCATCAAGAGTTTTGTTGGAATAGTAGATAACATGATGTTTCATGTCCTTCTTTTATCCCTGGACAGCCCCAACTGCATAATCACTAGAGTCACACATTAACTCAAAGGGCAAGTCCCAATCTGGAGCTTGCATAATGGGAGCACTAGTCAAGGCATTTTTGAGGGTATTGAAAGCCTTATGGAACTCTTCATCAAAGATGGAAGGAATGTCCTTCACCAACAGTTTGGACAAGGGTTTCACGATCTTAGAAAAGTCTTTGATAAAATGTCGATAATACCTTGCATGTCCCAGAAATCTATGGACAGATGATATTGAAGAAGGAAGCAGAAGTTTACATATGACCTCTATTTTACTTTTATCCACTTCTATACCGGCTTAAAACACCTTGTGTCCCAGTACTATTCCTTCTCGTACCATAAAGTGGCACTTCTTGCAATTGAGAACTAGATATTTTTCTTCACATCTCTGGAGAACCAAGGATAATTTTTTTAACATTCTTCAAATGATGACCCATACACAGAGAATTCGTCCATGAAGACTTCCATGACTTCTTCTATTAGATCAAAAAATATAGCTGGCATGCACCTTTGAAAGGTGGTAGGGGTGTTGCATAGACCAAAAGGCATACGAAAAAAAAGCATATGTCCCATATAAACAAGTGAATGTGGTCTTTTCCTGATCTTCTGGGTGGATGGGAACTCGATAAAACCCAAAATAACCATCAAGATAACATAAATGAGAGTGATGCACCAACCTATCAATAACTTAATCAATGAAAGGAAGAGGGAAATGATCCTTGCGTGTTGTTGCATTCAATAATATGTAGTCAATGCACATACGCCAACTAGTCATTATACGAGTGGATAATTCTTTCCCTTTGCTGTCTTTTACTACCTTCATCCCTCCCTTATTGGGGACCACATGAACTAGACTTACCCAGTTGCTATCACTAATAGCATAAATAATACCAACATCTATTAGTTTGATGACTTCTTTACGTTATGACCTCTTGCATTTTGTCATTCAATTTTCTTTGACCTTGAACTCACGGCTTTGCATCTTTTTTGAGGTTGATTCTATGCATGCATACTATCAAGCTGAAACCCTTGGTATCATCTATACAGTACCCAAGATCCTTCTTTTGAATCTTCAATCAGATAAAAGTTGCTCTTGCTGATCAGAAGGCAGTTGTGCATTAATGATCACTGAATTTCGCTTCTCCTCATCAAGAAATTAGTATTTTAAACCTTCAGGAGTGGTTTGAGTTTTGGAAGTGGTTTTGGAACCGAGTCATCTTTTGGTTCACACTGAATAGAAATATATTTAATTCTTTCACTAGCTCCTCAAAATTCTTCTTCTTCATCTGTGGCTGCCAAGTATGTTAGGATTTCTTTGACCTCAAGATCATCAAATCCTCTAGTAGGATTGATTGGACCTCATATCAGGGGATGTAATATAGCATTATGTTCTTGAATTTCAGCAAATAGATGATTGCAACAGTTAGCAAAGTAGCTTGTTTCTACTAAGGAAGGGCCCGTCATATGATCGAGTATGTGGAAGTTGATTGATTCGTTCCCAACTCTTATCATGATTAACCTGTCTGCAATGTCAACTAGTGATCGGATTGTGGAAAGGAAAGGTCGTATGAAGACCATTGGGCATGTGGGATCTTCCACTATGTCGATAAAGATGACGTCATAAGGAATGAAGAAATTTCCTATCTTGATTGGTACATCGTCCATCACTCCAATTGGTTTGGTATAAGAATTATCTACTAATTGAATTCTCATATTGGACTTAATGATGTCGGTGTGGGCCAACTTGGCAGCCAAACTGTAGGGCATGAGACTGATGTTGGCCCCTAGATCTGCAAGACCATATCGTGTTGATGTATCCCCAATGAGGAATGGAATAGTAAAGGCACCATGGTCTTTTTGTTTCATCGACATAATGGATTGACAAAAGTTAGATGTCATCTTTATAAGGCATACCATCTTGACTTCACCCCTCTTTCTCTTCTTTGTGATGAGATCCTTTAGAAATTTGGTGTATGAATCATTTCATCAATAATGTCAAGAAGGGTAATATCCATATGAATTTATTAATAGTGTCTCGGAACTTGTCATATCTCTTCTCTAATTGGACTTTGATGATGCGATGAGGAAAAGGGACTCAAGAAGGGACTTCAGTTGTTTTCAACGATGGAATGGAATTTGTAACCTGCTTTGACTTTTTGAACACTGGAACTTTCTATTGATTGTAATTGACTTCTTCAGTGATCAGTGGTTCAGGAGATGGAATATAAGTGGAACTCCCAGAGTGAAGTATGTCCATTCTTGTTGTCTCATTCTTGGGATTTTGTTCCGTGTTGGATGGAAATTGTCTTGTTGATCTTCCAATTGAGGCGATAATAGAAGCTAGTTGTCGGTCGATCATCCGATTTTGGGTTTGAAGATCACTTATCTTAGTGTTCACAGTGCTCATATGTGTCTACATGTTTGCCATAATGTTTTTTTACTCATCAGACATTCACCCATCTTCTCAGTTAAAGATTCCAGTCTAGATATAAAATTTTGATGTTGTTGAAAGAGACTCCTCCTTTGCCTATTGAAAGCTCCCTATTGTTGTTGTTGTGGCTGAGGTCTGCTTTGTTGAAATCTAGGTGGGGTTCCTCTACCCATTGTTTGCCCTCTACCCATTGCTTTAGAAGGTTGATTTAGTTGGAATGAGTATTCCACTACAGAGGTGTTCCCATAGGAAAATCTACGATGATCGGGTTGTTTGTAATTCACATAGGACACATTCTTAGTATGAGTTTCTTCCACTTCATGAGTGTAAATAGAGGCATCTATGACGTGACCACCTTCTCCACAAGTGATACACTTGACTGACATCTCAGTAAAGTATCTGGAATTTGCTTCCTTTAGGTTCTGGACATCAGATGCCATCTTATCAAGTTTGTTATTTAGTTTTTCTAGTATCCTTGAATCAAGAGAATCACTAAGGGTGGAAACAATTGCAGTAGAACCCCTATCATAGTCACGTCTTGCTTGGAGAGAGGCCATGTTATTGATTATTTCTTTTGAGGTTTCAGCATCATGTTTCATGAAATTGTTGCCAGTTGTTCCACTTAAAGATGTTCTGTTGGTGGAGGTAAGGCTCTCATAGAAAGTAGTGATGATAAACCCTTCATCATAGACATGATGTGGATAGTCTCTCAAGTACTCCTGATGTCTTTCCCATGCATCATGCAGGATTTTGATGGGCTTCTACCTAAAAATGATAATCTTAAGCTTGCACCTAACTATCTTCTCAATTGGATAAAACTTGTTCACAAAGGTTTCAGATAGTTGTTTCCACAAAGTAATGCCCTTTTGAGAATGATACCATTGTAGGGCCTTGTCCTTAAGAGAGAAAAAGAAACCCTTCACATAGATTACATTTGGAGGTATTATGTTAATCTTGAGAGTATTACAAATGTTTTTTAAGGCATCAATATGATGATAAGGGTTTTCTTCAACAAAATCCCCCCCAAACATTTGATTTTGAATCATGTTGATGAACCTAGGCTTCCACTTAAAGTTTGTTGTTGGTATGCGAGGAAGAACTATAGGATATGTGTTGCCATTGACATGACCTGTGACCAATGAACACATAAAGGGATTTTCTTTAGGAACATTGGTGTCACGTGGTCCTCGTGCCTCCATTGGATCGATGTGGAGAATATCTACCTCTAGAAATTCAGCAAGGAACTTCGGGATTGATAAGAGATGATTGTTAGCTATCTATAAGCAAAATATTGAACTAATCAGAGACAAATATTGGAAATGTAACCAATATTCTAGTAGATAGGTAGTAAAAGGGTGTGCGAATAAACTTTTTGCAAAATATAGAAGCAATGACTAGTACTAAGTAGACCACAAGTTCTTAAAGATTATCCATTGCCTTGTCCCCGACAATGGCGCCAAAAGTTGATCGCTCTTTTTCGTGATCCAAAAGTGTAAAAATGATTGTCCTGGTCAAAGAAATTAGACTTTGAATTTATACCCGACTAGTAGAGACATCCACAACTCAATACACAGTCTTTGTAATAGTGTGGGGTTGAACACAAGGACAAAGAGAATAATAGAATAAGAATGCAAAATCTTGGATTAGTCTAGCCAAACCGAATAAGTGAATTGATGGTTTCTAGTTAAGGAATGAGTCAATATAATTTGAGCAGTAAATCTAAAATTAGAGAAAATCAAAAGAAAGAAATAAAGATGATTTAGGAAACTATGATAAAAAGAGAATTGGATTGGGTTTCACCAATCAAGCCAACCACAACCATGTAAAATTTTCATCCTATTTCATATATGTTCTCTACTCATTTTGCAAACAACCATAAGCAATTATGTGTTTCTTCCTTCTCTTGAGATTCAGGCAGATTTCTATTTAACAGGGATATCTCTCTCAAGGTAATGACTGAAAGATCAAGGAAAAACCATATTACTTTTGTTATAGCAACTCCTCACTCTCATATATCATTACTGTCCTATACTCTAGATCTAGTCAAAACTATTGTCTCAAATAATATTTGTATCAAACGTTGGAAGAGGGTAGATAATCATCAGTTAACGTAGAAAATAAGATCATACGAACAAAACTTTAAAGAACATATGTCATAAAATAGAAAGATGAACAATTACATGGTTGGGAGGGCCTGACGACTACTCCCAACCCAAGTTATGGAGTTTAGCCACACATGGCTAGAGAAATGAATAGAGTACAACTGTAATAAGTCATGATAAAGAAAGGGGAATGAGGTGATTGATACAAAGGTATATCGAATGAACAACCTACTGACCTCTCGGCTGATATCACGGTGGTCGACAGTGAGGTCGAAAGGCTTCCTCCTTCCTTCTAATTTTGGCTTAAAGTAAGAAGGTCCTTCAAATCAGTGATGATGATGAAATAGAGCTTCCAATGAGTGAGGTCCACAACATGAATTGATAGATCAAGATAGGTTGACAGGTCTCGTTCCTTCAGCTTTTGAACTTGGGAGGACTTGGCGGCAGCCTCTCGGCTCTTTGACTCCAAGGATCCAAGATGCGTTGAAGTGATGCCCCTTGGGTCTATCTATAGTCTTTGATCTAAGGTCTGTCGAGGTGATTTGCCTACGTGGCATCGGTGCAGATGTTGACATGTATGTCGACAGGGTATTCCTTCAACAGGTCTTTATCGATCAACAAGTATGTCAATCTCTCCTTCTCATCTATAGAATTCTTCTTTGTTGAGAATATGTCAGTGTGATGATGTCGACCAGGGAGGTCGATCAGTGTGTCAAGGTGATTCCTAGATAGGGGTCTTATGGTTTTTGAGAGACATCGACAGTGCTGTCGATGTGGCTATTGTTAGTACGATTGATCGAAGATCATTTGTTTGACCGGTGTGTCGAGGCTTGGATCGATAGCTTTGGACCAAAATGAATCCACCGGTGTCATAAGAGTGGGTTGTTGATGTCTAGTCGATAGGTGTGAGAATTTGTACTTTGTTCAACATCCATTACTCGACAAATGGTTGTCGAGGTTCTTCAATTCGACAAGTTGGTTCTCGATGAGCTTGTCAAACTTGAGCCGATAATCTTTTGTTGACCCTCTTGTCAACCGATTGGTCGACTATTTGAAGCAAGGCCTTTTGAATAATTACTCAAACTTTATTAATTTCACTGGATTTGCATCCAATTCCTTCAAATATCATCAACACTAAATTAGAACGTATCATTAAGTGAATTAGAGTTAAAATGAGTAAATCTAAACATCTAAACTTTATTTCTAATGATTTTCTTTTGAAAAAGGCTAATAAAAGTGCATAAAAACTAATGTTATCACCATCGCTGAAGCACCTCATCGTCTACCTTATGTATGAACTTTGTGATCACTCTTATAGATTTTATTCGACTAACAAGACTCCAACATTTTTCTACGATCATTGTTTTCTCATCGATCATTGTTATCCCTTCGACCACTAGCTTCATTGGTCGCTAAGATTTTTATTTTTCCCAATGACTACTATGAAATAATAGTTATCACCTGTCTTAGCAAAGATGATTCAAAAAACTCATCGATCACTAAAGATCCTTCCGTGAACACTGCACTCAGTTTTCTTTGTGGTTGTTGAAGCTATTTTCAGCGACCACTAATTTCTTTGTGATCAACATCTGTCTTAGAGTACCCTGTGACTAATGAGATTTTAGAAACCTAGGCAACCACTATAGTAATAGACCATCATCAGTCAAAGAGATTGATGAAATCTCATCAGTCGTTGACATTTTTAAACCTAAAAATATTGTCTTCCTTCAAAATTCATTCAATTGAGTAAAATATATTCTCCCCTTTACTAATAAATTGAATTATATTTCAATTTTTAGCATGTCAGCATCAAATACTGACTCATTGGATAGACAAGCCACCTTGTGAGAAGGGATTGAGGAGATTATAGAAATGATCAACAAAACCTTGGAGGAAAACCAAACATGCCGCAAGACAAGAGGATCAGTCTACAATTGCACAAGGATAGATATGAAGATATACTCTGGCATGAGCCCCCTAGGATAGAAGACGAGTCACAAGGTACTGAAGCCACTAACACATGTGAGTACCTTCCATCTGAAGAAGAAACAAAGATGAAAGGAAAGTGGAAGGGATGTGAGTTAGGTCTAAATACACCAACAACTAAGAAGAAGAAAGTGGTGGTGAAAGCTAGGCTACAAACTTGGGGAGCAGGGAGGGTGAATGCACCAACTGACTCAGTAGTAAACAAGATGTCAGAATCTACTGAAGCAAGAAAAAATCAAGAGTCAAAAATTGAGGAGCAAGAGGTAACATTCAAACCTCAGGACCAGGAGCACCGAGCAAAACACAAGTTGTTCATGAGAACAAAGACGTTCAAACCAATGAGGTATATGGACAACAAATCATGGAATTCCTAAAGATGGCAAACTTACACATCCTATGTATGGCGACCCAATGTTCTTTTAAAGACCTGATAGCCAAATTCATTTCCTCACTTATAAAGATACATGTGGAAGATAAGGAAAAAGACAAGGCAGGAGGGGAGTTCAAGCTATAAGCACGGTTGGAAGACAAGGATTATTATGTAATAGAAGACATCTTGAATAGGATATTCACTAATACATGGGATGAAGCAAAGACATGTATGGTAGGGACTAGTGATAAAGACGCGATTGGATTCAACAACCACAAGATGTGGGAAGAGCTAACTAGAGAGGACAAGCATAACCTTGGGAAATCCAAGGCGGCCCAAATCACCTTGTGCTTCATAAGGGTAATACAGAAAATTGTTGCGAACACAGTGTTTACATGATAATAAAACGGGAAGCATATCAAAAGGGGACCTTTTTTTATTTGGTCCATGTTGAAGAAAAAGCCGATCAACATTGGAAGATTTCTCATAGACAAACTATCAGCATCAGCAAGTCAAGAAGTCAAGCATAAAATGAAAGAATTTTGTATGGGAAGTCAAATCACACTTATCACAGCTTATGTCATGGACCTAGAAGAATTGAGACAATACGAAGTTACCAAAGGTTACATAAAGATTGACGTCAAGTACCTCATAATAGCTAGGATAATTGTGTAAAAAGGGGATAAACTTTTCTACAAGCAAGCTAAAACCAATATGGTACTCCCCCTCCCTGAAATGGCTTATTATGACTCCAATAAGTTGAGGCCAATGATATAAGAAATTGACAAAATGTACTCTAGTGCTTTCAAGAGAGCAACAGACCCACCCTCAGCCACTGCCACCCACCAAGGAGAAGAATGCCAATAACCAAAATAACAAAGAAGGCTAGAAAAGAGACAAAAACTACTAGTCAGAGTCCAGAAGGTCACCCCTAAGACACCAATGTCAACAATACCACTACCTCAACCATAATCGGCCGAGGAAGAAAGCACTGAAAAGCCAACTTTGATAGAACAAGCTACCATTCACAAAGAAGAACTTAATGCTTACCTGATCGCCCCACCCTCCCCGATGAAAAAAGTACCTATCAAAGAGACATATGACTAGACAAGTGCTCCATAAGATGCACATGCAAAAGAAAAAGAGGTCGAGAGGAAACAGAAGGTCCATACACCACCAATGCAGACAGAGAAAGAACTAATGAGTCAACCTGTGGAGCCTGGGAAACCAGCCCCATCTCCAGATGAACTCAGAGAATAAAGGTTGTAATGAAAAAATAAAGGAACAATTAGAAAGCACACCGACACTGTCGCCGACTAATTAAATACTGACTGCATGCACAACATCAACCAAGCATGTTGAGCAACAACGACCAAAAACCTTTGGTTGAGAACTGGGGTGTCATTTTAGTGCAATATGTGAGCATATGTACGACTCTTCCTCAAATGTATTACTTCTTTCTTCTAGACTGCAAACCCTAACAACATAGGTAGAATGCATAGAAGAAAGAACAACAAATCTCCCTCAATTCATGCACAACGTCATCGCCAACCAAACGTCAATGATGCAAGCCATGCAAATAATGGCAGCTGAGATGTAGGAGCTTAGAAACAAAAGGGACATCATGTACAAAGAATGAGAAATCATGTACAAAGAGCATGAAGAGGCCCTTAAAGCAATGGAGGATGAGCACAAGATTATGGTGGAAGCAAAAAAGAAGATGGAGGAGTGGCAGACCAGACAAAATTCAGGTGAATTGCCATCCCTTCACCATCACAAGAATCTTCAAGTTCCTCCAACCCTGACGAACACAAATATGAAGAGGTTGTGAGTGTACCAGAAGTGATCAGAGAGGAAGCATCTGAAGAAGAAGAGCAACTAAAAGCTGAAGAGATACCAACAATCAACAACAATGCTATGGTGCAAGAGTTTGACTTAAACTCCTCACCCATAGAGGACAACCCTCCGAAAGATATCCCCCATGATGCCAACCCACCTCAACTAGGAGAGCACAACGAAACGTAGTCAGGTAATTCTTTGGATGAAGCGACAATTCTTTGATCTATAAGCGAACTAAATATACAGATGGACATCTACGATGTCAACCTCAACTTCGATGAGCACAGTAAGCATCGTTATGAAGTCTATGATGGAAAAATGGTTGTTACACTAGCAACACTAAATGAAGTGGTGCTCCGAATGCCATCATCTATAGACAAACTTGTATAAGCATATTCTTCCACCACTGAAGCTGAACTCTCAGTACAAGCACAACTAACCATGATTGTTGAAGGTCCCAAAACTATAACAACCAGTGATACTGCGGCTCCAACCGTGCAAGCACCAACAGTTGGAGAAGGGACATCTGATGAAGATGAAATTGGCTTCGCCTCTTTCTTTACAAGTGCTCCATAAAGGGAATGCCAACCACCTGTAATAGAAGATAGATGAATGATACCACCCCTACTGCATTGTAAACTAACAGGAATGGACATGGCATCAATATCTAGGATTACATGTCAAGATGTCCACGTCTTCACTGATATTCTTGATGACAACCTCCCTGGAATAGAAATAATCTACAATAACAAAGGGAGGCCCTTGACAAGGGATCACTTTAGGGGAATCATTTTACAACTAGCATGAGTACATAAGAGTCTATATAAAGTACTCTATGCAAAGACCTTGGAAGAATTCTTACATCTTGATAAGATACGACTAGTATTCAATGGGACTATAGTTTTAGAAAAAAGGTTGTACAACAAGAAATATGATTCAACACCCATAAAAGAGTTGCAGGAGGCTATGACAAGAAAAGAAACAAGATCCATCACCTTGCCGATCAGAAAAATGAAACTTTGGCATTAACAGTAGTTGACCTAGACAAGAGACACATTACCATATTAAATTGTTGTAGTGTTGAACTACCTAGTACATCTTTGGTATTCAAGAGAAAAGATGCATGACGCGTCTAAAAGGTACCTATCCACCTACAACATGCCATTCAAGCATCAGGGAACCGCCACAAACTAGGTTGGAAAAGCTTCACGATCAACACTAAGGCACCACAAGAATGATAGGGATCGGGAGATTGTGCTTTCATAGTACTATGCATGCTGGAAGCAGTAAAAAAAGGTATTCCCCTAGAAGATTTATTCCATGAAGATTTGCATGGGCTCTATGGAATCTACACAATGGAGGTAACATATGATATCTGGTTCTTTAACGAACTGATAATGCTCCCCGATGCAGTACCCCGTCAATTGCATACAGAGGTGTCGCTACCTAAAAAGCAGTCGTGGTGGGAGCAACTAAAGACCCTATGGACGGACCCCTCTAAGCCAGAAAGGGCATCATAGTGGTAGGTAGTATTTAAACCAAAGGAAGGAGTTCAAGATGAAGGTGAACAAAGGAAGTAGGGATCCAAAAAGAAAGCAACTCAACACAAGACAACCCCTATAACAATTTCTGAGCACACTGAAGAACCAGACACAAATACCCATGAAGAAGGGGAGATCGATGAAGAAGAACTACAGGAAGTAAGGCCAGATGGGCCAACAAAATAAATAGAGCCCACATTTCTAGACATTGACAAATGGTCTTGTGAAGATCTTTCTTGGGACTCTCTTTTTCTAATCATAGATAGACTAAAGACTAAATGCAACCATGGGGACATAATATTCGAGGGAGAAGTAATATGTGTACTGAAGGAGAACCTGTGGGAAACTCTTAAGATGGGAGGCTACTTAACCGTAGGCATCATGACTACATACCAATCTCTTCTGGAAGACATGATGCCTAATGTACACATGTCTTACTATCTTCTCATTTATGACATCATGAAGAACAAGAACTCATGGGACAAGGAATGCTTGAAGCTTTGTCTACGATGGAGAAGAAAGAAAAACATGTGCAGAAGAAACCATAGATATGATCTGTAAAGTCAAAGAGGGGTATAAATTTGTCATCAACAAGGACTTCAAAAAGACACAATCCTAACATAGGAGCCCCTAGCAAATCATACAATCAAATGACTGTGGTTTTCATTATCTAGAGTGGATGACAGTTGTAGCCTTCAAGAACTTAAAATAGAAAGCTTGCAAAACAAATGTTATCATGCACTCTGAGGATGATATGTTGATATGTTGCTACAGTCTAGTTGGGAAATCCAACAACAACCACACCAAGAAAAAATGTCTCTCATTTATATCGACTCGTTTAACTTTGACATTCTGGGACGGAGCATATGATAAGTTTAGGGGGTTATAAACGGGCGTGAGAGCTACCTTTTTCATGACCTTTCCTTATCTTAAAAGTTCAATCCTTTAATTTTAGTTTTGAACATACCTCCCCTCCTCTTTTTGAGGAAAATTTTGAAAATTTTTGAATTTTCATTCGTAAATTGCAAATATCTTTGGCATCACTCACAACAGGCACAATTTTGGGATCCATTTTTTAGAGATTTATTCATTTCTCTCATTCTTAGACTTGCTTGTATTCTTTCTAGATCATAGCGTAATCATTTAAAGAATGATGGATTTGGACTACTTTATCTACCTAAAAACTCAAATGTGATAATATTTTAACATCAACCTTACTTCAAGAACATGTAAAAAGTAAGGAAATGTCTATCACCCTAGGATAAACTCTTGAGGAAAGGATGACTTAGCCTAGCACACCCCTAATTGATCACCCTAATCCTATGTACAAGTAGGATATCATATAACCCCGATAAGAAGGAAACAACTACCCCCTCTAGTGTTGAAATCCTCTCTTTGGGGATCTAAAGAAGCTAGGCAGCCCAAAAACATCCTTGAAATCCTTTCATACCCAAGCATATGAGAAATAATAAAATCCTAATGGGATAAAATAACGAGAGTTGTGCCCAGGAAATATGCCAAAAGACTTTGATCGGCCGGTGTATTGCTGCACTCAAGAATGCAGATATGTCATGCCCGGTAGTGGAGCCCAAAAGTCAAACCTCAACACACCTACCTTCCAAAAGGGGACCTCACACAACCGCCTGCCATTACATCAGGAGCCAATCAGGTAGCACTATCATTATAATAGTAGGCATGATCGAATGAACATGAGAAAGATAGGAAACACTACATATTTAGCCCACACTTGCATAATAGATAGAATAAAAAAAAAGTGGGGTGTGAAAGCTACTTTCATCGAAACCTTGTGCATGTACAATTCAGAAAAGGGTCATCAGTGTATCAAGAATGGGAAGTTCTTCCCAAGAAGAAGGTTATAATAGGCAAAATGAGTACCGCAACTCCAAGGCTGAGGAAGAGAGTTTTGGGGTTGACAACACCTTGCTAAGACACATGTGTCTCAATTTAAGGTTGATGTAATAATATTATTACTTCACACTCTTTAAAACAATAATCTAAATAAATCCCTTTGAAGTTATTTGATGCTTTAATTCTATTTGTTAGCCTGAGAATGGGCTACATTATAAGTTTGGGGGAGTTGATAACATCCAGTTTTGTGGATATTTGAGTGCCTATTTGATCCTCATAATGTCATCTCTTTTAATTTTTATCTAGAAAATTTTAGTTGTTTTTAGCATGACCTGATATGACTATCTAAACTCACCACTTCATCTAATTTCCACAGAGTATACATCTAATCGGTCGATGAACCTAAAGCTAGCTATGTGATTAATGAATATTATAACAAGCCAATAGTCAGTGATTATTCTTCATAGTGACCGAAGGGATCAATGCCACCTCTTCAATTGTTATACATCTAATGTCCCTATGGTCGAAGAATGACACATCCTGTATGACCGATGAAGGCTTGCTGGCCTGCGAGTGATGGGCTTTGTGATGTTCATGTGGTCGCTGATCTTAGCATATCTACGACTGAAAGACTACTCATCTCCATGACTGATGAGGTCATTTCTTCAGCGGTCGTCACAATCTCAGCAACCTATGAAAACCACACCCTCAATGACCGATGAGGGAGCACCACCATCGTGATCGATGAGATACTTAAGTTGGTTACCAACCACTATAAATAGAAACCCACTTCATTCATGGAGGGGGTCGTGACATTCTAGAGACGAAGAAGTGCTTCTGTGTTCCAAAGCCATCCATCGTTCATCCTATTGGTCTTTAATATTTGAATATGAGAGTTAGAGGAGAGAGAAGATATGCATCACCACCATCATCTTTAGCCTATCCTTTGAAAGAAGTACTGATCACTTGTCATAGTTCAGCCTAGATCCAGATTTGAAGAATATGTGCCCCGACCATGGTTGTTTGTGATTGTAGTTTCTATATCCCCCTTCTTCCCTTCTAGATATGTTCATCTACATGTATCTACTTCATTATTATCCATCATGTCACTACATGTTTGTGAATTTGTAATGCTACTCATTACCATGAGAAGCTAAACATATTGCTTGGGCTGGGAGTAGACCTGAGGCTCTCCCAACATGTACATACCTATATCCACTTGAATATATATGCTCTTAGGAAAGATTATCTCCATGATCTTGTTCTTAATGCTTCACTTGTATGATTAGCTACCACCTTGTGATGTTTGATTTTTAGTGCCTCGAAAGAGTAGTACTAATCTTATCTAAGTGTCATGGAGTTGCATGAATGCATGCAAATGTTGGAATGTTTAAGTTAATGATCATATGGCTATCTTTGTTGTTGCTTGTTTGCCATCTTGAGAGAGAGGCAACCTTATAATCTAGATCTATCCTTAGCTCGAGAGAGGAGGGAATAGACATATCTAATAAATGCTTGTAATCTTGCTAAAGGTATACTACAGGTGTGGGTATTGCATGTTGTGGAAAGACCTTAGATGGTGAAACCCAATCCAAGTTCCCATCCATTTTTGTTACAATACTCTTTGTTTGTTCTCGTGCTTTTGTTTTGTTTTCTTGCTTTGTTTTACTTCTTTTGTTCTACTTATCGATTGGAGTAACATTGTTCTATAAGGAATGACAAACTTAACCTATCCATTTTAGTTGGTGTAACTGAGCCAAGGTTTTACATTCTTAACACTTACCAACCTTGTCCCTATAGATTGACCCAAATTTACTACATCGGACCCCGTATAGTAGTTGTGGGGTCCCAGGTGTCGGGTTATAAATTTAAGAGTCTGACTACTCTAGATCCTCTTTTTTTAAACGTGTGATTTAGTCCAGTCATAGATCCATTCCAGTGTTAAGACACACTAGGTGGTGAAACAAGTATTCCTAAGGGAAACTCATAGCTCATATTGTTGAGTATGTGAGGTGCAAGTGACTTAGTGTCCTTGTCATCTTGATCCAAAGGTTTTGAGGATGGTTGAGGCCATGCCTCAATAGGAGAATGGTTGTGGTTGTGTCTCAATGTATATGATGTGAAAGAGGACAGTTGCAGTTGTACCTTCGATGATTGGTTTTGTATACCATGTTCATTAGTGTTGTGACCTATATACCAATGTGGATTACAATGATTTGTAGTTGGACTTTATATGTCACTGCGGCAGACTCATACTAGCCGAGGGTGGATGAGGTCATAGGAGTTTGACTCTCCTAGATCTTGTATGGCACTATTTTTGACTTTGTAGTGGACAATTGGAGTATGAGTGGTATACATCATCTCCTCAGGGCTTAAAAGATGTAATACAACCATATAGTATACCTGCTTAGGGTTAAACACGATTCACATTGGATGTTTACCCTTGCCTTTTTTCTTATACTGCTCGATTATTATGTTATGTAGTATGAAGAGTTAATTGTTATACATGTTCTTCATATTCCTTTTAAACATGTAAAATTCATTATGTATCTATTGAAGAAATTAACCTACGTATCCTATGTAATTAGTTTAAATTATTTATTTAGTTAAATCTACTCATCCTGCTTGATAATGATATATCCTGCTATGTTTCAATAATCGTTGGCAGAGAGTTATATCTCTTGTTGGGATATGGGTCTCACCTTTGTGGTTGGCCGCATCTTTTTAGGTGGTCGTCAGCAGCGTGGATATGATCGTTTTGTTGAAGAAGAGCAGCTCGGAGATAAGTAGACATTAAAGGTTGCATAGCTGCTAGTGTTATGTAGTAGAGTCCTAGTGTCATCCATGTACTTTTAGATCTGGTATGGGATGTATTTTGTAGATGATATGTACCTCAATACATGTTTTTGGAAGTATGCCTTTGTTGTATATAAGTGGCTTGTGAATGTGAACATATCTTTTATAATAGGTGTGTGGCATATGGCCACTGTAAGAATGTAAATACCTAGTATGATATGTGTTATGTTATATGTTGTGAACCTAGATGTAATATGTTTTTGCAGTGATATATATATATATATATATATAAGATCGATTTTATTTTACCTGATGTTATGGTTATGTGGTTGTTTAATTGTTGATCTTTTACGTTGTTTTGAGTAATCTAATTTTTTTGGCATCGGGGCATCATCGTACCCTAAATTTAGTGAAGAAATAAGGAATATAAGACTTGGGCTTTATAATGATGGGATGAATCCATATGGCACGTCAGTATCCAACATAACACTTGGCATGTTATGATAAAATTATATACCATCTTCCTCCCTAGTCGTGTATGAAAAATAAGTATGTCATGTTATCCTCATTGATATTTGGCACCAAACAACATGGTAATGATATTGATGTTTTTCTTGACCCTCTGATTGATGACTTAAAGAAACTCTGTGGAAAAAGTGTGATGACCTATGATTCTTCATGGAGAGAAACATTTTGTTTGCATGCTATTTTTTTCTAGTATGAGTCACTTTCCACATATGGGAATTTGTCTAGATACAACATAAAAGGATCCAAAGCATGCCCTATATGTGAGGTGAACACTAATTTAATGTGACTAAAATATGATGACAACACTGTATATCTTGGTCATCAAAGCTTTATTTAAAAATGCATCCTTGACGAAGGTTACACAAAGCATTCAATTGGATCAACTTAGTAATGGAGTGACCCTAAACCTATATCAAGGGAGCTTGTTTATGAATGAGTAAAAGACTTTGTCAATACATTTGGTAAGAGATCACAATGTAATATTCCCACACAAGGTGACAAATATTTATACAAGAAGTCAATATTTTGGGATCTTTCTTATTGGAGTTCTTTTGCAGTTAGGCATTGTATCATTGTCATGCATGTTGAGAAAAATGTCTATCATAGTTTCATTGGTACTATACCAGGTAAGACTAAATATGGAATCATATCCATAATGGACCTACATGAAATGGGTATAAGGAAATAATTAATAATAGAAGTAGCATTAATCTTAAAAGATATTTACCTCATACTTGTTACACATTGTCTAGACTAGAGAAGAGAACTTTTGGTGAGTGATTGCTTAATGTTAAGGTACCACATGGATACTCTTCCAATATTTGTAGATAGATATCAATTAAGGATATGAAGTTGATAGGTCTTAAATCACATGATTGTCACACTCTAATGCAATAAATGTTACTCATGGATATTCAATATATACTATCAAAGCATGTAAGATTTGCAATCACCAGGCTTTGTTTCTTCTTCAACACTCTATGTAGCAAATTTACTGATCACGAGAATCTTAATAAGTTACAAAGACAAGTGGCCATTTCCCTATACCAGATTGAGATGTATTTTCCTCCTTCATTCTTAGGTATCATGGTACAGGTGGTTGTCCATTTGACTAGGGAAGTGAACATGTTTGCTCTAATTTTCTTGCATTGGATGTATCCTTTTGAACAGTACATGACTATTTTTAAAGGAGATGTTCAAAACTGTTATCAGTCTGAAGGGGGTATTATTGAGGGTTATCTAGCTAGGGAGGTTATGGAATTTTGCAATGACTTTTTGAGTTGTAATAAAGCTCTTCCCAACAAAAACAATATTGATCTCTATTTTGGCAAAGGGACTTTTGGAGAATGGGTGAAAGTAATTAGTCATGAGTTGTGGGAACAAACACACTTGTACATTTTATACAACATCAATGAAGTGGATATTTATATCACCAAACATACTAATTTTATCAAGACAAAATATCCTTGAGCAAATTCAATGTGGCTTTCTAGAAAGCATTATAGGACATCTATTAGGTGGTTCGAAGAAAAATCCTTCCATAAACTATCTCAAATAGCAAATAACGTTGTTGAAAATATCAAATGCCTTGCCTTTAAAATAGAAATTAATGTTATGGCTTACGAAGTATTTGGCATAAATGAATTTTCATATTAGAAGAAAAAAAGTCAATATGATAAGAGTCTCATCCAAAATAGTGGGGCCACCCTTCAAGCATCTTCATTATATTTTTCTAGTGCAAAGGATAAGAGTCCACACAAAGCTAAAATGACTTATTACAGTGTCATTGAAGACATATGGGAGTTTGACTACATAGATTTTAGAGTTCCCGTCTTTAGGTGTAATTTGGTTGATAACAATAAAGGATTTGTTTGGCTGAATTGGGTTTGATATTAGTGAATTTTGAAAATATTGGCAAGAAGGGTGAACCATTCATAATGGAATCACAGGCGAAACAAATACTCTACATCAATGATCCTGCAAATGAAAAATGGCATGTCATTGTTCATGGGAAAAGAGTTCATTGTAGATCTTATAGATGAATAAGAGTACAATGACAAGTATGATGGCTCCAGTCCATTCTCAGTTGGCTTGCCAACACTAAATGTTGAAGCTAACATTGACTTATATGCATGCAGATCACACAGAAGGAATATTAATTGATCAAAGATCCAACCAATGCTAGAGGCATACTTTTTTTTTAAATTCTAGATGTGCATTTTACATTCTTTATTACAATTGTATATGTTTCATATGCTACATGTACATTTTACAGTATTTATCACTTATATTTCATTCTTTGACTATTTTTAATATGATAATTTTTAGATGGCATATGACCATGAGGATGAGCACCATGACGATGTGTACCATGAGGATGAGCACCATGACTATGTAAGTTGTATTGTTTTATTACATAGATGTGCATTTTATGTTCTTTATCACAATTATTACATAGATGTGCATTTTACATTCTCTATCAATTATATGTGTTTCTTGACAATTTTAGGATGTGCACCCTGAGGATCTTGCTGGCTTTATAGAGGAACAATGTGATTGTGCACGTAAAAGAGACATCACCTTGATGAACATGTTAGTAGCGCAAAGGGGTAAATGCCCAAAGTTGGTTGTTGCCTTTGATGATGTAGGAAACCCTATTTGAAAGAATAACAACACTTCCACACAATATCTAGGGGTTACTACTCACAAAAAAGTGAAGATAACAATATAATGATGGCATGAAGTTGATCTTTCCACAAAAGACTACATATGGAAGGACTTATGTGTGAGGTATTCTGATTTTTAAAAGTCATTCATATTTTGATCTTAAAATATGTCGTTAAGTATATGAAATATTGTAGAGCATCTTTGGCCTTGATGAAAAATTGTATCACAAAAAGGTGATGCAACATCGGGGGGGGGGGGGGGCAGTTAAGGAATTATAGGACAAATTTGATAAGAGAATACATCATGAGCAAGAAGAAGAGGAAGTTCGCAACAAGGCAATGGGCCTATTTTGACACGAAAGTGTGGGAGCATTTGTTGCTTCAAGACAAACATATGAATTCAAGGTACTAACCCTCCTTTATTAATATATTCTTATGATTAATCAAATAAATTCAATATATTATGTAATATGTTACGTATTTGAAATACATTCTTATGAATTCAATGTATTACATATTTCACATATTGTATTAACTAGGATTTACACATTGCTAAATAGAAAAGACATGCAAAGAATGTGAATGACTACAACTTGGTTCCGGGTGGCTAGGCAATGCAGAGGCAAAAGAGATTGGAAGCATTTTGGGTCTGTTAAGTCTTCTACTACTCATGCACCTTTAATTTTCCACGTGAAATAGATAGCTGGAAGGATAAACTGGTCTAGAGAAATACCCAACCCTGTAACCCCTGAGATAGCTGTAAAAAATGGTAAAAGTCAACTCTCGAAGTGCATATTCATTTTTTAACTTGATTGTTATGTTTTACTGACCAATTACTATTGATGATGATTAGCAAGAGATCTAAGAGCAAAGAAAAGAAGGCAAGTTCATCCCCGAGGGCCAAAGGGATGAATTGATGATTGCTCTAGGTACTCCTAAGCATCCTGGCCATGCTAGAGACATTGTGTCTGGTGTCGGTATAAGATCCTTTTTAGATCATCAGAGAAGCGCATATCTATCAAGAAAGGAGTATGGTCCCAAGAGCATATGCAAGGCATAATTGCAAAAGGAATACTAGAAGCAATTAGACAGTATCAGGCTTCTCAGTCTCAACCTCCTCAGATAGTGCCTATTTTGCAAATATGCCAAAACTGTGTGTTTGATGAACCTGATTTTAGGATTATGATACTCAATATAGTATTTTAATACCATGAGTGTCATGTAGATGATTGATACCAAATTGAGGAATTGGTTATTCAATCATTGTATATTTCCACCCAAAAAGTGTAACTATATATGGAATTGACAATTCTAATATTATTTGAGTTCAAGTATGATGAATAGGTTTGATTAAATTGATTTGGGTACATATGAGTTCAAGGGGCCCATTTAATAGTACCAATGGACTCAAGTGATATATTAGTGAACTTTGAGGTATCAGTATCATAATAAGTGTTTTTGGACTTGTAGGATCAAGATTTTATGATGATGTGAATTGAATTCAAAATTAATACACATATTTATAAGGTTGTTTGAAGAATTCTTTTGCATGCCCAAACCATATATTTAGTGTCTCAATCTTTGATAGCATCTACCCTAAGATATTATGGGCTTGTGTATAGAATTTCGAAATATTAGGAGACTGCTACAAAGAAATGTAACTATTTGAAGTTGGGGACGTTGATGATATAAATGTAGATGAACTTTGGTGTTTTGGTTATTCGGTATATAGGTCAGTGACAAAGGATGTCATGCAGATGGCCCACTCAGAGTGAGGGGTGAGACTTTAGATGAATGAGGTCAATGGATGGGAAGTGTGGCTCTATCTCATCCATTTGTTGTGATCTGGCGGTGCAAACCTTAACACCTACCTCTGAATCACGTGGAGGGGAACTGGTCATAGTTGGACGCCCTTCTCTCCACGATTCAGTGGGTGATCAACCACATATATACGATCCCAATGTGCCATGAGGTCAGGACCTTTCTAACAACCCCTCACTCATCTAATATGAAGTTGAGTTCCAATTTGAGGGCTTCCTCTCAGTTGCCTCTCCACCGCAATTTATAGGTGGTTTGACGGAGGAGTTAGAAAATGAGAGAGTATGAGGAGGAGATCCTGGCGGTCAATCCATGGATAGGTCTTCTCATCACAAGTGGAGCATCTCTGGTGGTGGCAAGCTTGCAGGAAGCTTCCAACCGTGCCCAAGCAGCAGGCATTGAGAGCGGCCGTTGTCATGGGGAGCACAGGACGGTGGTTTCCTTGGTGGAGTCTGGTCCAACGGCGGTGTCAGGAGTGTGGCAACGTCTCATAGGTCATCCAGAGGAGGAGAGCGAAGCCTTTTGATCACCGAAGACCTTCCCATGGCGGAAGACTTGTTGTGAAGGAATTGCAGGGCGGAGCAAAGCCTCTGCGGTGTCACTGTGAAGGAGCAGCGATGGAGCGAGGATGAGCTTCCATGATGCCTTGCCGGAGATCTAGCCACCGGCGGCGCTGGAATAAAGCCCCAATACTAGCGGCTTGCACCCTGAAGACTAGGGTCTCATGGAACATGAGAAAGGGAGAGAGAGGTCAGACCGCCCGGCCCAACAACGAGCAGAACGGAGGAGCCCTATGGGGGCGTTGTGCGAGAGAGAGACATGCGGAAATGGAGGAGCTCCGCGGCTGAGTCCAGAGTCCTGAAACGCTGAGAGAGGCTATGGGGAGAAATAGCACAGAAGTGTGGGTTTTCTTCTCACTGAAGTAACGTAGTACAGAGGTGAGACAGGGCAGCACATACCCGTCTTGCAGAGAATGGGCGAAGGGTGCCGCTTCGTGTGGATCGTGAGAAAGGAGAAGGGTTACGTGAGAAACCCTGAACCAGCCAAATCCCTTGAACCGGACCAGCCTAGTTGAACCAAGAAAAACCCAACAGAACCTGGATTAGCGCAGACTAGGGAAGAAGGAGCTACACCTCTCAGTGGACACGTGGAAGTCCCAGATAGGCTGAAAAAGGTAAATATACCCAGAAATGCTCAGTTATTGATTAATTCATAGCAATTAGCTCAATGATCAGAAAAATACAAATAATATACCGAAATTCTCAGAAAAATATCCTGTACATTTCTAGACCCTGATATTAGGCTTTTAAGGAACAAATAATGATGATAATAATTTACAGTATACTTCTCCTTTTTGCAATTCATTAAATGAAATAAATTATATCCAGTTGATATTAATTCTCCTAAAAATTCTTCTAGATCCCTAATGATGATTGAAACCCATATTTGAACTCTAAATGGAATAATATTCATAATAATAGGTCTTTTTCTAGCAAAGACTAGTTATATACCTTTTAACTCATTTTAATTCTAGAAATAGACCGTTCATCAGGAAAATACAAAAATTTAACCAGACCCTAATTATGACATGTAGGTCGGTATAAAAATATCAGAGACAAACTTAGGTCAGTTTGAACCTTAGATTTGACCTAAACCCTAATTTGGACCTAAAATATCAGTAATATTATGAACCATGTATTAATGACGATTAATTGTTATTAATCAGGTCATGGACAAAGTTCTAGATGATCATGGATGTATAAAGAATCTCTGAACTCAGGTACATGGATATAAGTATACGACTAGTTTTTGTTGGATGATAATTATGAGTAATTGCTTGCATGTATTTGAATATCTTGTTGGATGTACATCTATATGTATTGTCATTTCCGCCTTGAACAATAAGAACACTAAAGAACGAAAATGGAATGTAGTTACTGATGGTTCATTAATCTCCCTATTAGAGAGGGAAAGTATTAATGTTGACTAGCACCTCCCTAATGGTACAAGGTACACGGGGAGATCCCTAATGGTACAAGGTATGCGGGGATAGGGCCTAATAATATATGTTTGTGCTAAGTCCACCATAGTAATACATGTCCATTGAAATAAGGTTAATAACTTGGGTTTACCTGATTTTATGCCTTAAATAATGCTTTCATTTTTCTTTCTTCTTTTTCAAGTATTTTAAATATGCCAGCATAGTATAATATCTTTCAACCATGTACCAACTTTATGTTGATTCATTGTTTCACGTATGTTTTAGGTTCAGAGCTAGCGGGGATAAAAGATGGGAAGTGAGCAATTGTCTAGGTTGTACCTATTGTGTAGATCCTAGTTTAGCATACATGTTCATAGATTTGTAAAATTCTATTTCAATATACAATTGTAAATCATGTTGTAATAATTTACATGTGGAATGTTGAGAAATGTTATGGTGTTGTTATATTGAATGTTCATGTATGCGTATTATGCTTCCGCATCGCTCTCTGAAATAATTGCCTAATGTGTTCGGATTTCGTCTTCTCATCGCCATGGGGTTTTGAGAAGGTGAAAATCTGAGGACGTTACGGTGGGCATCAGAGCATGAACAATAGCTACATCTGACCATTTCTCACCATGAAACATAAAACTAAGTTTTACCTTTCACTTAAAACCCTATAAACTTAGTAAGTTGTGCTATAGGAATAAGGTTGACTTAGCCTCTAGGTTAGAACCTAGATGTTCGAGAACTAGGTTTGGACAAGTGTCTAAAACCCTTTGCATATAGAGCTCATATGTATTGGGTAGATATACTAGTCTACACCATGTTCTCACCATTTCACTAGGTTACATGACACCAGTGTATCTACTGTGTATTGGACACTTGAGTTTGCTGGTTTGGTTTTGTTTCCCAATCGGCTCACACCTCGACAGTTTTCTCTGACGCCTTCTTTCTCAGAGAAAAACTATATAATATTTTATTAGATATATGTAAATATAAAAATGTGTCCCTCACACAGGATAGTAGTGGGTGTTCATGCAATCTAAGTGAAAGGGAGTGACATTAGTCTAGAAGAGAGAATAGATCTAGATTAGACGTCTAGAGCCTCATAAGGTTATGTGATACATAGATAGACAAAAGAAAGATGAATGAAATAAGCATATAGAATATTATCTAACTTTAATCAATGATGGTATAAGTTTCCTTATTAAGATTTGAGTTGTATATGAGCCGAATCCACTCTTAGAGGATTTATGCTAAGTCGTAATGATGAAAGTACATCCCTTTTCCTACTTAAGATAAGCTAAGATAGAGATGAGTGTGAATGAGCCTCAAGCTCTTATATAAGGAGGATGTCTAGTGGTAGGATGAGATATGTGGTGAACTCTAGAGAGAGTAAGACCCACAGGGAGAAGGTCATAGGACCTAGCCTCCAATATATGAGATACGTGTTAAAAAATGTCCTACACTAGATTACTCTTGAGTGTTGAGTTGAGTCCTTATGCATGATTCAAATCTATATGTGAGAATTGGGTAAAAGAAAAGGATGGGTAGATGACCCATATGATAAAGTCAATCCTTTAGCTGAGTTAGGTCGTAGCTGGAGTGACATATTTTGTGAATCTCATCATTAGTTGCAAGTGAAGTAATATATGAACTCTAGTTATGAGAGTATGATGCTTTGTGCAAAAGATACTCAACATACATGTTCTCCCTTCTTCTTATCCTTCTTAATATACGATGATAGAAACCTCACTTGAGCTATATAGATGATTTATATATGAGGAGTCACTCGTATAAGTTTGGCCTATTCTATATTTTTCCCCCTATATCATACTTGTAGTACCCAAGATTGAAATCATGATAAGTTTGACTTTAAAATATTCTCTTCCCCTTCATATGAAACATGAAGGATATGATGCTGAGATCATGGGATAAACTTAGTATATTCTCTTTTTCCCTTCACATAATACATACAAGACATAAAAAGTTGAATTCATTAACTCGATATAAAGATATTTTTGGATCATAAGGTATATGATCAGAAATATAGTTCATAACTTTGATCCTTCTCAAAGTATGCTTCTAAGTTGAGTATGAATATCACACCATAGGGTGAAACCCTAATGGTCAAATATGTTATGTAAGCCCTTCTTAAGTAGAAAAAATATAATATCAAGGATGAATATAAATATCCTCTAATGCTGAAATCATTGTAAGATGTTAATGATGTTAGATTTAAATGATCTGAATACCATGACATATAAATGAATTTCTCTTGAACTTTAAAAGCATGAACAAAACCCGTATCCTTAGGGGTGATGTAATCCTAAGATATCATATTGTCATGATATGGCTAAGACTTTAAGTGAAGCTTCCACAAATAAGGTGGGGTGGACACACCCAAGAATCTCTAGACCCTAAGCTAACAACTTACAGTGCATGCAATTATGGTGGTCTTAGAACCTAAGCAATGATGACGTATATGAAGCTGAACTCCTAAATAGCCTCTTAAGGATGAGATTAGTTGAATTTCGAGGACGAAATTCCATATAAGGTGGGGTGAATGTGATGAACTTGATTTTAGTATTATGATACCCAATATAGTATTTTAAGACCATGAGTGTCATGTAGATGATTGATACCAAATTGAGGAATTGGTTATTCAATCATTGTATATTTCCACCCAAAAAGTGTAACTATATATGCAATTGACAATTCGAATATTATTTGAGTTCAAGTATGATGAATAGGTTTGATTAAATTGATTTGGGTACATATGAGTTCAAGGGGCCCGTTTAATAGTACCAATGGACTCAAGTGATATATTAGTGAACTTTGAGGTATCAGTATCATAACAAGTGTTTTTGGACTTGTAGGATCAAGATTTTATGATGATGTGAATTGAATTCAAAATTAATACACATATTTATAAGGTTGTTTGAAGAATTCTTTTGCATGCCCAACCATATATTTAGTGTCTCAATATTTGATAGCAACTACCCTAAGATATTATGGGCCTATGTATAGAATTTTGAAATATTAGGAGAATGCTACAAAGAAATGTAACTATTTGAAGTTGGGGACATTGATGATATAAATGTAGATGAACTTTGGTGTTTTGGTTATTCAGTATATAGGTCAGTGACAAAGGATGTCACACAGTTGGCCCACTCTGAGTCAGGGGCAAGACTTTAGATGAATGAGGTCAATGGATGGGAAGCGTGGCTCTATCTCATCCGTTTGCTGTGATCTGGCAGTTCAAACCTTAACACCTGCCTCTAAATCACGCAGAGGGGAACTGGTCGTAGTTGGCCGCCCTTCTCTCCACGATTCAGTGGGTGATCAGCCACATATCTACGATCCCAATGTGCCACGAGGTCAGGACCTTTCTAACAACCCCTCACTCATCTAATACGAAGCTGAGTTCCAATTTGAGGGCTTCCTCTCGGTTGCCTCTCCACCGCAATTTGTAGGTGGTTTGACGGAGGAGTTAGAAAATGAGAGAGGATGAGGAGAAGATCCTGGCGGTCAATCCATAGATAGGTCTTCTCGTCACCAGTGGAGCATCTCTGGCGGCGGCAAGCTTGCAGGAAGCTTCCAACCGTGCCCATGCAGTAGGCGTTGAGAGCGGTCGTTGTCAAGGGGAGCACATGATGGTGGTTTCCTCAGTGGAGTCTGGTCCAACGGTGGTGTCAGGAGTGTGGCAACGTCTCGTAGATCAGCTAGAGGAGGAGAGCGAAGCCTTTTGCTCACCAAAGACCTTCCCATGGCGGCAGACTTGCTGTGAAGGATCTGCAGGGCGAAACAAAGCCTCCGCGGCGTCACTGTGAAGGAGCAGTGATGGAGCGAGGAGGAGCTTCCATGATGCCTTGCCGGAGATCTAGCCACCAGCGGCGCTAGAATCAAGCCCCAAGACCAGCAGCTTGCACCCTGAAGAATAGGGTCTCAAGGCACGTGAGAAAGGGAGAGAGAGGTCAGACCAACCGGCCCAACAATGAGTAGAACGGAGGAGCCCTGCGGTGGCGTTGTGCGAGAGAGAGACATGCATAAATGGAGGAGCTCCGCGGCTGAGTCTAGAGTCCCGAAACGCTGAGAGGGGCTATGGGGAGAAATAGAACAGAAGCATGGGTTTTCTTCTCACCGAAGTAATGCAGTACAAAGGTGAGACAGGGCAGCACATACCTATCTTGCAGAGAACGAGCGAAGGGTGTCGCTTCGCGTGGATCGTGAGAAAGGAGAAGGGCTAGGGGAGAAACCCTGAACTAGCCAAATCCCTTGAACCAGACCAGCCTAGTTGAACCAAGGAAAACCCAGTAGAACCTGGATCAGTGCAGACCAGGGAAGAATGAGCTACACCTCTTAGTGGACATGTGGCAGTCCCAAATAGGCTGAAAAGGGTAAATATACCCAGAAATGCTTAGTTATTGAATAATTCATAGCAATTAGATCAATGATCAGAAAAATGCAAATAATATACCGAAATTCTCAGAAAAATATCCTCTACATTGCTAGACCCTTAGATTAGGCTTTTAAGGAACAAATAATGATGATAATAATTTAGAGTATAGTGCTCCTTTTTTCAATTCGTTAAATGAAATAAATTATATCCAGTTGATATTAATTATCCTAAAAATTCTTCTAGATCCCTAATGATGATTGAAACCCATATTTGAACTCTAAATGGAATAATATTCATAATAATAGGTCTTTTTCTAGCAAAGACTAGTTATATACCTTTTAACTCATTTTAATTCTAGAAATAGACCGTTCATCAGGAAAATACAAAAATTTAACCAGACCCTAATTATGACATGTAGGTCAGTATAAAAATATCAGAGACAAACTTAGGTCAGTTTGAACCTTAGATTTGACCTAAACCCTAATTTGGACCTAAAATATCAGTAATATTATGAACCATGTATTAATGATGATTAATTGTTATTAATCAGGTCATGGACAAAGTTCTAGATGATCATGGATGTATAAAGAATCTCTGAACTCGGGTACGTGGATATAAGTATAAGACTAGTTTTTGTTGGATGATAATTATGAGTAATTGCTTGCATGTATTTGAATATCTTGTTGGATGTACATCTATATGTATTGTCATTTCCGCCTTGAACAATAAGAACACTAAAGAAAGAAAATGGAATGTAGTTACTGATGGTTCATTAATCTCCCTATTAGAGAGGGAAAGTATTAATGTTGACTAGCACCTCCCTAATGGTACAAGGTACGTGGGGAGATCCCTAATGGTACAAGGTATGCGGGGATAGGGCCCAATAATATATGTTTGTGCTAAGTCCACCATAGTAATACATGTCCATTGAAATAAGGTTAATAACTTGGGTTTACCTAATTTTCTACCTTAAATAATGTGTTCATTTTTTTTCTTATATTTCAAATATTTTAAATATGCCAGCATAGTATAATATCTTTCAACCACGTACCAACTTTATGTTGATTCATTGTTTCACGTATGTTTTAGGTTCAGAGCTAGCGTGGGATAAAAGATGGGAAGTGAGCAATTGTCCAAGTTGTACCTATTGTGTAGATCCTAGTTTAGCATACATGTTCATAGATTTGTAAAATTCTCTTTCAATATACAATTGTAAATCATGTTGTAATAATTTACATGTTGAATGCTGAGAAATGTTATGGTGTTGTTATATTGAATGTTCATGTATGTGTATTATGCTTCCGCATCGCTCTCTGAAACAATTGCCTAACATGTTCGGATTTCATCTTCTCATCTCCATGGGGTTTTGAGAATGTGAAAATCTGGGGACGTTATAGTGTGCCTAAAATGCAAGTGTAGGCGTCGCATAATATAGGCCTATGAGGCCCAAGTATCAAACTTAGGAAAACGTTTTCCAAAAACTACTACTAAATGTAAACCAATTAGCTAGGCCCAGAAAATATGGTTGGTTGGATGTTTTATAACTAAAATCAATAATTAAATTTAAATTAAGTGGAAGTGATTAGGAATGGATGGATTTCTTAGTATTATAGTTTCACCATGGTATGCATTGCATTCAACTTCATTTCATCAATAATTATTTACCCTTAACCCTGGACTAAAGACGCATAGCAAGTGTTTCCCACTCCCACATCGTAGTTCACTACCTATACTAAGAAAAATCCCACTTCCTTAGCAGTTTAAGAATTATCTAGGTACATTAACAATAACTCTAGGCTATTATTTCATAGTGTAATCCCTCTCTTGAGGTGGGATATGATCTGTACAAATCTATAACTTTTTCAATCCATAATCCTTCTCCCAAAAAAATAGTGGTCTAATATATTTTTTGTGGTGATCAAGAACAAACAATTCAATAAGAAATTATAGATTCACATCTAGAATTAAAGTAAATATATTATTAATTCATGAAAATAAAATATAAAGTAATGTCGGGCTACTTCGAGGTCCTAAAGAATATGGGTATTATCCCCACATGAGTTCTATCATCGTGCAAAGAGATTAAGAGGGATAAAATGAGCATAAATATTAGAAAACAAATGAAAACCCCTTGAATAAGTAGTCTCGACGACCCCCTCTGGTAGACACCTTGATCCATAGTGTGTCGACTACAAATCCACCTTCCATAAGTGCTCGAAGTTTTTGGACCTTTGCTATATTTTTTGTCTCCTCCTCTCCTGACTTCTTGCTCAGTTGCAAAGAAATAGAACATGATATCTCCCCTTGTCCGAACTCCCCTTAGGTAATAACTGGGGCCCTGACCGTCATTATGTCGTAGTCGTTGTATCTATCTTGATTTTTAATCTGCACTAATTGAGTAATTTTTGAGACCACCGACTGGATGTCGGTGGCACCAAGTTGTTGGTTGTCTAGAAACTCTCAATAAGTGTCAGTACTAATGACATGTATGTAGATAGAACCTATTTTCTTTCTACAATAGATGACTTGATTTGGGTGGAAAAGTCGGTACCACCAACTAGCATGTCAGTGGCACAAAAGCAATTAAATTTAGTTACTTATGCTTTCTGGGCCGTGAGTCAGTAGCACTGATTCCTCTCTTTGGTAGCATTGAGTGTCATCTCAGTACCACCAGGTGTTGTCTTGGTAGCATCGATATTTATAGAATTCCCTATTGAATTTTGACATCATGTCGATACCACTGACAGTGGTGTCGGTAGCACCGACTTGTCACGTAAATGCTTAAATTACCCAAAATATGGGGAAAATAATATAAGTCTGAATAAAAAGTGTTAATTTAACATAATTATGTGGAAATGCTAAATATTTGATACAATAGTGATTCACATGCTAATAATGATATACAATGTACAACTTATGTCAAAATGAACAATAATGACCTAAATACATGACCAACTAGCATGTGAAAAGCTAGTAAAACTCAATGCATCAAAATGCCCTAAAATTGAATGTTGCTCGCCCCCAAGCAACACTACCTTTGGATCTATTTGAAATAAGTCAATAAGAGGACAAATATTATGAACTACATTTTTTCATTACCCCAACTTGATGGTCCCAAATCGGCCCTTACCAACCACTAAACAACTAACTACTCTGAAGTGACAAAAAATGTTTATTCAAGATGTCCACCCTTGGATCAATGAAACACTATTATTACAACAATTAATGTTATAGTAAATAGGGCATACTCTTGATGCACCATGTGATTTCCTATCTACATTGCTCAGATCTACCTACCAAGATATGTTAGAAATAGTTACCCATATAGAAATGAATCATGGGATCAATCATACATGTGGTCTACCGTACAGAGCAATGGGTGGAAATAAAGTAGGTGGCCATAAACAAGAATCACAAGTAATATTCAAATTATTATACGAAAACAAAATACGATGAACCTACAAAATGAAGGAAATGAAAAGTGCATCAATCATAATGCCTAATATCACTGTGGATTGAATTCATTGAATGCCTCATCCACATGATGAGGTGTGGGTGAAATTATGCATACATATAAACTATTTTCACTTTCTCCATGAAGAAAATTCAGATTGAGTTCAAGGCATCCTTTTCTACCTTTTATTTAATTTCTATTATTTTCTCTACCCTTTTTATGTCAGCATGATTTATGATTTATGCATGGGCTTTCTTCAACATATACATTGCTTATTTTTTCTTCTTTATTTTTTGTTGGGAGGGATATGGATGTATATCCTTTAACTTTAGTTTTTAGAGAAATCTAAAAATATACATGTTGCAAAATGTGCAAATAATGATGCCAAAAGAGATCACAATCTACATTAAACTTGTTAAGAAACTAATTGATATTCAAATTTCTTTTTTCTCTAACTAATGCACTATATGAAACTATCTATCATGTTACCCATTATGCTATGCAATGCAGACAAGAGGAAACAATTTGGTTTACTTGGTTTACTTGTGGTGGTGGATAAATTGTCATGAATGATGGATAGAATCACATGATTAAGAGACAATGCCTTTCTTAACTATGATATATCCCTATCCTAACAACTTGTGTATAATGTAATCTTAGGGCATGTTTGGTTCAAGGGATAGGATTTGAAAAGGATGAGAAGAAGGAAAGAATTGGCAGGTACACGTGGAAGATGGAAAATTAGAATCTGATCCTATGTTAAGCAACAAATTTAGAGAGGATTATTTATAATGAAATATCAATGATTTCTAGTATATTATCCAAATTATAGAACTAGTATTCTGATGTCAACCACAAAAGACGCCTAATACGAACATGCGGGGTGCCTGGTGGAGGACACCTGTCACAGTAGGGCCGGTCACAAAGGAAGGGGATCTACATTAGGGAAGAGGAGAAGTCTTGTCATAGTAGAGGAGGATGGAGGGTCTTGTAGAGGAGTACAGAGGATGTTGCAGAGGACGTTGCGAAGAGGGATGCCCATTACAAAGGAGGAGATTACCTCATGAAAGAGGACATTGAGGAGGTTGCCCGTCATGGTAGAGGAAACATGAGACTTCCCATCACAATGGAGGACGTCGGTGTATGAGGAAGGTGTGGAGGTTGAAGATGCTAATTGGGGGTTCATAGAAAAACTACGCACAAGGTCGTAAGGTTGTAGGTGTTTTAAGCGGAGACTCAGAGGTCGGGGGATATATCTGGCCCGAGTACCTAGGGTGGGGTGAGAACTCAAGGTCCCACTTGTTTAGGACTTAAATACCATGTGTTTACTGTACAGAAGAGTATTTTATGAGAACCAAATGTAGGATTTAGTTATTCATAAGATTTTAAGTCCCATCTTTCATTGAGTACCATGAAACAAGCATGCCTTAGAGTTTCTTTCTAAAAATCCCATTTAAGATCTCTATATTTGTTTGGCTGATTTGGGCTCAAATCTCATCATCATACACAAGTCTTGGATAGATTAAGATATTATTCATATTAAGTGTCCTCAATGTAATTAACCTAAAACTTCCTATATTTGGTGTTGCCTTAGACTTTGCATAATAAGCTTAAAAAGATGTAATCCATTTTAATTTAAGATTCATTATAGAAGCACAAAACACATCCTTTTTAATAATAGATGAAATCATGATAACTAATCTCCATGGTTACACTATATAGATTGTGGATTCTACTACTTGGAAATAAGAAAAGCTAAAACAAGATAAAAAAAACTAAACAAGATAAAGTCATTTCAGTACCTCCTTATGTTTGAACTTGACTATGTCCTCATAGTCAAAACTCAAACCAAGAGGTGGAATGGGGGAACCATGTGCTCAATAGGGTGGTGGTGGTTGAAATGTTCCCGGTGGCATATGTGGATCAAATTCTATTGGCATCTGTCCCTCTGTGTCTGTGCCATCAACATTTGTGTCAGTGGTACCGAGATATGACTTTGTGTGTCTTTAAGCTAGATGTGTTGGTACCATCGAGATGACTCTTAGTGTATCAGCTATCAATTTCGGTAGCACTATATGTCTACATGAAAAATGTTGGTAATACCGACAATACTATTGGTGATACTAGATTTTTGTAGAATTCAACTTGAATGGGATTCAGTGTCATCGACATGTGTGTTTGTGGTACCAAAAATTCTCAACTTCCCTATTGAAAAGTTTTAGCAGGTTGGTGCCACCAACATTGGTGTCAGAGGCACTAAAATTGACTGTACCTGCACACCACACAAAAGCATCAAGCCTTTATACATAAATTAAAAATCTAATAAGACAAATATATGTAACTAACAAAAAGACCTAAACAAAATAAGTAAATAATGTCGGCGAGCAGTAGCTCAGGTGGTCACAGTACGGGGCCCCTCAGGAAGGGTCCCGGTTTCGAATCCCACTGGTGGTGATGTTTGGAATTATTTCTCCCGTAGTGCAACCGGCCTCTGTGCGACTTAATGGGCTATGCTCATTATGGGATGGGGCTGAGCTCCCCATGTTAGGATTGGTGAAAGCCTTACGGGTCTCCTAGGTTACCAAAAAAGAAGAAGAAGTAAATAACAGAAATAAAACTGGGTTGCCTCCCATGAACACCCTTGTTTAATATACTAAGCTATACAAGGTTATTTTCCTCAACCTAGGTTGTCTCAGGATGGTTGTAAGACTCATTTGATAGTATAAACTTCATTCTATCATAATCTATCATGAGTGTCAAGTAGCCTCTACCCATAGAAATGATCACATCAGTCGTATCATGGAATGACCTTCCTAACAACATCTCAGATTCCCACATCTTGTACATATCCATAACTACAAAATATACATGATAGATGAATTTATCGACTTTGATTAAAACATCCTCACATATTATGTAAGGTCTTACAATAGATCTGACTTCCAATTGGATTGTCATGGATGTCTTTGTTGGTTCCTTCAATCCTACTTTCTGAAAGGTAGAGAGAAGCATAAGATGTATGCTCGCCCCATAGTCTCATTGTGCATGTTATAAATGTTTCTTTCCGATAGAACAAGGGATGTAGAAACATCCTAGGTATTTTGTCGTCATTGACAACCTTCCCCAGATTATAGCACTCATCAACACACAAAACATTTGTATCTTTTATCTATCTTTTCTTGTGGATGATATCCATCAAGAATCTTCCATATATAGGGATCTATTCTATTGCCTCCACACGTGTAATGTTGATGTGGAGCTTTCATAAGATGTCTAGGAATTTCTTAAATTTCTTTTCTTCCTTTCTAGGCTTTTGACTATCCGAGAATGGAACATGTGGCTTCTCTACACACTTGTGAAGAGGAATGTAGGGGACATTAATCTCCTCCCCTAAGCCTACATCAAATCCACCCCTAGGACATGATTTGGCACATCTCTTATAGATGGAATGACATGGTTGTTCCTTTTCAAATGTGGGTGTCTCCTTGTTGACTGTCACCACTCCACTGTGAAGCAGGACCTTCACCTGTTCTTTTCGCATAGACACCTTTATCTGGAGTTGGGGACATGGACATAGCAATGTTGGAAACTTGAAGCTCCTTGTTTTGTAGCACTGGTAGTTGTGGTTTCCTTACTTCATTTTGTAGACACTGTATTGACAAATGTGCATGTGTGAGAATATTGCCATGGCATTCTACATCCCCCGACTTTTCCATACATGTTGCAAGGAAATGGAACTTTTAACACATAAACCCAATTCGAACCTAGAGTGTGTTGATCTGGTGACTCCTCAGTAACATGCTCTGGTTCCTTGAGAATAGTGACAAAATTTACTTGATGATGTTGCTAAGATGTCTCTTTGTTCTGAAGAAATTTGTAGTAAATAGGATTCTGTTTGGATGCCATCTCCAT
Organism: Alisma plantago-aquatica; assembly: GCA_963693085.1. Classification (NCBI taxonomy): domain Eukaryota; kingdom Viridiplantae; phylum Streptophyta; class Magnoliopsida; order Alismatales; family Alismataceae; genus Alisma; species Alisma plantago-aquatica. The sequence continues at coordinate 508,836,343 of OY856414.1, forward strand.
TGCTAATTGAGAGATTCAATTTTTAATATTGTGGATTTGAGCCCCTTGATTTTGCAACACCCTTTTTGCCTGGTCCAGTAAGGCCGCATCTTGACTAACTAATCTACCTAGCATGTCCTCAATCATGTCTATCTTAATAGGACCCCATCTTGTTGATATTGCTGACGCAAGTACATGCACTCCTCTTCACCTTTAGACGAGGTGCTAGATTTCTAATCAAGCCTCTTTGTGAGTTTGTTCATTTGATCTTTGAGTTCTATGAACTCCCTTGATTCCATAACATTTTTTATTATTACTGTTGCTTCTCTCTCCTCACCCTAGGACTAATTCTTGGCCATGTTCTTCAAGATCTCATGATACCTAATAGCTTTATTATTCAAGAAGAAACTTGCACATGTGCCATCAAGTGTAGTTAGTTCCCCTTTGAGGATACCATAGTAGAATTGCTTAGCTTGTCCATACAGGTCAATCCCATGATGAGGTACCTTCCTAAGCATGTTCTAAAATTATTCCCATGCCTCAGAATAGGTCTCATCAACATGCTTCTTGAAGTTCTAGATCTTCCCCACTAATTCATTTGTCTTCTGGGGTGGGAAGTGTCACTTGAAGAAGGTCTCAATCATTTCATCTCAAGTCTCTATAGATTCTAGAGGGAGACTAAGGAACCATGCCTTAGATTTATCTGATAGGGAATGGGAGAATAGGTTCATGTAATTGACAATGGTTGGTACCCTATCTGGCTTTAGCATGTCACAACTTTCTGTAAAGTTGTTTATGTGTGTCATTAGGTCCTCCTTGTTGTGACCATGGAAGGACTGAGATTTAATTTGTGCCACCAGTCCTATTTGGTAGCTATCCACATTGACTGCTTTCCATACGATTGGCCCTAGTTGAACTATATCTGAAGATGCTTTTATATTCTCCGAGATAGTTTGTTACACAGGCTCTTCCTCAACATGTCCTTCACTGTTCCCAGCTATATCTACTTCTTGTTCCTACTCTTCTTGAGGTAATGAAGTTTGGATGAGGTTCTCAGCTAAATCTCTAAACTCTCTTGCCTTACTAAAAATCTCTTCCTGGTTTATACTTGTTGGAGTAGATTCTCCATAATCCATGGTTTTTAGTATGAACCATACACTAGTACCTAAAATTGAGAAATAGTGATGTGCGATACCAAGTACTAATGCATTGACATAAGAATTTTTTTTCTCAATTATTCTCTTGTTAAAAAAAAATTAAAAATAAATAAAAGAAAAAGAGATGGCCTAGAGTGGTGGTCACAATAGTCACTGTGTTGGTTTTACCATTTCCCCAACAACGCCAAAAACTTGGCATGCCTAAACTATGCATGTAAAGGGAAAGTGTACACATCACGTAATATAGGTGTAAGAACTCATTTTGATAATCAAACCTTAATTAACCATCAGGATAGATCCTTAGCTAAAACCCAACTTAAATCCAATATCTATAAAAAATTGAGCTGAAAAATTCCGCATAAGACGATCAGCATAAAGAACCAATTACAACATCTATCACACTTCACATGAATTTTATAAAAAAGAATGTATTTGATTATATTAGATCCATTCCAAAAGTGGACATGCTAAGATCACAAACTAAAATTCCTTTATTAACTTTTTCAAGTTAGATCACAACATGAGATATAATCATGCGACTAGAACATCATAAAAGTGCTATCTCATTTTACATCTCATTTTTGTAATAAAACATCACATAAAACAACCTAACATGGAGTTCATCAACTACCCACCCATCACTTAGGAAAGTGAGAGTACAAGGACACTCTAGACTTAACAATATTATTTCTAGTTACATCTTGATCAATACTTTCTTTCCACTGCTCCAACGTACCTGAAAAGATGACATGAAAAGATGTGGATAACCACTGGTGAGACGCACGGTCCAAACCATATGATATAACAAAGCTAACATTCTATCACTTACAAGCATATTTTAATCCACTTATCTAGAAGTAGATTAATGAATAGTTAAGTATCAATGCACAAAATATATGCATGAAGTACTTGTTATCATAACTAGATATGTATATTGAGAAAATATAAAATCTCTTCACATGGATGTATAATTAGTAAGTACAAAGGACAATACCATGTATGTACCTGAGCCATACGCTTACCTTTACAAAGTAGGAAATATATACAATAATTGCAATAAGTAAATGAATACAATTGTGCATTCATGTAATTCATAAATTAAACCTAAATAGATATACTACACATTTGGGTTATGCATTTTATTATCACAATTCTAGATGATATAACATGTGTAAAATACATATCAAGACACTAAATCAAGGTATGCATATAAGACCAAACATGTCAATCTTGTCCACAACAAGGTCCATAATAGAATTCTCGACCATAACGAGGCCCAACATATCATCTTTGCTACAACAAGGCCCAACATATTTATTCATGGGACACTAGCCTTACTCAAGGAAAAACAAATGATATTTCATCTCTTACATCTCATCTCAAAATGCAAATAATATTACAAAGATATGCCACTATCCACACATAGACATTCTCAATATTTTCATATAAGACTAGACATGATCATAGAACATGATTAGTAATCACTATTCAAGTGTAAGAGTATCACAAGGGACTCTCATATGGCATTGTTTACATGAATATTGATTAAAGTCAATCAATCACATTATATGCATCTTTTAGAGTTTAATTGGCTATAATAAAGTGTACCTCATTATTTGGAGGTAAGGCTATTAGATTCATTAGGTCACATAACTTATCTACTTTTAACATTACCACTATTTTATTCCTCATCTTATGTTTTAATCATACTCAAACATGATTGTTATTTAATCATTGGGTCTATATATCATCCTAGTGATGACACACATGTCATTTTACCCTAGAGACCGGCCTCAGGAAACCAAGTATAACATATATACATTCAATCCATACCTGAGATATTCTTTTAATGTCATATTTTATATCTCTTTTAGTCAACCCTTAGCATTATAAAAATAGGAGGTATGTAACACTTACCCATAATTTAAGTTAGATAATCACCTTATTAACATTATTTATCATAAAATACTTCCATCAATTGTTAAGACACATTAAATTTAGAAAACTCCAAGTCACACCTTGGTCATTTTACTAATTTCTTTTATGATACATATGCTCCACATTTGTATGATTATAGTTCTTGATTACGAAATTTCTTTCACATTCATATGGTATATAAGTGAGGAAAACATCTTGAAGAAGTATGATATGGTTCATCATATATTTCCAAGTACTCACTAGGGCATACAGACCCAAAATTAGACATAAGATGGGTAATTTCACCATATAAGTCCATATTAGGTTCAAATATCATGTAAGAAAATTGAAACTATTTGAATTTATGCATTATAATTCATGTTATAGTTATACACCACCACACAAAATTTTAAATTCAAATGCAAAAGTATGAGAGAGTTTCATTAGAAACATTATTCTACATGATATGTGCCACCTCTATGCATAGGTGAACTACTTTTGAATTATAGACTTAAGTAAAAGAAACTTCTAGTATCATAATAGTTATATTAAGGTCTTATTAAAGTGTTATGTAAACTCCTAATCACTAAGAATTGTGTTCCTCAATATATTCCTTTCATATGATACTAATACACCACAATGATGTCATGTTTAACAATAATTTCACTTATATTTAGAGATTCGGCAAATGCATGATTATTTAGTTATATAAATGACATAAGGGAGAGAAGGTTAGGAATAACATAAGTGAATCTACTCCACTTATACAAAACAGTTCTCAAGGCATGATCTTTTAGCACATTAGAAGGTCATAGAACAAGATTTAGAACAAAACGAACTATTAATGCACAAATTTTGAATTTCAGACCTTAAACCAAAGAGTGCAGGCCCATTTAATCAGGGATTCATGATTAATATATAATTAAAGATATATAACTTCGAAATCATATCACATGGCAGCAAAATAATCCATAAATATTTAACCTTTAGGCAGGCTAATCAAGTTTAGAACAAGTTTTAGGGATTTGCATGAACTAGTAGGCTAAAGAATGCTAAGAATGTTATATCACTCATCTCTTATGGTGATAATAATAAGGTCCATAGAATGAGGTCATGAGTATGCTTCCAGATACTAGATCATACCTCTAAAAACCCCCAAATCCATGCTCCAAGTAAGATATAACTCTCCTTAGATAAAAAAAAAAGGAAAAAGGGAGGTTCTTTTGATAGATGGAGTAATTTCCACCATGAAGGTCCATGGGGAAGAACCATAGGAGGAAAATGAGGTGAGGAACAGTAGGAAAAGAGATTATAGAAGATGAATCTTACATGATTAGGGATGGAAGATAACTTGTCGATCTTGGAAACATCTTGAAGAAGCTAAATCTACAACTTGCATTCACTTCCATCAACATGCAAGGCTCCATCCATGTCCAACCCTTCTTAGCAGATTGCTTCGGCCTCCATGTCTCTCTCCATAGTTCCATAAGCTTTTGGGGTTCTAAAAGACAATCCAGGCCGAAGGGTTTGGTTATATAAAGTGGGGAATAGATGTAAAAGTCCAATTGCCCCTAACTAGTGCTCATAATTACCCTTGGCCCAAAAATATCATCCATTGATCAAAGAAGTCACATTTTCGTCCCTCCTAGTATTTGGGAATATTTATCATCGTCCTATGTAATGTTTTCATTGGTATATCACTTCCTAAGCCAAAAAGTCCACTTTCATAAGTCAAAAAGTCCATTAGTTGAGCACAAGAAGATCCATCTGCCATCATCAACCACCACTACCACCATACTAGTTAAGGTTGAAGCCTTAATCCCACTAAGGTCAAAAGAATCAAACCAAAAAATTAATGAATATGATAACTAATATCATCTATTTTTATATTATTCACTCAAATTGTCACTTAGATTCCCAATTAAGATGAAATTGCATATTATTCCACAATTGTACATGATATTACATTTCTAGGAAAAAAGGTACAATGAATTCTAGATTAGAGTCATCTCTAAACCAATTGAGTTTAAGTCTCAAACAATTAAGAGTAGGAATAAAAGTAAAAATATTAGATATTTCCATATAATTTACAACTTGGCCCTTATACTATGTTGAATTTACAATTAAATCCACATTTTGCTAAGAATCTTGAATTTAAGGCACATAAAGAGTAAATTGAACCAAATTAAATTTGTATCTAGATTTATTGGTTCAAAAACTTAATAAATCATGAAATGCATAAGTAAAATTGTTTCATAAACAACTTTGAATTTAAGTCCTAAAGTTATGTTACTTTTCCAATTAAGCCCACAACTTATGTGAAAACTTGAAACCAAGGCATTGAAAGTGCAAATTGACATCATATAGGGCTTTAACTTATTTAATTGAATAAAATTATTTTTCTAAACATTTAATTAAGCTAATTAATAAAGATTAAAGATATACTAAGATTAAGATAGATCGTGGTCTCACAGCCATAAACCCCTCAAAAGGATTTCGCCCCTAAAATCTCAAGGTTAGGACAGAGAACAACAAAGAAGCAAAACCCATAACCCCATGTCAAACACACTTGTGCACAACTTATGATACACCATCATTATTAATGCATGGTTATCATGAAACTATTATAGATCATTAAATACACTCTTAATCATTTATTCCAAGATTTCAACTATTTATGTATCACTCATGTTCTTATTTAAATTCCTTGCCATCTACTTAGGAATTAGCATGATTATTATACTCCATTGCTCTTTCTTGTTAAATATTTATCATTATTGTGTGCCTTCTTATATTATCATGTTTTGCGTTTACCTACTAAGGGTGATTTCATCATATTTCACATTCATCCTCAATGATTTACTCTCTTGATCACATTTTTGTATTTGTGTTTTTCTTTATATTAGGTATGTTAGTTCATGTGATCCTGAAACTCATCCAATTAATGGACACATACATGCACATATGCATTCTCTTCATCTAGGAAACAACTCTTGTCTTGATATTTATTCACAAACAAATCATAATCACATGGATACATATCACATCCTATTACTTTACTCTTAATTATCTTCATCTTGGCTTTGTTATATGGATAAAACATGTTCTTGTGGAACAAGCCTTCCTCACATAACTGATAACCTCCCATTTTGTGATGTTATCTTACTAGTTTTTCTTAGTTTTCCATATTCTTTCTTAGATAAATTAGATTAAATACTTAACTTTCTAGCTTTATTGTAAATATACCAATAGACTGATATTTCTCTTTTCTTCTTACAGATAAACCCAAAAAAAATCACAAAAGTCTCAACCAAAATGGTACCAAGACCACTAAGACCCAACCGGTCTCCAAGATCGAGAAGATGATACCATTCTCTAGACCGCGAAGAGACTACCGGTCTCCAAGACTATGAGGATGCTTAACGGTCTCAAGACCGCGAAGACTCAATCGGTCTCCAAGACCGTAAGGATGCTTAACGGTCCCAAGACCGTGAAGAGACTACCAGTCCCAAGACTGCGAAGACCTAACTGGTATCCAAGACTGTGAGGATGCTTCACGGTCTCAAGACTGTGAAGACTCAATCGGTCTCCAAGATCATGAGGAAGCTTAACGGTCTCAAGACCGCAAAGACTCAACCGGTCTCCAAGACCGTGAGGGTGTTTAACAGTCTTAAACCCACGAAGACCCAACCGGTCCCCCAAGACCGTGAGGATGCTAAATGCTCCCAAGACCGTGAGGGTGTTTAACGATCTCAAGACCGCAAAGACCCAACCAGTCCCCCAAGACAGTGAGTATGCTTAACGCTCTCAAGATTGTGAAGACCCAAAAGTTCTAAAGACTATTCAAGATCCTTGGAGCCTATAAATAGGACTCAAGTGGTCCTCATTCGGGGAGAGTCTTAGACGCCCAAAGGCTACCTCATTTGTTCTAGAGTTGTTTCGTACTTCATCCTTTGCCCCAAGGCTACCGGTCTAAGATCCACAATCCATCCATAAGCCTACTTTCTCTCTCATAGACATAGAAGGTGGGGAGTGAAGGATTCATCACCAAAGTAACCACACAGTATGAAGATAGTTGTTCTCTACTCCAAGGGGTTAACCTTACTCCCTCCTACATGGAGATGATGTTTTCCTTCTCTTCTCATGTCTCCTTCTTTATTCTTTCCATGAGCGAGTAGTTACATACACCAGGGTGCGGGGAGTATCCCGCTACCCATGTTTTCATTCCATGATTTGTAATTCATGAGTTTGTAATAAAAATGTTATCTTTTCAGTTCAACATCAATCGTTTAAATGAATGCTAGTTGCTTGATCACCAACCTATGTTACCTATTATCTACTAGTGCGAATTGTCTATGTTTGTGCTTTTAGATTCGATTATCGATTGTATGTTGGTTCTTGATGTATGTAGTCACCATATATCTATTTTGGTATCTAGGAATGCTTTTCAAGGAGTGGAGTAAACTCACCTCCATCGTTGTACTTTCATACTATAAAATGGAATCAGTTGACGTATGGAATTACAAATTTGACAGGTCGAGGAACACACTTTGCAAAGGGAGTGATGCAATGTAAGTGACCATTTGTTTGGGGATGGCTGGCATTGCAATACATCCATGTTTCCCGTAGTTTGCTATTCGAAAGAAAGCTAACTCTACAAAGATACTAACTGATTAGACCCTTTTTTGCAAGCCATGTTGTTATGATGTATGTTATGATCCATGCGTAGTGGTGGTGAAACTCGATCACATCCTAGTGGTTTTCAAATATTGTCTACAACCTTAAGTTTACTTCCCTACCATTTAAATTACATTAGCATATTAGTTTAATCATCAAATCAACTCTTTGATCTAGATATCAACTCTAGAGTAGATAATTAGAATTCTAATGTTTTCCATCTTGTTAATCCTTAACAAGACCGTTGTCTCGTGGATTCGACCCTCAACTGTACTACGATAACACTTCCACGTACCTTAGTGTATGTGGGTGGAGATATTATTATAGAACACGCAAGGCTAAACTTAGAGATTTACTATCTCTAGGATTTTTAGTGGTGCATGCAACTCCACGTGAGTGGTGGCTCCATCAAAAAAATTGGCATCATTGTCGGGGACAACAAAACGTTTTAATTTCATTTATTAACTTGCTAGTTCATATCTTTTTGATTCCATCATTTTTCCATACCATCTAAAGTGTGATTTTTCTTCTACTCAGGTAGAAAATGTGTATGCAAAACTGTAGATTCTCCCCTGAACCAGAGTACGACTGTGAGGTAGAACAAAACTTCCACCGACACATCAGACTCAACCGCCAACAAGCCAGATAGATGGTTGAAGAACAACACCAAGCCGCCTTGATAATGGAAAGAGTCAACACAGCTATAACAGCTCAGAGAGCACAACTCTCGCTAATACACATGCTCAAGTCCAAGGCGAAGTTCGAGCTGAAGAGCAAGCTTGCATTCAAGCTAAAAATGAGGTAGCCACAACAGCTGCTCAGTTATTGATCAGGAACAAGCAGCTTCGAGACTACGTTGTTCCTAAGAATTCTGAGGATAATCACCCAGTTCAGCCTCCACTCATTAATGTTCCTAACTTCAAGATTCGAACACAATGGATCCAAATTATGCAAGGCGTCTCATTCTCTAGAAACACTGGAGATGATTGCATGGAGCATCTGAAGCGATTCAAGGAACTTTGTTGATTGGTGCTACAAGCTGGAGCTATGCTCGATGCAATCATTCTATGAATTTTCAACTTCACTCTGGCTGGAAAGGCACTAAGTTGGTATAATGCTTTAGATGGAGAGCCAATCACCACTTGGGCTCCCTTGGAAGAATTTTTTTTGGAGAAGTTCTTTCCTCCCTCATTGACCTACCAAATTAGGGGACAGATTAACCAGTTCCTCCAACTTCTTGGAGAATCACTAGCAGAATCATGGGAAAGATTTAAGGAAATTATGAGAAAATGCCCACATCATAGAAATTGTAATGACCCCGCCTCTCGATAACCCCCAATTAGGGGAGACCAAGAGGTCAGAGCCATTATCCCAATTAACAGGATCAAAGGTTTGACAAATAATCAATAACAATTATCAAATTCTACTCACTAAACTAAAAGGTTGTAATAAAATAAACTTTGCATACCTTTTTCAAAAACTTGGATATCTACTTCTATCTGAAGTCTATTCTAACTAATCCTCATTTGTACTTTAACTCTTATTTAATTCCACATATGCCATTTTACTGTTTGTCCTTTTCAATCTTGTACCTAAAACGCCGACAAACAAAACGTCGGTCAACATATTGAAATATGCAGTATGTAGGGACAACCAAAATTTTGCAAGTATGGCTAAAAATTTAAATATCACAATCAAGTTAATTAACAAGCCAAATTACGCTTTTAATGTGACATTCTCCACTGCTTTTTCCCTAACCCTGGCATACCCACCTTAGGGTTTCCCTTTTGCCATTGACTTAAGGCCACCTTCTCAATCCCGAGCTTGGTGCCTAGGGTCACCTCTCATGGTGCCCAATAGTCATGCAATATAGACCACCTTCTCATTCTTGAGCTTGGTGTCTGGGGTCACCTCTCATGGTGCCCATTGGTCTTCCCTCCTGGGCTTGACCTTTATGCATCATCCATCAAGGTGGCATGTAGGTGTGAGAATACACATTTATTTATAATTGTGATAACCATAGTGACTTTATAATTGCAAAATGAACATCCAAACTGTTTAGTTGTAGTCAATGCGATTAAACATCCGGGAAAACTTCGGGAAACTAATGTGATTAATCATAATTAACCACATACCTATCAAGTTGTCTTGAATGCAGAAATAATTCAACCAATTAAGAAACCAAGCAAGCACACACCAAGTTGATCCTGAAATATGCATCCAATTTTCCTATCATTGATCATGCCATCAAGATCTAATAAACCTAGCTCACTTCCTAGGATTTGTAGTCCACTTTTAGGGTTTCCATTACAATTACTCACAAACCCTAATTATCTCATCTATTCTTCACAAAAGATGTTATGGTTAACATATTACCTTAATTTCAGATAAAAGGCACAATTAACCATCAATTAAGTCCATTATGCATCTTTTACTTTAAACTACCATTTTTATCCTTTTTAATTCATGATAAGATTATTAGGCCTAATTTTTATCAATTCATAGTTCATTATGGTTTAATTCTCATATGAACTCTATTTGTCATTAATTCTACCTTTATCCATTAGAAAACCCTAATTACTACATTAAGGGTATTTATCCACAATTAAGAACTTTTATACTTGAAATAGCTTGGAATCGTCATATCTCAACTTTATTCACGATTTTGAATAATTAAAACCATTATGAGTCATATTTACTAATATTAGGGTTTCAAGGCCCATTAAAGCATATTTATGCACATGAATGTCTAAATTAAACTAATTACGTGCAAAGTTCATCTTTTTATTTTTAATGCACCTTTTTATTATAAACAAGTTAATATCAACTTTAATCATCCATTAAACCCTACTAAATACATTAATCATCTCAAAATAGGGTTTCTTAATCTTTAATGCATTAAAGTTGATAATTTACACTACTTTTCGAATTGAAAAAGGAACTATATTCTTAAACCATTTTAATGAATTCCTCTCATTTTTCTGATCAAAATTCATATATTATGTGTATCCATCTGAGCTACGGTTAATTAGATATGAATTATGCAAAATTAACTTACTTTGGGCCAATCGAAAGCAGCCACATTGCTTTCTCTATGCAATGTATCTCGACTAATTTGGAAACATGATGAAATGTCGCAATTGCCCTCCTTTAAGTTGGTCGACACTTCAGCCCACGGAGGGTATTTTCATCCAATGCCACACTCTTCTTCTTCCTCTGCGCTACCCTAGCTACGTGCACCTGTAGCTGCTCGCGGCCCATCTCCTCTCCTCCCTGGGGTCTGAGGGTCGCCGTCCATGGCCACCCTGGCTCTGTTGTGCCCCTGTGCATGCGGGGAACCCTCAGGTCACGGCCGAGATGGACGTTCCTAGGCGCGCCAATCCCGTGACCTGCTGCATGATTGCAGACCTCCGGTGGGAGCTGCGCGAAGTCCTGGGCATTGAGTTGGTAGTCAAGTGGTCCAGGGTTGTAGTGGAAGCTTCCCACCTCCATCAAGATGGCTCCACAACTCTTCATTGATCCATGGATGGAACTACCCCTAAGGTTAGGGTTTCGAACAAAAAGAAGCAAGAAGAAGATGAGGAAGAGAGAGAGAGAGATGTGGGATCTCTCTTGGATTCAGCCATGGGTGCTACCCCTTATATAAGGGAGGGTAACGAAGCCCTAGGATGGCTTGCCCACAAAGAAACGAAGTTCTTTTCCAATAGGAATTTGATTCCTTCATTAAGAAGCAAGTTCCTCTCTCTCCTAATTATCTTTTTGATAATCTTTATTCCTGAGATGATAAAATTTCAAAAATCACTTCTTTGATTCACTTAGTACTTTCCCTTTAATCATTTGTCACGAAATTATATTTTCTTTTAACAGAAAATATCACCTCTTTAATAATACCACAAAAATCATTCATTATGCATCATATTATCCTATTATTTTCTATTATTCATATTTTCTCTTTCTTTTTCCCTATTGGGGCTCCCTGGACCCCAAGAAATTATAATATTTCGAAATTCCTTTTTAAGGATACTTATTATCCTTCTAGATGCATTTATCCTCATTATTTCTCATTATCTTTTTTATTTCTTATTAAAATGTTTCTTTTTTAGGATTTCTCTTTATCTGTCTTTTTATTTTCCTCATTGGCATTCCATTTAACATTAGAAATCCTTTGGATACGAAAATCCACTAAGGATAACTCAATTATACCTCTTTTCACTTATTTTCCACATTTTATCATTGTTTTTAATTTTTCTTAATAAAGAAATATTTAATTGATCTTTTCTTTTCTTATTGCTTTCTTTTTGCAACTTTGGACTCCTTGGAACCCAATGAACCCAAGAGACACGAAATCCATCTTTGGATTACATCCTTTTTACCTTCTAGAGGTTTCTTCGTTTTTCTTTTCTCCATTTCTTATTAATAATGGAGTTCTTTTCCTTGTTATTGGGCCCAATAGCCAATAAAGCCCACAAAACAACCAACAAGGCTATTGTACATGAAACCCATCTATTCAAAACAAATTATATCATTATTTGTTCCAATATCTTTAACATGAGAAATTACATTTCTCACCAAATGAACCCAAAAGTTGGGGTTGTAACATCCTTCCCCTCTTATAGGAATTTTGCCCTCAAAATTCCATCAAGCAAACAAACAATTAGGATAAGCCTTTCTTATATCCACCAGGGTTCCCATGTGGCTTCACCCTTTCCATGGTGCTTCCCAAGAACCTTCATCATCTCATATTCTTCCATCTGAGTTCTTTCTTACCTTGGTATATCGTACCCTCATAGGTGACTCAGGACATTTCAACCTCTCAAAAGCTAAATAGATTCAAGGCTCAGCACATGGCTTGGGTACCTCACATAGTGCTCTTGATCGGACTCACATGGAACACATTATACATCATGTTATCCTGAGGGGTAAGGATAAACACAACCATCTCTACCAATCCATCTCAAATGGATCATACAGACAGGACTCGACTCTCTCTTAGCTATAACTTAGAGGGGTCAGATTTTCGCATCACATATTCTCCCACAGTGAACCGCATGTCAGTCTGCTTTGCATCAGCTCACGACTCATGTCGCCCCTTGGCTCTCTTTCAGCCATTACACGATCAAAGCAACTTCATCTGCACACACTGTGGTTCTTTTCTGACCTTCGCGAGGCCCCTTCACCAACATCATCTCAATGAAGTGGTGACCGGCACAACCTCCCTTACAGAGCTTCTTTTCATCTCGATACTGGCTATGGTGGTTATCATCACATCTTACAGAGGACAAGAATTGTCTCTAGGTATCACCCTGAATGAGCACACATGCTCTCATTAGACCCTCTAGTCGGTATCATATTAACCATTAGTTAGGGGTGATAAACTGTACTATTATCGAGTTCTTCATGTACCTACTTCCACTGCATGGAAGTGAACCTTTAGGTTAAACTCAATAACTCACATCATGGTGTAGTTGAACCAACTCTCTCTCATATGTAGTTCAGCCAGATCTGTCCCTTGACAATATTCTCTCTTTCTCATCTCATCTAGGTAAGGCGATCTACCATAACCCAAATTGCATCTTGACCTGCCTTGGTCCAGGGAGACTCACCACAACATCTATAGTGATGAAATCCCTTCCCCTCTCGGGGACTCTTTATCCTTTATATCAAAACACTGGGTTACTGGTGTTCGTCCTTCACCTCCTGTCATGCATGGCAACATACCCCATGCAACTTCTTCTTAGGCATCCAAAGTGCTACTGTCACTTACTATCTTTGTAGTACAAAGGTTTATCATGATCTCCTGCATGCCATGATTCCTCAAGATTGATACCTTGGAAACCCTAAACCACTCTGGTCGGGGTTTCATCACCTTCTTTTCCAAATAAGTGCATCTAAGGTTCTACAACCATCCTTTTATTGCATTAAGGACTAGGCTGGCTAACCAAACAACCATTAACTTGATCAATTGATATTGTTACATCTGAGTGTTAGCCAAACATATCTCTTTTTCCAATTGAGGGTTAACCTAACAACCTCTTCTAGCCTCCATCTAAACTAGGCAGTTGTATCTCATCCAAAGCAACCATTACATTTCTCATCCTTAGGTGTTAGGTAACATTGAAGACATAGACCTCCATGTATTCCACTTATTACCTCATCTTAGTTCTAAATATATCTTCATCAAGAAACTCTGAGCTTATTCTCTTGGTTTTTCAAACTTAAACTTATATAACTCATAGCTCATGATAAAAACATCCTCATAAGATGACTATATTATTCCTCTTAGTGTTTGTAAACCATCCATGTATCATTCACTCTACTAGGGTATGTTATCATCTCTGTCCTCATACCTCATAGAAACGTTCCAACTCACATCATCTTTTATCCTTGGTGTATGGCATGCGTATTGTCCTATCTCTCACTCCCATAACAAGAGGAAATAAGCATTTGGCTGCAGTCCAAATACAGAGTTATTCCTATTCCAGAGTAGGGATGGTACATTCCACCTTGCCAGTACACCTTTAAATTTAAGTTGAAACGTGCCACATATGTCTCTTCATCATAACATTTTAATATCAAAGTTACTTCCATGGAAAACTGGTCTTGAACCTACTTGGGTCCACACACAATCCTTGGTCATCTCCTCTAGGTCTATAGGGTGCAAACACTTTTGGGGACATCCCTCTTCCCCCATGCATCCAGAGAGTGCCCTACTCATCTGCCCTTTGGGTCTCATGAGTTCATAAAGGTGATCAATCTCCTAACCCATGGCCCTCAGAAAATGATAGTTGTTACCTCCAGACCCTATGGTCATGTGAAACTAGGGAATTAGGCAACTCCTACTTCCATCGGTCTTATCCCTACCTGACCCTAGGATAGACTTAGGATTCTATTATAGTACATGTCCAACTGGGAACCTTACCCAAGCCTTCATCATCTCTCTCTACATTCATGGGCTGACTTTCATCCATTCACAGGGGTCATGGTGACCTGCCTACCTTGGTCAGGCCCCATATCAATTACCTCCATGGTAACACATCCACATGCACTTAGAGATGGTAATCTATGGGTCTACAATTTCATTCTCATACCATGTACTTTTCACTTAGCTTCTCAAGATCCTATGAGACCTCCTTAGGTTACTTCAAAACCAACAAAAATTGGTGTACACCTTAGAAAAGGGTCCCTCTACCAGGATGGAAGAAAACTATCTCTTGACAATAAGGACACAAACATCCTTAGGGTTTACATCCATATGGGCATGCTTAACCCATCAGCTACTAAGGCACAAGAAGACCACCTACTAAACCATGCTAGGTCATACTTGTTCTCATGCTCAACATTGGATCACGATTATACCTTCCCATGTCATCCACTTAGCTGTGAGGGGTTCATCAAACATACCTTTAAACTTAAGGGGTTCCCTCTCCTCTAACCATGAGGAGTACCATGCTCAAATCTATAGAAACTCAAATCTCATCATAAGCATCAGGTATGCCATTTCCCCTCTTAGGCCTAAGAACCTCAGGTTCATTTCTTTATGAAATAGTTGTCCAACTGCATGCTCAACCTTTTAACCACAACCAAATAGGTACATGGTATGACATGCACTTCCTGTGATCCTTCTACTTGAGCAACACTTTAGACTTGAGTCCTCCTCAAGGACAATCAACAAGGTACAAGGCCTCACAACCTGTTACTAAACCTCTCCAGGTCTAAGGAACTCTTCTTCTCATATATATCATAGGTACAGAGGTACCAGTAGACTTATCCTCTCTCTAGGGTTTGGTTCCTCTAATGGCAACCAAGATATCAACAGCCTTCGGGGATCACGCATGGGACAACCACTATCATCCACTTAGGTTGCATCATCCTCAACTCCCCACTTTTCCCAGAGTCTAGGCTTCCAACCTTCTTTCTTGGGTCTTGCTTTCTCTCTAGAGCTAACTCCACAACCAGCCTTATACTAAAGTTCCTCTTACCATGGAGGTGGATCAAGCTCACAAACATACCCCTACATGGGTGATACTTAGGTTTTCTCAAGGTTATCCCTAGCCCTTTATGATTATCTCATCAGTTATCCAACATACTCCCTTGTCCAGGGTTTCAACCTATTGCTCGCACTACTGACGTATTCTGGGTGCATTCTATGCCCTACTTGCATAAGCCCATAGGGTTCCTATAGGTCCTTCTCTAACCCCATCAATGGAGGAGCTATTCTTCACTCAAACATGCACGACCCTTCCCAGGGTTGGGTCACCAAAGGTACTAGGTCCTCTCATGGATCATATGGGCATCCAAAGCATGTCCACTCACACACCTGGTCTACCATGACATCTAACTCATCGTGTCATCTCTCTTTCTAACCACTACTTAGGGTTAGGGTTAGCATCATCCTCAAAGGATGTGCTAGATCTCTACTTGTAATGGAGATCTCTACCTCCAAGACTAACTCTCTTTACTTATCCTCCTAACAAGAAGGTCTAGCCTCAAGTCTCTCCTGAGGGCATGACAACTTATGTCATACGACCTAAGCATGTATCTATTCTTTAGTTTACTATTAAACTATTCAGCTTATGTCCATGAAATCTTATTTACATGCTTTTCATTAATTTGGTGGAGGATTCCTTAAACCTTATCAACCTTACCCATACCTCAAGAGGGTGAGGAAAAGAGAGAAAAAAAACCCTAATCCTTATAATCCTTAACAACATTTGAGTTGAGAAGGGATGAACAAGATGAGAGAGTCCTAAAGGTATCAGATTTCGAATTAAATCTTGAGACATTGGCCAAGCAGTCACACTAATCTTGGAGTCCTCATATTCCAACTAGCGGTGTGAAGGAAAAATCTTGCCATCCCCCAGACGTGATCCTTTTCTAGACACCTCTGTCTTTTGGAAATTCCTCTAATAACTCCCTTGGGCTCTACAGAGTTTGTAAAATTTAATAATTATTAAAGATTAAATGAGGAACCTATGCTCTGATACCAAATGTAACGACCCTGCCTCCCGGTAACCCCCAATTAAGGTAGACCAAGAGGTCAGAGCCATTATCCAAATTAATAGGATCAAAGGTTCAACAAATAATCAATAACAATTATCAAATTCTACTAACTAAACTAAAAGGTTGTAATAAAATAAACTTTGTATACCTTTTTCAAAAACTTGGATATCTACTTCTATCTAAAGTCTATTCTAACTAATCTTCCTTTGTACTTTAACTCTTATTTAATTCCACATATGCCACTTTACTATTTTTCCTTTTCAATCTTGTACCTAAAATGTCGACAAACAAAACGTCGGTTAGCATATCGAAATATGCCGGTATGTGGGGACAACTAAAATTTTGCAAGTATGGCTAACAATCTAAATATCACAATCAAGTTAATTAACAAGCCAAATTACGCTTTCAATGTGACATTCTCCACCGCTTTTGACCTAACCCTGGCATACCCACCTTAGGGTTTCTTTTTTTTTCATTGACTTAAGGCCACCTTCTCAATCCCGAGCTTGGTTCCTGGGGTCACCTCTCATGGTGCCCAATAGTCATGCAATATAGACCACCTTCTCATTCCCGAGCTTGGTGTCTGGGGTCACCTCTCATGGTGCCCATTGGTCTTCCCTCCTGGGCTTGACCTTTATGCATCATCCATCAGGGTGGCATGTAGGTGCGAGAATACACATTTATTTATAATTGTGATAACCATAGTGACTTTATAATTGCAATATGGATATCCAAACTATTTAGTTGCAGTTAATGCGATTAACCATACATGAAAACTTTAGGAAACTAATGTGATTAATCATAATTAACCACATACCTGTCAAGTTGTCTTGAATGTAGAAATACTTCAACCAATTAAGAAACCAAGCAAGCACACACCAAGTTGATCCTGAAATATGCATCCAATTTTCCTATCATTGATCATGCCATCAAGATCTAATAAACCTAGCTCACTTCTTAGGGTTTCTAGTCCACTTTTAGGGTTTCCATTACAATTACTCACAAACCCTAATTATCTCATCTATTCTTCACAAAAGATGTTAAGGTTAACATATTACCTTAATTTCGGATAAAAGGCACAATTAACCATCACTTAAGCCCATTATGCCTCTTTTACTTTAAAACTACTATTTTTATCCTTTTTAATTCATGACAAGATTATTAGGCCTAATTTTTATCAATTCATAGTTCATTATGGTCTAATTCTCATATGAACTCTATTTGTCATTAATTCTACCTTTATCCATTAGAAAACCATAATTACTACATTAAGGGTATTTATCCACAATTAGGAACTTTTATACTTGAAATAGCTTGGAATCATCATATATCAACTTTATTCACGATTTTGAATTATTAAAACCATTATGAGTCATATTTAGTAATATTAGGGTTTCAAGGCACATTAAAGCATATTTATGCACGTGAATATCTAAATTAAACTAATTACATGCAAAGTTCACCCTTTTTGTTTTTAATGCACCTTTTTATAATAAATAGGTTAATATCAACTTTAATCATCCATTAAACCCTAATAAATACATTAATCATCTCAAAATAGGGTTTCTTAATCTTTAATTCATTAAAGTTGATAATTTACAGTACTTTTCAAATTGAAACAGGAATTAGCTTCTAAAACCATTTTTAATGAATTCCTCTCATTTATTTGAGAAAAATTCATATATTATGCGTGTCCATTCGAGCTACAGTTAATTAGATATGAATTATGCAAAATTAACGTACTTTGGGCCAATCAGAAGCAGCCACATTGCTTTCTCTATGCAACGTTGCTCAGCTAATTTGGAAACATGACGAAATGTCACAATTTCCATCCTTTAAGTTGGTCGACGCTTCAGCCCACGGAGGGTATTTTCGTCCAATGCCACAGTCTTCTTCTTCCTCCGTGCTGCCCTAGTTGTGTGCGCCTGTCGCTACTCGTGGCCCATCTCCTCTCCTCCCTGGGGTCCTAGGGTCGCCGCCCATGGATGCCCTGGCTCCGTCGTGCCCCTGCACATGCGGGGAACCCTCAAGTCGCGGCCAAGATGGTTGTTCCTATGCGTGCCAAGCCTGTGACCTGCTGCATGATTGCAGACCTCCGGTGGGAGCTGCGTGAAGTCCTGGGCATTGAATTGGTAGTCAAGCGGTCCTGGGTTGTTGTGGAAGCTTCCTGCCTCCATCAAGATAGCTCCACAACTCTTCGTTGATCCATGGATGGAACTAACCCCAAGGTTAGGGTTTCAAACGAAAAGAAGCAAGAAGAAGATGAGGAAGAGAGAGGGAGATATGGGATCTCTCTTGGATTCGGCCAAGGCTGCTACCCCTTATATAAGGGAGGGTAACGAAGCCCTCTTGCCCACGAAGAAATGAAGTCCTTTTCTAATAGGAATTTGATTCCTTCATTAAGAAACAAGTTCCTCTCTCTCCTAATTATCTTTTTGATCATCTTTATTCCTGAGATAATAAAATTTCAAAAATTGCTTCTTTTATTCACTTAGTACTTGCCCTTTAATCATTTGTCACGAAATTATATTTTCTTTTAATAGAAAATATCACCTCTTTAGTAATACCACAAAAATCATTCAGTATGCATCATATTATCCTCTTATTTTCTATTATTGGTATTTTCTCTTTCTTTTTCCCTATTGGGGCTCCTTGGACCCCCAAGAAATTATAATATTTTGAAATTCCTTTTTAAGGATACTTATTATCCTTGTAGATGCATGTATCCTCATTATTTCTCATTATCTTGTTTATTTCTTATTAAAAAATCTCTTTTTGAGGATTTATCTTTATCTTTATTTTTATTTTCCTCATTGGAATTCCATTTAACATTAGGAATCCTTTGGATACGAAAATCCACTAAGGATAACTCAATTATACCTATTTTCACTTATTTTCCACATTTTATCATTGTTTTCAATTTCTTTCTTAATAAAGAAATATTTAATTGGTCTTTTCTTTTCTTATTGCTTTCTTTTTGCAACTTTGGACTCCTTGGAACCCAAGAGGAACGAAATCCATCTTTGTATTACATCCTTTTTTCCTTCTAGAGGTTTCTTCATTTTTCTTTTCTCCATTTCTTATTAATAATGGAGTTCTTTTCCTTGTTATTGAGCCCAATAGCCAATAAAGCCCACAAAAAAACCAACAAGGCTATTGTACATGAAACCCATCTATTCAAAACAAATTATATCATTATTTGTTCCAATATCTTTAATATGAGAAATTACATTTCTCACCAAATGAACCCAAAAGTTGGGGTTGTAACAGAAACTCACAAAACCAACTCATAGAAACATTCTATAGAGGGGTAAGTGATGAAATAAAGAAGTTTTTGGATTCCTCATATGGAGGAAATTTCATGAGATAGAATTATGAGGATGCCTGGAATATTGTTAGGCTCGGAGCCGAGAACCAATCTAATTGGGGAAGGCCATCTACATGAGGAGTCCTAAAAGTCGGCAAAGCTGAAGAATCTGTAGAAATGAAAGCTATTACTGAAGCTCTAAAAAACATAGTTCATAAGCAGCAAGCTCTTGAAACAACATTTAGAGAATATGATAGGAATAAGAAATCCCAAGTTCAACAAGTCAAAGCATCTATTGAGACTTGTGAAGCTTGTCATGCATTGGATCATCCCACATTATCATGTGGCTTCTTATATGATGTGATGATGAATCTACAGACACCTCAACCACAATATGAACCAATCATTGAACAACCCAAGGATCAGCTTCCAGAGCAGGTTAATTCTATCCACACCATACCGGGTCAAGTATACTATAATCCAGAACAACCAAGAAACCACCCTAGATTTCAGTATGGGAATCTCGCAGGAACTGCCAACCCACAACACCAAATACAAGGTGGGTCTTCTAATAGACCACCACCTAGATTCCAAAGCAATTATAGCCGAAACCAAGGAAACTATAGAGGTGGGTTTCAAAGTTTGCCTACCCAAGAAATTCTTCTTCATACTATCAATACACCCACCCTCCATTGCACCCTCAATTGCCACAACCCCAGTTAACATAGCCACAAAATCAATAACTTCAGTTGCCAGCACCTCAACAGTAGCAACCTCAAGGACAACAACAAATTACACAATATCAATAAAAGAATACCCCACCTCCGCCAACATATGAGTTATCTCTGATAAGGCAAATGTTGCAATCTCAACAGACCATACTTGCCAACCAGCAGGCTCAACAGAAAGCTGTAGAGACCCAATTGGCACAAATTGCAGCTCAAATGAAACTTGTGGTGGGTACTTTCGCCGGCCAGCCGGAAATAAATCCAAGACATGATCAAAATAGACCAGAACAAATGAATGCAGTCACCACAAGATCTGGTCATGTTCTTACTTAAGCTACCAAAGTCATTCAGGAAGACGAAGATACCGCTAAAATCATCCCAACTATAAACATAAATCAAGAAACTGAAAAATCTATAGAGGCTGAGAAGGAGAAGGACAAAGAACTAGTTTCCAAAGAACTAGAAGTCCCTCCATACAAGCCCAGGATACCCAATCCAGGCAGATTGATAGAGACTAAACTAGATACTAGATTCCTAAATTTCAAAGAAGCAATGAAGAAGTTATACATTGATATCCCATTCCTTGACGCTCTCTCTAAAATCCCATCTTGGTCTAAATATCTGAAAACTCTGCTATCAAAGAAATATATGATTGAAGAACACAAGATTGTCAAATTAGCTTAGACTACTTCTGATATCATCCTCAATAGAATGCCAAAAAAATATAAGGACCCTGGCTCGTTCGACATCCAATGTTCTATTGGAAATACCTCTTGCAAGAAAGGATTAGCTGATTTGGGGGCCATCATATCTATTATGCCCTTGTCTATGTGTAAAAGATTAGGCTTTACCGATTTGCTACCCACAACAATGATAATCTAGTAGGTTGATTCTACCAATACTACACCTTTGGGTATTATTTAAGATATCCCAGTGAGAGTACGAAGAGACTCTTATGTCCCTTGTGACTTTATTGTCATGGACATAAAAGAAGATCTGAGATATCCAATAATATTTGGCAGACCTTTCCTCACAACAGCCAGAGCGCTAATTGATGTTGAAGTAGGCACAATTACCTTAAGGCTAGGGAAGGAAACTATTCAATTCAGAGTCTTTGATAGCTTAAAAAGTCCCAACATTCACGAACAACTCTTCCTTCTTGAGGCAATTGATAAAATGTCTCAGCTAAAGCAAGAAACTCTCAAACCATATGATGCTTTGGAGAATGCCCTAATGAACCCAGATGTCGAATCTTTGAACGACAAATTAGTTCAACAAAATCTGAAATATCTAGAATAAGTCGAAGAAGACCCAGAAGCTACCTTTGAGATGTTGAAATCTGTCACCACTATGGAGACTATTGAAGTGCCTAAGGCACCTAAAATGAAAGTCCTACCAGTTGGACTCAAACATGTCTTTCTAGACGAAGAAAAACTATGGCCATCCATTATTAGTTCCACTTTGATAGATGATCAGGAAGAAATACTTCTTGTTAAATTAAGAAAGCACAAGAACGCCATTGGATATAAGATGACCAATCTAACCGGGGTAAATCTAGTCTTGTGCATGCACAAATTACCTATGATGGAAGAGTTTAAACCATCACGGGAGCACCAAAGGAAGCTAAACCCAAATCTTAAAGAGGTAGTTCGCCTTGAGGTTCTAAAGCTTCTAAAAGCTGGTATTATCTATCCAATTTTTGACTCCCAATGGGTAAGTCCAGTCCAGGTAGTTCCTAAAAAGGGGGGAACCACTGTGGTTTTAAATGATAAAAATGAACTGGTACCCACACAGACTGTTACCGGGTGGAGGATGTGCATCAACTATAGAAAATTGAATAAAGAAACAAGGAAAGAGCACTTTCCTTTACCTTTTCTTGATGAAGTCCTTGAACGTCAAGCTCACCAGAAATTCTTTTGCTATCTTGATGGCTACTCATGATTTTATTAAATTTCGATACACACTGAAGATCAAGAAAAGACAAATTTTACCTGTCCTTTAGGAACTTACGCCTTTAGGAAAATGCCCTTTGGGCTATGTAATGCACCCACAACATTCCAGAGATGTATGTCCGCCATATTTGTAGGTTTAACCGAATTTATCATGGAGGTATTCATGGATGACTTCTCAGTCTATGGATATTCCTTCGATAACTATCTGCTTAATCTCAGTAAAGTGCTACAGAGATGTGAGGAAACAAATCTGATCCTTAATTGGGAAAAATGTTACTTTATGGTGACAGAAGGTGTTGTCCTCGGGCATCGGGTGAGTGAACAAGGGATTGAAGTAGACAAAGCAAAAATATATGTCATTTCAAAGTTTTCACCACCAAAAGACATCAGAGGAGCATGAGCTTTCTTGGGCTATGCCGAATTTTACCGAAGATTCATCAAAGACTTTTCAAAAAAAGCAAAACACATGACTCACCTGTTAACTAAAGATGCGGACTTCAATTTTGATCAAGAATGTTTACACAGCTTCACGAATCTAAAAACACTTTAGTCTCTGCGTCTATACTAAGAACTCATTATTGGTCATAGCCCTTTGAAATAATGTGTGACACTAGTGACTATGGTATAGGAGCAGTACTAGGGCAGAGGATAGATAAGAAGCCTTACATGATATATTACACATCAAAGACGCTTGATGAGGCCCAAAAGAACTATACGACTATGGAAAAAGAATTCTTGGCAGTCATTTATGCTTTTGAGAAATTCCGTTCTTACCTAATCGGATCAAAGGTTATAGTTTACACAAATCATTTAGCAATAAAATACTTGATTCAGAAACAAGACGCCAAACCTAGACTTATTCGCTGGGTGTTGATGCTTCAAGAATTTGACCTAGAAATAAAGGACAAAAGTGGGATAGAAAATGTTTTCGCTAATCACTTGAGTCGCATTGAGACTCAAAATGAAGATAATATACCTATCTGCGACTCTCTACCTGATGACCAGCTTATGAAAATCACCACTAGTTTCCTCTGGTACACCGACATAGTAAACTATCTGACTAAGGGAATTGTCCATCCTTCTGCTTCCTATCATGATAGGAAGAAGTTTTTCCATGACTTAAAGCAGTATTTCTGGGATGAACCATACATCTTCCGCCTATGCACAGATGGATTATTCTGTCATTGCCTTCCTGAAGAAGAAATCACCCCCGTCTTGGAACATTTTCATTCTGGTCCCACTCGGGGGCACATGAGTTCAAAGAAGACTGCTCTTAAAGTTTTACAGTCAGGTTTCTTCTGGTTGACAATAGCAAAGGAAGCACATGAATTTGTACAATCATGCGACAAATGTCAGCTCTCAAGAGGGCTATCCAAACGGAATGAAATGCCTCTAACTATGTGGTAAGAAATTGAACTTTTTGATGTAAGGGGAGTGGACTATATGGGTCCATTTCCCTCATCATATGGATTCTATTACATATTAGTCATTGTGGATTACGTATCTAAATGGGTAGAAGTTATACCCATTGTATCTTGTGATTCTAAACCGGTTATTAAGATGTACAAAGACATTATCTTTCCTAGATTCAGAGTTCCTAGAACAGTCATATCCGAAGGAGGGTCACATTTCTTAGAACGAAGCTTCGAAGCCCTTTTGAGAAAATATGGAGTAAAACACAAGGTCACCATGCCTTATCATCGATAGACAAGCGGTCAAGTTGAAGTCTCCAACAGACAACTGAAAGTTGTTTAAGAGAAGACTGTCAATAGAAACCGCACAGACTGGTTCACCAAACTTCCTGATGCTCTTTGGGCATATCGTACCTCCTATAAGACACCAATAGGAACAACTCTATTCCATTCGGTGTATGGAAAGTCATGCCATATTCCAGTTGAACTAGAACACAAGGCTTGGTGGGCTATTAAATAGTTGAATTTCGATTTCAAAAGTACTGGTGAATACAGACAACTTCAATTACAAGAACTTGAAGAATTAAGAATGTCTGCTTACCAGAGTGTCAGGATTTACAAAGAGCAAACTAAGATGTGGCATGATGGCCACCTAAAATGAAAGGATATTATAGTCGGAGACAAAGTCCTCCTTTTCAACTCCAAGCTCAAAATGTTTCCCAATAAACTTCACACGAAGTGGTATGGGCCCTTCACTATCAAACACATCTACCCAACTAGATATGTCATCATCCTTGATGACAATGGAGGAGAAAGGACTGTTAATGGCCACAGACAGAAGAGATACTATACTCCAGCCGATAAAACTCCAAGACAAACCATTGACATTTATGACCCCACTGCATCAACCTGATTAAGCCAGAATCTCGTCGAGCCAGTGACGTACAACCAAAGTGCTACTTGGGAGGAAACCCAAGAACTGAGTATCACATTTCTATCTTGTCCAAATAATTTTCTAGTTTTGATTAATTTCTTTAGGCTCATAAATTTCTTGCATAAATAGAATTTTCATCACTTAGTCTCTTTTCCTTCATTCTTATAAAAATATAAAAATATAAAAAAAATCAATAACCAAAATAATCTTCTCCAAACGGTCCTGAAACCATTTAGCCCTCACTGTTACAACCTCAATTTTGCATATGTTTTCATAATTGAAATGTAATGTTTTTATGAATATTAACTTAATTGAAAAGATTGTATGCTTTGCTTCAAAGAAGGGATTCTTTGCAAATATCCCTTTTGATAGGAATTTCGTGGTTCCTAATATTATATTAATCCAATAATGGATATAAAAGAGAAGAAATGAAGAAAAGTCCAAATATTAGAAAAAGATACAAGATAATGAATATTAAGCAAAGTATTTATGGGAATTATATAGTAATCTCTAGAAGGTGGCATTAATGGCCACAATTGAATAAATTTCATTTATATGTGATTTCTAATGAAAGAAATAGGAAAAGAGGGAAAGGAAATAAAAGATAAAGAGAAATCCTTGAAAATAAATCTTTTAGTAAATAAATAAGTAAGATAAAGAGAAATAATAGATGTAGATGCTTCTAGAAGGATAATGAGTATCCTTCAAAAAGTATTTCAAAATCTAAGAATTTCTTGGGGTCCAAGGAGTCCCCAATTGATAAGAAGAAAGAGAAAATACAAACAATACAAAAATATGAGGATAATGTGCTACATAGTTAATGACTCTTTGGAATTATCAAAAAGATATAATTTTTACTGTAGGAAGTAAAATTTCGTGGCCAATGGATTAAAAGCCAACATAAAGAAGATTAAAGAGATAAATTTCAAATTATTAACAACTAAGGAATATGGATTATTAAGAAGATAATTAAAAAGAGAGGTTACTTTGTAAGCAAGGAAAGAAAGGTGACCATAGAAGAGGGGGGTTGTTTCCTCATGGTTGAGAGTTCTAGGGTGTTGTTACCCTCCCCTATATAAGGGTTGAACCCCTAGTCCGAGTCCAAGAGGATTCCATGCAACCCACTCTGTCCTTCTTCTTTGTTTTCATTCAAACCCTAATAGAGAAGAGTAGAGCTATCCCTGGAGCAGTGAGGAACCATGGAGGCATCACGATGGAAGCATGATGCCCCATGTTATCAAAGAGGAGCGCGACCATCATCCTTATGCCCTAGCCCATGCGCAGCAGCATCATGGCTGCAAGGCCGACCGCACAGTCACTACAAAAAAAGTTAGAATTAGCTATATTTAATATGGATACATTTTCATTATATATAGCTAATATTGTTTTGCTTTACAGTTTATGATAATATAGCTAAAGCTAATGCAGCTAACAATAATAAAAAAATATTAGTCGTAAGCCAGTTAAAAGTGTAATGATACCTACAAGCACAAACCTTGTTTGAAAAACACATTTCCCACCAACTTTTTCCAAGCGCGGGCTGACAGAAAATTTCCAACCCTTTTATTTCATTCCCGCTCCCACCTCCATTTTTCACCATTTCAATTTGTCCCTCTTTGTCTTCTCCGCCATTCTTTATCCAACTCCCAAAATTTCTAATCGCTAAACATCATGGGTACGCCACAATCTTCTTCCTCAGACCTCCACCTATACATAATGGTCCTGTCATGCCTCTGTCTACTATCCTTGCTTTGGGTTCACATGACCAGTCTCCGTCGTGGTGTACAGGGGAGACATCAGACTTAGGCCCCGGTCGGCAAGGCGTCACAAAGAGACCGGTAGAGACCTCTGTGGGCAGGACCAAAAAAAGCACGACAGGTCAAACGCTTACCGTCCATCGTTGTAAAGTCTGGTAGAAACTGAACTTTTAATACAACTTGAAGCGGTTAGCGGTGATCGAAACCGCCACATCAAAACGACGCAGTGGGCAGCGGCTACATCAGTGGCGTTGCCGAACGAGGATTTGCAACACTGGAACACAGTACACTAAGCTCCATTTGCAATTTCGATGTGGTAAAGCTCCACCGGAGCATCATACACGAGGATCGAGTCTACTGGTGTACCAGTACTCTCAACTTGTCACATTGGTCTTGTTTCCACACTCCCGCCACCGTCAAGGTGCCACTGGACTAGGATGCAAGGTGTGAGACCATGCATGAGTTCCTAAAGGGATGTAATACCCACAAAACAATTGTGGAGAACGACACATTCTACACCAGGACTTCAATTCCAGAGGCATATAGCTAGATAACGATGAGATCAAGATCTACAACATAGACTTTGGGCTCACAAAGATATTGTAGGCAGCGGGATGGGATGACTCCAAATGTGTCATCTGTCTTCATCGCTACACATGGTAGATAGGACCTGGTAAGTTAATTTTTTCTACTTTTGTTACTTATCTCAATTCATGTTTCCAGTTTATCATGAATTGATCTATGATTGATTCATCTATGTGACGGAATCTCCCAACTACATGAATCAATGGGATGTTTCTGTCAGTATAATATTTTCAAAAAATTTCATAATAACTAACAAATCAACACCTGAATATAATATGTCAGTGACTAATATGAACATGTTTTTCTCCATTGACGATTGATTACCAATGCAACAGTCTTTTTGTGAAATCCTAGTTGATTCATTGCTTGCTTTTGTTGGGTAGTTGATTTGTTAGAAAGGGTTGGAAAAAGAGCCTTCAATTAATTATACTAACTACCTACCCGTCCATTAAAAAACTATCCCATTTTGATCAGTTTGAATAGTTGGACTATGATACACCCTATGCCATCCATCTTGAAGAGGACCATCAAGTCTTCTCTATTTAATTTGTTCCACCTATTAGGAATAATAGAGGGAATTCATTCCATTGTGTTCTTGAGAGGTATACAACTACAACGATATTGGTTTTCAACCCCTTAACACCAATTTCATAGTTGACATATAGAAGAAATATAAGAACGAAATCACTAGGTCTCTAAGTAAAAAGATTCCAATTTAGTATAGGTTTTTTAGAACCAATATGTCTAATAGATTTGTGTACCAGGGAAGAACTGATTCACATGAATAGCGAACTAAACAGTAATGTTCAGACCTGCCATGTATCTAGACATGTATGTCTAATAAATATGTATGTCAGACCCGTCACACCTGTAGAAAAACTATGCTCCATTCCTATTTAGAACTTATGAGGTGTGACAAATTATCAAGGTATGTCAGGCATACAAGTTGGAATGCAAGAATAAGTACTCTAAAAATGAACTCAAAATACAGTGTAGAGTAATCATGTGTGAACATATTGGATATCATTTGAATAAGGAGACATCTGCTACTAGACTTGTATCTAATTTAGATTATTTATTTCCAGTGCTTCTAGACTTGTATGTAACTAATCGGACACCACACATGAACAATTATCTTGTATATATTGAATAGATAATAATCTCTACTGTGTACATCTGGTAAAACCGGTGAGTTAGGGGAACACGATTTTGCATTTTTCTTTTTTGCTTAATGGTCAAGACTAGAATTGTATACTGGATAACAGAGATTGTGTTAACTGGATATCAGTACATGAATCCCGACCATAGATATATTGATTCAACTATGTATGAAAAACTCACATCTACTTATATATTTTTAGGTAAGGGTTAACTTGCTGAAAGTACATGATTCAGTCAAATCATGGCTGAATTTGTCTTTGGACAAATCAGAACCACTTTAAGATTCAGTCATATACGAATGATTTGCAGTAGGTGAAGAAGGATTAGGGGTATGTTCTCGTATCATGTTCTATTTTTCATAGGAATTCAAATCTAGT
The DNA here is from genome assembly GCA_963693085.1 of Alisma plantago-aquatica. Classification (NCBI taxonomy): domain Eukaryota; kingdom Viridiplantae; phylum Streptophyta; class Magnoliopsida; order Alismatales; family Alismataceae; genus Alisma; species Alisma plantago-aquatica. Next base: position 508,865,286 of record OY856414.1, read on the forward strand.
GTATACTTTATGAAGAGGAAGTTGTAGTGAGTATCGTGCATTCCATTTATCTATATGAAATAGTTAAATTTGAATCAAATAGATATTCCTTTGTATACCCCTAGCTTCAGTATCTACATCTATATTGCTGGTATAAAACAAAATGAATTGATTGACAAAGGCTCTGTTGGCATCCCTCTGTCTGATTAAACAACTGATTGAACAAGTTTCTCAAACATGGTATGCCATATGAAAAGTTCATAATTCATCATGCCTTAATTTACTGCAGTAGAGACGAGGTAGACCCCTTTATTATAGAAAATTGGGTCTGTTTATACAATGGGATAACTACACCTAGCAGCATACTAGGTAGACCATTAACCAATCTCGAATGATAATTTTTTTTCACGAGGTGATGAACTTCACCTAGTACAGCATACTAGGTAGACCATTAACCAAGCTTGAATGATAAAAAAAATTCATGAGGAGATGAACTTCTTTAACTTTTTCCCTATTTTTTACAACCAAGATCTTACATTCGAGTAGGACATCACCTTGGCCAAGCATATCATGAGCTTTTGCATTACTTGCTTTAGTTCCAGTATTTATTTTTACATAGGGGAAGGGATCCATTTTTGCAGATTTGTGGTTTCCATATACTTACGAAGATGATTATTTTATTTTAAATGGTTGCTCTTGGGGTCTTTCATTTTTTAATAATTATCTATGCACAACACGTAATGGTCTTGTTTCGTGTTATAATTAAAATAGAGGAAGCTTTTCAATGTTAAGTTGTTTCTAGTGTATATATTATTTTACATTTATGATGTGTACATACGATATCTATTTCAAATGCACTTGTTAATGATATGAATGTCATGTACTTCTAATTGCATCCAGCCATAGATTGATGAATGAAGTCTCCAATGGTATATCTCAGCTTAACACACCATCTGGTTTTTTATTTCTCACATACAAAGATCAAGGAGGAAAAGAGAATGGAGGGTATGATGAGTTATTTCACATAAAAGGAACTGTATTAATTTTCATCTATGTCTTACCTTTTGGGTCTAACAGAATATGAAATGCACACATAGCAAAGCCACCTTAAGTAATACTCTAAAGTAGGGAGTGATCAGTTGGATTATAGGACCAGTTCAATTAATCCCTCGGCCGTGTTTCAAGGCAAGGCTGCTAGTTCAATTGACAACATGAAGGTAAGAGCCTTTAGTCCTCCATGATTGTTCAGTTTCACTGCTATAATGCTTTGTTATTCCCCTTTTTGGATGGTGTTTGTTGAAATACTTGCCTCTTCCTCCCTCCCAAATTTACGATTTGTAATCTATCCTGAGCTCACTTTAAAGGAACTTGTACCCTTCAAGAGTTCAAGTCCAATTTTGCAATGCTAAAATTGATATGAGGCATATACAGATGGACTCCTATTACTCCAGTAAATTGTGTTAAGAAGTAATAGGCATGTTGGGTAACTCTTAACTGTTACTACCCTCCCAACCTTGTCCCTAATTGTTCCTCTTGCCCCAATTTCTTATAGAGCTTGAGGAAGCTTTGATGTGTAGATTGTCCCATCTCATACTCACACTTTCTTCATGGTTACGTTGCTGAAGATATGGGCACCACCAACAGCCCCCAAGGCACATTAGAAGGCATAAGTAGTTATGGAAGCTGTTGAAAGTTCCAGTGCTAGAAGAATCCCCCACAAATGGGTATGCATCATAACTCTCATATCAAAACCCAAAGTCTCTGTTTTCAATATAGGTCACACAAAGTGAAGATCAATAGTTCAGCAACAAAGTCATTCTTAAGCAGAATTCCTACTGAATAGCGATTCTAAACGTCCCATGTATTCTATTGACACAAGTGAATGGAGTTTTTTGCATTTATTAGGGGCATATTATTTGAGTTTACATCCTTCAAATTCTTCCATACTAACTAGATAAACATGTATACATATACTTTGCTCAAGGTTAAAAAGTTTCCGATTTGGAAACAACTAAGAACCTGCTAGCAATATCATATTTACACAATACAAATCTACTGTATGATGTATCTAGGCAGACAGAAGTACATAGAGAAACGTTCATTGCACTTCAGTACATATAGATTTGTGGCTCTTGAAACCAGATCTATTTCTAATGAAAATAGATAGGCTGCTGCTCATGAACAAGCAATGTCTCTATTTTGCTGGTAAGTTTCTTGTAGTCCTTGTCATTTTCTTTAATCTGCATATTCATACCAAATTTCTCTATATTGAGCATAATTACTAAAGTATACCAATTTAGTAAGAAATGTTTTAGTTCTAGAAACATGGTTGAGACATCACTCATAGAAAAGCTTGCACACTTGTCTCTTATATAGTTCTTTGATCATTATTTGAATGCAGATCTTGTCATGCATATTGGGGGATTTATCCAAAAACAATCAAATAAGGAGCAATATCTATGGGTTCTAAAGTGTTGCGTCTCAGTGAAAGAAATATTGGGCTATTTCCATGCTAATCTACAGCCAATACGTTGTCATGTGGCAAAGTGCTATGTATGTACACATCAACATTCTCGGTTGTCAGGTGATATTCCTGCATGTACAGACTTACCATTACCTGAGTTGTTTTTAATTGACCCATCCTCTTATCCCAACATTATTTTCTTATAATATGTTGTCAAAGTTTATTGTTTGTCTACAAAATTTACTTGTTGTAGAAAAATCAAATCTTAATTTCATGTTATCCAAGAATTAAATACATCATATGTGTTGGAACATAAGAAAGGATAGACTGAGCTAGCTTTGGACCCTTGTATGTCCAGCTATCCTCATTTTCAGAAGTTCACGAATGAAGACATCATGCCATACAGCTTATGACGTTGAGTCAAACTATATATTAAAAATCACAAGTAGCCAAACTATATATTCAAAAGTAAAAAAGTCAACAATGCCACAAATTTGAAACATACATCTTAATTACTTTCTTGAGGTCAAGTTACATCTAAAATTTGGACAATTAAAGTTAATTGCTAGTTCATAGTTAAGCTATTTGAGCATTGGATTCTGTGTTTTTTGCAAGTCAGGTTATTTGATGCCAAGAATGATTGTAGACAAGACCTTCGTATGACATCTTCATCCAAGACAATATAACCCATTGCATAACCTTGATGGGAGTACCATAGATTGGTGTTCATGTACATGTGAAAGGTAAACTATGCAATAATTTCATTGGTTTGTTCCAGTATACACCATTTTCTCAAAATTAGTGTCATATTGTATGTTACTGCATGTTAAGTTATAGTTGGTTGTCATGACTCTCGTACAAGAACAACTGTCACAACAAAAGGAAGAGAGGACAAAGGAATTGTCCAATGTATAGTCTCATATTCATAAAATATGTGCCGAGATATATGGAAATCTCAAACTTGGGGACCGGATGGAACTGTCATTTGTTGATGAGAATGATTTGTCTTTCAAGAATCTCCATGAATATCAATATCAACTACATGATCTTCCTATGGCCAATTAGAAGCAGAGCACGGAGAAGTTCTCTATTTTCAATCAAGAAGAGCAATATCCTAGCAGTCTTTGTCTTCTTATGAGTTTATCAATGTTATCATATTCGTTGACGATACAAGTAGCGGAATTAATACAAAAGAAAAATCAATATAGAAGAAGATGTGCATGATCATGTGGCATATAGAGTCTGCAATGGATAGAGACAGTCAGAAGAAGATATTGTGTACATGTATCTTTTTAACATGCATATTGTAAAATAGGGGCCAGGTTAATGTCCTCCCCATGTGTACTCATTGTTCAAATATAAACAAAAGTATCATTGTTGACATTGTAAGCACAACTTGATCTTGATTAACATTCATATTTTTTCTTTTTGAAAACCCCTCTATATTGGCAAGTGACTGATTGGACACATAATATCTCTTACAACATATGTATGTGTAGTACATGGTGTCTTTCACTACACACTAGCTATAATTACATGTGTAGCAAGTGCTAATTTTTGCTATACATGAACTGCAAATACAATTGTAACCAATGCCATCTCTCCCTACATATTATAGGTACAAATTGAATTGTAGTCATACATTTGGCTACAATGGAAACTACATTTTTATGTGTAAGGACATTTTTACCTACAATTAGGGTTACATATGAATTTGTAGCCAGAGGCATAACTAACTACAAGTTTGGAAAATGTAGCCTAAACAATTATCTACACGGGTATTAGCTATATATTATAAATGTAAGGATAATTGTAGCCAAAGCTTTTGGCTACAAATATTGGGGTTTTGCTACAATTTTTTTTGTAGTTAAAGACCATATTTTTGTAGTGATTACAGGCTGGGCACGCTCGAAACCGGCCACCTTAGTTGTGAACTGGAGGTGCCTCGTGTGCATGGAGGTGCGGCGGAGCCAGGGCAACAGTTGGCGATGAACCACGAGCCCTGGGGAGGAGGGGGAGGCTCCACAAAGGGCTGCACTCAGCGGCCGCTGCATGTGTCGCAAGGTTGAAGATGACCTAGGAGCGTTGGATGGTTTTGCTGCTCTGCGTGTTGAAGAGCTGGCAACTTATGTGGGGGCAAAAGGGTAACTTGGTTATGTTTTTGGTCGAGCTACGTGATGCATGGAAAGGCTGACGTGGCAGCCTCCCATCGGTCCAAGTAAATGATTTTTGTAAAAAATCGTATCTAATTAATGGTAGCTCAGATGGATACATATAATATATGAATTTTGCTCAGAAAAATGTGAGGAATACATTAAAAATAGATATTTATCCTTATTCCTCTTATAATTAGAAAAGTAGTGGAAGTTATCAACTTTAATGCATTAATAATTAAGAAACCCTAATCTATGATGATTAATGATTTGGGAAGGGTTATATATATGTTTAAAGTTGATATTAACCTGTTGATAATAAAAAGGGGAAATTAGATCCAAAAGGATAATGATTATGCATAGTTTAATTAATTTAAGGTTCCATATACACGAATATGCTTTAATGGACCTTGAAACCCTAATTGAGCATATTGGTTGAGTTCATGTTACTTAATTGATGAAATTGAGAAATTGCAACCTGTTGAATAGTTAATGACGAACTTGAACCTACTCTAGATGTTTCCTTGAATGATTTAGGGTTTTACACCATATATGAAGGATTAAGCACTTAGAAACCCTAATTTAGGGTAAAATAGAAAAAGATCACTTTTAATTTGATATATGTGATAATATGTTGTTGGAATATGATCTTAAACCTATTAAAAAAATAGGTTAGAATCATTAAGGTTTAAGAGCAATTTTGCCTAACTAGTGTTCGTAGAGATAAAAGTACAAGAAAAACCTTAATTGCAATGGAAACCCTAAAAGTGGACTAGAAACCCTAGGAAGCAAGCTAGGTTTAATAGATCTTGATGGCATGATTTATGATAGGAAATTATATGCATATTTCAAGATCTCTTTGTGTGCTTGCTTGCCTATTGGATTTCTTACATTGATTGGATGATTCTGTCTCAAATCTGCCTGACAGGTATGTGGTTATTTATGGTTAACCACTTTAGTTTCACAAAGATTTCTTAATTGTTCAATCGAATTGAATGCAACCTATCTATTTGGATGCTCATATATGCAAATCATAAAGTCAATATGATTATCACAATTAAGATATAAGTGTGTACTCTCGCACCTACATGCCACCCTGATGTAAGATGCAATGAGGTCAAGCCCAAGAGGGAAGACCCATGGGCACCATGAGAGGTGACCCCAGGCACCAAGCTCAGGATAGAGAAGGTGGACTTATGATATTACATGACTAATGGGCACCATGAGAGGTGACCCTAGACACCAAGCTCGATATGGACAAGGTGGCCTTAAGTCAATGGCAAAAGAGAAACCCTAAGGAGGGTATTCTAAGGTTAGGGCAAAAGCAGTGGAGAATGTCACATTAAAAGCATAAATTGGCTTGTTAATTAACTTGATTGTGATATTTAGATTGTTAGCCATATATGTGAAATTTTGGTTGTCCCCACATACCGACATATTCATTTATGCTGACCAACATTTTGTTTGTCGGTGTTTTAGGTACAATATTGAAAAGGACAAACAGTAAAGTGGCATATTATGAAAATAAGAATTAAAGTGCAAGGAGGATTAGTTAAAATAGATTGATGTTGTGGATAGAAGTTAGATATCCAAAGTTTTTAAAAAGGTATGCAAAGTATTATTTTATTCCAGCTTTCAATATAGTTTGTTAGAATTTTATAATTATTATTGATTATTTATCGAACCTTTGATCCTATTTATTGGGATAATGGTTCTGGCCTCTTGGTCTCCTTTAATTGGGGTTACGGGGAGGTGGGGTTGTTACAATTGGTAGCAGAGCATCGGTTCCTCACTTAATCCTTAGTAATTATTAAATTTTACAAACTTTATAGAACCCGAGGGAGTTATTAGAGGATTTTTCAAAAGACAGAGGTGTCTAAAAAAGGATCGTGTTCGGGGGCTGGCAATATTTTCCTCCGCACCGCTAGTCGGAATACGAGGACTCCTGAATTTGTGTGACTGCCTGGCCAATGTCTTAGGATCTGACTCTAAATAAGATACCTTTAGGACTGTCTCATCTATTTCCGTCCCTTCTCAACCCTAATTCTTGTTAAGATTCTAAGGTTTATGGTTTCTCTCTCTCTTCCTCACTCTCTTGAGGATAGGGTATGTATGATAAGGTTAAGGAATCCTCCAACAAATTAATGAAAATCATGTAAACAAGATGTCATCGACATAAGCTTAATAGTTTAAGTGTAAAATAAAGAATAGTTGCATGCTTAGGCCGTATGACATGTGTTGTCATGCCCTCAAGAGAGACATGAGGTTAGATATTCTTGTCAGGAGGATGAGTAGAGAGTTAGTCTTGGAGGCAGAGGCCTCCAGGAAGAGGTAGGGACATGGCACATCCTCTGTGGATGATGCTAACCCTAACCCTAAGAGGTGGTTAGAGAGAGAGAGATGGCATGATGAGTTAGATGCCATGGTCGACCATGTGTGTGGGTTAACATGCTTTTGGTTTTAGATACCTATGATAGTATGAGCCATGTGAGGTTGGCGAACCTAGTACCTTTGGCGACCCAACCCTAGGAAGGGTCGTGCATGTTAGGGTGAAGGATAACTCCTTCATTGATGAGGTTAGTGATGACCCTATAGAAATCCTATGGGATAATATGAGCATGGCATAGTATGCACCCATAGTACGTTAGTAGTGCTGGTAGTGGGATAAAACCTAAGCCAGAAGGGCATGTTGGATAGATTATGAGCTAGGCATAAAATAGTTATGGATAATCTTGAGCGAGCATAAGTTTGAACATAGGTTTCACCCATGTAGGAGTATGCTTGTGAGCTTGATCCACCTTCATGGAAAGAGGACCTCTAGTAGTAAGGTTGTTTGTAGGGTTAGCTCTAGAGAGAGAGAGAGCAGGACCCAAGCAAGAAGGTTGGAAGCTTAGACTCCAGGATAGGAGGAACCCTGAGATGTTGGGTATGTTGCGACCTACGTGGATATATGTGGTTGCCTCATGCATGATCCTTGGAGGCTTGTCGTATCTAGGTTGCCTTTAGAGGAACCAAACCCTATAAAGGGAAAGAGACTTCTTGAACTGATCTATGGAAATATTAGGTGCCTACCTTACCTTCTAAGGATAGGAAGAAGAGTTCCTTAGACCCTGAGAAGGTATAGCATCAAGTTGGAAGTCCTCACACAGTTGTTTGTCCTTGAGGAGGGCTCAACTCTGAGGTGTTGTTCAAGTGGAAGGATTATAGGACGTGCATGATATACCTTGTACATTTTTGGTTCATGGTTGGAAAGATGAACATGCAGTTAGACAACTGATGCATAAAAGTGAACCTAGGGTTCCTAGACCTAAAGAGGGGAAGTAGTAGTACCTGGTGCACCTGATGCTCATGACGAGATTTAAGTTTCTATAGATTCGAGCATGACACTCCTCATGCTTAGAGGAATGGGAACCCCATGGATTAAGGTATATGTTTGATGAACCTCCTACTTGTAGGTTGGTGGCATGGGCATGTATGATGTTGGTCCAATGTTAAAGAATGAGAACAAGTAGGACCTACCATGGAGACCTAGCATGGTTTAGTTGGTGGTATGTTGGTTAGCTACGTTCCTTAGTAGATTTCTAGGGTCAAACATGCTCATGTGGATGTAAACCCTGGACATAAGGACGTTTGTGACCTTTGCTACTATCAAAAGATAGTTTGGGACCCTATTGTGGGGTATATACCAACTTTTGTTGGGTTGAGGTAACCCAAAGAGGTCTCATAGGATCTTGAGAATCTAAGTGGAGAGTACATAGTATGAGAATGAACCTACAGACCCATAGATAATCATCTCTAAGTGCATGGGGATGGGGCCTGACCAAGGCAGGTAGGTCGCCATGATCCCTATGAAAGGGTGTAAGTCAAACCACGAATGATGAGAGAGATGATGGAGACTTGGGTAAGGTTTAAAGTTGGATATGTTCTATGTTAGAATCCTAAGTTTATCATAGGGTCAGGTAGGGATAAGACTGATGGGAGTAGGAGTTGCCTAATTCCCTAGTTGCACATGATCATAGGGTCGGGAGGTAACAACTATAATTGTCTGAGGGCCAGGGGTTAGAGATTGATCACCTTCATGAACTCATGGGACCCAAAGGGCAGATGAAGAGGGCACTCTCTGGATGCATAAGGGAATAGATATGACCCCAAAAGTGTCAACACCCTACAGACCTAGAGGATATGACTAAGGATCATGTGGTGACCCAAGTGTGTTTGAGACAAGTTCTCCATGAAAGAAAACCTGATATCGAAATGTTCATGATGTGGAGAAATGTGATGCACGTTTCAACTTAGATTGGAAGGTGTAATGGCAATGTGGGATGCACCATCTCTACTCTTGGAAGGGGAAGAACTTTGTATTTGGACGAATGCTAAATGCTTATTTCCTCTTGTTATGGGGGTGAGAGATAGGGCAGTATGCATGCCATACACTAAGGATGAAGATGATGTGAGTTGAAACGTTGCTATGATATATGAGGATAGAGATAATAGCATACCTTTGTGGAGGGTACGATATGTGGATGGTTTACAAACACCAAGAGAACTAAGGTAGTCATCTTATGAGGATGTTCTTATCAGGAGCTACATGGAATTTATGAGTTATATAAGTTTGAGTTTGATAACCAAGAAGATGAGCTCTGAGTTTTCTTGACGAAGATAGACCTAAAGTCCAGGATGAGACAATAAGTTGAATACCTGGAGGTGTATGTCTTCACTGTTACCTAGCACCTAAAGATGAAAGGTGGTAATGGATGCTTTTATTGAGATGCAGTTGCCTAGTCTAGCTAGTGGAAAGGCTGGAAGAGGTGGTTAGGTGAACCCTAAGTCTGTAAGATATGGTTGGCTAACACTCTGATGTAACAAGATCCTTGAGTGAGTTAGTGGTTGCTTGGTTAGCCAGCCTAGGGCTTGTTGTGATAGAAGGATGGTTGTAGAACCTCAGATGAACTTCTCTGGAAGAGAAGATGATGAAACCCACGACTAGAGTGTTTTAGGGTTTTGGACAAATCAACCTTGAGGAATCATGACATACAGGAGATCATGATTGTAAGTTCACCCTACATCGTGGTACTACGAAGATAGTAAGTTGCAGTAGTACTTTGGATGCCTAAGATGAAGTTACATGTGGCTTGTCACCATGCATGCCAGGAGGTGAAGGACGAACACCAGTAACCCAGTGAGTTGATATAGAGGATAAAGAGTCCCTAAGAGGGAATGGGAGTTGATCACTATGGACGTTGTGGTAATTCTCCCATGGACCGAAGAAGGTCAAGATGCAATATGGGTCATGGTAGATTACCTTACCTAGATGACAGGTAAGAGAAAGAGATGATATTGTCAAGGGACAGATCCGGTTGAACTACATATAAGAAAGAGAGATGGTTCAACTACACCATGATGTGAGTTCAAAGGTTCTTGAGTATGACCTAAAGATTCACTTCCATGCGGTGGAAGTAGGTGCATGAAGAACTCGATGCTAGTACATCTTATCACCCCTAACTAATGGTTTGCATGATCCAGACTAGAGGGTCTGATGAGAGCGTGTGTGCTCGTTCAGGGTGATATATGGGGACAGTTATCGTCCTATGAAATTTGTGATGATAACCACCATAGCCAGTATCGGGATGTAAGAAGCTCTGTAAGGGAGGTTGTGTCGGTCACCACGTCATGAAGACAATGTCGGTGGAAAGACCTTGTGAAGGTTAGAGAGGCCATAGGGAGTGCAGATGAAGTCACTTTGATCATGCGATGGCTGAGAAAGCCCAGGGGCGACATGAGTCATGAGATGATGCGAAGCAGACTGACATGTAGTTAACTATGGGAGAATATGTGATATGAAAATCCGACCCTTCTGAGCTGTAGTTGAGAAAGTTGAGTCCCCGATACATGGGTCCATTTGAGATGGATTGGTGGAGATGCTTGTGTGTAGCCTTACCCCTCATGATAATGTAATATATGATGTGTTCCATGAGTCAGATCTAGTGCACTATGTGAGGTATCCAAGTCATGTGCTAAGCCATGAACCTATTTAGCTTTGAGAGAAGCTGAAATGTCCTGAGTCACCTATGAGGGTACGAGATATCAAGGTTAGAGAGAGCTCAAATGTAAGATTATGAGATGATGAAGGTTCTTGGGAAGAACCATGGAGAGGGTAAAGCCACATGGGAGTCATGATGGACATGAGGAAGTCTTATCCTGCTTGTTTGTATGTTTGATGGAATTTTAAGGGCAAAATTCCTATAAGAGGGGAAGGATGTTACAACCTCAATTTTGCATATGTTTTCATAATTGAAATGTAATGTTTTTATGAATATGGACTTAATTGAAAAGGGCGTATGCTTTGCTTCAAAGAAGGGATTTCTTTGCAAATCTCCCTTTTGATAGGAATTTCGTGGTTCCTATTATTATACTAATCCAATAATGGATATAAAAGAGAATAAATGAAGAAAAGTCCAAATATTAGAAAAAGATACAAGATAATGAATATTCAGCAAAGTATTTAGGAGAATTATATAGAAATCTCTAGAAGGTGGCATTAATGGCCACAATTGAGTAAATTTCATTTATATGTGATTTCTAATGAAAGAAATAGGAAAAGAGGGAAAGGAAATAAAAGATAAATAGAAATCCTTGAAAAGAAATCTTTTAGTAAATAAATAAGTAAGATAAAGAGAAATAATGGATGTAGATGCCTCTAGAAGGATAATGAGCATCCTTCAAAAAGGATTTCAAAATCTAAGAATTTCTTGGGGTCCAAGGAGTCCCCAATTGATAAGAAAAAAGAGAAAATACAAATAATACAAAAATATGAGGATAATGTGCTACATAGTTAATGACTCTTTGGTATTATCAAAAATAGATACTTTTTACTATAAGGAAGTAAAATTTCGTGGCCAATGTATTAAAATCCAACACAAAGAAGATAAAAGAGATATTTTTTGAATTCCTAATAACTAAGGAATATGGATTATTAAGAAGATAATTAAAAAGAGAGGTTACTTTGTAAGCAAGGAAAGAAAGGTGACCATAGAAGAGGGGGGCTTGTTTCCTCGTGGTTGAGAGTCCTAGGGCATTGTTACCCTCACCTATATTAGGGTTGAACCCTTAGCCTGAGTCCAAGAGGATTCCATGCAACCCACTCTATCCTTCTTCTTTATTTTCATTCAAACCCTAATCGAGAAGAGTAGAGCTATCCCCGGAGCAGTGAGGAACCATGGAGTCATCATGATGGAAGCATGATGCCCCATGTTGTCATAGAGGAGCGCGACCATCATCCTTATGCCCTAGCCCATGCGCAGCAGCAGAAGCATGGCTGCAAGGCCGACCGCACACTGCGGACTGGGCACGCTCAAAACCGGCCACCTTGGCTGTGAACTGGAGGCACCTTGTGTGCATGGAGGTGCGGCGGAGCCAGGGCGGCGGTTGGCGGTGACCCACGAGCCGTGGGGAGGAGGGGGCGGCCCCACGAAGGGCTACACTCGGCGGCCATTGTGTGTGTCACAAGGTTGAAGACGACCTAGGAGCGTTGGACGGTTTTGCCCCTCCACCTATTGAAAAGCTGGCAACTTACGCGGGGGCAAAAGGGTAACTTGGTTATGTTTTCGGCCGAGCTACGTGGTGCATGGAAAGGCTGGTGTGGCAGCCTCCCATTGGTCCATGTAAGTGATTTTTGTAAAAATCATATCCCATTAATGGTAGCTCGGATGGATACATATAATATATGAATTTTGCTCAGAAAAATGTGAGGAATACATTAAAAATAGTTTTAGATCCTAATTCCTCTTGCAATTCGAAAAGTAGTGGAAGTTATCAACTTTAATGCATTAATAATTAAGAAACCCTAATATATGATGATTAATGATTTGGGCAGGGTTATATGGATGTTTAAAGTTGATATTAACCTATTGATAATAAAAAGGGGACATTATATCCAAAAGGATAATGATTATGCATAGTTTAATTAATTTAAGGTTCCATATACATGAATATGCTTTAATGGACCTTGAAACCCTAATTGAGCATATTGGTTGAGTTCATGTTACTTAATTGATGAAATTGATCAATTGCAACCTGTTCAATAGTTAATGACAAACTTGAACCTGATCTAGATATTTCCTTGAATGATTTAGGGTTTTACACCATATATGAAGGATTACACACTTAGAAACCCTAATTTAGGGTAAAAGAGAAAAAGATCACTTTTAATTTGGTATATGTGATAATATGTTGTTGCAAGATGATCTTAAACCTATAAAAAGAAATATGTTAGAATCATTAGGGTTTAAGAGCAATTTTTCCTAACTAGGGTTTGTAGTGATAAAAGTACAAGAAAAACCCTAATTGCAATGGAAACCCTAAAAGTGGACTAGAAACCCTAGAGAGCAAGCTAGGTTTAGTAGATCTTGATGGCATGATTTATGATAGGAAATTATATGCATATTTCAGGATCTCATTGTGTGCTTGCTTTCCTATTGGATTTCTTACATTGATTGGATTATTCTATCTCAAATCTGCCTGACATGTATGTGGTTATTTATGGTTAAACGCCTTAGTTTCGCAGAGATTTCTCAGGTGTTCAATCGAATTGAATGCAACCTATCTATTTGGATGTTCATATATGCAAATCATAAAGTCAATATGATTATCACAATTAAGATATAAGTGTGTACTCTCGCACCTACATGCCACCCTGATGTAAGATGAAATGAGGTCAAGCCTAAGAGGGAAGACCCATGGGCACCATGAGAGGTGACCCCAGACACCAAGATCAGGATAGAGAAGGTGTCCTTATGATATTGCATGAGTAATGGGCACCATGAGAGGTGACCCCAGGAACCAAGCTCTAAATGGAGAAGGTGGCCTTAAGTCAATGGAAAAAGAGAAACCCTAAGGAGGGTATTCCAGGGTTAGGGCAAAAGCGGTGGAGAATGTCACATTGAAAGCGTAAATTGGCTTGTTAATTAACTTGATTGTGATATTTAGATTGTTAGCCATATATGTGAAATTTTGGTTGTCCCCACATACTGACATATTCATTTATGCTGACTGACATTTTGTTTGTCGGAGTTTTAGGTACAATATTGAAAAGGACAAACAGTAAAGTGGCATATTATTAAAATAAGAATTAAAGTGCAAGGAGGATTAGTTAGAATAGATTGATGTCGTGGATAAAAGTTAGATATCCAAAGTTTTAAAAAAGTTATGCAAAGTATTATTTTATTCCATCTTTCAGTATAGTTCGGTAGAATATTATAATTGTTACTGATTATTTGTCGACCGTTGATCATGTTTATTGGGATAACGACTCTGGCCTCTTGGTCTCCCTTAATTGGGGGTTACCGGGAGGCGGGGTTGTTACACTCATAGTCTTGAAACTATTTGGATCCAAACGGTCCTGAAATTGTTTGGTCCTCACGATCTCGAAACCATTTGGACCCAAACGGTCCTGAGATCGTTTACCCTAAAGGGAATACGAGCAGCCCCCCCTTACCTCCTCCTATTCCATTCCTTCCACTCTCAATTTCTCCCGCGCGACCCTATTTTCTCTCCCTTGCTCCTGTGCAAACCGAGCCTTGCCACCACCTCTCTCACCACCGCCTTCCATCCACCACATGCTTCTAGCTGCAATGTTCATGCCGCACTTCTCGCATTCATGCTTCACAACACCATCTCTTTCTTCTTCCCCGCCAGTTTGCCCCACAACAAGGTAGACGACGCTCACAACCATCATCATCACCGCCACTTTCACCGCAGCGCATGCTTTTCTTCTTCGCCATCGCCGCACATCCGGTCGTCGCAACACGCACCCATCACCACCATTGTCTCCTACGCCATCGCCGTTTCGAATCCTTTACAGTTTCGACACCTACACGTTCCTTGCGGTTTTGACACCAAGCAGGTTCTCATGGTCTTGAAAACCACATAACCCCTCGGGGTTTCACTCTCACGGTTTCACCCTTGCGGTTTCACTCTCACGGTTTCACCCTTGCGGTTTTCACGCTTTCATGATCTTAAAACTGCATGACCTTTTCATGGTTCTAAAACTATGTGAACCTCTTCACGGTCTTGAGACCGTGATGCTTGCACAATTTGCACTCTCCTCACCATTCATATAATATTCCTATCATCACTAATTTTCAAAATTTTCTAATATACCATTTTTATCAGCACTAATATCAGCACAAATTTTCACATATTACAGGATGGCCTCACCTACAAAGGAAGTCACTAAAGCAGGCCATTAGACTAGAGAACAACTGTTGGAGCACCGAGATAGGCTTCAACACATTATCGACATGCGCACAAAGAAAAGCATATCTCCAGTTCAAATACCCAAGGTCATTCATGACCTTGAGCATATCAACAAATCTTTGGCTGAGGACCCAGTTGAGGACCTCGAAGAACCTTCCTCAACCGATGAAGACTCTGACTATGAGCCAAAATCCAATGAAGAATCCCCAGCCAGCAAGCAAAAGGGCAAGTGGCAATCCCAAGAGGCTGCATCTGAATGACCTACAAAAAGACGGGCAAGGAAGCAAGTCCAACCCATGACATCTAGGGAACCAGTATTGGCAGAACAAGCAACTCCTCCTTCTGCCACTGTCGCAACTGCACCAACTGATCTTCAGATTCAACATCTAGAAGTTGGTAACAAAATTTTGAAGCCAACAAAGTACATTTGCTCTAACATACTGAAGAGGATGGGAGTATACAACAGAGGTCTCGACCTCCTCAACAAGTCAAATCTCTCCACACTCTACTTTGTTGTCGAGAATTCTTATCTCGAGCCCACACTAGAAATTCTTGACTCACCTTTCAAAACAACCAATGGAAGACAAGGACAAACAAAGGGACGGGGTTGAACGCAAGCTTGTCACCTCGCTTTTTGGAAAGCAGGTTACATTAACTAAACACCTATTGAACAAAATCTTCATCGACAACCCAGACCAACTGAAGCATGCTATGGAAGTAGGTCTGGATCACCAACTGTTCAACAGGCACACTTTCTGCAAATCTCTGACTGGAATCCCAAACTACCATTCTAAAACCTGAAAAGCCTCCAACATCCACTCCTTCATGGTGTGAACGCTGCACAGAATTATAACAGGAGCACTTTTCCCTAGAAAAGAGAGTGGGAATGTGCTCATCTCGTACCTCTTCATACTATGATCCATCTTAAAGGGGCAGCCGGTCAATATCGGACGGCATTTGATACATAAACATACATCTTATGCCCCCGAGAAAGAAATCTGCATGGGTGGTCACATGACTACAATTCTGAAATACCACAAGATGGACGGACCACTCAAGAACTGCACTTTGTTAAAAGGTGATAACCTAATCAACGAGCAGATTCTTAAAAACACCTATATCATAAAAGAGAAGGATGCAAAGCTCCACTACATCTTCTGCCCCACTGTCAAAGCATCCAGGACACTGCTACCACTTCCCAAACTCGTCTATTATGATAAAGACAAATACATCTTCACTACAGGGGAACTTGCCAACTTATAAGCCTCTATAAAAGGGAAGGGACAACTGGTGAAAGCAGGGCACACAGAGCACAGTGCTACTGCCTCTACAACTAGAACAACAATAATATCGGTAAAACGACCATCCAAACTGTGCATACAAAAGCAACGGCAGTCAAAGCTGCCTACCTCCAAGATCACCCTAGGGGCAGATCACCCCCATAATGAGGACAACATCTTCAACCCAACATCAGACTCCTTCACATTAAGTTTGGATGTTGGGGCCACACCTACATCTACCTCCACCATCTTAGGAATAGAGGGGTCGAGACCTCTATCCTCCACCAATCTTCCATCTTCCACCATTCCGCTATCTTACACCATTCTACACCACACCACTCTTCCACCATTTTCCACAATACTATCCACCAGCATTCCATTCTCCACATCTTCAACTTCTATCACATCTTCTGATTCACTCCTTTTCTCAGTAGGCGGGCCCATTTTCACCTCAACGCCTGATCTTACCTTCAACTCCACCACCTTCCCCCTGGCATACCCATTTCCACCTTCCATAACTAGGACGTCACCACCACTCTCATCTGCCACCACCCCGATACTGCTAGTGACTCCCTCTTCAATCGCTATGCTTTTTATGGGTTCATCAATGGTGTCTCTTTCGCAAGGCACCACCGCCCTTCCACCTGGACCCCAGCCATCCCACCCATCCTCCACTAGGGTCCCATTTTCACAAATTAGAGAGGCATTCGTACGTCAATTTGATGCTATTCGAACCCTCCTCTCCTATCCTTCTAACATCTTACAATCTATTCTTTCTTGTGTGTAGGGGCTTTCTATGCAGGTATTCAACATCGACAAGTGGACTCACGCCTTACCGGAACTTCTCACAAGCTTTCAACAATGACAGGAAGTAGCGGTACAGCAAGTCAACCTCGCTGACGATCACTTACATACCCTGCCGGAGTTGATGCTTAGCATGAAGAGCCAGCAAGAAATGTTAGTCCAGCAAGTCGATAGGGTCACCAAGCAAACTCAACCTTTGCCTGTGACCCTTCGCGAGCTTTAGCAGCAACAGGCTGCAATGGGCACACGTATGGATTGCATTGAAAGTAGCCTCACACAAATCATCCGCCTCCAGGAGGAGCATGCAAACAACACTTTAGATCATCTACAAACAAAAGTGACTGATCTAACAGCATGACTCCTCTCCACTGAAGCACGATATAAAGATCTCAAGGAAAGCCACGACGCACTGCTCGAAACCCACAGGCACGTGCAAGTGGCACTTGAAGAATTACAAGTTTTCCATAGGCGATGCAAGAAAGCATCGACCAAAAAGAACAAAGATAAAGAGGTCGATGATGAAGATGATGATGATGACAAAGATGGTGATTCTGACTCCTCAGCTGACTCTAACACTGACAGCTCCTCTTTAGATGACAAACCAGATGATCAAGGCAACACTGGGGAGGGAACCAGTCGATGACCAAATATCTCAAAAAGGGGAGACGGTGGAGACCACCTGAAGAGCGGTAGCAAAGGCCACCATGCTCTCGACAACATTGATAATGTAACAATGTCCTATGCAGACTAATTCTTCAATTTTTCTACTATGGGCTCTCTAGGGGACACTGCCAAAGATGCGACTTTTGTTGAGTTTCAACAATGCATACTGGAAACTAACACTAGCCCGCTCGCAACAGCTTTCACGTTTCACGAACCATCTGCTTCAGAGCAAGCTGCAGTCCTTCCCCCAGAACATGAGGATTCTGACAGAGTGAGTCTCGACACCGATGATCAACTCGACTCTGACTCTAAAGAGAATGAAGATCTGCCACAATATTTTGATGATAGTGAACATACTTTACTTCCTCCTCCATAAGACCTTCCCCCGCCGCCACCCTTACCTCACAAGATGCATGACTTAGATCTGGCGGCCATCTCTACATTATATGTTTAGGACATCTTCATCCTAAACACTATTGTAGACGATGCCAAGGATGGGGGGACATCCTCTATAATAACACAAAGACAAAGCGCAAGCTAACACGTGAAGATTTCCATGTTCTTCTACAACCTCAGTCGGCGGTGAAGATGGCTATCTTCCGTGTACTGCTTGCTAATGCAATAGAGGAATTTCAGAGCCCAATGAAAAAGCAGACAATTTTCAATGCTTCACCTGCTCTAGCATTATGCCTATTGAACAAGGACTTACAGGAAAAATCTATTGAGCGGCTGCAAACGAGTCTCGCAAAAAAGGAATGCTACATCACGGTGCCTTTCAAAGTTTCTGGCCATTGGCTCCTTATGATTGTTGACACCGAGGCCTGCGATGCCAATGTGTACAATTTCTGCGCCAGTGAGCATAAGGTGGGAACCATTAACTTCACTGGTCCAGAAGCCAGAGAAGCGCGATGCATTCCCTTCTGGCCTCAAAGTCATATGGGTCGCCTTCCCATCTCTTACACACAGCTGGAGCCAACTGTGGTTCAAGATCATCAACCCAGCCATTCAGACGCTAGAAGGTTCAGGGGATTGTGCTCTTTTCACAATCAGATTCACTAAGACACTCAACAAACACTCCCCCTTTACCGAGCTAGCTCAAGAAGACATACATGCTTTATGGGGAAAATACGCCATGGAACTTATTTGTGACAGAAGGTTCTTCAAGGACTCGACAATGGGACATGACGACGTACCCCGCTATCTATTCTCTATCATCCAACGTCCTCAAAAGAAACCATTCAAACAAATCCTAAAGGAGTTGGAGCACCAACAACAACAAACTACCATGGTCCTAGAAAAACATCAATGGGATCCATACACTTTTGATATGGCAGAAGATAAGGGGGACATAGATCTACTAATAGGATCTATCATCAACAGATCTCCCAAAGATATGGTGCCTCTTTCTGAAATAACACTGACATTCTGGAATTTTGACCTTGCTGCATGCAAGAGTCTTTTTGATAATGCACTCAGACTCATCATGTCTTGGCTATATGCAGAGAATGACAAGCTTGTTTTCCTTGAAGGGAATATTCTTGTAATGGCCGATGCACTCTGTGAGACCGTACAAGTAAAAGGTATAATGTCTGTGAGCGTGATGGTTGCCTACCAATATCTTTTAGCATAGAACTTACCTACGGTTTACATGGCGTTAGCATACCTGAAGGATGATTTTCTCGAATCAAAGAACTTCATAACCATAGAAGCTCTTATTTCATACCTTAAACATACAACTCCAAAGTTCATCTTGTTTCCCTTCCTTCACTCTGAGCATTGGATGTTGCTGGAAATGAACTGACACAATGGAACTACAACTATCTACAATAGTTCTGATAGCCAGATCAATCCAAACCAGAGACAATATAACATCATAGCAAAGATGCCCATGGAGGAAGTGGCAAAGGATTGTATTGAATGACTACACGATCTTCTAGGTGAGCACACAAAGGTGTACAACAGAGCACATTTCAAGCACCTAGCCTTCTGCCACGGATATCCCTAGCAAATTAGAGAATCCAACAACTGTGAATTCCACATCCTTTACTAGATGTATACCCTCACAAACACGTTGAGTACATGACGAACGTGGAGTATCACACATTACGGGGGAAATTCACCGCTAATCTACTATGTTCTCATGGAGCCAACAAAGGTTTAACAGAACCTTGACACCCTTGACCATGTACTTCTCAACCTGTCACCTTGACACTCTGGGGACAGAGTGAATGATAAGTTAGGGGGAGTACACTGGGCAAGGGAAGAGGTACTATATTCAAACCCTCTCTTTTTCTTTCACCATTGTTTTTCTTTTTTGAAATTGCACAGATTATTATTTTCGATGTTTAAAAGTTTCTGATAATTTCTAACTTTTGTACATAAGACAACATTCGCTTTGGTAAGGGGACACCCCTAGCTAAGTTAGAGACAAAGTAGTCCTCAGAAGCACATACAGAGTAGAAAATAGTCATGTAATGGCTAATTAATAAATCACCTCCACATTCGATTTCCATGCATTTGCTTCAATTCTATATTAGACTCTCTACATGTCAAAATCACTGCCGAAACAAACCCAACACTCTCAAGGACGGGAGGGAACCAGGTGAAATCCAAATCAAGGAACCTCATAAGTGGACCACCAAGTACAAAACCGGAACAAGTGCATGTCTGGAAACTCTAGGGAACAATTTTCTTCTTTTCAAAAAGAGGCTTGGCAACCCAAATAAAATCCCTAAATACCCAATTCCCAAGCCGGTGAGCATATGAATAAAAGTCTGAGTGTTTAATAAAAACATGAGATTTGTGCCATGCATAATGACTTATATGAAGAACCAATAAAGGTCTTGTCTGGCCGACACATTCAGCTTCCCTCACAAAGGTAGATGTGCCGCGCCCGGTAGTAAGATCCCAAGGTCTCCAAATATATGAAAAGCTGACAAAGGTCTTGCCCGATCGGTACATTCAGCTACCCTCACAAAGGCAGATGTGTCGCACCCAGTAGTAAGACCCCAAAGTTTAGATAAACCCTCCCCCCTCAAAGGGGGAGTTACATAATAGCCTTCATCCAACCCTCATACCAACTTTAGCTTCCGGTAGGATTTTCAAAGAAGTATAAAACTACTTAGAGTCGAAGATATGCACATAATACGGTCAAGGAAAAGGTGGTCCCAATGAGAGTTACATGACACGGAAGAAACCTGAGGACCATGCAACTCCCGATACCTGAAAGAGCCAGAGTAAGCAAAAGCCTCAACAAAAACCTAAAGGGATCTCTGGTATAGAACTCAAGCAAGAGTATGGAAATCTTCACTAAATAAAATTGCCTCGCCACTTCGTGCCTTCGCTCTTTCTAGCTTGAGGACAAGCTAGACTCTAAGTTAGGGTGGGGGTGATAACCTCCCATTTTGTGATGTTATCTTACTAGTTTTTCTTATTTTTCCATACTCTTTCTTAGATAAATTAGATTAAATACTTAACTTTTTAGCTTTATTGTAAATATACCAATAGACTGATATTTCTCTTTTCTTCTTACAGATAAACCCAAAAAATCACAAAAGTCTCAACCAAAACGGTCCCAAGACCACGAAGACCCAATCGGTCTCCAAGACCGAGAAGACGATATCGGTCTCCAGACCGCAAAGAGACTACCGGTCTCCAAGACCGTGAGGATGCTTAACTGTCTCAAGACCGCAAAGACTCAATCGGTCTCCAAGACCGTGAGGATGCTTAATGGTCCCAAGACCACGAAGAGACTACCGGTCCCAATACTGTGAAGACCTAACCGGTCTCCAAGATCATGAG
Source organism: Alisma plantago-aquatica (assembly GCA_963693085.1). Classification (NCBI taxonomy): domain Eukaryota; kingdom Viridiplantae; phylum Streptophyta; class Magnoliopsida; order Alismatales; family Alismataceae; genus Alisma; species Alisma plantago-aquatica. The sequence goes on from OY856414.1 coordinate 508,886,684, forward strand.
GATGCTTAACGGTCTCAAGACCGCGAAGACTCAATTGGTCTCCAAGACCGTGAGGATGCTTAACGGTCTTAAGACCGCGAAGACTCAACTGGTCTCCAAGACCGTGAGGGTTTTTAACAGTCTCAAGACCTCAAAGACCCAACCGGTCCCCCAAGATTGTGAGGATGCTTAACGGTCCCAAGACAGTGAGGGTGTTTAACGGTCTCAAGACCGCGAAGACCCAACCGGTCCCCCAAGACCGTGAGGGTGTTTAACGGTCTCAAGACCGTGAAGACCCAACCGGTCCCCCAAGACCGTGAAGACCCAAAAGTTCTCAAGATCGTTCAATATCCTTGGAGCCTATAAATAGGACTCAAGGGGTCCTCATTCGGGGAGAGTCTTAGATGCCCAAAGGCTGCCTCATTTGTTCCAGAGATGTTTCTTCCTTCATCCTTCACCCCAAGACTTTCGATCTAAGATCCACACTCCATCCATAAGTCTACTTTATCTCTCATCGATGTAGAAGGTGAGGAGTGAAGGATTCATTACCAAAGTAACCACATAGTTTGAAGATTGTTGTTCTCTACTCCAAGGGGTTAACCTTCCTCCCTCCTATGTGGAGATGATGTTTTCTTTCTCTTCTCCTGTCTCCTTCTTTGTTCTTGCCATGAGCGAGTAGTTCCATACACTAGAGTGTGGGTAGTAGCCCCTCTACCCATGTTTTCATTCCATGCTTTGTAATTCATGAGTTTGCAATAAAAATGTTATCTTTCCAGTTCAACATCAATCGTTTAAATGAATGCTAGTTTCTTGATCACCAACGTGTGTTACCTATTATCTACTATTGTGAATTGTCTATGTTTGTGCTTTTAGATTCGATTATTGATTGTATGTTGGTTCTTGATGTATGTAGTCATCATATATCTATTTTAGTATCTAGGAATGCTTTTCAAGGAGTGGAGTAAACTCATCTCCATCATTGTACTTTCATACTATGAAATGGAACTAGTTGACGTATGGAAGTACAACTTTGATAGGTCGAGGAACACACTTCGCGAAGGGAGTGATGCAAAGTAAGTGACCATTCATTCGGGGAAGTCTGGCATTTAAATACTTCCACATTTCTCGTAGTTGGCTATTCAAAAGATAGCTAAGTCTACAAAGATACTAACTGATTAGACCCTTTTTTGCAAGCCATGTTGTTATGATGTATGTTATGATCCATGCGTAGTGGTGGTGAAACTTGATCACATCCTAGTGGTTTCCAAATATTGTCTACAACCTTAAGTTTACTTCCCTTCCATTTAAATTACATTAGCATATTATTTTAATCATTAAATCAACTCTTAGATCTAGATATCAACTCTTGAGTAGATAAGTAGAATTCTAACGTTTTCCATCTTGTTAATCCTTAACAAGACTGTTGTCTCATGAATTTGACCCTCAATTGTACTACGATAAGACCTCCACGTACCTTAGCGTACGTGGGTGGAGATCTTATTACACGCAAGCCTAAACTTAGAGATTTACTATCTCTAGGATTTTTAGTGGTGCATGCAACTCCACGCGAGTGGAGGCTCCATCAATAACATATGGCTTAAAAAATTGTCATCCTTTAACCATACAAAAGGATTGAATAATCATCATATTTAATCACTGTAATCACTAATCCTTATTTCATCATGGTATCAATCTACTAATTTTGTAATTATTACAAAAAATCTTATAGTTCCACCTTTTATGTCAATCAACAACATTACTCGTCTTGAGTATTACCATATATCCTTGACAATAATCAAAATTTATACCAGTTTAAGGTTTTTGTCTCCTCGTATTTATTTATACTTACTTCAATTCCACATGATTATTCACATTCTTTCATTTAATAAAGATCATTTCCTAAGTAATCCATTTAATCTCTTCTATATATCATGATTATTTTACCTCAACACTTTCATAACACACATGGGTTGGTCTGAGATTAATTCAGGTTCCACTCTATTCATATATCATTGTTCATATCTAATATCTCATACCACACATATCATTTAAGTTTTCCTCTTCTTATATGAATTTTACACCTTAAAATATTTTGATAACACATGTTCTCCATGAACTTCTGTGTACTCACGTGTAATTCCTAAAAACTACTTGATGATTTCCTTGGTTGCTACACATAATTAAAGATCTATACACAGAGTCATCTCTCCTTTACCTCATCATTTTCTAGAATTGCAGTTTCAAACATTAGATTCTTACCCACACATAGTGTCCTTTCAAGTTTCAAGAACTCCTTTTTACATTATTTATATTCAGATTAAGCTTCACGTTGTCATTTCTTTTTCTTCAATCACGAAATGCTCATGTTTTGATGAGTTATGGTATGATTTTCATCATTTCAAGTGGCAAGATTAGTACATTTTCATCATTCATTTAACACTTTTACACATGATCCTTGTTCAAATAGTAAGACTTAATCCGAATTATGCATATCACATCAATTTTTCTCATTCTTTTCATCATGATTTCTTATTTATTATGCTCTTTGGATTATTTCCCACTGACTACTCAGAGTAGTCATAATGATAACAATCAGAGAGTTCCACACTTATCCTTCCCTCAATACTTGAATACCTGACCAGGGCACCCACAAATTGAGTTTAGGTAGTATGCATTATGTTCATCACTTAGTTATCATTTTAGTCCTAATTCCTATTGTCCATGTAGTCTCAATTAACCTATGCTATGATACCAAACTTGTAAGTGCCCATCCTGATAATCAAACCTTAATTGACCACTAGGATAGATTCTAAACCAAAACCTAACTTAAATCTAATATCTACCAAAATCGAGCTGAAAAGTTATACATAAGGTGATCCGCAAAAAGAATCAATTACAACATCCATCACACTTCACATGAATTTTATAAAAAATATATTTCATTATATTAGAGCCATTCCAAAAAAGGACATGCTAAGATCACAAATTGAAATTCCTTAATTAACTTTGTCAAGTAAGATTACAACAAGAGATATAACCATGTGATTAAAACATCATAAAAGTGCTATCTCATCTTACATCACATAAACCAACCTAATGTGGACTTCATCAGCTACCCACCTATCACTCATGAAAGTGAGAGTACAAGGACACTATAGACTTATCTATATTATTTCTTGTTATATCTTGATCAACACTTTTTTTCCACTGCTCCAGCATACCTACAAAGATGTGATAACCAAGGGTGAGACCCCCGGTCCCAGCGATATGATATAATGAAGCTAACATTCTATCGCTTACAAGCATATTATAATCAACTGATCTACATGTAGATTAATGAACACTTAAGTATCAATGCACAAAATATATGCATCAAGTACTAATTATCATAATTGGATATGTATATGGAGAAAATATAAAATCTCTTCACATGGATGTATTATCACTAAGTACAAAGGACAATACCATGTATGTACCCGAGCCATACGCTTACATGTACAAAGTAGGAAATATATACAATATTTGCAATAAGTAAATGAATACGATTGTGGATCCATGTGATTCGTCAATTAAACCTAAATAGAATTGTTACATGATTGGGTAACATATTTCATTTTTACAATTCTATAAGATGTAAAACGTATAAAATACATACCAAGACACTAAATAAAGGAACACATATCAATCTTTGACCATAATAAGACCACACATGTCAATATTATCCACAACAAGGTCCATAATAGCATTCTCAGCCATAACGAGGCCCAACATATCATGTTTGGCTACAACAAGGCCCAACATATTTATTCATGGGATATTAGCCTTACTCAAGGAAAAACAAAGGTTATTTATCCTCTTACATGTCATATCAACATGCAAATAACATTACAAAGATATGGCACTATCCACACATAGACATTCTCAAAATTTTCATATAAGACTAGACATGATCATAGAACATGATTAGTAATCACTATTCAAGTGTAAGAGTATCATGAGGGACTCTCATATTGCATTGTTTTCACGAATATTAATTAAAGTCAACCAATCCCATTATATACATCTTTTAGAGTCTAATTGACTATAAGGTGTACACCATTATTTGGAGGTAAGGTTATTAGATTCATTAGGTCACATAACTCATCCACTTTTAACATTACCACCATTTTATTCCTCATCTTATGTTTTAATTATATTCAAACATGAGTGATATTTAACCATTGGGACTAGTCATCATCCCAATGATGATACACATGTCATTGCACCCTAGAGATTAGCCTCAAGACACCAAGTCTAACATATATACATTTAACCCATACCCAAGTTATACTTTTAATGTTGTATTTCATATATCTTTTAGTCAACCCTTAGCATTATAAAAATAGGAGGTTTATAACACATATCCATCATGTAAGTTAGAGTATCATCTCATTAAATTTATTTATTATAAAACACTTCCATCCATTATTAAGACTCACATTCAATTTAGAAGTCTCCAAGTTACACCCTGGTCATTTTGTTAATTTATTTTATGATACATATCCTCCAAATTTTTATGATTATAGTTCTTGATTACAAAATTACTTTCACATTCATATATTATATAAGTGAGGAAAACATCTTGAAGAACTATAATATGGTTCATCATATATTTCAAGTACTCACTAGGGCATACGGTCCCAAAACTAGACATAAAAAGGGTAATTTCACCATATAAGTCCACATTAGGTTCAAGTACCATGTAAGAACACAAAAACCATTTGAGTTTATGTATTGTAATTCATGTTATAGTTATACATCACCACACAAAATTTTAGATTCAAATTCAAAAGTATGAGGGAGTTCCATCAGAAACATTATTGTACATGATATGCGCGACCTCTACGCATAGATGACCTACTTTTGAATTATAGACCTAAGTCAAAGAAACTTATAGCAGCATAAAATTTATATTAAGGCCTTATAAAAGTGTTATATAAACTCCTAATCACTAATAATTTCGTTCATACATATATTCCTTTCACATGATGTTAATACACCATAAGGATGTCATGTTTAACAACAATTTCACTTATATTTTGAAATTCGGCAAGTGCATGATTATTGGGTCATATAAATTACATCAAGGAGTAACTCTAGAAGATTAGTAATAACATAAAATTTTGTGAATCTAGTCCACTTATATGAAATAGTTCTCAATTCATGATTTGTTATCACATTAGGAGGTCATATAACAAGATTTAGAATAAAAAGTATTATTAATGCACAAATTTCAAATTTCAGACCTTAAACCAAAGAGTGCATGTCCATTTAATTAGTGATTAATAATTAAGATATACTTAAATATATAAAACTTCGAAATCATATCACATGGCAGCAAAATAATCCACAAAGATTTAATCTTTGGGCATGCTAATCAAGTTTAGAACAAGTTGTAGGGATTTGCATGAACTAGTAGGCAAAAGAATGTTGAGAATGTTATATCACTCACTTCTTATGGTGATAACAATGAGTTATATATAGGGAGGCCATGAGCATGCTTACAGATACTAGATCATCCCTCCAAAATCCGTCAAATCCATACTCCAAGTAAGATAGAACTCACCTTAAATCAAAAAGAGGAAAAAGGAAGATTCTTTAGATAGATGGAGTAGTTTCCAACATGGAGGTCCATGGGGCATGAACAAAGGAGGAATATGACGTGTGGGAAAATAAGAAAATAGATTATATAAGATGAATCTTACATGATTAGGGCTGAAAACGAACTTGTCAAGCTTGGAAGCATCTTGAAGAAGCTAAATCTACAACTTGCACCCACTTCCATCAACATGCAAGGCTCCATCCATGTCCATCCCCTCCTTGCATCTTGATTTGGCCTCCATGGATCTATCCACAATTCTAGAAGCTTGTGGGATTCTAAAATACACTCCAGGCCGAAGGGTTTGGTTTTATTAAATGGGGAATAGATACAAAAGTCCAAATTTCCCCCAACCACTACTCATAATTATCCTTGGCCCAAAAATGCCATGCATGGATCAAAGAAGTCATATTTTCAACACTCCTAGTTTTTGGGAACCCTTCTTATCATACTATGTGAGGTGTTAATTGGTATATGACTTACCAAACCAAAAAGTCTATTAGTTGAGCACAAGAAGCTCCATTAGCCATCATCAACCACCACCTCCACCATACTAGTTCAGGTTGAAGCCTTAATCCTACTAAGGTAAAAAGAATAACACCTTAAAAATCAATGAAGATAATAATTAATATCATATACATTTTTATATTATGCACTCAATTATCACTTAGGTCCCCAATTAGGGTGAAATTGCATATTAGTCCACAATTGTACATGATATTACATTTCTAAGCAAAATAAGTACAATGAAGTCTAGATTAGAGTCATGTCTTAATAAGTTGAGTTTAAATCTAAAACTAGTCAGAGTAGGAAGAATAGTAAAAGATTAGATATTTTTCATATAATTAGTAATTTGATCCTCATGCTATGTTGAATATACAATTAAATCCACATCTTGCTAAGAACCTTGAATTTAGGGCACATAAAGATTAACTTGAATCAAGTTAAATTTGTATATTGATATATTGATTACAAAACTTAACCAATCATCGAATGCATAAGTAAAACTATTTCTTAAACAACTTTGCATTTAAGTCCTAAAGTTATGATAATTTTGCAATTAAGTCCACAACTTATGTGAAACTCGAAACCAAGGCATTGAAAGTGCAAATTGACATCATATAGGGTTTTAACTTATTCAATTGAATAAAATTTATCTTCTAAACATTAAATTAAACTAATAAATAAAGATTAGGGATAAATTAAGATTGAGATAGGATCATGGTCTGATAATAGGTCTATGAGGTCCGAGTGTCGAACTTAGGTAAATATTTTCCAGAAACTACTACTAACTGGTAACCCAATTGGTTACACCTAGAAAATATGATTGGTTGGTTGTGTTACAACAAGTGTAAGAACTAAAATATAAATTAAGTGGAAGTGGTTAGGAATAGAGATATATTCCTTAATATTATAGTTTCACTGTAGTATGTATTGCATTCAACTTCATTTCATCGATCATTATATACTCTTAATCCTAGACTAAAGACATGTGGAAAGTATTATCCACTCCTACAGCATAATACACTACCTATACTAAGACAAACCTCACTTCCATAGTTGTTTAAGAATTAGCTAGGTACATCAACGACAACTCTAGGTTATTTTTCCACATCCGTAAGCCCTCTCTCGTGGCGTGATATGAGTTGTGCAAACCTATAACTTTTCCAACCCTTAATTCCTTTCCCAAAGAAATTACTGATCTAATATATTATTTCTGGTGATCAAGCACAAACAGTTCAGTAAGAAATTATAGTTTCACATCTAGAATTGAAGGAAATATATTATTAATTCATGAAAGTCAAATACAAAGCAACATTGGGCTAAACTCGGATCTTAAGGAATATGGGGATTAGCCCCCCATGATTTCTATCATCATACAAAGAGAAGAAGGGGAAAAAATGAGATAAACATTAGAAAACTAATGAAAAACCATCACAAAAGCAGTCATGACGATCTCCTCTGGTTGACACCTTGAGTCTGCAACATTTCAACTACAAATCTGCCTTCCAAAAGTGCCTGGAGCATCTGGATTTATGCTATATCCTTCTTCTTCTCCTCTCTAGGCTTTGTGCTCTGTTGCAACAAGATAAAATGCGATATTTCCCCTTGGCAAAACTCCATGTAGGTCATAAGTGGGTTTTTGACCGTCATTAAGTCAGATACGTTGGATCTGTCTTGATTTTCAATATGCATGATCATGCAAATTTGGTACCACCGATTGGATGTCAATTTCATTGAGTTGTGGGATAACTTGAAATCCTAAATAAGTGTCGGTACTAGTGACATGTATGTCGATAGAACTAAGTTACTTTCTATGAGTCCTGACTTGATTTTGGTGCAAAAGTCGATACCATTGACTAACATGTCGGTGGCACTAAAGCAATTAAATGTGGTTATTGATGTTATATGGGCAGTGAGTTGGTAGCACTAACTCCTCTCTTCAGTAGCATCGAGCGTCATCTTAGTAGCATCCAGTGATGTCTTAGTAGCATTGGGATTTTTAGAATTTACTTTTGGATTTTCACATCATGTCTATACTAACGACAATGATTTCGATCACACTGAGTTGTCATGTAAATGTTGGAATTACATGAAACATGGGAAAATAATATAAGTATGAATAAATAATGATAATTTAACATAATTTTGTGGAAATACTCAATATTTCATGCAAATTTGATTCAAAGTTTAATAATGATAAACAATATATAACTTATGTCATACAGACAATTATACCCTAAATGCATGAAAAACTAGCCTACAAACAATGACTAAAACTCAATACATCAGCCTCTCCGCTCTTCATAAAGGTGGACCCTCTACGGCAAAGTTGGCTGGGAGTAACCTATGGTATCGCCAACTAGAATGCCTGGTATTAGTCTTTTTGTGATATAATAGTCTTTTAGGTGAATATATAATATGATTGTGTTCAGATATATATAATATTACATACAAATTTCTAGAGGTTGATGCCATGTTGTCTTTTACTAGAACACTATATCTTTGCACTAGGTGACATTTACCCACCCCTTCTGGGCGACATGATTCATAGTGTTCCAATGTCTGACGATGTGGTCCGTGTGTCTATCAGGCTTGTCTTAGTTGCTTGGAAACAGACACCACTACCACATGGCCACACCAAGATAATAGGTGATACATAAGGAAGCTTGGTTGTGTGGCCTAAAGCGGAAGTTACCTATACTGATGTATGCTAAATATTCATAGTGTTTCTATTTGTGATTCTTTTCTACTTGTGTATATAATTGGAAATTAATATGAGAATATATATATATATATATATATATATATATATATATATATATATACAGATCACATCACATAAGAAACCCAATATAGTTTGTCCTCTACTTCCTCCTCTAGAGATTCAGTTACCTGCTTGGATTTGAAGGACATATTCAACTCGCTAGGTCCTAAGTGCAGGGGGTTGGCATGACTAAGCGACTTAGAAGAAGGGTCGACTATGATCATATTAAAGAGGATGTTGTATGTCGAGCTCATTAAACTAGTGTATTCTTGATAGATATCGTGGGGCTATTTACTTACGCTTGGTTGAATAAAATTGTGGTATAACTTTAGATATGGTGAGATCTTATGGATAAATACCTCATTATGTATATGTGAAAATATATGTCGATCTATTTTCTTATATATTAATGCATACATATATATTTTGCATATGCTTATATAGGTATGTGAAGAGTTCATATTAACCAATGTGGCATTTCTAGTTCCATCATTGATTATCTGTGTAGATAAAGACCCAATATTTGTTAGTGATTACTTTTCTACTGTATTTAAATATTTTATAATGCGAGAAAGAGAGTGATCGTAGCTCATTTCAATGTCGGGTTAGTTTTGGGCACTTTGCTTATAATTTTGACTTATGAACTACATTTCATTGTGGATTTTGAGTTTTCTTATGTTTTCGTTCTTTCCACTCAATAACAATCATTGGGTGTTTTTGGTAATTGTCCTCGAGACACTAACTGTGTCTTATCTAGATCCTTCAGATGACAAAGAAGGAAGTGGGGGACAAGCAATGAAAAATGCATTATTTATGTAAACAATTATTTTATCCATCAACATATATTGATGTCTGCATCATTAATTACATGACTATTTACTAATTCAATTGAATTTGTTTCTTTAACTTATAGGGATATAAAAGAATTCAAAAAGGCCGAATGAAATGTAAATATGAAAAAGAAATTACATCCATCATATACAAAAGGTAATCTATACAATCTTGATCATCATAAGTAAATAATCTCATTTGATAATATGAAAAAATCTAATCAAACTCTTGAATTATGTCATTCTCTTTGCAGTTGTTTGACACGACCTAGCCCTATACAAAAGAAGAGATAGATGAGATATAAGAATAATGAGCATACACCTTCGATAAGAAAGTCAACTTTAAATTTTATTGGGATAAAATATGAGTTATCTAAACCTTGATGTCATTATTTCTATATACATGCATTGGATATGACTTTTTACAACTTTAAATTTGATACAAGTAAATTGTAGGTTCACATGTGAATGATGCATGTATATATGCACGTGTATGAGTGAATGTGGAGAAATGAATACAATGAGAATTGCATTTGTACATGTCATGAGAATAAAATTTGAGAATGAAATTGTATGTATGTTTCTGTATTGTGTATGTGCATGAGAATGGAACTAAGTGTTGAAGAGAATGAAATTGAAGAATGGAAATGTATGTGGGTGGATCAATTATGTGTATGTGTTTGTTATGGAAGTTTTGACTGGTGTGCTGGCCTGATGTTAAGCTGAACATAGGGTGAAACATGTAGTTCTAATAAACTGTATGTTTTACACCCTGCTAAACAGTCAGACAGTAGGTCTGCATATCTTCTATAAAGAAAACACACATGTGGCACCAGTTGTTACAAAAAATTGAGGCTATAGATATTTGGCATCAATTTTCTTATAAAATCGATGACACAACTATCCTAAAATGAGCATACCACTCAGCACAATCATTCTATCCAACCAGCAACACAACCCTTTTGCTCAACACGGTTGTGCTACCAACTATATTATAACGTCAATTTTCTCTTAAAACCGACAACACAACTTGCTATTCTTGACTCAAGGTCAATTAGGTCAATGTTGACTCACATATAAATTGACTAAACCCATGTTTTGATGATGACTAACCATTCCACATATTGGTGTCTAATGTCTCTACTTGAGTGATTTCTGATTAGGTATAGACACACTCCAAATGCCCTAACTTGCACATATCAAATTGGAGAAAAGACAAGTCAAAGTTAATACAAGTGCACTGTTTTGTAATATGATGTAAATCCATTAGAATCATGTTGTAAATCACTTTTAATGATTGTATGACTTGTAATTAAGCTTAGAAAAAATCAAGAGCACTTAGATCGAATGTTTAAGCACTCAAAAGCCATTTTCCAAAATTCACATCAGGTTGTTCATCGGTCGAATTCTGTGAGTTGCAAACTCGACCGATCATGATTGGATCTTGAAAATGACTTTTGATCGGTCGAGTTTACACAACACAGAACTCGACCGATGGAGTAGCTGACTAATTTGATTTTCATTGGTCAGTCGAGTTTTCCTAGGACAAACTCGACTGATGGTCTGAATAACGGCTTTGTCTTTTATTCTATCGGTCGAGTTACCCTTATTAAAACTTGACCGATTGCACTGTACGAAAAAGTGCAGAAAGGTGCTTATATCCGTTGTGGAGTTTCAATAAGTAAAAATATATCCATTGCAAGCCACAAAATGGCTAGTTTTCATTCTTAAGTGTTCCCAAAGGCTAAGAGGCATCCCCAACTATAAATAGGACCCCTTGGGCTTCATTCTAAGGTTGAGCATTCATTGCAAAACTCTATGTGAGGTTCCTATTCTATAGTTGAGTGCTTCCTATAGCCTCATCTCTCTCTCTAAGCGTAATCACTTGCTACATCCATTAGAGTGAGTAGGACATCTATTAGAGAGCTAGTCCTACATGTATATCTTGTGAGGCTCTCACTTCCACCACCTCCCTATCTCTCATTTCAACCATGAAGATGAAGGATCTCTCTCTTGGATAAGAGAGGTGAAGAAGAACAAGGGAAGGCGTCCCTTGGTAGAGTGGGTAAGCCATTGGTGAAGGCAGAAGACTCCTTGCTCAAGTGGGTAAGTCCTTGGTGGAAGCTTCTCTGAGTGAAGGTGAAGTCAAAGGCAGAAGATCCAAGAAGAGTGGGTAATCCCTACAAGGTTGAAGACTTGTACAAGAGTAGGTAAGTCCTTGGAAGAAGGCGGAAGACTCCTTGCAAAGTGGGTAAGTCCTTGGTAAAGTTGAAGACTCTTTGTATTGGATAGATAAGTCATTTGGTGGTCATGCATTGTATATCTTATAATGAATATAATGAAGGTGCAAGGTTAAGAAATCCTAGAGGTTGACCTATCTAGGTAGTGGACTGACTCACTTCTAGTTTGAAGTGTGGAACCACTCTAAAATAGCTTGTCAATTGGTGTGTGTTCAATTTCTCTCTCCCTTGCTATGCATGTTTTAGTTGCACATAAATTTCCTATTTAGCAACCTTATCTTTGATATATCTTGAAGGTCTAATGAATTTTGTTTAAGTGCATTCAGCTCTATTCATCCCCCCTCTAGAGCATCTAATCACCCATCTAGGATCCAACAATTAGTATCAGAGCGGGCTTCTCCAAGCATACTTCAACAAGTAGGAGAAGATGGATGACTACCAAGGAGGGAGATACTTGATCAGTCTACCAATCTTTGATGGGAGCAATTTCCTCTATTGGAGAAGAAGGCTTCAATTCTACATCCAAGGATCAAGTCTTGAGATGTGGCAAATGGTGAACAACCCATACATGCTACCAAAGACAAACATTGAAGAATGGGATGAAGCTACCTTGAAGAAAGCAACTTTGAATGCTAGATCCATGCACATCCTCTATGCCTCCATGACCCCCACTGAGTTCACCCAGATTTCTTCATGTGAAACAGCCTATGAGGTATGGAGAAAGCTATGCATCACCTATGAGGGGACAAATCAAGTGAAGAAAAGCAAAGTTTACATGATCAAAGGGCTGCTTGAGAACTTCAAGATGGGAAAGGAGGAGAGAATAGCCAACATGTACTCAAGGCTCAACACCATTATGAATGGTTTTGCTGTTCTAGGACATCCTATGTCTAGTGGAGAGATCAACTCAAAGATCCTTAAAACTCTCCCCAAGAGGTGGGAACCCAAGGTGACTTCCATTGAAGAAGCAAGGTCCCTTAAGGATATCCCTATTGAAGAGCTCATTGGAAATTTACAAGCACATGAAGCCACACTTGACAAGAGGGAGGAAGTAGAAAGACAAGAAGAGAAAGAACTCAAGAGAATGAAGAAGGCTGAAATGAAGGCTCAAATCAAGGCTATTGTTGATCAAGCCTCTCCATACTCTCAAGTTGAAGAAGATGCCATGTACTCTAAGGGTAAACTCTACAAAGGCAAGTCCTCCTCCATCTGGTGCCTCAAGTGTGGAAAGAAGGGTCACTTCAAGATAGATTGTCTACAAGGCAAGAAGAACCATCATCACAAGAAAAGATAAGATAAGTGGCACTCAAGCTCAAGTGACTCCTCCAACTCAAGTTCAAGTGAATGATCAAACTCAATCTCTAGTGATGAAGGAGAATGCCATTTTTCTCTTATAGCATCAACAAGTAAGGACTCAAGTGAGGTAAATCTAAACTCTTTAGATAAAGAATCTTTGATTGCTATTATTCATGATACTTGTGCCTCTCTTAAGTCTTATAAAAGGAAAATGAAAAATCTTGCTAGAATTGTTGATAATTTGCATGTAGAACTAGATGATCTTGAACATGCTAATTCTTGTTTGCTTGATGATAAAAATGCTTGTCTTAGACAAGTAAACTCTCTTAAACTTGAAAATGCTAGTTTGCTTGATAAGATTAGATTTCTAGAAGCTCAACCTCTTATGCCTAGTTCTAATGAAGAGCATACTTTAATTGTTGATTCTCTCATACATGATATTGATGTTCTTAAATCTGTAAACAATGACAAAATTTTTGTTTTGCATGAATTAGAAATAGAAAATGCCTCCTTGCTTGCTAAAATCAATGTGCATGAATCTTGTTCTAGTTCTACTATAGAGAGAATGATGTTGTTGCTCTTCATATTGATAGAGATTCTTATTTAACTAAAGCTCTTTGCTTAGAAAATGATCTTCTGCATATGCTAGAGATAATATCAATCATTTGTCTTCTACTATTACTTTTCTTATGCATGATAATGATGGTTTGAGATCTTCTTTGCAAAGATTCTTAGTTGGTAAAAAGAATCTTAATGACATCCTACACCATACTACGAAACAAATTGGTAGACATGGTTTAGGGTATGATAGTAGTCAAGGAAACAACAAAGATAAAAGACCTCCAATATTCCATGGAGAATCCTCTAGTTCTAAGACTATGGGCACATGCAACTATTGCAATGAAATTGGTCATTATTCTACTTGTTGTCCTTTTAGGAAAGCACCCAAGAGCAATAGGACTTGGGTTGCTAAGCTAACTCCTTCAGACCCAAAAATATGATTGGGGACCATTTCATCTTTCTTCTTGTAGGTACTTGCAAATGGATTGACTTGAGCAATTGAATTACTAATTGACTTCTCAATCTACATGAAAGAAGAAAGGTGAGATGTGTAGAGGGTGACAACAAGTGGAAAAAGGAATAGTAAGAACAAATGTGATGTTTTCTTGCTTATAACCATTTCTAACTTGTTGTTGTCAAGTTAGTGTGCACTATGCATGTGGTTTTTGAGTCAAAAGTGGTATTTTTTGTTTCTCTTCACACTCTTACTCAAAAACTATTTCTAATGCTTCTATAGTGCAATACTAATTTGCTTAGACATGTTTGGATATGGTTTATATTTTCAGCATGCCTTTAAATATGTTTTTATGAAATATATGTGCCTTTTGACAACAGCTCTACCAGTCAAGTTTGTCCTGTTTGAAACTCGACCAATAGGCACCAATGGGTGTTTCCAGTAGCTATCATCGGTCGAGTTGTCAATGCACAGAACTCGACCGATAACACTATGCACAGTATATACATTTGGCTTATTGAATGAGAATTTCCCTCTCAACTAGATTTTCTCAACCAATGGCCTTATTCTTTGGCACTCTCATTTGGTACCTTTATATATGCATATTTCCATGTTCTAAATTTCCTATCTTGCTTACAACTCTACCTCTCTAATTTCTCTAAATTGGTATATCTATATGTTGTAATTACTTGCTTTGAGTTGTTTTGCCGGTTTTGATGATGATCTCTTTAGATATCTTGATTGTGTCTAAAATTGCTTTTGTTGTACTCTAACTTGCTACATCTATCTAGGTGTATATCTTGTTTTGATACAACCTTGAGGTTCTTAGGGGTAATCATCTTATGGTAAGGATGCATATCTAGTGAGTTATATCCTTTCATGCTTCTAAAATTGCTTATCTCTTTGTTTGGATATATCTCTACATCTACTCATAGCTTGCTCTTTAACTTGTGCATATTTTTCTATGATCTGGATCCTACTAGTAGTCCTAACTTGTGATAATATCTACTAGTAGTTCATATACATGTAGTTCTATCCTTGTTTATAATTGGCATCTTTGCTCATCTATATGCTATGCTTGTATCTTGTCTCATACATGCTCAAGCTTGTTCCTTGAATTGCATATCTACTATCTTGAGTTGCTTGCATAACATTGTGATGCAGGGTACATAGATCTACATTATATGTAGAAATTGGAGTATTTTATGAAGACTTTGCTCCAGTTTCAATTTTTGCTGCAAGAGTAGTGTTTTGTATGCATAAATGACCTTCTGAGCAAGGCTCATCGCTTTGCCATGAGCCCTGACAATTTTTGGGAAATTTATGTCATCTTGAGGGTCAAAATTGTGATTTATTGTTTTTCTGCAACACCTTATCTTGCATTTTTTTATTGTTCAAGTATATGCTTTAACTTACTTTTCTTTCTATGCTTGGACAAGCCCCTATCTGTGCTCTTCTACTCTTCCTATATAACTTGTTGTTATCTCCTTTCCTTTAACAAGTGGTGTTTCTTATCTCTTCATACCCCCACTTTTTGAAATGACAAAGGGGGAGAAAGGTATGTCTTCTTTTAACAAAAGAGGAAGAAGGCATGTCTTACATGAAGAGGAGAAGTATGTCCATGTAAAGGGGAGAAGGTGAATGGGAGAAGGCATATATGTGTAGAAACACATATGAGTAGAAGACATAGTATTCTATAAATGTTATGAAAGCTAACCATGCAGGAGAAATAGCATCAATTTAAGGGGAGTATGAGAACTCCATGCGCATCAATTGAGGGGGAGCATATGAACTCAATTCCATTGAAACCCCTAGGTTTCTCCAAAGGTATGAATTTACTTAAATGCTTTCAATACATTTATGGAATGGTTTGTCATCTTCAAAAAGGGGGAGAATGTTGACTCAAGGTCAATTAGGTCAATGTTGACTCACGTCTAAATTGACTAAACCCGTGTTTTGATGATGACTAACCATTCCACATATTGGTGTCTAATGTCTCTTCTTGAGTGATTTCAGATTAGGTATAGACACACTCCAAATGCCCTAACTTGCACATATCAAATTGGAGAAAAGAAAGTCAAAGTCAATACAAGTGCACGGTTTTGTAATATGATATAAATCCATTAGAATCATGTTGTAAATAAATTGTAATGATTGTATGACTTGTAATTAAGCTTAGAAAAAATCAGGTTCACTTAGATCGAATGTTTAAGCACTCAAAAGCCATTTTCCAAAATTCACATCAGGCTATTCATCGGTCGAGTTCTGTGAGTTGCAAACTCGACCGATCCTGATTGGATCTTGAAAATGACTTTTGATCGGTCGAGTTTACACTACACAGAACTCGACCGATGGAGTAGCTGACCAATTCGATTTTCATTGGTCGGTCGAGTTTTCCCAGGACAAACTCGACTGATGGTCTGAATATTAGCTTTGTCTTTTACTCTATCGGTCTAATTACCCTTATCGAAACTCGATCGATTGCATTGTACAGAAAAGTGCAGAAAAGTGATTCTATCCGTTGTGGAGTTGCAACAAGTGAAAATATATCCGTTGCAAGCCACAAAACGGCTAGTTTTCATTCTTAAGTGTTCCCAAAGGCTAAGAGGCATCCCCAGCTATAAATAGGACCCCTTGGGCTTCATTCCAAGGTTGAGCATTCATTGCAAACTCTATGTGAGGTTCCTATTCTATAGTTGAGTTCTTCCTACAGCCTCCTCTCTCTCTAAGCTTAATCACTTGCTACATCAATTAGAGTGAGTAGGAAATATGTAAGAGAGCTAGTCCTACATGTATATCTTGTGAGGCTCTCACCTCCGCCACCTCCCTATCTCCCATTTCAACCATGAAGATGAAGGATCTCTCTCTTGGTTAAGAGAGGTGAAGAATAACAAGGGAAGGCGTCCCTTGGTGAAGATCAAGGCTGAAGACTTGGAGCTAGAGTGGGTAAGCCCTTGGTGAAGGCAGAAGACTCCTTGCTCAAGTGGGTAAGTCCTTGGTGGAAGCTTCTCCGAGTGAAGGTGAAGTCAAAGGTGGAAGATCCAAGAAGAGTGGGTAATCCCTGCAAGGCTGAAGACTTGTGCGAGAGTAGGTAAGTCCTTGGAAGAAGGCAGAAGACTCCTTGTAAAGTGGGTAAGTCCTTGGTAAGGTTGAAGACTCTTTGTATTGGATAGGTAAGTCCTTTGGTGGTCATGCATTGTATCTCTTATAATGAATATAATGAAGGTGCAAGGTTAAGAAATCCTAGAGGTTGACCACTCTAGGTAGTGGACTGACTCACTTCTAGTTTGAAGTGTGGAACCACTCTAAAATAACTTGTCAATTGGTGTATGTTCAATCTCTCTCTCCCTTTCTATGCATGTTTAAGTTGCACACAAATTTCCTATTTAGCAACCTTATCTTGTGATATATCTTGAAGGTCTAATGAATTTTGTTTAAGTGCATTCAGCTCTATTCACCCCCCCTCTAGAGCATCTAATCACCCATCTGGGATCCAACAACTATATCATTGGTTGTCTAAAGAAACTGACAACATAGCTTTAGAGTTTTTAAAAGGAAAAAGTGCTTATTGCATCATGTTGCGTTAGTGTAACCGATGATAGAGATTTGACTATAGCATCAATTGTTGGTTAGAAACTGACGAAACATAGCCATACCACGATAGTGATATCGCTATGAGTCGTCAACTTTTTGTTTTTTAAGAAATCGGCAATGGTCATGTGTCATCAATTTTTCCTTTCCCACAAAATTGACACAAAAAGGTCTTAACTATAGTACCGCCCACTTCAGTGTCAGTACAAAATTGACTTTATAGGTCTATTTTAACTAACACTAAAAGTGTTCTATGTACTACTGTCTCTACTACTCACATGATGTTGTTGATATCTCACTTGGGTCATGGTGCATGGGAGGGTGGGCTTCACTACCACCATGGTCGTGGAGACAATGAAGCTAAAAGATTGGGCAAACCAAACCGCAAACATTAGTTGTGGCTAGCTCTTGAATGATAAATGATAAATGATAAATACTATGAGAGTGGATGAAGAGGCACAAATTGGAAGAAGGCATCTATGTTTGTTCTACTTTCAAATTTTTTTTGCTACATTTATAGCTTGAATAGATACACCACAGTCAAAGGACATGGTAAATGTTGGGGGTGCTGTCAAACATTAGTTTGACGGAAAATTTCACTTTAGTATACCAAAAATGCATAAAACAAAGGCTATGACTAAGTATTTAAATAATATACATGTTAACAAAGTTATGCACTATAGATGGTGTTTGATGTGGCATCAAGTGTGGAATTGTAATTATGGGCACTAGGAAATGGAAGGACAATGTGCAATCACAACTATACATTCATTAAATTTTGTTTGAACCATGCTGATAGTTGAAGTACATTAAGGTTTGTGATAATTGTAGGAAAAATGTAAACATTTTTTTGGGTATTCAAATGTATTGTATTCTTTTAAGATAAAAGTTTAACCTAATTTGAAACAAATGAGATACAAATATACTATTTAATTTCTTATTTCTATCTTACTCATCTTGCTTGTTTTACTATCTTCTACCTATGACCATTTCGTTGATGTCCTCCTCCTCCTCATGAAAATCTTATTAGAGACACCACTACCACCACTATGTCCCCCTCCTTCATCTCAAGATATCAAACGAATGCCTTTTTTTCCTCTATACTAATGATCCTAGATCTTAGCTTCATCGCCACCCAACTTTCAATGCCACCCCTTGCAAATCACAACCTTTTTCACCTTCGTCCTTTATCTCCCACTCTCCTTTTATGTTGTTAGTTGAATCAACTTCTACTTTGAGCAATAATAAGATATGAGAGAGTGTGAGGAATAAAGTACATGTCAAGTTAAAGGGGATAGTGGTAATATGTGAGTGGAGGCAAGGAAGTTTAGAACCTTCAAGCTAGAATAGGGGACAACGTCACAACAATTACTTTGCATCTCATTTAAAATCACATGTTGATGGCTACAAATACGCCTTCAGTGCCTTATGCCATTTCCTCTCTCTTCCTCACCTCCCATGCATGATCTCTGCTACTCACGTCACATTGTTGGTAGCTCACTACGGATGCACGATGCATAGGAGGGTGGGCTTCATTGTCATTATGGTTTTCGAAATGAGGATGCCGAAGTTTTGGAAGACACACCAAACCTGTAAGAGACATGTGGTGGTGATTGACACTTGGGGTACGTTTGGACTGATGGGTTCCATCGCATCCTGCATTCCCCTGATCTGGATTCAAAAAAATATTAGTTTTCAGAAATTTTTTGTAAAAAGGTAGTTTATGTTTGCTTAAGGTATATAGATGTGGGGTAAATGAGTCTTCAAAAAAATACTGATTTTGTAAAAAAGTAGTTTATGTTTGCTTAAGGTGGATAGATATGAGGTAAAGGAATTTTCAGTGAAGGACAACAAACCGAAACTGGACGACGCGTCAGAGAGATTTACGGTGCCGAACGGTTTTGAACTGAATGACAAATTGTAATTTTTGTTCAATGACCGTAAACACAAGACTTTTTGGTTTCTCCATCTCCGTTGAAGCAAACACAAACTTTTGGTTACCAGGCTCTCAAATGCAATAATACAACATTAAATGGAAAAGCAAACATCATGAAAAAGAAATATGATAGCGGATGAAGAGGAGAAAACTGAAAATAGGCACATCTCTATTTTTGTTCTTTTGAGATTTTGTGCTACATTTGTGGTTTTTGAATAGATACATCGCATTTGAATAACAGTAAATATTGGGTGTTTTCCGACATTAGCGTGACGGAAAAGTTCATTAGCATTTGCCAGCCATAAACACATAAAAAAGGCTATGACTAAGTATTTAAATAATCAACACGGTAATCAAGTTATGCACTATAGATGGTGTTTGATGTGGAATCAAATGTGGAATTGTAATTATGGGCACTAGGAAATGGAAGGACAATGTGCAATCACAACTATACATTCATTAAATTTTGTTTGAACCATGTTGATAGTTGAAGCACATTAAGGTTTGTGATAATTGTAGGAAAAATGTAAACGTTTTTTTGGTATTCAAATGTATTGTATTCTTTTTAGATAAAAGTTTAACCTAATTTGAAACAAATGAGATACAAATATACTATTTAATTTCCTATTTCTATCTTACTCATCTTGCTTGTTTTACTATCTTCTACCTATGACCATTTCGTTGATGTCCTCCTCCTCCTCCTCCTCATGAAAATCTTATTAGAGACACCACTACCGCCACTATGTCCCCCTCCTCGATCTCAAGATATCAAACGAATGCCTTTTTTTCCTCTACACTAATGATCCTAGATCTTAGCTTCATTGCCACCCAACCTTCAATGCCACCCCTTGCAAATCACAACCTTTTTCACCTTCGTCCTCTATCTCCCACTCTCCTTCTATGTTGTTAGTTGAATCAACTTCTACTTTGAGCAATAATAAGAGATGAGAGAGTGTGAGGAATAAAGTACATGTCAAGTTAAAGGGGATAGTGGTAATATGTGAGTGGAGACAAGGAAGTTTAGAACCTTCAAGCTAGAATAGGGGACAACGTCACAACAATTACTTTGCATCTCATGAAAATCACATGTTGATGGCTACAAATACCCCTTCAGTGCCTTAAGCTATTTCCTCTCTCTTCCTCACCTCCCTTGCATGCTCTCTGCTACTCACGTCACACTGTTGGTAGCTCACTACGGATGCACGGCGTATAGGAGGGTGGGCTTCATTGTCATTATGATTTTCGAGATGAGGATGCCGAAGTTTTGGAAGACACGCCGTATAAGAGACATGTGGTGGTGATTGGCACTTGGGGTACGTTTGGATTGATGGGTTCCATCACATCCTGCATTCTCCTGATCTGGATTCAAAAAAATATTAGTTTTCAGAAATTTTGTAAAAAGGTAGTTTATGTTTGCTTAAGGTATATAGATGTGGGGTAAAGGAGTTTTAAAAAAAAATACTGATTTTCATAAATTTTGTAAAAAAGTAGTTTATGTTTGCTTAAGGTGGATAGATATGAGGTAAATGAATTTTCAGTGAAAGACAACGAACTGAAACTGGACGACGCGTCAAAGAGATTTACGGTGCCAAACAGTTTTGAACTGAATGACAAATTGCAGTTTTTGTTCAATGACCGTAAACACAAGACTTTTTGGTTTCTCCGTCTCCGTTGAAGCAAACACAAACTTTTGGTTGCCGGGCTCTCAAATGCAATAATACAACATTATATGGCAAAGCAAACATCATGCCCATGCCCTTGGAGGAGAAAGGAGAAAGAAAAATGATAGCGGATGAAGAGGAGAAAACTGAAAATAGGCACATCTCTATTTTTGTTCTTGTGAGATTTTGTGCTACATTTGTGATTTTTAAATAGATACATCGCATTTGAATAACAGTAAATATTTGGTGTTTTCCGACATTAGCGCGACGGAAAAGTTCATTAGCATTTGCCAGCCATAAACACATAAAAAAAGGCAATAGCTGGGTAATCGAATAATCAACAGTGCTAAGCGCACCTACTGCCAGCAGCATCGGCTATTCGGCTAAGTGACCTTACTATATTGACCGACGGAAGTGGTTGTCCTCTCTCTGTCTTACTGAACTCAACGGGACAGCTGCGGCGCCCCCACCGTACCGAGATCTCATCTCCCTTCCTTCCGCTGCAATCCTCGACCCAGATCTCACTCATCTCATACCCCCACCGTCACTTACCTCAAGCACCGCCACTGACGCTGCCTCAACAACCGCCACTGCATTTTCCGATGAGAGAAGCCAACGGCGGCGACGGCCGCGGGGGCCATGAGTCCTCTACCCTCCCGGCACTGGACACGCCGTTAGGGCAGACAGCCGTGAAGCTCATCAGCAACGTGTGCTTCTCCTTCTTCGTGCTTTCCGTCCTTATCTTCACCGTCATCGCCGTCACTTACCAGCCCCCAGACCCCTGGCTGGACTCGTCCGTCGCCGTGACCCGGACTTTCGAGGCCGTGACCAACGCCACCATCAGCACCGACGAAACCCTCATCACAACCGCAGAGGATGCGGCCTCGAACTCCTCCTCCGCCTTATCATCTCCCGTCCTTAACGCCACCGCCGCGGTTTCCGCCTTCGTTCCCCCTCTACCCGCTGCGTCCTCCGCATCCGTGTGCAGCGGCTCCCTCCCGCTGAACTGCTCCGATCCGGGCATCCTAGCTGCCATCGTTCGATTCAATGCCAAAGTGAAGTTGTTCAGGTCCATCGTTTTCCTTGCATACGAGACGCCTGTCCCGGGAGCCAAGCCCGATGAGTGCGATGTGGCTTGGTCCTTCCGCAACCGCAAGGAAAAGTCTTGGCGCAAGTACCGTGACTACCGACGATTTCGCCTCGCTCCTGGAGACAACTGTACATATGATGTTGTCGCCGCCGGCAAGTACCGCTCCGGGACTAATGCCAGCCGCAGGGCCCGGCCCCCTTCCGCCGCATCTGCTAAGAACACGACACCTACCGTACCCTACTCTGACAGTGACATCAACGATACCATCCCGGTTGTTGGATCCGAGGAGTTCCGGAAGGGAAAGTACCTTTATTACTCCAGGGGCGGAGATCACTGCAAGGGGATGAACCACTACCTTTGGAGCTTCCTCTGCGGGCTAGGTGAGGCTCAATACTTGAATCGCACGTTCGTGATGGACATGAAGCTCTGTCTGGCGGCTACATACAACTCTAACAACAAGGACGATGAGGGCAAGGACTTCCGCTTCTACTTTGACTTCGAGCATCTCAAGGAGACAGCCTCCGTGGTGGAGGAAGGAGAATTCCTTCGTGACTGGTCGAATTGGGAACGGGCATCACGGGGCAAGAAGAAGAAGCAGATCTCCGTTAGGAAAGTCCCCACCTATAAGATTACCCCAATGCAGTTGAAGAAGGAACGCAGCACCATCCTGTGGAGGCAGTTCGATGGGCCAGAGCCAGAGAACTACTGGTACAGGGTTTGTGAAGCCCGTGCTGCCAAGTATGTGCGGAGGCCATGGCAGTCCATTTGGAAGTCCAAGCGGCTGATGAACATTGCGACTGCCATTTCTGCAAGTATGGACTGGGACTTCGATGGAGTTCATGTTGTGAGAGGGGACAAGGCTGCAAACAAGGAATTGTGGCCACATCTGGATGCTGATACTTCCCCTGAAGCCTTGGTCAGCAAGGTTCTTAAGATGGTTAAGGAGTGGAGAAATCTGTACATTGCTACTAATGAGCCCTTCTACAACTACTTTGACAAGTTGAGATCTCATTACAAAGTGCACCTCTTGGACGACTATAAGGAGCTCTGGAGCAATAGGAGTGAGTGGTACAATGAAATAACTGCTCTCAATGGTGGAACACCCGTCGAATTTGATGGGTATATGCGAGCAGCTGTAGATACAGAGGTATTGTACAGGGCCAAGACTCGTGTTGAGACATTTAATAATTTAACTGCGGATTGTAAAGATGGAATCAATACATGCTGATTGTATGGTTACGGGAGAATCAGAATGACAATGTGCATTAGCATTTGTTCTTCTTGGGTGGGAAAAAAGAGCTCTATTCGTTTTGGAACAGTGAGATGTTTGTTCCCAAATTGTTGCACTATACTGTTCTGTGTCTTTTTGCATAGTTTGTGTGCATAGCATATTGATTTGCAATTCCACCTTTCAATCTGTTCCTTAACTACATATTTGCATGCTTTATGTTTCATCGGTAATTTGCCACTGGTTGTACCTTTTTTTTTCACAATATTTGTCTATATAACTGCAAACTAGCTTCTGTGGTATATAAAATTTCGATTTGGAAGCAATTTCTACAAAAAGTTGAGAGTAATTAGCTAGATAGAATGTAATGTCTAGCTATCCAGATTTAGATAAGGAGAGCCTGAACACCAAATTAGAGTTGTCATGATGTATCCTACCTTTCCATTCAGCTATAATTTGTGCCATATTTTCATGGAATTTATATAGGCAAATTTTCATGTCATTTTGGGTCTACCCGTATCTAAGACTGCCACAAATTCGTGAGATCTGAAACATTTGACCGATGTTGGTATTCGACATTCGTAGATATCTACTTATCATCTGAAACAAACCTTTACTAGTGAATGTAATTTATTTTGTTACAAAATAAAATAAAATGGAAGTAATTGTTTATTGTTCAATCTAGTGTCACATTCTAGTATTTTCTTTAAAGAGGAAATTTGTTACGAGACTTGAAAATCCAGTATCAATATCGATGTTCAAAGCTTTGACATCTGAACAAATTGATTATCCAACTGAATATGAAGAATTTTTGAATGAATATCAGTATCTGATTCCATTTACACCCCCTGACTTATAGCTGTTTGAGGCCCAAACCTAGCTTCACCTTAACCAATGGTGCTTTGGGGTCCCTTTTTGCGGGTCCCAATGTTTAAAATTGGGTATAACGTCCATTTTTGGGGTTCTGATGTTTGAAATAGGAATTATTGTTATTGTTTCTTTGTTAATAGGACAGCATACCATCAGTAGAGTAGACATGCATGCTTACTTGGTCTTGAACTTGGATCATATATGGGATGTCCTCCCTTGCTGTTTGCTTCTCACAGATTCCTCCTTGGTACCCAGCTTGCCCTTGTTGCTCAAGACTGTTGTTGTTAGAATTACGGACCAAGATTCTTATACTGCGCCCTAGTGCCTGTATTATGATCTCCACTGGCTATGATAGAAATCTCAGTTCCTATATTAAGGACTGCTATTATATATGAAGTCCAAAGGGAGAAGAACTCCCCATAAGACCTCATAACTGTATGAAGGTTTGACGCTAGGAGTGTAGGCAGGCAGAACATTATTTCTAATTAAGGCATAGATTGCAGTGTCAAAGATCTTGCAACCTGTACTAGAGCCCCGTCTACAAGTTGGAACCCTTTCGATCAAAAAAAAAAAAAAACAAGTTGGAACTCTAGTGCCCAGAAAAGTTAGGATGCCTAGATATCACATAGATGCTAATGTGCCTGTCTTGGTCAACTGGGCGCTTTGATGCGCCAACAACTATGACTCGACCTCTTCCCCTCTTATCTCCAATCATTTCTGTTCCTATCCTAGATAGTACTTCACATAACAAGGGGATCGGAAATCATATAAAAATGGCATCCCCTTAGTTTTGTTCTTATTACTTATTCACATTTTGACTCATAATTGTCATTTGCAATGTGGTCCTTGCTTGTGTTTTATCCCATGAACGAGATGTCGCTGAGAAATTTTGACTTCGCCGCCATAGGATACAAAATTATGTGTGTATCGATAGGATTGCAAATTTTGGTATTACGATGGATCCGTCAAATTTTGCCAAATAACTACAAAATTCGACAGTGTTTTCCAGTATACTGATACAAATACGAAATTTTGCGCGAGCGAATCTTATTGTCCCTTGATAGGAGGGGAGGGGGGCAGCAAGGAGGATGTCGACAATTGGAGCTCATATATGCCCAATCCAAGGTATTAGTTGTATTTTCTACCACTTTCTTTCATGTGATCCCTATCCATCTTAATTGAAATTGAATTCATCCAAGAAAATCCTTAAAATGGCACCCCCAATCTACTTATTTATGTTTCTTACTCAGATCTACGACACACTCCCTCAGTTTGCGCTATTATCAAAATATCTATGTAAATACTCCACTAATTACAAGTATAATATAGTTATTTGTAATCATTTTTAGTTGTTAGCTAATTACTATACTTATATTCTTACTAGTAGTGCTAATTAGCATACAAACAAAGAAAATGTATTAGTTAGCAACATAAGCACTACCCATTTTTGTGTGAAAAAGTTAAGATTTCATAATTTGCTGATCTTACATATGGTTATATATCACACTTGCTGCACATATCCCCAAACCATGCATATGGTGGACATGTAACTATCTTTATATATATTCGATCATGCAACATGCATATGGTGGACATGGTAATTATACATCTTTTTTACTATGAAGCACGAATACTCCAAAACAGGTGTCGTACCCATATCTAATACATATCAGATACCAATACTCCGTGGATACTTCTAGATACGTATCGGATACCAATACTCCGTGGATACTCCTGGATACATATCAGATACTCGTAATCCATATCCATGCCATATCCAGTCGATAAAATCTAGAAAAAAAATTATGGGCATGACATTGCTTGATTAGCGTTTGACACCAACTCCTGTCTCAACCCTCTCTGTTAAGTAGTAGCTTGTAACAAGGCTGTCACAGTTGCTTCCTTGAAGTAGTTCTAGGTTAGTCACCATTCCTCTTGCTAAATGCCAATCTTTCTTCTTTCCTTTATTGTTTGTACCTCCTCTGTTTTTTGAGATTTCACTTTTTAAAGAACTTCCATATGTAATCTGGATTTTTGTTTGTTCTTTATTACAAACCAGTTCATTCACCTTTACATGGTACTTGTGGATGCTTTCCCTGCTAAAGGTGTAAGTTTTATGCACGTTGATGTCCTCCATATTCTATGAAAGGCTCCAATTTAGCATCGTTGGTTAACATGCCTCTTGTTTTGGTTACTAAATCCATTGTAATTTATTCTGGATTTTTATCTCGACAATATCTATTTCTTCTCCTTTGAAGATAATCTTTGCCTCCCCATCCTTCTGTCTCCCCCTATGAAACACTGATACTCCAAAATAGGTGTCCTACCAGTACTGAATATATATCTAATACTAATACTCCCTAGATACACTCTAATACATACTAGATACTTCTTAAGGCATATTCCTTTTTTTTATTAGTAGGATATGACCTCAATGCAGCCAGGATACAACCAACCCATTCAACAGCCAAGGGAGCACCCCACTCGTGTGATCCCTCAAAATCCCAAGACCATGTGACTTCCAACTCTAGACCTATGTTGTACGGGCAGGCGCCCAGGCGACCCTTGGGTCCTCCAAAGCCAGGCGCCCAGTACATTCAGTGTACCTAGGCGGGCGAGGCGACCCAGGCGGATTGGGCCACTTATAATCAGGCCCATTAAGATATTTTTTAATTGATTCCTATTAATTATATATTTCCTAATAGGGTAATAGTAAATAGGATTCTTATTAGTATAATATCATATTAAATCATACTCTAAAACCTAAATATGAATCCTATAAATTCTAAACCTCTATATAAAATCCATAATCTAACCCAGCCCAACAACTATTCATCAACTATTGTTGTTGCCTCGTCTATTTATTTGAAATTTGGGATTTGTATTTAATATTTATTTGTCTACTGATTTTGAAATTATTTATTCATCTACTGATTTATATTTATTTTTCTACCGATTTGTATTTATTTATATACTGGTTGTATTTATTTATCTACTGCTTTGTATATATTTATCTACTGAGTACGGATTTGTATTTATTTATCTACCGATTTGTATATATTTATCTACTGATTTGTATTTATTTATTTACCGATTTGTATTTATTTATCTACTGTTTTGTATTTATTTGTCTACTGAGTACTGGTTTGTATATATTTATCTACTGCTTTGTATTTATTTATCTATTGAGTACGGATTTGTATTTATTTATCTACCGATTTGTATATGTTTATCTACTGATTTGTATTTATTTATTTACTGATTTGTATTTATTTATCTACTATTTTGTATTTATTTGTCTACTGAGTACTGGTTTGTATATATTTATCTAGCGATTTGTATTTGTTTATTTACTGATTTGTATTTATTTGTTTACTGATTTATATTTATTTATCCACTATTTTGTACTTATAATGTATATTTAATCTAACCCACCCTCAACAACTATTCATCAACTATTGTTGCTGCCTCATCTATTTATTTGAAATTTGGGATTTATATTCAATATTTATTTCTCTACTGATTTTGAAATTATTTATTCATCTACTAATTTATATATATTTTTCTACCGATTTGTATTTATTTATATACTGATTTGTATTTATTCATATAATGTTTTGTATTTATTTATCTACCGATTTGTATTTATTAATCTACTCATTTGTATTTATTTATTTACTGATTTCTATTTATTTATCCACTATTTTGCATTTATAATGTATAGCTATATATCTAGGGATCATATTAATTCATAAATTAAACATATATCTATTAAAATAATATATATAACAAAATGCCTAGGCCTCCACTTTGGTGGCCTGGGCGTCCCCAAGCAACGCCTGGTCCCCTAGCTGCCTATAAAACCATGCTCTAGTCTCCCCATATTGTATTGTGATTTGAGAAGGAAATTGGTATTTTCTGTTAAAATGTTAAAATAAATATTAAAAAAATGGTTGTATCCACGTTGTACTTGTATCTTATATTTTTAAAAATTGTCGTATCCTCGTACCGTACATGTACTCGTATCCATTTCTGTATCTATATCAATGCTTCATAGTAGCTAGCCATACATGACAGAAGATAGTTTGGTATCACAGATGACACAACTCACTTTACAACACATCATTACACGATACATGAAATGTGAAAGGTTTAGAAAATGATATTATCATTTTTTTAAACTTTTGTCTCACATTAATATGAATGAAAGATCCCTTTTTATATTATTGTTTGATATTATGGTATTGATTTTCATTTTCTTTAGAAATATTGTGATTTTTGAATGAAATTTGATTGTCTTCGTCTATTTTAAAATAAATATATTGGTTATTTTTAAAAATATTAAAATAAATATTAAAAAATTATTGTATCCATGATGTACATGTATCCTATATTTTCAAAAATTATCATATCCTTGTACCCGTACCTGTATCCGATATGTTTCAGTATCCGTGCTTCCTAGCTTTTATATATATATATATATATATATATATATATATATATATATATATATATATATATATATCTATCTCAGTGCTTATGTGAATGAGCCATGTCGTAACATTTTGAAATCACTACTACATATCAAGATCATGTTGTAATAAACTGTGGCAAAGAAACATGGTGTCAGATTAGAGATGTAGCCCAACTTCCTTCACAAGTGCGAATTACAAATTCATGTGCCAAAGTCATTGATTGCAAGGGAAAGTCACAATGGAGTTTGTTTTACGACAAGGTTATGCATATACCTAGGTTTTATGAAAATTACATGGATTGAGAAGTGGGAACAATATGTCAATCACATCAAGCATCTCATGTTGGGTAACAACTGCTAGGAAGTGGAGGTCAGGCACCACATTTGCCATATTGTTCATACTTTTTCTTTCATTGCAACTAACTTGCATCTAATTATCTGATGTATATGGTTACTTGTATCTAGTAGACTCTAAATCCTAACAATAATATATTTTGCACTCCGCCCTCCCTCAGACTTGACATTTTCTTCACTTAAAGATGATACAACATCATTACATCATCAAAGCATTTATGTGTATTGATTGTGTTGGAAGTGGCACGCTTTCAAAACTCCGATTCCTTCATTTTTTTTGTCGAAGTCCTTCATTGAAATCTTTGTGAAACTACACGTTTCCTTTGCATCCCGCATGAAGGATCCCACCCCCATATTCCATATACAATATTATTTCATAAGATGATATATGTGTATGTAGATATGACACTTGTACAATTTCATGATTTAACTTTTCCGTTTTGGTGTTGGAATGGTTGGGATTGCATATGTGGAAATTTCCATCGTATACCGGTAAATACCTATTATCACACCATCGAAACTGCACCGGCGTCAAACACCTCATTCCTTGGTTCTATCTTAGTTGCCAATGCATCTATTTGTGCAGCGGAATTGGCTAGGTGCCTAGGAATTGTTTATTAAAAAATCTCACCGACTTTTACCATTACAATCATATTTGTTTTGAATATGTATGCTATAATGTCTTTAATCTACACATTAAGGATTCAAATATAAATTTGTACATTAAGCCCCTACAATTAACACACACAGCAAAAGGACCATTTGAAGTGGGCAATCATTCAGTTGAACTACAAAGTATGCTACCTTTATAGGCGTTCTGCTACCCCTATAGGTCTTTAGTTGCATTATAAAAGATTTTACTAGTTATGCCAGAGTTCCTCTTTCCCACGAAAGGATCCCCAAATACCCATATTAACCATATCATTTACTGAGTTGTCTTTTTATTGAAGGCAGAAGGTAATCTTAATAATCCCACCTTCCTGTGTACGAAAAAACCAAAGTTTTTCGTGCAAGACAACTCATAGCCGAAAGGCGAACACGACAAACAAATAAAAAGATCAGAAAGGAAAAAGACTATGCATCCGTGTGCTAGCTAGTTCTTGTGTAACAACTCCCTGCCGATCAGCATCCAAGATTCTACGAGTACTATCAGGTGGATCATCAAGGTAATCGACTTCCAGCCCCTGCGAGAATCCTAGATTAGGAGTCCAATCTACAAAATTGTTGGCTTTGTGATATACATGAGATACACGGGTATAGTGTCATCCAATCACTCCTCCATTGGTTCAGATCTAATGCTAAATAAAAGAGGCATAGCGTCACCCTTTCACTCTAAGCTTCTATTGAAAGCATTGACTAAAATAATAGAATCCATTCCAATCTCCAAGCTCTAAAGGCCATATCTCCTAGCCATAATAATCCCCAACTGCAACCCCTATAACTTTACTTTAGCACAGCTACAATCACCTAAAAGAACTGCAAATCCAACAATCCGTTTTCTTCACTATCTCTGAATAACTCCTCAACAACTGCTTTAGATATGGATCCCTAGTGGGTGCCATCCAGGTGAGCTAAAATGCTCCATTAGGCAATGGTTTCCAACAAGGATAAAGAACTATGTAAAAATTGAACATATGACCAGCATAACTATCCCCAAGTTGAGGCAATTCAGTAGCAAAAGCTCGGATTTCATGCACAAGTTTATAGATATAAGGCTAGGCTTGTCAGAGAAACAGCCAAGTTATGTAACTTCTATAATTTCCAAACTGTAGTAGGAAATGGACACATCATATTAGGTAGCACACAAATAAGTTTGTAGAAAAGATATTCTTCACATGATTATCAGCTCTTAACTCATGCAAGCCATGGATGTTGCCTCTTCCTCAGCATGACAGAGAGAACAAGTGCTACCCTGAGCAAGCTGACAATGTAATTGTTCAGCGTTGGCTAACAGTCAGTTATGATATAGCAGACAAAGTAAGCTTCGAACTCTCTATATGGTTCAAACCATGGATAGACTTCCACACCACATCTAGACAGCTCTGATAGATAGGATAACAAACCTTCTCTCATGCCGTATACAAAACTCCCCCATACACTCATTTTGTGAGGTAGAATACTCGCAATAAGAACAGCAACTGCATCAAATACTTTATGTTGAAAAGCAAGACACTGCCACACTCAAGAATCAGAACAAATATCTGACTATAACCTCCAACTCAACCTCGCTAAATGTGCCAACAAACATCACATAACCTGGGCCAAAGTCCAGCCAAAACTTCAATATTTCACCAGTATCAATGGCCCATTGAATGCCTGCAATACGTCCTCTCTCACAGCAGAAATGCCACTCCAAGCACTAGAATAGGGTCTTTGCTTGCGTCCTCCCAAGGTCTACCATTAGGTAGGTACTTATTTTGACGAAAATAACCCACAACATTTCCATCTTTCGAGAAGCTCCACACAAGATTCAACATTATAACTTTGTTCACCTTCCCAGTAGGATGTTTACCGAGACACCACTTATCTTTAGAATCACACGATGTATCCCACTTCACAAGATTGATAACATTGTTTTTAGACATGCTGACAAAAAACTTCATGATCAATCAATTGATTAAATAACCTTGTTGACAGGGCACTGTAATCATTGAATATTGATATGTACACCGCTGTCCTATATATAGGAGAGGAGGCAATTACAAGGAAGCAGACTAAACCCTAATGGGCCAAGACAAACATGCCCATGTACATAGTAGACTAATTAACCTATTAACTAAATAGGCTAATACTTTCTAACACTCCCCCTCAAGCTGGAGCATGGGTGAACACATGTCCAAGCTTGGAGTTGCATGACTCGATTAAACAATAAAAGATAGAAATGATAAATGAAAGATAGAAATTGTCACACTCCCCATACAAAAATTGTTACTCCCCTTTAAACAATACTCACTAACAAAACATATGATGAAGCCTCTTTGAGATGTGTTCTGCAGGCCGGAAATGCTCAAGCATTGGAGAAGGTATTTTGAAGTGCATCTGGAATGAAGAACATCTAATATATGGAATCTGAATGCCACATCTGAATCTTGCCACAATCAACCTGGACCAAATGATCAGAAGTCCCATGACTATGCCATCTTCAATACAGAGGAATGTGTGAGTGGAACAAACACACATTCAACACATCCCACGCACATAACACGACACAAACGCGAAGGCACAATATTGATGTAGCAATAGCGGTGTGTTCAAATATTCTGAGAAGTGTAGCCAACTGGAATTAGCGAAGAAGACCTCAAACATGCATAACATGGCACGAACACGAGTTGGATGAGGTCTTAGTGGCTGGCATATTGGTTTCATAAGTCTGGCGCATGAACCTTGGGGGCTTGATAGGAATGAAGGCACAATTACGGAGAAGCCCCAGAAGCTCCACAGAAGATGCAACAAGACGTAACAAAGTAGCCCGGTGAAGACAATCTAGATGAAAAATCCTTGCAGATACGAAATGCACATGCTAGAAAATGACGAGCTTCGGACAAATCTAAAGAAGCAACCATCTGTATCACGTGAATGCTGCAAGAATGATCAACTGAAACATCATTAACACAGAAGGGAACTAGAGGCCGGAATCAACCACAACAACTCTTGTCTTGACGTAGACATACATAATGCAATACGAACGCGAAAGACTTTGTCAATGCTGCAATTGTGAGGTCCTTCAACGCTGTCTCACATGTAAAGTGATGCTAAGTGGGAATAACGCGCCGCAACGACATCTTGAAAGCAGATGTGCTGAACAATACAAAGCTCCATGAAGATGGCCTAGAATATATATTCTCTCTCATCTCTTATCTCTCTCTACATATGCTCTCTCTCTCATCTTCTCCTCATACCCTCCTCTCTCTTACTCTCCCTCTCCTCTATATCCCCTCCTGCACACCAAATATGACGAGAGTGAGTAGATGGTGTGGAAAGGGACATGGGACCCCCTCCCCCGCACATGGAAAGACACACATGATGGGTGGAAGGGTGGGAAAGAAAAAAATGAAACAAAAATACTATCGGAATGGAAACTCGATAGAAAGAGGAGCACTACCGGAATGGAACTCGGTAGGAAAAGGAGTGGCGCTACCAGAATGGATCTCGGTAGGAAAATTGATAACAGGAGTCAATAAGCAAACAACCCGTTTATAAGATCAAGATAGAGAAATTAAATGGATTTTTTCTTGACCCAAAAACTAAGTAAAAAAAAAGATCTGATTAGCATTATGTATTGGAGAAGAGATAAATCTTTGGAGGATGTCATAACTCTACTTGAAACAGGCGATCTGCAACACGCAATGTAAATTGTCGGGGGTGAGAAGTAGATTCTTGATGACACATCGTGTGAGGTTGCTGACACACTGTGTAACTCCTTTGCTAAAAAATGACTGACTTCTTGCAACACGCCGTGTTGGGATCCTACACGCTGTGTAGGATGTCGGAGGCATAAACCAAATCTTTGCCGACATGTCGTGTTGGATGTCAAGACACCATGTAACTTGCAATCTGGATGAACCATGGCGCCGCTGAGTGAATTCTGTACTGCTGCACGCCGTGTTGGTTGGCCAACATGTCATGTAGGATGCTGCTGAAGCATGATCTGACGAGAATTAGTGTCGTTAAGGAGACAAATAACCCCAGGAATCAACACCATGGGTTGACGAGAATTAGCGCTGTCTTTTGTAATCTTGTAGATCATGTGAACATGCAAAGTGATGGAGGCTCGTTGCTTGACCACGACCCGAACTGGATAGGAATTAGCGCCGTCTAAGGTCCCGAGAAGTGTAGCAATGGAGTGATGGGGCTGCTTTAAAGGCTGGCGCGATAGATGGACGCGGAGCAAGCATGGAAAAGGTAGTGAACATGGTGGCAGTTACTGGAGCAGAAGTTAGATGTGCGTTGGCGTAGCTGCTCTGATGGTGGCGGCTACATGCGGAGAACTTGGGGAAAGTGACTACTTGATGATGACAGCCATGAGGGATACTCGTTGGCTACTTTGACTGTAGATCGAAAAGCATAGATGGCTGGGAAGGATGGAAGCGACAGATAGATGAAGATCTATGTGAAAGGGGAAGAGATGTGACCATGGATGCTGGGAAGTGCCTGGCGGGTGGCCGACCTAAGCCATGGAGATGGGGGCCGGCCATAGTTGGTGTTGTCTCGCTATTGCTCCTCTAGGAAGGAGAGGCGACAACTAGGACAACATTGAGCATGGAGAGAGAAGAGGGAAGTAGAGGTGGTAACTAGGGTTAGGTTCCCAGGGCACGCTCTGATACCATGTTGACAAGTGTGTGGGACACTGTAACCATTGTATATTGATATGTACACCCCTGTCTTATATATAAGAGAGGAGGCAATTACAAGGAAGTAGACTAAACCTTAATGGGCCAAGACAAGCATGCCTACGTACATAATAGACTAATTAACCTATTAACTAAATAGGCCAATATTTTCTAATGAACCTTTTAGAATAGGGAGTTTGCATTGAATAGTAGACATGTAAACGGATCGAATACAGAGCGGATACTGCTATATCCGATATCCGAATTTGGGATTTTTTTTGATCCGATATCCGACGGGTATCATATGATAACATCAGAATTCGATCCAATCCGAACAGATAATATCCTATCCAAACCAAAAATCATACATTTAATGTTAATAAATATATTATATATAAAAATAATGATATTTTAATAAATATATATGGTAAAAGTCCTATATTTTCATATATCTATATATAAATCATATATATTTAATAATATATGTATATATTTGTCGAGTTTGGATTTTCTCAGAGCGAATACAACAATATCCAATATCCAATCTGAATTTTACGGTTCTGAAATTCGATATCCAAAATCCGATTCGAATTCTGTGGATGTCAGTTTTTTTCTTTAAAATTTTGGTCTCAAATTCGGATCGATTGTGCGGATTCCGGATATCCACTTACAA
Source organism: Alisma plantago-aquatica (assembly GCA_963693085.1). NCBI lineage: Eukaryota > Viridiplantae > Streptophyta > Magnoliopsida > Alismatales > Alismataceae > Alisma > Alisma plantago-aquatica. Next base: position 508,922,157 of record OY856414.1, read on the forward strand.
GTTTATTGAATAGTAAGAGATTGTATTCAACACACTCTTTGCCTAAGTAATTTTACTTGCATGTGATATATGTTAAAACTTGGTAATGTTAATATCGTTTAGGATTATAAACTGTGATTAACGATAATATATATATATATAAATGGATATACAGATATACATAATGGGATTTACAATAAAATGTTTAGATATCTAGGTGTATAACATGAAAAGTATTTGTATATCTTGTATAAAATTGTAAAATATAATGGGGGGGGATCCTAATGATAATAGTAACTAATACGATGCACATGTGCACACACTAACGTTTGTGATGGGAGATAAACTGAAACTAGTTTTCTGAAGGTGCTTTGTATCACGTCTCATGGTGCCTTTGCGCTTTGCCGCTATAACAAGCACTGATTAAGCATCTTATATTTAACAAAGCTATGAATAAATATAAGGAACTGAAGGGAAAAACAAATTGCATGACTTAATCCATAGTGCAAAGTTAGATTTCTATCTTGGGAATCAGCAATTCCACTATTAACTAATTATTCTTTACAAATCATTTGTTGTGTTCTTTCTAGATATTCCATAAGCAGACAAAAGCAAGGGTGTTTGATGTTGCTAGATTAAATTTATCTTAGTCTTGGAAGGATGATGCCTCTTGTGAGAATCTAGGATTAGAACGATCAATTTGTTCTTGAATTTCATGGTGAAAGGATAAAGGGAAAAAATATTCTAGGGTTTCACATCACAGTCGTCCCAGGATGGTCTGTGAAAGTTTCTTCCTCTCAGTTGGCTGCTAGTTAGAATTCTCGAGTTTAGTAACCAGCCAGAGATTTAACTCACTCAGGTATGTCTTGTTTTTTAAATATCTTGCTAAAGGGGAAGATGATCACCATTCATGTTGATAATATTTATGTCCTAAATGAAAGATGATTCCTCTAGATCTAGGAAGCCTTGTGGGTTTGTAGGGGCAAAGAGGCGGTATTAAAGATGAGGCTGCTTAAGTGCAACTAATTATAGAGGATTGTAGTTAGAAAGTTGCTACAGCTTGAGTGGACCAGTTTGAATGATTTTGAGATAGCGAGGTTTCTTTTATGATTCAGAGTAGAGATATATGGAATAAAGCTCTTCAGTCTGAGACTCTAGCTGAGTGTTTCCCTTTATTAGATTGCTGACCTAAAGCTAGGACTAAGACAAATCATGTGCTTAAAGATCTTTACAATTTTTGAGACGCTTTTCTATAGAGTGGAACACTTAGGGAAGGAGGGCTGGTGCGAAGGTTGTTTTTTTTTCATGGTATTTTTCTCTTATAATGTCAAGCTAGGGGGTATATGCCTGTTTGCTGGAGGTAGATAGAATAAGGTAGATAGAATAAGGTAGATATAATCGTAATCAAGGAAGCACGAACACTTCTAGATAGCCCCCGTGTCCGTGTCGGACACGTTTTGGACACAGACACTTCCTGGACACGGCCCAAAATGTTTTGGACACAGATGGATGTGTCCAGTTCATTTTGGTCTTTTTCTACACCCCGGACAAAGCTGGACACTGCCTAGACACTTCCTGGACACGTCATTACAGCAGCTGCTGCTGTAATAGCCTATTTTACAATGCAAATGTTGAATATATAGTGACCGACCTAAATCGCGCGTCCAAAAGGAGCGGATTTGAAGTAGTAAGACTTTTAAATAACCCGACTCTTAGGCCCCCGCAACAATGACGGGGTCCGAAGTAGTGATCGGGGTCGAACCACATGGACAAGGGTGGTCGTGCTAAGAACGCGGAATCAACACTTTACACTCCGGTAAAGGAGAGGTGAGAACAATGTTCCCAAGGGAACGACAGGTGAAGATCGGTAAAACAAAAGAAAACTATCTCCAACTGGAGTTACAAGGAAGATTAAGGTTTTTCGCATTTATCAGTTTTTAGGGGTTTTGCGCAACGAAATCGGAGGAGATAACGCAATTGCCTCAGTAAGGAATGAAGGAGGAAAACTTTGGCATAACAAGCGGCAGCAGGAAACATCCAATACCCCTTCTCTCAAAGAGGGTACCTCCAACTAAGCACCACCACCTTCTCTCAAAGGTGATGGACTTGGGTTGGAGTGGAAAGATAATTGAAGCAAATCCAACCCTGGGTACTCTCGTACTCCCTGATCGGACCAAACACTAGAGTTACAACACCTCTCTCGAGGGAGTTGCAACGGGAAACACGATTCGATAGCTAGTCAAAACATGATCCAAGCATACAAGCTAGAGTTCGGATGCTAAACAAAGTAATCATCCAACAAAAAGGGACCAAACATAGAGCAACATGTATTAAAACTCCTCTTTTTCCATTAGCATAAGCATTGTATAAAAGGTTTAGTTACATTGCGTAAATAAAGAAAGTAAATGACTGAAAAAGGGAAGATAGGTATCACCTCCTTGATTTAGGAGGGCGACACACAGCAGCAGATCCCTAAGGTGTCTCTAGCCCGATATCGGGCGGAAACTCTGGCTGACATGCTTGTGTCGGGCGGTACGCCGTGACGGGCTAGCATATCGGTCAAGGCACCCTCCCCCGATACGGTCGTGGTCAGGGTACCACCCTCTCGGGCGACACACCATAACAGGCGTTCCGTATCGGGGTAGATATCGTGTCGGGCGAGATACCACTTAGGGTATCAGGCTCATAGTATCGGGTGTAGAGGCGAGCCGTCTCGGGCAGGGGTACGTCTAGGAACCCGGCACATCGGGTGGCCTCCTTAATCGATATCGGGCTGCTGCGGCTACCGGGACAGATTCTAAGTGAACCACTCTCGCCCCTCTCGGGTTGGGGAAGTGCTCACCTAGTATCGCCCGACACGCCTCTGGGACGCGACACACTAGCTCCAGGTGCTTTCCAAAGTTATCCTTCGTGAGATTCCGACTCGTCCCATCGGAGTCCTGTAGCTGCTATTTATAGGCAACGGTTAGAAGAAGATGCGGATCTCCAGGCGCCACGTACCCTTTATCGGATCTGCATACGTGGCTTCGGGGATGAACGACGCGTGCGCGTCGTCCGGCGCTGCTTGGCTATCGCGTGCCGGGTTACGAAGGCATCGGGCGTGACGGGCGGTTGCTTCCGGTGAGTGGCTCGTATCGCGCGACATGCCGTAACGGGCTGATTAGTCGTGGCGGGCAGAGCTCTCTGTCGGGTAAGCGGCCTATCGCCCGTCGGAGTCTTCTTGCGCGACACACCCGTGTCGCGCAACATCTGTATCTGGCTGCTGCACAACGGGTAATGAGTGTGTCGGCCGACTGGTAGGAGGGCCGATGCAGGTAAAACACGTTCATGGGTCGGGACGGGCCCTTTTACTGATTTTTGGACGGAAAAGCGAGGAAAACTCTACAAAAAATGATAAAAAAGAGTTAAGAGCATAGCGTGGCCTGTTTATTGAAAAACATGACAAAAAGGAGAGGAAAACAGTTTAAAAGGGAAGTTTTGACAACAAAATATGGGCCATAAATATCACAAAATTGGGTGTTATCAACTCCCCCAAACTTAGCATTTTGTTTGTCCTCAATCAATTTTTAAAACTCTATTTTGTGATACTTCTTGTTACCCCGGTATAGTTTTCAGACAAGGGGTTTGAGCGAGTATTGAGATGTCTTAAAGAGAATACTGCCAAACCACGAACAACAGACTTTATTTTTCCAGCCTTATTTAAGCAAAATTTTCTCCACAGCTTCAGCGAGACTTGGGTGCATGATTTCGAAGTTAGCTTTTACACCAAACAACTTTTGGGAACAAAAAGTTGTGTTTTTGGGTAGGCTTAAGGCTTTTTGGGTTTTTCTTGTTTCCCATCAGTCCATCCAGGTACGGGTCCGTTAACGGGTAAGTGGTCCCTGCAGTCCAAGCCAGTTGGCTTTAGAGCAGTGATTTCACATCCTATGTACCACTGCCCCAGATCTACCATGCCTAAAGATGGGTACTTTTGGAAAACAAGTGTGTATATTATTATTATTATTATTTTTTTATTTGGCACAACTCTCATGCTTTTATTCACTCTCATAAGGCTTTCCTCTCTTTTTGGGATTTTGTTGGGTAAGGGAAAACAAGAGAAATTTTCGCTGTTTGGGCAGCTTTTTCCTTCTGCATACACATCTCTTAGCTGTTGCGAGATTATTTTTCGAATTTTTTGGCGTGGAAAGTCATAGTCTTTTTTCGTTTGAGACTGCATTTTCAGAATGAACATAACAAAACCTGCACCTCCTTGGACACAGAGAAAACAAGCTAGAAAGAAGTCGTATCAGTTTTTTTTTTAAATTTTATAGTGTGTCTTTGTACATTTGTACATATGTATATGCAAAAAATTTTGTAAGCGAAACTTTTGTATCAAACATGTATATGTATATGTACACAGGTTATGTTATAGAAGAAAAAGAACAAAAAGGGTGAAGTTCGAAGGGCTTTTAGTACCTCCCTCACTGGTACATAGAACCCCCCCAAACTTACTCCACACTCTGTCCCAGAGTTGTGAAGTAGATAAGGTAGGGTAATGTTAAATCAGTGAGGGTTAGCTGGTGAGCGCGCCTTTGCCAGATAGAAGCTCCCACACATATTCTCCGTGTTTGCTGTGGTAGTCGATGTGGTGGAGCTGGTCAGGCGTCTCTTAGTTTGATATCCAGCACATAGATGCCGTAGTCGTTGGATAGTGAAATTTGTTGTGGACTGCGGTGGCAGAACTGAAGCTCGTGCCATTTGCTCGCTGCTGTCTCCAGGAATGGCTATATCAGCGTCGCCACCTCCTCATAGTATTTTCGTACTAAGCGCTCGAGGGATGTCAACGCTGTCGATGTACACTGTACTGGGTGATCTTTGTTGCTGTCCGAGCTGTTGTAGAAGATTCCTGCTCGTTGGCGAGTGTACATCGTCAGGAGCATCCAGTGGTTGTAGTGCAGAATAGGCAGGAAGATGATGCGTGGAATCCTGCTCTGTAACTCTGCCAGAAAAGATTGTTTCGCTCCTGATTCATCGGCAAGGCAGATGTCGTTGAACAACATTGGATGGGCTATGTATGCGTGTTCAAACTTCTTTTGTAGTATCTGGATGTAGGCGGCCGCAACCGATATCGCCAAGCATCCTCCTTCTTTTACCATGTCCCTTAAGTCGTCAACAGGGACTATGACACTGCCTGCCTCGTAGATGACGTCTGCGGGGGTAGAGTCGGCTAACTTCAGAAGAACTTCATTGACCTGTTTTTGTGTGAGTGTAGAACACGAGAAACGGTCGAAGTTGCTGATCATTTCTTCTGAAGTTTCAGGAAAAGTGGGGTCTTCAATTCCGCATACTTCCCGCAGGATTTCTAACCGCTTGCCTGCCCCGTAGGCGTCTGCTTCTATCTCAGCTTCTTTTTTTGGAGTGTTGTTGGGTTGCGAGGATTCGTCTTCTTGTTCACTATCCAGCAGCTTTTTTGGTACCCCTGCGTCTTGGAAATAACACTTGTCTTTAATCAGCAACAAAGAGTAGGTGCTCCTGAGATGGAAGAAGTCTTGGCCCTGGCAATGCCTTATGTTTCCAAATATTTTGAACAACTCCATGGCGCGCAAGACGACAAGGGCTCTATTCCCACTTCCTGATTCTGCTTGGACGGGGAAGTCTCCGATAGAGAAGAAGTTCCAAACGCCGCTATGACGTTGGACTCCTTGCTTGATAGCTTCGAGAAGACGCAGCGGGAGAAGCCTGAGATGTTTGTCCTCCGGGCGACTGAAGATATGTCCTGATCGTGGCACCTTCTCGTTGCAACAGCTGAAGAGCTGGACATCATGGTTCCAGAGGTCTGCCACACACATGAACCAGTTGTTGCGGTGCTTGTACGGGGCCAACACGAGGTTCGTGTTGTGCTCTTCAATATGCCGCAGCATGTTGGCCACTGCGATGGAGTCTGATACTCCCATCATCAATCTTCTTGCCAAGGTCGGGGTGACGTTGTATATTGTTTTCCGACCTGTCCTGGCGCTGACATTCTCGACTATTGCACCCTCCAGGACCCTGAACAACTTTTTTCCGACGACGGCTGGCGAGCGGAACATGCTTATGAGTGCTCCCCGTCGTACAGAGAAGTAGCCGTCACTCCAGACGACGTCTTCTTCATCAGCCTGCGACCTCAGGACCTTGTTTAGCAGTTTCTGGTCCCTGATCGTCAGGTATCCGATGGCCCTTCTGTCGAAGTCGGCCATCTCAAAGGAAGGTATCTCCGATGGCGCAAAAAACGCATCTGCCATCGAGCTTCTTCCTCTGGGGGGTGTCTTTCGTTAGCGGCGCAGATGTCCCCCTCCTCTCCCTCTGATTCGTCAGAAGAGTCCTCCCCGACGCTGATTGCTTCGTTGTTGTCCTCAGCTTCGTCCAGGGGGACTGAGGGAGCAACTTCTTCCAAGCCGCGGGAGCTCGCTTGTCCTGTTGGAGCTCCGTCGGCTGATTTTTGCGGCGTCCTTTCCTCGGGCGTTGTGGATGGTCCACTGGAGGAGGAAGTGGACGACGTCCTAGGCGAGGATGCTGACGAAGAGGGTTGGGAGCCTGAGCCAGGAGGTGACGGAGACCTCCTCGGCTTCCTTGGACGCGGATGGTCATCCCTCTTGTTCAGCCTCTCCTCGATCACGTCAAGGCGTTGGAGGGCCTGCTGCAGTGTGGCGTTGAGTGCCTCTAGTTGGCCGGGAAAGCCAACTAGAGTCAACAGTTGCCGCTCCTGGCTATTTAGCCTCTGCTGGAAAATAGAAAACTTGCGGGTTAGCAAAGTAAAAGTAGCTGAGTGACTTCCTGTTACCTCCCGTAAGTGATCGAGTTCATGACCCAGCATCTATCCGAGTGATGGAGGGGCTGCTGCAGTTCTCCTTCTCGTCCTCGCGACACTCCTCGCGCGTGAAGATCGACCCGACGAGTGTGCGGCCTCACTCGGGGTAGTATCAATCTGGATTGTTCGCGAGGTTGTTGTTTCTAGGCGAGGCGTCAGTACTTTCGCGGCTGTCTCTACCTCGCCTACTAGTGGTGGTGAAGAAGGGCTCGGTGTGGGTGGATGCTGCTCCACCTCTCTGTTGTCGGCGACCTCCTCTGCAGCTTCCACTGGAGACACCGGCGGTGGCGTCGGCGTGGGCTGCTCAGCCCTGAGCTCCCTCTCAAGGATCTCAACGAATGCTCCATTGCTGGTGTCTGGCTGCACCACTTCTTCCGCCACTGAGGGCGCTACAGAAGTCTCGGGAGCTGCGGCTGTCTCTCCCGCGGCAGCTTCCCTCGGGGCTATCGAAGTTGTCTCAGCGACCTCCACGATCGCCGACACTTTTTCAGCCACGACAGATGTTGTTGCGGTCGTGGCTGGTATGGTAGGAGCGACGATAACTCTATCAATGGCTGTCGTCGGTTGCTCTGGAGCGGTGGGTGGCTCGGCAGGAACTGTGGATGATTTATCCTGCCGAGCATCGAGAGGGACATGCCTTCCTGTCGCGACTGCCCTCTCTTGTATCCTCGTGGTGGCGACGTAGGCGGCTTCGACTACCACAACTTCAATCTCTACTATGGTGAAGACCAGCTTTTCTGCGTCGTAGTTGGCGCAACATGGGAGCGGAAGGAGGGTGTTTGTTCTTGCGAATTTATAGAAGTAGCATCGCCCCTCCTTCTTGATGATGCTGGCCCTCATCAGGAACTTGAGGTCGATCCTGTCGTCACCCCTTGTCCTTGAGAGGCTTTGCGGTTCTCTTGGGGTATCCTAACCCTACCGCAATAAGATTCACCAATCCGCCCATGTTGTAGTCTTTGGTGGCGTCCTTTATCGGATGAAGGCGGTTGAGGAGGAGCCGCCCCAGGTTGATCGTGCGGCCTTCCATCATATGCCACATCAGGTGTAGCTCTTCAGTGTAAAGATTGCTAGATTCGTTCTTGTTGAAGAGCAGGCACGCCACGATTTTGTGCACTATCCTCCAGAAGCAGGAGTGCACTACCGCCACCTTGCTTCCCGACTTGAACGATGACTCACCAGTCAGTTTTCTCCAGAGCTCCACCGGGTTGAACCCGTCTCCTTTGGTGATTCTTACACCGTTGTTGAGCAGTTCTTTTTCTGCTTCGCTGGAAGAAAAGATTTCATTGAGCAACTTCTCTGATATGACGTGCTCAGCATTGTACAACCGTCCTTGTAGTCTGTCTGCTCCGCCAAATTCTTCGATTTCCTCAGGTTTATTCTGTACCCGGCGGAGAGACGACATGAACTCCTTGGTGAGTTCAGTGTAAGAGGCAGAGTGGCTGAAGCAGATCTTCCTCAGCCCGGCTGCTGCTAGGACATTTTCCAGCCTGTCGAAAATGCCTATTTGGAAGAAGGACGACTGGTGGCAGAATCTGCTTGGTCTGTAGACTTTGGTTGCCAATTCTGTGTATCGACGCCTGTGCTCGTTGTCTTTGGGCACGAACCTGCCTGGTGAGTGATCTAAAGGTTCTGCTGCCGCGGTTGAAGCAGTTGTTGGGCCGTTACTTCTTCCGTCCGTGGTCTCTTTTCGGCCGTAGATGGCCCAGCTGCTTCGGGGTTTGGGCGTTTCTGACCGACTGTTGTAGCTTCTGCTGTGGCCTCGACGTTGATCCTCCGGCCTTGTTCGTCTACTTGGACGACGGTTTTCTTGGTGCGGGCCATTTCTGTTGTCATAAAACAAAAGTTTAGTAAGCATCTGAATGATTCACCTTACCCGATATCGGGTGCGGGGTGCGTCGCCTGATGTCAGATAGGTGGTGTAATGAAAACTTAACAAAACCTGAAGGCGTTAAGTCGATATCGGTGACAAAATCGTGATAGCCTGACACGGTCTAAAAGAAAAGCTGTTTGCACGATAAGTCAAAAAGCCTGGACCGATATAAGAGCTACCCGACACAATCGTACCGGGCTACAAAACTGGACGATACGATGCTTTCCCGATATGCCTGTGTCGGGCGATACGAAGTTCGGACCGATACAAGTTTATCGTGTAACACCGGGCGTCACCGCGAACAACTATCCTGCGCGATACGGTTGCTCTGAAAAAGGATGTCGCCCGACATAAGCAACACGCGAGGCGATACAAAACTGGGCGACACGGGAAAAACCGAATGACACGGGCGTTGCCCGATATAGGGTATCGGGCGGGCGCGCGATAGAAATGTATCGCGCGACACGGTTAAAAGGTAGGGTTGCCGACACAAATGCTTGTCGGGTGACACAAGGAAAGAACTAAATCCATGTGTCCGATACGAGATGTGCGACACGACGGTCGTGTCGGGTAAGCCAAACGATACACATGTCGGGTTATACCTTTGTAGCCGCACGATACGGGAGCAGAAGCTAGGTTGGCCGATACGAGAGAAAAAGAGATTTAACTGCACGATACGGGAGTAGGTGAGAAAGTAAATGCCAGTGCCCGAAACGGTTAAACCTCAGTTACTATATATAGTAATAGAGGGCGGGGGTAAAACGGGTAAAACAGGGGCACGTGTCGGCCGAGGAGACAAATCATTCCCGAGACGAGCAGTAAAATCAGTCCCGTCCGTCAAATCAAGGGTCATTACTCATGCCGCCCGACACGGATGCCCGCTACTCGGTTTATCGCCCGACACGACTCACAGCTAAGGTGCGATGCCCGATACCATAGCCCGTTAGGGACGTGTCGCGCGACGTGCCTGGGTCCTTGCCCGATATCGGCCAAGGAGTAAGGCATCTCGGCCCAATACAAAGCTTCAAACAAGATAAGAGATGAAAAACTAAAACTAAAGCGAAGGAAAAAGCAATTGATGGGTAAAACATCACTGACCTAAGGTGAAGCTCCCAACCTCAGATAGTATTACTCATCAATGCTTATAAAACCGAGCGGTGGCCCATAAAACGGGAGAGTCTGAGCATGTGGCGCATGCACTGACTCGGGCCTTATTATATTCATACTATTCATAATGTTTTTCTTACAGGAAAGGAAATAACGTCCTATTCTAAGAAAAGTAAAAACTCGGGCTGCCTCCCGAGGAGCGCTGTAGTTAGCGTCGTCAGCTCGACAACCTTAGATCCTTCACTTTGTGCCTTCGGTTGTTTCAGCATCTTGCAAACTTATCTCTGACCTTCTTACGAACGCTTCATCTTCATAGTACCTTTTTACTCTGTGCCCGTTCACTGGGAAAACCTTTGCTGGATTGTCTTTGTCATACAGCTCCATCATTCCTGATGGATATATCTTTGCCACTCTGAAGGGTCCAGACCACCTCGTTTGCAGCTTACCTGGAAAAAGACGGATAGAGGATTTAAATAACAAAACTTTATCACCTTCACTCGCATCCTTCTTCTTCAGGTGGGCATCATGCCACACCTTGGTCCTCTTCTTGTAAATCCTTGCATTCTCGTACGCATGTATTCTCAACTCTTCGAGTTCCTGTAGCTGTAGATATCTCTTTTCCCCTGCCTTCTCCAGGTCCATATTTAGGAACTTAATCGCCCAAAGAGCCTTGTGTTCAAGCTCTAAGGGTAGATGACAGGATTTCCCATAAATCAATCTGTAAGGGGTAGTGCCAAGGGGTGCCTTATATGCAGTTATGTAGGCCCAAAGAGCGTCGTCGAGCTTCATTGACCAGTCTTTCCGTGTGCGGTTGACAGTCTTTTCTAGAATCTGCTTAATCTGTCTATTCGAAACCTCCACCTGCCCAGAAGTTTGAGGGTGGTAGGGTGTAGCGACCTTGTGCTTGACCCCATACTTCCACAGAAGTGCTTCAAACTGTTTCTCCCCGAAATACGATCCTCCATCGCTTATCACAGTACGAGGCACTCCGAAGCGAGGAAAGATAGTTTTCTCAAACAGCTTGATCACATAATTGGAGTCGCATGATTGGGTGGCAACAACTTCTACCCATTTAGATACGTAGTCCACTGCGACTAAAATGTATTGATATCCTTTTGATGGGGGGAAGGGACCCATGTAGTCTATTCCCCAGACGTCAAAAATCTCGACTTCGACCCAGTTGGCCATAAGCATCTCGTTCCTTCTTCCAATATTTCCTGTCGATTGACATTCTTTACAATCTTTTACATAATCTGTAGCATCTTTGAATAACGAAGGCCAGTAAAATCCTGATTGCAGCACCTTAGCAGCAGTCCTCCATAGGGTGAGGCATGGCATTTCCTCAGAATGTTTGGCACTTCTTCCTCAGGAATACACCTTTTATACAGGTTATCCGCGCATCTTTTAAAGAGAAGGGGATCATCCCAATAGTAATTCTTTACATCCGAGAAGAGTTTCTTCTTTTGATTGTATGTTATTTCCGGAGGTAACTCTCCACAAACAAGGTAATTACAAATATCTGCAAACCATGACAAACTCTCATCTCTGGCTTCTACCATTAGCAAGGCCTCATCTGCATAGTTATCATTGATAGGTGGCTCCTTGTCTTTGACTATAATCCTTGATAAGTGGTCGACGACTACGTTTTCTGCACCTTTCTTATCAATGATCTCGTGATCGAACTCCTGAAGTAGTAAAGCCCACCTTAACAGCCTGGGCTTAGTGTCCTTTTTCTGCATAAGATATCGTATCGCCCCATGGTCGGTGTAGACCTTTACCTTTGTTCCGATCAGATAAGATCTGAACTTGTCGAAGGCGAAAACAATCACAAGCATCTCCTTCTCTGTTGTCGTGTAATTTACCTGTGCTTCGTCAAGAGTATGGCTGGCATAGCAAATGACATGGTGCCTTTTGTCCTTCTTCTGTCCCAGGATTGCTCCTATGGCATAGTCACTGGCATCGCACATTAGCTCGATAGGTAGCTCCCAATACGGAGCTTGAAGGATAGGTGGAGAAACAAGTGCAACTTTCAAGGCCTGAAAAGCATTTAGACAATCGTTAGTGAAATCGAATTCAACATCCTTAACCAGAAGATTTGACAAAGGGTTCGAGATCTTCGAGAAGTCTTTTATGAATCTTTGATAATAACTAGTGTGCCCGATAAAACTTCGCACTCCAGTTACAGACTTAGGTGGAGGTAGTCTAGATATAGCTTCAACCTTGCTCACATCTACCTCGATACCTCTCCTCGAGACTTTATGCCCTAGCACTATGCCTTCTTGTACCATGAAGTGGCACTTTTCCCAGTTGAGGACCAAATTCTTTTCTTCACAGCGTTGCAGGACCAAAGATAGGTTTTTCAGACAAGCATCGAAGTCCTTCCCATAGACAGAAAAATCATCCATGAAAACTTCCACGACGTCTTCCAGAAAATCCGAAAACATCGAGATCATGCAACGCTGGAAAGTTGCCGGAGCATTGTACAATCCAAATGGCATTCTTCGGAAGGCATAAGTACCATAGAGACAAGTGAAAGTGGTTTTTTCCTGGTCGTCCGGTAAGATAGGGACTTGATAAAACCCATAATAACCATCTAAAAAGCAGAAATAATCATGATGCGCTAATCTCTCTAGAACTTGGTCGATGAAGGGAAGCGGATAATGGTCTTTCTTCGTGGCTTGATTCAGCTTCCGATAATCGATGCACATTCTCCATCCGGTGACAGTCCGGACCGCTACTTCATCACCTTTGTCACCTTTCACAACTGTCATGCCTCCTTTCTTTGGTACCACATGGATTGGACTTACCCAGTTGCTGTCGCTGATTGGGTAGATAATTCCTGCATCTCTCAGCTTGATTACTTCTTTCTTCACAACCTCTTTTAACATCTGGTTCAACTTTCTCTGGGGTTGGACCAGGGGTTTAGCAGATTCTTCCAAATTTATGCGGTGCATGCATAGCGCAGGGCTAAGTCCCTTGATATCCTCTACCGAATAGCCTATAGCCTGCTTATGGAGCCTCAACTCCTCGAGAAGCCTTTCCAATTGTTCTTTCGTCAGATTGGCATTAACTATGACTGGATTTCTCCCTTCTTGATCTAGAAATTCATACTTTAAACCTTCAGGCAACTGTTTCAGCTCTGGCTTGGTCTTAGGTGCCTTTTCTTCTTCCGGTGTCACTTCCAGAGAAGCAAACTTAACTGTCTCTATGACCTCCTCCTTATCGCTTAGATCTTCATCAAATCGATTTAGATAACCGAGGATCTCGACAACCTCAGGACCTTCGGAGTCAGAGTCTTGATTGTTCAACGCCCTCATAAGAGGGTCTACCATTGCAAAATATTCTTCTACTTCATCACAAAACTGGTTGTAGCTATCCACGAAGTAGGCAGATTCTAGCAGGGACGGTCCTTTCATAGCGTCTTTTACCTTGAAATCTATGTGATCATTTCCGACCCTCAGAGTGATGATTCCTTCAGCAACATCAATCAGCGCTCTTCCTGTAGCCAAGAAGGGGCGCCCAAAGATGATAGGACAGTTAGGGTCCTCAATAGTATCAATGACAACAATGTCACAAGGAATGAAGAATCTTCCTACACGAATCGGAACATCCTCAACAACTCCCATGGGTCTTTTGAAGGTATGGTCTGCCAATTCGATCCTCATGTTGGTCTTGACCATATCAGTGAAACCCAAACGTTGTACGAGGCTTAAAGGCATTAAACTGATGCTAGCCCCGAGGTCGGCGAGACCTTTCCTTTCGATATTATCCCTTACAGCAAAAGGTATGGTGAAGGCTCCTGGATCCTTCTTCTTGGTAGGTAAATCCGCCTTCACGAAAGAAGATGACATACTAGCTAGGTGTACCGTCTCAATCCTTCCTCTTTTTTTCTTGGTGATCAAATCCTTGAAAAACTTGGCGTAGGTTGGCATTCCCTCCAAAGCATCCAGAAATGGCACTTCGAGGTGAAGCTTTTTCACCGACTCCATAAACCTTTCGTAACGCTTTTTAAGATGTGCCTTTATGAGTTTGTAAGTAAAAGGCAATCTTGGAGAGTAAGGACTTCTTTTACCGAACACGTCCTCCACAGGTTCTGCTTTTGGCTCCCTGACATGAGCTTGTTGGTTCTCTGCCGCAATCCTTGGTTCAGGTTCCTCGGGTCTGGCCGATTCAGGGCATTCTACTGTCTTCCCTGATCTGAGTACCGCCATTTTAGCAGATTCAGTGTTGGAGGGTATCTTAACCGAAGGATTCTTTATTAACTCGGCCATTTGAGCCAGCTGCTGGTCTATCTGGCGTTGGTGTGTTTGCATATCCGCCATTTGAACCTACATCGTATTCAGAACCCCTGAGTTGGACAACGCGCTTTGTGCCAGCTGGTTGTTTATAGTATCTTGTCTCTTGACAAAGTCGAACAGTTGGCCCACCAAGTCTGGTTGATTCGAGTTCTTGTCCTGACTCTACTCCTTAGCTTGACCCTGGCCTTGGCTAGGGTTAGCTGCTTGGCGGTTTTGGTACTTCCCTTGCCCTTGAAAGTTTGCCTTGTTTGATTGGAAACTGGTGGTTCTGGTGTACTGACCTTGCCCGTCTCTTTTCTCGAAACCTTGCGGTTGCTTGGGTGGATTATTCAACTGATGCGAGTTTTCCGCCGCATCCTTGTTGCCATAGTTAAAACCAGGGTGGTCCGGTCTTTTGAAGTTGACAAAAGAGACGTTCTCAGCTTCCTTTGCTTCGGATTCGCTTTCACTTGACTCGTCGGGTCGGGTGTAAATGCAGTTATCAATACCGTATCCACCTTCTCCGCAGGTGACACATTTCATCACTTTCTCAATCTGTTTCTTTCCTTTCCCTCCTGATTCTTTTAACTGTCTGACGTCAGTGGCTATCTTTTGGATTTGAGCGGTGACAGCTTCAAGAGCTTTGGATTCGACCGACGGTCCTTCATTAGTGGCCTTCTTAGCATATCCTCTATCAGACCTGTCGTAGTCGGTACCGGCTTGTAGTTCCGCCATGTTTTCGATGATCTTTTTGGATCTACTGAGCTTCTTCCCCAGAAAGTCGCTTCCTGCAGCTGCATTTAGCGATACCCTTTCTTCAGGGGTCAGACCATTGTAGAAAGTTGTTATCAGGAAATCTTTCTTGTAGTTGTGGTGAGGGCAGTCTCTCTGATATTCCTGATATCTTTCCCAGGCTTCATGTAGATTATCATTTGGCTTCTGCATGAATGACGTGATCCTTTGCTTGTTCCTGACAGTTTTCTCCGTAGGGTAAAACTTGTTCACAAAAGCGTCTGCCAGCGCGTTCCATCTGTTCAGAGCTTGATGCGGTAGCCCGAGGTACCAGGATAGGGCCTTGTCCTCTAAAGAAAAGATGAAACTCTTGCAGTAAATGACTTCTTGTGGAACTCCCCGCATTTAATGGTGTCACAGATATTCTTAAAAGCGTCAAGATGATGGCAAGGGTTATCGTTCTTTGAATTCCCTCGAAATCTCTTGTTCTGGATCATAGATATGACAGATGGTTTCAGTTCAAAGTTTGTTGCATTGAATCTTGGGATGACAACAGGACATCTTGAGTTATTGGCCTTCGTGGCAGCCAACTCCCTGAGGGTCTTTTATTCTTCGTTAGAATCTTCATTGTCGCTGTCCCCGTGGTTCTGCTCTTGATTATGTTGATTTCTTTTGTGTCTGCGGCGATGACGACGTCTCTCGTGACGATGATCATCCCCAAGTTGTTCTGATTCGGGTTTTTCTAGCTCTTCATGTAAATGATCGTTATTGTAACGGTCATCGTTCCCACGCGGAAGTTAGTGTGGTCCAATTTTAGCGTTTCGTTCATCCTCGGAAAGAGGTGGTTCCACACGAGGTGGCATGACGAACGGTGCTCAACCGAGCAGAGTGTTTCTTCCCTGAGTACCTGAATAGAACGTATAATCAAGTTAGAAAACTTGTGTTAATGAAACGAACTATTCTATACACATTTCAGGTTAGAAGACTAAAAGAAACAGTGTTGTCAAGCTTATTACTAAGCTTGAGGCGCATTAGTGTAGTCAGTGGATTCAGGTTCGCTAACAATACCGTTTTGCCTTGTCCCCGGCAACGGCGCCAAAAAGTTGACCGACCTAAATCGCGCGTCCAAAAGGAGCGGATTTGAAGTAGTCGGACTTTTAAATAACCCGACTCTTAGGCCCCCGCAGCGATGACGGGGCCCGAAGTAGTGATCGGGGTCGAACCACAGGGACAAGGGTGGTCATGCTAAGAACGTGGAATCAACGCTTTACACTCCGGTAAAGGAGAGGTGAGAACAATGTTCCCAAGGGAACGACATGTGAAGATCGGTAAAACAAAAGAAAACTATCTCCAACTGGAGTTACAAGGAAGATTAAGGTTTTTGGCATTTATCAGTTTTTAGGGGTTTTGCGCAGCAGAACCGGAGGAGATAACGCAATTGCCTCGGTAAGGAATGAAGGAGGAAAACTTCGGCATAACAAGCGGCAGCAGGAAACATCCAGTACCCCTTCTCTCAAAGAGGGTACCTCCAACTAAGCACCACCACCTTCTCTCAAAGGTGATGGACTTGGGTTGGAGTGGAAAGATAACTAAAGCAACTCCGACCCTGGGTACTCTCGTACTCCCTGATCGGACCAAACACTAGAGTGACAACACCTCTCTCGAGGGAGTTGCAACGGGAAACACGATTCGATAGCTAGTCAAAACATGATCCAAGAATACAAGCTAGAGTTCGGATGCTAAACAAAGTAATCATCCAACAAAAAGGGACCAAACATAGAGCAACAAGTATTAAAACTCCTCTTTTTCCATTAGCATAAGCATTGTATAAAAGGTTTAGTTACATTGCGTAAATAAAGAAAGTAATGACTGAAAAAGGGAAGATAGGTATCGCCTCCTTGATTTAGGAGGGCGACACACAGCAGCAGATCCCTAAGGTGTCTCTAGCCCGATATCGGGCGGAAACTCTGGCCGACATGCTTGTGTCGGGCGACCAGCCCTGTCGGGCGGTACGCCGTGACGGGCTAGGATATCGGTCAAGGCACCCTCCCCCGACACGGTCGTGGTCAGGGTACCACCCTCTCGGGCAACACACCATAACAGGCGTTCCGTATCGGGGTAGATATCGTGTCGGGCGAGAGACCACTTAGGATATCGGGCTCCTATTATCGGGTGTAGAGGCGAGCCGTCTCGGGCAGGGGTACGTCTAGGAACCCAGCACATCGGGTGGCCTCCTTGGTCGATATCGGGCTGCTGCGGCTACCAGGACGGATTCTAAGTGAACCACTCCCGCCCCTCTCGGGTTGGAGAAGTGCTCACCTAGTATCGCCCGGCACGCCCCTGGGACGCGACACACTAGCTTCAGGTGCTTTCCAAAGTTAGCCTTCGCGAGATTCTGACCCGTCCCATCGGAGTCCTGTAGCTGCTATTTATAGGCAGCGGTTGGAAGAAGATGCGGATCTCCGGGCGCCACGTACCCTTTATCGGATCTGCATACGTGGCTTCGGGGATGAACGACGCGTGCATGTCATCCGACGCTGCTTGGCTATCGCGTGCCGGGTTACGGAGGCATCGGGCGTGACGGGCGGTTGCTTCCGGTGAGTGGCTCGTATCGCGCGACATGCCGTAACGGGCTGATTAGTCGTGGCGGGCAGAGCTCTCTGTCGGGTAAGCGGCCTATTGCCCGTCAGAGTCTTCTTGCGTGGCTCACCCGTGTCGCGCAACATCTGTATCTGGCTGCTGCACGACGGGTAATGAGTGTGTCGGCTGATTGGTTGGAGGGCCGATGCAGGTAAAACACGTTCATGGGCCGGGACGGGCCTTTTGCTGATTTTTGAGCGGAAAAGTGAGGAAAACTCTATAAAAAATGATAAAAAAGAGTTAAGAGCATAGTGTGGCCTGTTTATTCAAAAATATGAAAAAAAGGAGAGGAAAACAGTTTAAAAGGGCAGTTTTGACAACGAAATATGGGCCATAAATACCACAAAATTGGGTGTTATCATACAGCTACTGTTATGTCCTATTACTGAGAAAATGTAACATAGAGCTCGTATCTGATCACAATTACAAGCAGATCTGTTGGAAAAAAATAATATGTAAAGTCTAAGTTGAATCAGATATTATGAATCAAATTATGGTCTAATAAGTTGGTTAAATGACTAATATGAACTCGTATATATAAAAAATCTGTAATATACTATATTTACAGAAATACACGTTTATTTTTCTTCTTCACATTGTCTCTACTACACACACAAAGACACACCTCTATATGCATATAAGATTATATATACATAGATACGTTGATCTAGATAAATTTGAAAACATATTCCAGTTAATACATCATACACCCACATATATGTATACATTAAAAAAATATTTTCCCTCATCCAATGCCGTGTCCATGTCCTACATTTTTTAAATTTGCCGTGTCCCGTGTCCGTGTTCATGTCTAGAACCGTGTCTGTGCTTCCTTGATCGTAATCTAATATGTACCATATTTTTCGAGTTACAATGCTTGTATTGCTCGTCGAATCTTAGGAGAAATTTGGCAGATTTATCTGTTAGATGCTAAAGTATGATTAGTTAATACATTCATTTGTAATATTAGCCTAATTGTCTTGGCCCATTAGGGTTATGTCTGCTTCGTAGTACTTGCCTCCTCTCCTATATTTAGGCAGTGTTTCCATCTATCTATAAGAAGTACAACATATATTTATCTTTTCACACTATTATTTGTGTTGAGGACATTGATTAGCAGTGGGATGGTGCTCGGATGGTATGATGGCAGGTAGGAGAGAAGAATTGGAGAGGGTACTTTTTTCTAGCTAAAGCCTGAATCTCAGTTTTACAGTGATTGTGTTCCATATTGTGGTGGTAAGGGAGTGGCATGATAACTAGATGTTAGAAAGGAAATACTGATACTTAACATTCTCAAATGTGATGATATAATAGCACAATCTCATTTGAGACTGTAGGATAGAAGAGAGAATTTTGTAGCCTTGAATAGTATTGAAAGATCCTCATGACCCGTTTGAGGTTATAGTAGTTGAAGGCGATGCCTTGAAAAAGAGGAGGGTTTTGTCGATGAAGTGCATAGAGAGGAAGTGGTCATAATTGGGTAAGTGAAGCCCTTCTATTAAGATGTTTGTCCTAGCTAGCTAGAGAATTTCATTTAGGCATTGTGTGATAAAAATCGAGAGTTTGGGAGTCAAGGGATGTATGGGATCCCTCGTTGTAGGTCATGTGAGATAAGGATCAGAGGGGGAGCAGTGGCGGAGCCAGGAAACCTGGGTGGGCACCGCACAAGGTGACTATGAAAACAGTACAGCCGGTAGGGCACCAAGATCGATTATATCCTGCATTTTCTTGTTGAACTAATGAAATCTATACAGAGCAAGGGAGGAAGGGTAGGGCATGTCCCCTCGCTTGCCTCCATGTAGCTCCGTCACTGAGGGGGAGCCATTGATGAGGAGTGAGGACAAATAAATTTTCTGTTGAGATAAAATCCTGGATCTGTTATTTAGGAAGCCTTTACCCCTGAGGCAACTCAGGAACACAAATTTGAAATCGGCAAATGCTTTTTTCAAGTCCAGCTTGGGGATGAGGGCTGGGATGCTTTTGGAGTGGCATGTGAATAATTTCATGGGCAGTGATGCTAGTTTGTATACCACAATCTTTGATGAAGGCTAGAAATGAGATGGTTAAGGTGGGTGCTAGATTGATGTTTAGGGCATCTGCTATGATTTTGTAGGAGCAACTCAGAAGGCTTATTTATTAACATAGTCTTTACCGAGAGCAGCTCTAGACTTTTGGAATAAAGGAATGTGAGTGCTGTTGTATCTTTTGATGCCGATTGGCTGTTGTTTGTCTCGAGCTCTGTGTAATGCAGCAAGACATGCAGTACAAGGAGCTCTCACCAGGAATGATAAAAGGGACATCGACAGAGCACCAGGACTGGGGGATTTTTCAAGATGGATACTTTTGATAGCTTCATACTTTGTTGTTCTTGGATGTCCTTGACTAGGATTTGGTCTCGAGAGTTTTGTGGCAAAAAATATTGTCAAAATCAAAAGGGAAAATGGAGGTGGAATATGAGTAATCCTTTTGATATACCCCGTTTTGAAAGTGGGTAACTATGTGGTGGCAGAGGGTGAATTTAGTCTTTGATATATGAGAGCTATTTTTTTCTAATATATACATACGTAAGTGTATAATACATGTATGTATAATTGTTTATGAATATGAATGCAAATATATGTGTTTGTGTGTAGTACAAACGATATGAAGTAGACAAACAAACCTGCTGCATCTTTTAGGTAACTACATTAGATTTTCAGAATAAATAACAGAGTTCCCACACTGATTTAATTAGTTTATTAGACCAAAATGTGATTCATGATATAAAACTTATCTTGGATTTTGCATTGGACTATTTTTAAGAGATTTTATTTGTAATTTTGATTAGATCTCGTTGTGTTATATGTTCTCAATCACAAGAACACTTAGAAGTAGCTGTATTTCCAGAATTTACACTCTGAAATAGGTTACTACTGAAACAGTTGCTGCACGAAGTGTCCGGGCTGCAAAAAATGACCGAAATGGATAGGACACGGCATAGTCGTGTCCAAAACGTTTTGTGCCGTGTCCGGGAAGTGTCCGTGTCCGAAATGTGTCCGAGACGGACACGACAGCTGTATAGAAGTGTCCGTGCTTCATAGCTTCTCATCCCCTCTTCTAACCTGGTTAATTTTCTTCTTTGTTTTCAAATGATTTCCTATTGAGCAAGGAGGCCATCATATTGCCATTAGATGGTTGGCTCTTTCAGTTTTGATGTCATTTAATAAGAGCGTTTCTTTGTCTTTGATTTGGATTTCCAAGGTAGAGATCTTCTGATGTATGCTGCCGAAGGTGCCCTTGCTCCAGGACCAACCCAAGCTTCTTATTCTTGCCTGCAAAAGAAGCAAAGTCCTCAAGAGGGGAATGAAGATGAGGGTGATATCATCCATCTCTAACTTGCTCTTTGGAGGTAGGATGATTTGTCAGTATTTAAAGTCATAACTGTTTTGGATCATAGAAGGTGCAGATGTCAAGAAAATACCACCTTACTGAATGAGGTTGTGGCAGAGAAGGGGAAGATATCATCCTAAGTTGCCTGTAACAAGGCACCACCTACTTTGACCCAGATGGGTTTAGATATGTCGTCTGTCAGACTGATTGTATTCTGTTTTGTAAATGGGGATATATACAAGATCAGACAAGTCAAAGAAACCATCAAAGACTCTCGTGGGAGAGCTTCTTCATGAGTGAATCTAGGAATTTAGAGTTAAATCCGCACCCTGTCATTTTAATGTCTTCCTGTTCTTCCACAAAAGGGTTTCCTTGTGGTTAGATTCCCTGTAGGCCCCTGAGAGGGTCAGCTGAAGTTCAGGAAGAGGTCTCTGAGTGCAACAGTCATCAAGTAGTCTCTAAGCTTTATCTTCTGCAAGGAGTAGTGGGTTTTCCAGCCAATGTGACTACCCCCTTTATATCCAATAAGAGGGGAGTCGAGCCACCAGCATGTTACCACCTATCCTACGGACATTAACATCTTCCTACAAAGTTTCTGTTTCTTGCAAGGAAAAAGTATCATTAAGCTCATGAAACATTGGTCAAACTTATAAATGTCATATCTGGGTATCACTCATCTTCTAAAATTTTCAAATCATTTACTCATATCCGTTGAGTGCTTGAATTCCTTTTATCACGGTGTTGCTATTTTCTAAATCTTTCAAATCATCTACTCTTATCTGTTGGGTGCTTGAATGCCTTCTATCACAGTGCTGCTATTCCCCTTCCCTTACAAAATTGTAAATTGCATGTTTTACCTTCATTTTGTAATTATCACTCTTTAGTCTTTGATTTCATGGTTTGCCCCAAGTTATCAGCTCGATCATTTTGTAGCCTGTTTGTCGATATACCTTCATTTTGTAATTATCACTCTTTAGTCTTTGATTTCATGGTTTGCTGCAAGTTATCAACTTGATCCTTTTGTAGCCTGTTTGCCGATATAATCAACATTATGAACCTGGGCCTCCGTATTGCATGGTTTGTCAAATGCTTTATCATGATTGGAGATGGCTAATGAAAGATTTGTCGTACCTGGTTAGTTTATATATCATCAATCTGAAGGATGCATTTTCTGTTATATTTCTTATGTTGTTATATGAAGTACCATATTCTTGTATTTCTGCATCATTACGGACGTGGTATGCACACTGCATGTAAAAGGGCCTTGTTAGGCCTCTTGTCTTTTAGACCTTGCACGTGAACGACATGCTGGTATTTCCAAATTTTATTAGTGCCAGGCCTTCCTTAAAGATGAAAGATCTGGTCTTGGTCAGTTATACCATGTGCAAAGAAGCGATACACTTCAGTACCAATTACAGATGCTAAATGCACTGGGGTAAATAAAATTTAGGTCAGTGGGACTGAAGATGTAGTATAACTTCCATGCTAAAGATATCACATTACACCTTAAATTGTTTGCTACAAACCTAACATGTTAAAGCCCAAATTTACAAGTTGCTCTTAGTAGTGAGGTAGAGAATAGTCAGCCTGGAAATGCCATCTCGAATAATGATGCCTTTTGACCTAATAGCAACGTAATATCTTATATATATGCATATTTTGGAAAATTAGCCCGTCATGCAAGACTGGTAACATTTTTTTAGGGCAGTGAGGTAGTTTTTTTTATGCAATAGCATAGTATATATGGCATATATCAAGTCGGTGAAGCCATCTGATTGCCTGCTGTTGTCTTGGTATCATTAGATGCCTATATTTGTTTCACATTGCTTTCATTGATTGAAAATAGGGTGAAAGTGATATATTTCTTTGAGTATGTTTGAAAATATGTTGGTATGAAGATGAGAGAAGAGGAATCCAAATGAAAAAAAATCTTGACGAAGTGAAGAGTTAAAGAAAATGAGAAGCAAAATGTGATAAGCTAGAGGGATGAGGAAAAAGTGAAGAAACAAGAAGATACAAGCATGTGGATGATAGCAGTAAAAATGAGAGCGAAATATAAATTGAGGATAGTGGAGAGACTAAAAGTGAAGATGATCAATGTCACATGATGAACTGGTTCACAGAGAAGGAGATAAGTGAGAAGAATGTGCATACAAGGAGGTAGGCTCTGTGGTAGCGTTGGGGATAAACTCTGTAGTCTGTTCATGATTGAGACTTGACGAAAATAAGAAGTGAAGAGGATCAGTGTAATCAAGTAGCGAAGAACATCAACATGAATAACAAAATGTAGAAGCTGAGAAATGAACAAACACACAAGATGGACCACAACAGCAGAAATAAAAATAAAAGATGTTCGGTGGATTGAAACTCGGCAAGAAATAAGAAGTGTAAGTGATTGATTAAACATGACGAGCTTATTTACCAATTTAGTCCCTTTGACTCAGTACCAGTGTCAAGTGATGCAAAAAGTGTGCTGTCTATTCAATGGTAGCAATATAAACCTTCAATACTTATCGACTTATCCCTCTTACAAAATATGCATATGTCATTATTCAAAGCAAATATCATTATTCATCGTGGATAGTTCTGTGCTCATGTTCTCACCACCTTATTCAAACTTTCATGAGGTACAATGCCATAATCTGGAGCTTAAACGGGTCACACATCATATAGTGAAAAAAAGATCAAAGAGGAACTAAACAGTAGGTGAATATGTACAAATATGACTTTGAGGAGAGGAAAGAATTAGTTTTGTGCATGTCAGGCTTACCATGTTACTTCACTGTTCAGCTAATTATTGAGCAAATTTAGTTATATATAAACTAACTCACTATGCTTAGAATAAGTAGTGGAAGTCCCTTGTTGTACTATGTTTTTGCTTATGCTTAATCTCTACATCATCAGTTGAGTTATATTTGCATCTAAATTCCCACTACGAATGAGGTGATCTATAAACATGTTGTCTGTCTTGCTCAAAGAACATCTCTGATCCTTCTTATCCATCCTTCAGCTCTCGGCCAAGTGTGTCTGATTACCCAACAATTCCACAGCCACCTTGCAGTCACTTTCAACAACTATCTGTCTCAATGTGTTTGATTGCTTCCTTCAATCCTTCGTGTATATCTTCCAGCTCCCCTATCAGCACAGATTTTGCCTTGGATAGCTTAGACCATCCCATTATCCATTCTTCCTCTGAGTTACGAACAATCCCAGCAATCAACTTATGTTTCTTGGTCCAAGTAACATCCACGTTAATCTTGAGCCAATTGCCTTCTGGGTTCCTCCAGTGCATGTCTTGACGTCTCGGTTTTTCACTAGGACTTATCAGTTCTGGTTTGCCCTCAGTCATGATTCTCACCAGACATTTGATGTCACTCACCTGGTGCGCAATGGTCAGCTCCTTGTTTTAAAAACCCATTCATTTCTACTCTTCTAAATCACCAAACATCCAATCATAAACATAGTCTGGCATTGGCTCTTCTGTTGTAATCCCCATGTAAACCATTCTTGAAAGGAGCCCTTGACCTTCCCTTCCAAGCACAGCCATACATTGTCAGCTTTCAAACAATCTGTGAGCGCGTGCAAGGTTATCTCTTCTTCCTCATGGCATCTGGGGCACGACGTAAACTTCCTTTGCTTCCTCCTCTTGTTAGTCATGCACACTTTTTTAGCTGCAAGCCAGTTGAACAATCAAACTTTTACAGGAGTAGCACTTCTCCAGATTGCAATCTATGGTTTTGTCCGACTACATTTTCCCTCCTACCTGAGCAACTTGTAAGCTGACGCAATGCAGAACTTGCCATCCACAGTTCCCAACCAGCATCACACGTCTTCGTCTCCAGTGACCATAGGTTCTGGGGTTGATCTAATTTGTTGAACAATGCTATCAGGTAGATATTCTTGCATGAACTCTATGTTCCATTTCCCATCGAGATCCACCCAAGTATCAACAATCATTGTTTTCAGGTCGTCTGGCACCTCCTTAATCACCTTACTGAATAAAGGTTTATCCTCAGTGCACCACTTGTCCATCCAAACGAGTGTATTCTGCCCATTTGAGAATAATCCGCTTACTATTTTCCTTTGTAGGCTCTAGTACTTGGTATACTCCTCTCCAGAAATTGCTAACCCTTCTCCCCGTTTGTTGCTTGTAACATTTGTATTTCTGTTCAACACCTTCACTCCACAACACATCTCTTTTATTTATGAATTTTCACACACTCTTCATCAAAAGAGCTTGGTTCCAGTGATATATACTCTTCACCCCATATGTCCATTGCTCGTGCGTTTTGTTACTTCATCCTGGGCTATTAGAGACATTGATTTCTGTGTACTTCCACCACCCCATAAGAATCTCCTTGAGGTTTGATCAAGTCTATCACAGAGGCTCAGGGGGCTTGTGTCCAATGAAGTTGTGGCTATTGATTACATAAGTACCAAACAAAATGCAACTGATCCATTCACTAAGGGAATTTCTATAGACAATGGATAAATCTAGGTTGGGGATGTGATTCAAACCCAAGTCTTAATCACATATAGTAGCAACCCAACTGAATTGAGTGGAGATCCCATACATTAAGTTCAATGTGGTAATAATAAACTATTAGGTGAATTGATGACTCTTAAAATTAAAGTTGATCCTTATGATCATATGTGTTTGTCCCTAGAAAACCTATAGATGTCATGCTCTTCAAGTATGTAAGAAAATTATTTACTGAACGAGATCCTTAGGATGAGATGTCGGTAGTACATACTTATGCATGTCTATCTAAGTGTTTAATGTTGTGAGGCAGCAATAGGAGAATTGGCTTATTCCTTGAAATCAATCATGATACAAGATAGAGATTTTTTTTGACACAAGCTCAATAATATTAAAGACAAGTCATACGACATCTACAAGATAGTGATTTCACATCAAAGTACTAAGAATACACTCCTTTGGAGAACCAACAAATCACATGACTCAAATTGGGATAGGTAAATTTCTGAACCGACCAACTCTCATAGTGGCTGTCTAAAGTAGCTATCTGGGATGGGAACCATCAATATGTACGAGCCCTTGAAAAAATCGCTGAAGGAGTCTGTAGTACACCCAACAGGGATCACCAACTCATCCATGCTGAATACCACCTGAAGCGAGAAGAGCTCAACTGAAGACAAAGCAACATGCTTGACGAACTACAGCCGAAACCAAAGAAAATACAACACAAACAAAATATCGAACAGGTTGTGAGCAAGCCACATGTATTAGTCGAGAAGGAGGCCAAAACCCCCAGAGAAGAAACACTGAGGGAAGGTCTGGACGGGTGAGGGGGTGGGGGTAGAGGGCACATGGAACCCCACCACCACTTCCGACCACCACCACCACCAACCCCATGAAGCTCAAGCTTACGCTTGAGGTCGAGGGCAGGCGGGAGGCTAGAGCACTCGGACCAAGACGTCATCCCCTTCTTGAAACCTTCCCCTTTCGTCATTGAGGGGGCGCCCGAGCTCGCCGGCCTACCAAGGAGCACCACCTACTGAGACCTATGGAAAGAAGAAAAGGAAGGGGAGAGGCTCGACCGCCGGATGGTCGCTGCGCTGGGACCAACCACCTCGAAATGACTCCCGCCAGGACTAGGGTCGTAGACCAGAGACGAAGGCGCCGACGGAAACCGTCCCACCAACAGGACCGCCAGGTGCCGCAGGTGAATACGGTACCGACCGACAGAGAGTAAGGCAAGATCTCAGGCGCGTAACCACCACAACAATAATCTCCGGATCAAAGGTTCGGCAATTAACCAAGAACAATTATTAAATTTTAACAGACTAAACTGAAAAGCTGTAAGAAAATAAACTTTTTCATACCTTTTTGAAAACTTGAATATCTAAACTTCTATCCACTTATGGATTCTAACTAATCCTCCTTGTATTTTACTTCATGTATTTCACTATATGACGATTTACTATTTGTCCTTTTGGCTTGTTCTTAAAACGTCGACAAACAAAACGTTGGTCAGCCGAAGCTGGTATGTGGGGGAAACAATAATCATGCAATTATTCGTAACAATGTATTGCAGTCAATTACCATTTAACAAACAAGTTTACGTTTTAAATATAATTGCGCGATCCATGTATACCCTATCCCCTGTGATGTCCCTGCATTGGACCTGGATACTACCTTCCTTATGGTAGATCCCCATTATACCCCTCATGATCTCACCTAACAGGTGAATCAGTTTCTAGGACTGAGTCACATGGCACTACCCATAGGTAGCCCACTCCTTAACTCATGGCATGTTAAGAGTCTCATGGCACTACACATGTGTAGCCTAGTTTCTAACTCATGATAGCCTAGACCTTGCTCTAGGTTATCCTTTTTAGCCTTTGCATAGCCACAGGGGTGGACCCGGATCTAGCCAGTTATACATGTATATTCATAGTGATAGTCATAGTCACTCTATAGTTGCATGAAATAAAAGCATCCAACAGTTATTTCAAGCCATGAGGGAAATGTCGATAAAATCCTTGAAAAACTAGTCGGGATAATCATAAGCATAACCACATACCTTTGATTGTAGATTTGAGATAGAATTATCCAAAATAGAGAAATCCCAATCAAGCAATCAATTATGCACAGAATCCTGAAATAAATATACCAATTTCCTTTTATTAATATTTATCCAATATCATCATATTCCTTAGGATTTCTATTCCAATTTTTAGGGTTTCCTTGGAAATTAGGGTTTCACTTCATCTTTTATTATCTTAAACCCTAATTTTATATCATTACTTATAAACCCTAATTATCTCATCTATTCTTCAACATTAAGGTTATCGTAACAACATATAACCCTATTTCCATATTAAAGGCACATTAATCATCAATTAATTTCATTAAGCTACTTTTTCATTAAAGCTACTATTTTTATCCTTTTAATCTATGACAAGATCATTATACACATTCATCATCAATTCAAAGTTCATTATGGTCTAATTAACATATGAACTCGATTTGCCATTAATTCTACCTTTTATTCATGAGAAAACCCTAATCACTACATTTAGGGTATTTATCCAGAATTATGGACGTTAATGCTCGAAATAGATTAGAACCATCATATAATAAAATATTTTCACATTTTTTGAATTAAATATGATCTTATCCTCTTTGGCCCTAAATTAGGGTTTCTACATACTTAATCATTCTCATATGGGGTAAAAAACCCTCAATCATGCAATTTCACATCTAGATCAAGTTCAAATCTAACATTATCATTCACCATGTTATTGATACTTTAATTAACCCGTTAAGCATACTAGATTAAACCTGTAATCACAAATAGGGTTTTTAACTTAACTTTAATGCACTTTTCATCAACTTATTGTACTTTTGCAATTAGGAACGGAATCAATCTTTAATATCATTTTTATTGGATTTCTCTCGTTCTCTTGATCAATTTTCATATTTTATTTGTACTAATCAGAGCTACCAATCTTTAGTTATGAAATTTGCAAGAGTTACCTTTTTGGACCAATCACGGAGCACCACATCACCGCAGATTGCCTTATTGGAAACATAACGAAAAGACGCTCCTACCCCATGTAAGTGGATCATCTCTTTATCCCACGAAGGGCAATTCTGTCCAACGGCTTTAAGGCTTCTTCCTCCTCGTGAACGTTTGCTGCTTCCGCGAAAGTAACCCTACTCGTGGCTTGCGCAACCCGTTCTCCCCCTTTAGGACCCCAAAAGTCATCGTCATAGGTTCCTTTAGCTCCGCCACCTCCTTCCGAGCTTGGAGCTCCTCCCAGAAGACGGCCAGCTCGGCTAGGTCGGGCTGGGTATCTCTGTGACCTGCAGCTGCTGTTGCAGCCTTGCGGCTGCTATAGCACTCAGTTTGGGGCAGGGATACGATGCTAAGGCCGCCTACCGGTGCTATGGGACATCACTCTTCCCTCGAAACTCCTACTTGCAGCCTCATGGCTTCGTGATCCCATAGTTTTTCCTTAGTTAGGGTTTTGAACGTAAGGAAGCAAGAAGAAGGTGAGGAAGAGGGTGGGAGACGTGGGATTTTTCTGGAACTCGACCCTGGGCTCTACCCCTATATATAGGGGTGAGTAAAGAAGCCCTAGGTCGGCTATCCACGAATCCAAGAGTCCCTTTCCAAGTAGGAAGTCAATTCCTTCAAAGAGAAGTAATATTCTCTCTCTTCTTTATCCTTGGTTATTCTCTATTATATGGATATTAGGAATTCTAAATTCCTCTTCTCTTATTCTCTTTATGTTTGTTTTTTAATCCATAAGCATGAATTCCTATGTTCTTTTAGTAGAAACTATTTTCCTTTTTAACAATATCATAAAATTCATTAATAATGTATCACATTATCCTTTTATTTTGCAATTTTGGTATTTTCTCTTTCTTTCCTCTTTATTGGGGCTCCTTGGACCCCAAGAAACTCTATTATTTCGAAATTCTTTTCCAAGGATATTTATTATCCTTCTAGATGCATCTATATGCATTATTCTTCATTATCTTGTTTATTCCTTATTAAAATATTTCCTTTTTGAGGATTTCCCTTTATTTTTATTTTATTTCCCTCATTGGTATTCCTTTTATCATTAGGAATCCTTGGGATACGAAATTCCACAAAGGATAACTCAATTATACCTCTTTTCACTTGTTTTCCACATTTTATCATTATTTTCAATTTCTTTCTTAATAAAGAAATACTTAATTGATCTTTTCTTTTCTTATTGCACTCTTTATGCAACTTTGGACTCCTTGGAACCCAAGAGGCATGAAATCCCTCTTTGGATTTGCCTTCTAGAGGTTTCCACATCTTTCTTTTCTTAAATATTCGATTATTCACTCACTAATTGATTTTTTCTTGTTATTTGGGCCCAATAGCCAATAAAGCGCACAACACAAACATCAAGGCTATTGTAAACAAAATCCATTTATTCGAACCAAATTATATCATTATTTGTTCAAATATCTTTAATATGAGAAATCACATTTCTCACCAAATGAACCCAAAATTTGGGGTTGTAACAGGAACAACCCGCTGAGATGCTATTTTCTCTATGACAAGTCCTTCACGGACAAATAAGTTTCTGAGCTCCATGAGTTCTTTTGATCCATCTTCTGCTTGGTTTATCATTTCCTTTTGATGAAATAGGAGTTAGTTTGGTGATGCAACACCGAGTGATTTCAGTTGAATTTGCTGCTGCAGCCACCACATCATCTATACTTTTTGGCTTAGTAAAACGCTATTTAAGGGGTGCCTCCTCCCAGAACATTAACATCTTTTTCCTTTCCCAGCTAAACTCTCTTATGTTTTTACTTTGTATTACCCGACAAAGCAGGTGTTTGCTTGCCTTTTCCTTTAATATATGCTATGACCATTATAAAAAAATCATTTCCTTTAGATGATGTTTCTAACATGTTAACTACCTTAGTTGCATTTATTTTTTAATATTCAATTTGTATTTCTAACATGAACTAAGTCCTAGTCCCTAGACTTACAACCTTATCTTACTATAGACTCATTCCCGCATAACAAGATTCTCAATGATGCTCACACAAATACTCATTAAACTTTGGTCCATCTAATTCCTTCCTCTCCCTTGTTTGTGGTCAATGCTATCGAGTTTTAAGGTTAGGCTATTGTACATTTTCCGCCCTCCCCCACAAAGCTCGTGGCACAGGCTAGAAGTCGAAACCTCTCTTTTGATCAACATTCATGTCAACTATTAGAGAGAAAACCTAAACCTAAATCCAGATTAAGGAACAAAACACTTACTTATCGACAAACACGAGTAAACCTGTCAAATTGGGTCAAAATCCGCGGGTGCCCACGGGTCGACCTGTTTAAGTTGGGTTTGGGTGCCAAAATTTGCCACCCGCTGAAAATCACCCAAATCCATACCCACCAGTTTATTTTGCGGGTTTCACGGGTGACCCGCGGGCACCCGCGGGTGACCCAGTTAACTGAAGCAAATATATTTATATACATAATATATGCATACACTTTTAAAAGATGTTACTTATTTCATACAAGTCAACTCTTTACCTTTACAAACCACAATTGTATGCTCTTTATTTTGTGTTTGCAATAGGCAATAACAAGTACTTGCAATGTTAGAAATGTCTAATGTTACATGATAAAATTATTTGTTATTTTTTTGATATTTATCTATAAAAACCACATCGGTTTTCCTATTTTACATCGACATACAACAACTAGCTATTTTTTTTCTTTAAGTTTGCATAAACATATATCGAAAACTAATCCAATGGTTTGACATCAAACATAGCAGTTGATTTCTTCCTTTGCACTATATTTGACATAAAAACAATAGTTATAAGATGTTTTAAATGTTATTTTTAGTATTAGGAAAATCAACTAGCAACTTATTGTTGATTGGACACATTTTAAATGGGCACCCGCAGGCAATCCGCAACCCGTTGGGTCGGGTTTGGGTGTGCTTTTCTTCCACCCATTTAGAAGTGTATCTTTTTGACCCGCACCTGCCAGACCCACACCCGCAACGACCCAACCGTCATTGCTTCTTCTATGAGAAAAGAAGTTTAGGACCCATGGGCCTTCTACCTCCACACGGCATTGCTCTGTCAACATAGGCGGATAGCGGGAATCGAACCCGCATCTTCTCCTTGGCAAGGAGAAATTTTACCATTCGACCATATCCGCATGGAAATCCTGTATTTTACATATCCATACGACCGAGTCCTTGGGTTTCTGAAATAGTGTAATGTAAAAAGAAGTGCTTCAAATCATTGCTATTTGACTTGGACCTATTCTAAAAAAGTCGAGGTATTTAGGAATAAGGATATATATCTAAATCAATGATGGATTTCTAATAAGGACTATGCAAATAGGAGTTCCAACGGGCAAGACGTCGCTAGTTTTTGGAATTCGAGGTCAGGAAGTGTTTTCACACCATCGACCGACATCGATTCATCCCTATTTGACCATTGTACATTGCTAACATTAGAAAATAAAACAATCATGAATCTCGAGTAACAGGCCAAGCCGCTAAAGTTGCTAAAGTTGTGATAAATCCTGTCAGTAAAATGGGTCCTATGGAAAGCCCATCAATTCCCAGTCTCTAGTGAAAATAAAAAATAGTTATCCAGTTAAGATGGAATAGTTGTTGGATGGCTAGGACACCCTACCTTTAGAGATAAAGAAGGCTGTGAGCAAATCCAACCCATCCACCCATTTGATAGGTCTAAACACGAGACACGATATACGGAAAACACAAGTAAATTTTCCTTTTCTTCTTAAAACCTCATAACTAATGTCACATCAACAACAATATATTTTGTCACCACAAATCATATTCAATTCCATTATGACTAGAATCAAAATCTTGCTACTCATATGCAACTCAATTTACATCAGTTAAATATACATGAAACAATAACCCCAGTTTACTACCCATCTTAGGAAAGAGAGAGTAGATGGGAGTTCTAATCTATCTAGATTATTCTATTTACATCGTCTTTATCACAACCTCTCCACTGGATAGCATTATACCTAAAAACATTTCAAACAACCTCATGAGACTCATATAGAGCCCCTGTGAGTGGATACCTCCCACTTAATCTGAGTACGTGCATCAACATTTGATCAAGTATAATGAACTTAAAACAAACTTGCAGATATAGAAAAGTCTAGCAGATAGTTTTACCATCTAGTCAAGTTCAGTTTATGATAATGATCTTATAAATCAAATAAGGTAATCACTTACACCAAATCCAACTTTAAAACATCTTTTAGAGCATATCCATGAACAAACCAGTAGATGTTACTTAATTTAGAATGAGAATCCATTAGTATGAGTAATAGGTCAATATATAAGAATTTATAACCAATACATAACAATAACATCATCTTTGTGACACTCCACCATACGGACAAGGAACACATCCTGTAGTTTTGAAGTTGAAGTAACACAAGACATGCCTACCAAACAAGACTATTAAAATGATAAACTAATTCTAAATCATATTAAGAATGGATATTAAATCCCAACATCAACCACAGCTCCACATTTAAGATCAGATTCTTAACAAGAAAAATAATAGTATGGAAACATATTATATTTATAAAAGAGTGATTAATGTCCACAACAACAATTATAATCAACAACACTAAGTCTATTAGCTAGTAGTAAAAGGCATGCCACAAACACTCAACTCATATTCTACACGACTTATCATATTTTCTTCATTTTCCCTAAAACTACTTGGCTTGTACCTTATCAAGTAGAACTCCCCACACCTAATTCTTGTGTCAATGACTTACTGTCACTATCTTAGGGTTTATCTGGCCACCTTAAGATATCAACAGACGTTGGTCCACCATAGGGTTTCCTAAAGATACTCATGTCCTCATCACATGTACACGAGATAAGACAAACATATCTAAATATCACATATCATCACATTTCACATAAATATTACATATCATCACGTTTCACACTTTTCATTTCATCACAATCTGTTCCTCATGGACATAGACTTCCACAACAAAGGATTTAGGACAAAACCAGGTGCGCAAGTCATCCAAAATGTTGGTGGTCTAACCTTTAAGGTCTACATACACACTCCAGAAATCCTTCTCATACCACTCTAATTACTATAGGGACATCCGTTTCATTTCCCTAGTGTGGCACTCCGGGGAAAGTCACGATGTTCAGGGCACCGAACTAGATGTGTCATCATTTCACTTGTTATTAATCCTTTTTACTCATTTTAAAGAACAATCAACATCATTTATCATATGTGTATATTCTTGCATAACTAGAATGACACAAGGAAGATTAGGCTTAGCAAGATAGACAATGACTAAAATAAGAAGCACAACAATATGTAATTTGCAACACATATGATTCTTTACATTTCCACATCATCTAATAGCAGTCATCATCGGTGGGATTTCATCTCAAGAGATAATCTCATTGTCCATCATTTACCCTCATCAAGATTTCTCAAATGTAACCAGTTCATGTTAAATTCAATCTCAACACATTTCTTATCAGTTCATTCTATGTCATTGTCTCAAAAAATATTCACAGAGACATTAGGACTAGCAACAATATAAGAATATAGACATCTTATTTCATTCATCATGCTTATAACATACTTTTCATGCAAAATATACTTATTTCATTCAATTCTATACATATAAATAGATCTAAAAGCATGAATGTGCATAACACCCTTAATACTCCTCACTTACTATTTACCACTCTTCACTTAGGGCTACTATTCAATACATACGTGATCTCTTTTGAAATACATCTGAGAAGTTCATTCTCATAATATAAGCATCCTAACATACAATGAAATCCAAGATCACATTCTTATAAACCAATTCTCATCCTTTAACCTCATCTTGTAATTTAATTAAACTATACTTATATGCATTCCTTAATCCCTAATTTGAGATCATTATTCATTAGCATCACATAGATCATTATTTTAGGGTTAGTTTCTTAGATACGTCTTCTAATTTTCATCTTTTCCCTTCATTTCATATTCATTCATTTTGACTTCTTTCATTTTATGTTCACTACTACTCTAGGAACATATCATTCTAAATTTACTTAATATATAAAGTTTCTCTCTCATTGAAATCCTTCATGGTCTGGTTTTAATATATCTCATTCAGTTTAGGTCAACACACATGGAATTAAAATATATAGACTATATACTTCATCATACACATTTCATTAATTTCATTCTTCACTTGTCATCACCATTCAGTTCATTCTTGTCCATTTCCTTTCTTGTAGTTAGTTGAGTGTACCATGCCCATCAACTTCCAATGGTATTCTTATAATTAATAAAGATCATTCCATCCTTATATTACTACTCACTTTATCTTAAAAGAATGGATTAGGTTACATCGTCTTACTCATAATCTCTAATCATTCTTCCCAATTCATTGTTATGTAACTCGTATAAAAGGACCCACATTCATGTGACAGATTACTCATTATTACATAAATTATACTAAAATAGGTGTATTTTTTAGATCATATTAGTTACCTACATTTCAACATTTCTTCATATTTTCAACATTATGTACAAGTTCTAGCTATATCACCTGTTACGACCCCAATTTTGGGTTACTTTGGTGAGAAATGTAATTTCTCATATTAAAGATATTGGAACAGATGATGATATAATTTGTGTTGAATAAATGAGTTTCGTTGAAAATAGCCTTGTTGTTTGATTTGTGGGCTTTATTGGCTATTGGGTCCAATAACAAGGATATTCAATCAATTAATGAATAACTGAGAATTTGAGATAAGAAAGGTGTGGAAACCTCTAGAAGGAAAATCCAAAGAGGATTTCGTGCCTCTTAGATTCCTTGGGTTCCAAGGAGTCTAAAGTTGCAAAGAAAAGGAAATAAGAAAAGAAAATATCAATTAAGTATTTCCTTGTTAATAAAGAAATTGAAAATAATGAAAAAATATGGAAAATATGTGGGAATGAGTTATCCTTATTGTAATTATGAGGATTCCTAATGTTGAAAGGAACTTCCATAAGGAAAATAGGAGAAAGAGAAAGTGAAATCATTAAAAACAATAAGGAAATAATGTGATACAAGTAATGTATTAAAGTGATATTGCTAAAAAGAAAGCAATTACTATTAAAAGAGAATAGGATTTCGTTTCTATGGATTAAAAGACAAACAAAGGGAGTAAAAGTGAAAGGAATTCTAAAAATCCTAATACCTAAAGAACATAGGATATTAAAGAGATGTTTAAGAGAGAGAGAGGGGGGGGACTTGCTTCATGATGAAGAAATCCAATTCCTAATGGGAAAGGACTTTTATTATTCGAGGGCAAGTGTGTTGAGGGCATGGACATCCTTCTCTTTATAAAGGGGTGGATCCCTGGTTCAGGCCCATGGAGATCCCAAACGTCTTCCTCTCTCTTATACATATTCTTCTTCCATGTCTTTGTCGTCAACTTTAAGTCACGAGGTTAGTGCTCTTCCTGGAGCGACGGAGAGCTGGGAGTCACCTTGATGAAGGTTAGACGTTTCCCTGATGATCTGTGAACGACCAGCCATAGTCCCCAAAGCCCCGACCTTCCACGCTAACCAGCAGCAGGTCTGCATAACCGGCCAACAGTTGCAGGCGTGGGCACTCTGGAGCGGCCATCTTGGCCGTGGAGAAGAGGCGCCATGGGCCTGGAGGAGGACGGCGGAGGAGGGGCGGCTGTTCCGGCTGCCTTCAGGCTTTGGAGCTGCGGGAGGTGAACCCTGCAGTCGACAGAAGAGCGACCGCGGCGCTAGGGCGCGCTGGGGAAGATGACGGCCGGCGTTTGACGGTTATACCCCCAGAGTATGACAAGCCGACCCGCTTAAGTTGGGGGTAGAAGCGTCATTCTATTCTAATCTCAAACCAGCAAAGCGTTGCATGAAAGGCGCCTACGTGGCAGCTTTTGATTGGCTCAAGTAAGTGAATTAATGTAAAATTCATAACTTTTTAACGGTAGCTCGGTTGGGGACATGTAATATATGAATCTTGCTTAGAAGAACGAGAGGAATCCATTAAAAATATATTTGGAACCTGATTATGTTTGGAATTCGAAAGGTAATAGAGGTTACTAACTTTAATGTAAAGGTGATTAAGGAATCCTAGTTTGATACAAATAATGTGATTCATAGGGTTTAATGGATCCTTAGAGTTCATATTAAGCTGTTAAATGTAAAAAGGTATATTATTTTCAAAAAAAAGGGGAGAATTTTGCACATAATTAGTCTAATTTAGAGTAAATATGCTTGAAATATGAAAAGTGCATTAAGTAATCATTTCTAATGATTTAATTAATGAAAAATCCTTAGATTTGATAATAAATGGTTTTAATGTTGATCAATGGATAATTTAAGCCTATTGTTCATAAAAGTGAAAATAAGATCTAAAAGGATAATCTTTTTATATAATTGGCTTAATTTAGGGTTTCGTGCATGAATATGCATTAATGAGTTTGAAAACCCTAATTTAGGTGAATATGACTTTTAAATGTTTCAATTGTTCAAATCCATGAATAAATAGGGATGTGATGATCCTAAGACAATTTGAACATAAATGACTATTAATTGAGTAGCTTGAGCAATTAGGGCTTATATAAATGGAAAAGAATATTTTTAGGGTTTAATAACCAAAAAGGAATAAAAATTGAGAAAGATATCTAAGAAACCCTAATGAATATTAATGAAGCCTTAATGAGGATTAGAAATCCTAGAAAGTGATTCCAAGTCAGTAAAGTAGATTCTTGATGAAGTGTGTAATAAATAGAGTACGTATTCTTTTTAGGAATTACGTGATGATTGATTTACTTGCTTGGATATGTTGATTGAATGTACATGAAGTATATGTTGAATAATCTGCATGACTCATCAAATCAGGTATGTGGTTACGCTTATGAATAATCACATTAGTTTTCCGGCGATTCCCGAATGATTTACCGGTTGCTTAAAATAACCGTTGAGTGTTTATTTATTTCATGCAACTATAAAGTGACTATGATTATCATCATAAGTATGCATATAACTGGCTAGATCCTTGTTCACCTCTGGTGTTTTAAAAAGGCTGAAAAGGGGGTAATACCTAGAGAAAGGTCTAGGATTGCCGTGAGTCAGAAACTGGATTGCCTTGTGCGTTCATGAGACTCTTCAGCATACCGAGAGTTAGAAACTGGATTGCCTTGTGTGGTTCATGAGACTCTTCGGTTTACCATGTAACTCAATCCTAGAAACTGGTTTACCATTTTGGTGGATCATGAGGGGTTGTAGTTTGGTATACAGGTCCACTGCAGGGACATCACAGAGGTTATGGAACTTGTGGATCGCTGATGTTATATTAAAATGTAATCTTGATTGTTAAAAAGATTAATTGCTTGATTACATTGTTAGCATAATTTCTTGATTATTGGATCCTCCACATACCGACTGACCGTTGTTTTGTTTGTCGGCGTTTTAGGTACATATTCCAAATCACAAAATAGTAAAGTGACACATTGTGAATTCAAGAATTAAAGAACAAGGAGGATTTAGTTAGAGTAGATCATCTGTGGTTAGAAGTCTAGTACTTCCAACTTTTCAAAGGTATGATAAAGAAAAATTTTATTACCATTTTCAGTCTTGTCTGTTAGAATTTAATAATTGTTATTGGTTATATGTCGAACCTTTGATCCGGAATTTCATGGGTGCGGCTTCAACCTTTCGGTCTCCCTTAATTGGGGGTTATCAGAAGATGGGGTCATAACATTTGGTATCAGAGCATGGGTTCCTCATGTAACCATTAATAATTATTAAATTTTACAAACTCCATAGAACCCAAGGGAGTTATTAGAGGAGTATCCGAAAGACGGAGGTGTCTAGAAAGGGATCACGACCGGGGGCAGGCAAGATTTTCCTCCGCACCGCTAGTCAGAATACGAGGACTCCCGGACTCGTGTGACCGCCTGGCCAAAGTCTTAGGGTATGAATCGAAATAAGATACATTTAGGACTTTCTCATCTTATTCATCCATTCTCATCACAAAATTCTGATAAGGACCTTAAGGATTAGGGTTTTCTCTCTTTTCCTCACCCTCTTGAGGTATGGGTAAGGTTAATAAGGTATAAGGAATCCTCCATCAGAATTAATGAAAAGCATGTAAATAAGATGTCATGGACATAAGCTTAATAGAGTAAGCGTAAACTAAATGATAGATACATGCTTAGGTCGTATGACATAAGTTGTCATGACCTCAGAAGAGACCAAAGGCGGGAGGATACGTTAGTCTTGGAGATAGAAATCTCCATGGTATGTAGAAACCTGGCTCATCCTACAAGGATGACGTTAACCCTAAACCCTAAGTGAAGGATAGAGAGAGATGACGTGATGGTATGGACATGCCTAGAATGCCATATGAGCCGTGATAGGTTGGATGACCGAGTACCTTTAGCCACCCAAATCCTAGAGAGAGGACAAGTCTGTTTATACCTTTGTACCTATGGCATGATGAGAAGAAGAGTTCCATAAACCCTGGAGAGGTATAGTAACAGGTTACGAGGCCTTGTACCTTGTTAGATGTCCTTGAGGAGGACTCAACCTTAAAGGGTTGTTCGATTTGAAGGATGACAGGATGTGCACGTTATGGCAAGACTTGATTCATGGTTAAGAAATAGAGTGTGTTGTTGGACACCTAAAAGTGAACCCAAGGTTCCTAGGCCTAAGAGGGGAAGTGGTATACCTAATGCTCATGATGAGAATTAAGTTGCTATAGGTTTGAGCATGGTGCTCCACTTGCATAAAGGAAAGGGAAATCCCCTTAAGTTTATGGTATGTTCGATGAACCCTCACAGCTAGGTTAATGATTAAGGAAGGTATGATCTTAATCCAACATTGAGGAAAGAGGACAAGTATGACCTAGCATGGTTCTATAGGTGATCTGCTTGTGCCTTAAATGCTTGCTAGGGTTAAGTAGGCTCTTGTGGAGGTAAACCCTAAGGATGCTTGTAACCTTGTTGACAAAAGTTGTAGTTTCCTCCCATCTTGGGAGAGGGACCCCTTTGTAGGGTGTATATCATTTTTGTCAGTTTAAGGTAACCTAAAGAGGTCTCATAGGATCTGGAGAAGCTAAGTGAAAAGTACATAATATGAGGATGAACTAATAGACCCATAGATAATCATCTCTATGTGCATGTAGATGAGTTACCATGGAGGTAATCGATATGGGGCTTGACCAAGGTAGGCAAGTTGCCATGATCCCTATGGAAGGGTGAGAGTCAGCCCATGAATGCAGAAAGGGAGATGATGAAGACTTGGGTAAGGTTCTAAGTGAACATGTACAATGATGGAGAATCCTAAGTCTATCCTAGGGTCAGGTAGGGATAAGACCGATGAGAGTAGGAGTTGCCTAATTCCCCAGTTGCACATGACCATAGGGTCGGGAGATAACAGCTATCATTGTCTAAAGGCCATGGGTTAGGAGATTGATCACCTTCATGAACTCATGGGACCCAAAGGGCAGATGAGTAGGGTACTCCCTTGATGCATGAGGAAGAGGGATGACCCCAAAAGAGTCGGTACCCTATGAACCTAGAGGAGTTGACTAAGGATATAAACCTCAGTAGGTTCAAGATTAGTTTGTTATCATGATGTCTGTGATGTAGAGACATATGTGGCACGTTGCAACTTAGATATAAAGGTGTATTGACAAGGTGGGATGTACCATCTCTACTCTTGGAATAGGAAGAACTCTGTATTTGGACTGCAGCCAAATGCTTATTTCCTCTTGTTATGGGAGTGAGAGATAGTACATTATGCATGCCATACACCAAGGATATAAGATGATGTAGGTTGGAATGTTGCCAAGAGAAATGGGGATAGAGAAGATATCCACCCTGGTAAAGTGAATGATACATGGATGGTTTGTAAACACTAAGAGGAATGAGGTAGTCCCCTTATAAGGATATTTTTTCTTTATCATGAGCTATGCGGAACTTACAAGTTATACCAGGTTGAGTTTGATCACCATGATGATGAAATCAGAGAGTGTTCTTAATTGAAGATAGACATAGAGTTTGAGGTGAGATGATAAGTGAAATAAATGGAAGTGTATGTCTTCAATGTTATCTAATACCTAAGGCTGTGAAGTGATAATGGATGCTCTGGTTGAGTTATAGCTACCTCGTTTAGCTAGAAGAGGTTGTTTGGCTAACCCTAAGTTTGGAAAGGAGAGGTGTTTGGATGACACTCAGATGTAATAAGATGTGTTGAAAAGTTAAGGGTTGGTTGGTTTGCCAGTCTACTCCTTGATGTAATAAAAGAATGGTGGTGGAACCTCAGATGCACTTCTTTGGAAAAGAAGGTGATGAAACCCGACTAGAGTGGTTTAGGGTTTCTGAAGAATCGATCTTGAGGAATTATGACATACCGGAGATTATAATACATCATACCACGAAGATGATAAGTGACAATAGCACTTTGTATGCTTAAGATGAAGTTGCATGTGGTTTATGACCATGCAAGCCAAGAGGTAAAGGACGAACCCCAGTAACCCAGTGTATCGATAAAGAGGGATAAAAGTACCTGAGAGGGAATGAGAGCTCAACACTATGGATGTTGTGATAAGTCTTCCCTGGATCGAGGAAGGTCGAGATACAATGTGGGTTATGGTAGGTCGCCTTACCTAGATAATATAAGAAAGGAAGAGTTCGGTTAAGGGACAGATCCAGTTGAACTACCCATAAGAAAGATGGTTCAATTACACCATGAAGCAAGTTCAAAGGATTCTTGAGTTTGACCTAAAGGTTCGCTTCCATAAGGTGGAAGTAGGTACATGAAAAACTCAATGATAGTATAGTTTATCACCCCTAACTATGGTTAGTATGATCCAGAATAAAGGGTCTGATGAGGGCATGTGTGCTCGTTCAGGGTGATATCTAGAGATAGTTCTTGTCCTATTAAAGATGTGACAATGACCACCATAGCCAGTATCGGGTTTTATATGAAGCTCTGTAAGGGAGGTTGTGTCGGTCACCACTTCAATAAGGTGATGTTGGTGAAAGGACCACATGATGGTTAGAAAAGTACCACATGATGGTTAGAAAAAGAAAAAAAAAAGAAAGGGGACCCCAGTGCGTGTAGATGAAGTCACTTTGATCGTGCAAGGGCTGAAAGGAGCCTAGAGACGATGAGAGTCGTGAGCAGATGCAAAGTAGACTGACATACAAGTTGCTGTGGGAGAAAATGTGACATGAAAATCCGACCCCTCTAAGTTATAACTAAGAGAGCCGAGTCCCTGATACATGGGTCCATTAGAGATGGATGAGTGGAGAAGGTTAGGTTGACCCTACTCCTCAAGATAGAGTATTGTGAGATGCTTTCCATGTGTCCAATTTAGAGCACTATGTGAGGTACCCCGACCATGGGTTGAGCAATGAACCGAGTGAGCCCCAAGGGAGGCTGACATGGCCTGAGTCACCTGTGTAGTTTATAGACTCCGGGATGAAAGGACTCAAGGAAAAGGATATGTGATGGTAAAGGTTCTTTGGATGCACCATGAGTACGGTAAAGCCACATAGGGGCCAATGATGGACATGGAAGAGTCTTATCCTGAATTGTTTGTTTGCTTGCTTGAATTTTGAGGACAAAATTCCTATAAGAGGGGAAGGATGTTACGACCCCAATTTTGGGTTCCTTTGGTGAGAAATGTAATTTCTCATATTAAAGATATTGGAACAGATGATGATATAATTTGTGTTGAATAAATGAGTTTCGTTGAAAATAGCCTTGTTGTTTGATTTGTGGGCTTTATTGGCTATTGGGTCCAATAACAAGGATATTCAATCAATTAATGAATAACTGAGAATTTGAGATAAGAAAGGTGTGGAAACCTCTAGAAGGAAAATCCAAAGAGGATTCCGTGCCTCTTAGATTCCTTGGGTTCCAAGGAGTCTAAAGTTGCAAAGAAAAGGAAATAAGAAAAGAAAATATCAATTAAGTATTTCCTTGTTAATAAAGAAATTGAAAATAATGAAAAAATATGGAAAATATGTGGGAATGAGTTATCCTTATTGTAATTATGAGGATTCCTAATGTTGAAAGGAACTTCCATAAGGAAAATAGGAGAAAGAGAAAGTGAAATCATTAAAAACAATAAGGAAATAATGTGATACAAGTAATGTATTAAAGTGATATTGCTAAAAAGAAAGCAATTACTATTAAAAGAGAATAGGATTTCGTTTCTATGGATTAAAAGACAAACAAAGGGAGTAAAAGTGAAAGGAATTCTAAAAATCCTAATACCTAAAGAACATAGGATATTAAAGATGTTGGCTAAATGGACATCTATAAATCCCTTTGTTTTGATTATGACAAACATTTCATTCTTATTAATCTAACGAGCTACTTGAGTGTGCAGGATGACAAAGCAACAAGGGAAAATCTACAAGCTTACATACTTATTTTTTCATGCAATGTAATCACTGTTGTAAAAACTTGTACAAAAATATAATGTACAAGTACTTAGAATTGCATGTAAATCAAGCGTTAGATTCTCCCTAGCTAAACACCACAGTTAGACAAGTCATCCCATTCAAATATGATTACTTATGCACACTTACACACATAATTAGTGCCTAAATTGAAACCTTGAAACAGGATCAATCTCGGTCGACAAACTCCTCGACCGAGACACTCTCGGTCGACAATCTTCTCGACCGAGAAAGATCCAAAGTAGCCGTTAGACACAACAGACAAGTTAGTTGGCAGTTGAAGAAAGACGTTGCAAATCACTTGTTCCAGAGAGCCTGTCGGTCGACAAAAGTTCGACCGAGTAGGTGTCTCGGTCGACCATTTGTCGACCGAGATGGTCTCTGACAGCAACTGCAGAATTAATTAATTAGCCATTGTTAAAGCAACAACTTTGTACCTAACGGCTAGTTAAGCACTTAGAAACCCCTAGAAGTTGTCTAGAACGTCCTTAAGCTTCCTTAGGCCATTCCTATAAATAGGACAAGCTATAGGACACCAAAACTCACTTGTTTTACACTTGCTACACTTGAGAAATACTTGAGCATACTTGAGCAATCTGTTGCAAGCAAATTGAGCACTGTGATCATTGGCCTACTTTCTCCTTAGCTCAAATTCGTGTCCTATAGGCTAGAATCTCCTACCCACATCAATCACAAGTTCACACATTTGGTTAGGAGATCTATACGCTTGATCTAGGCATATCAAGCCTTGGGCTTTAAAGGATAAGTTGTAATTTCCTTTTTCTTTCTTATTCCCTATTACTGTTTGTACTCTCCTTGCTACTCCTAGGTTGGAGGCTGCGGATTGGAGAGGGTGAAGATCTTCTTGGCAAAGAAGGAGACTTTGAGCTACTTCAGAAGGCTGGTGCAACGGGAGGTTACTTCTAGAGAGGAAGGCTACTTCAAGGGGGAGCTTGGAGTTACTTCAAGAAGGCTACCTCAGGGTTGGTGCACCTACTTCAAGTGAAGGCTGTTCAAAGGGTGTGGTTGAAAGTATTGTATTTTGTATAAATCCTCGAGAGGTAATAAAATAAATACTTTCAAATCCCGGTTGGGTAAGCAACCGGGTAGTGGACTGACAACTATAGTATTTTTTATAGTTGGAATCACTCTAAACGCCTGTCTCCTTCTTCTAATCTCAATTTTGGTTGTTTGAGTTAAAATAATTATTAAAATCACTATAAAACTCTATTCACCCCCCCTCTAGTAGTTTTCAATTGGTATCAGAGCAGGCTTCAAGGAACCCTAACCAGGTCTTGAAGAATGGAGGGAAATGGTGAAAGGTGCTGTTTGGACAAAACCACAACATGCTGCAATTGGTGTTTAGGAACAAGCCACAAAACAACCGGATGCCCATGGAGATCAAAGGAAGAGCACAAAGAATGTCTTATTGCTACAACTAGTGAAGAAGAAGAAGAGGTAAGTCTCTTTGATTTATCTAAAGAAGAACTAGTTGCTATTATTGAAGAGACACATAATAAATATGTTGAGTGCAAAAAGAAATTAAAGAAATCAAATAAAGAAAATGATGATCTAAATGTTAAACTTCTTGCTCTTGCATCTGAAAATGAGGATCTCAAAGAGGGAAATAAATATTATGATCTTAAGTTAAAATCTATGGAAGCCGATTGCAAGCTCCTTTCTGTTGAAAATTCAAACTTGCAGACTCAAGTAAACGATCTTCAAAAACAACCATTATTGTGCACCCATATAGATTATGACACTATTGTTAAAGAAAGAAATTTATTTTCATCTAATCTAGACCAAGCAAAACTAGATATTAAGAAGAGAATGGAAGAGATTGCCAAGTTACAAC
The DNA here is from genome assembly GCA_963693085.1 of Alisma plantago-aquatica. Taxonomy (NCBI): domain Eukaryota; kingdom Viridiplantae; phylum Streptophyta; class Magnoliopsida; order Alismatales; family Alismataceae; genus Alisma; species Alisma plantago-aquatica. Next base: position 508,966,823 of record OY856414.1, read on the forward strand.
AAAAAGTCAATAATTTAAATAATAATGGCATTCTTGATCAAATATTAGAAAATTCCTATCATCAAATTGGGAGAAGAGGACTAGGTTATAAGCCTAAAGGGAAGTCCTATCAACCTGGTTGGAAAAGGACACAAACCCATCAATATGTATATGTACCTAAAGGAACAAATACATTTGTACCAAAGAACAACCTAGAACAAAACCATAGAAAACGACTTGAGGTTGATTCTATATGTTGCCATTATTTCTCACGTCTTGGACATTACTCTTTTTCATGTCCTTATAAGAGAAAAGATGTCGAGTTAGTTTGGGTTCCAAAACCTCCAAACTAAATGAACAGAATCAAGTTGAGATATGACCAGAGACATTAGTTGCATACTTCTATGTCTATCTCAACTCAACATAATGAGATTACAAATAAATATCTAAATAGTTAACTCACACAAATATGTTTTATTAACAGTTCCAGGAATCTTGTCGGTCGAAAAACTGTCGACCGAAAGAACATCGGTCGAAAAATTGTCGACCAAGCACATTACTGTTCTCCAGTCTACGACAAAAATTGCTGCATTTATTTTAAAACCGATGAAATTGCTATCTACTTATGATTGATGACTGGATATATTTTTGGAAATCATTTCTACAAATTTATCTCCTGGATGATTTAAGCTTAAACTGAAATTATGCTTGGTTCAATGAAAAGAAGATTCATAGTTTCACATGATTGTTCCTAAAAATATCTTCTGATCTACTTACAAATCATGTGATGGAATCATCATTATATGCTACTATTGTTACACCATGGATATATTTTCATTATTGGGTGTGCATAAATAATGAAAATTGTATGGATCCATGAAAATATATATATAGGCAAGTAAAATGATTTATTGGTTATTGCTTGCAACACATAAAAGATAAAAATCTCTAACTTAGTATCTTTGAAATAATTAATTATGCCTCCAATTAAGTAGTATGCTTCAACTTGATATTTAATTAAATCTTATGCAGATATTATACTCAATATATTCAATCTGAAAATCTGCAAAATTTGCCTCTTGGTCAAAATAAAATTTGACAAAGGGGCGCTATGGTCGTAGTCAAATTCGACCTAAAATAAGTTTGACATAATAACTATTTGGATATCCTTTTATGATTAAAAGAAATTAATTTATGATCACAACTTGTCCCAATATTGTCAATAATAAACACAATATTACTCCCTTGGAAAATCTATATATGTGCTCTACAAAAATAGTCTATCAATTACATTAAAAATCAGCTTCAAATTCGTACTCAGTAAGTCTCTCGGTCGACGAACTCTTTGACCGAAAACCTTTCGGTCAGCCACTCTCTCTCGACCGACAGAATCTAGATAGATTTAGTATCAGACACACTTTCGGTCGACAAATGTTCGACCGAGACAATGTCGATCGACAATTGTTCGACCGAGAAATAGCCGTTGGGTATGACCGTTGTAAACCGACCGTTATGACCGTTTATGACCGTTATATGACCGTTGGGGAGCCGAGTGGCGCGTCTGCAACATGACCGTTGCGGGCGCTCGGTCGACGAATCGTCGACCAACCAGGTCGCTGGATTGTTATAAAAGGAACCAAAGACGGGTCACTACCTCACACTTGCATACTCTTGCTTCCATAGGCTCTCTCTAGTACATTTTTGTGCAACTCTTTAGCATCCTCATCCCCAAGCCTTCCTTGCTTCTTCTCCACCTTCAAGCAACACAATGGCCTCATCATCTGCTCGTGGGAAGAAGAAGGTCGCCGGCAGGAAAGGAAGGGAAGCTCGGGAAGCTACTCCACCACTTACGATCATCAACGACATTGCCTTCCTCGATGGAGATGCTGGTGATCGATATCTATGACTTTCCTCCAAAGCTCCTCTCCCACGACGACCAGTTGAAGTTATGGACTTCATCAACATCGTCGACTTGGAGGACCTTTTCGAAGTACAAAAGTTAAAAGAATTCATCAACCCTTCTTTTCCTTCCTATTCAATCAAGGTAGTGAATGAATTCTATGCAAACCTCATTTCCCACTCTGAAAATGAAACCATCTTCTTCTACACTATGGTCAATGGGCATAGCTTCCGATTTACTGAAGGGGACATTCTTAACATGCTAAACATTGACATAGATGAATATCACGACACCCTTGACCTTACTTCTGGAAACCCCCTTAACCAATTTCTCCAAGATGACCATACCATTAGTCTTAGTGACATCAAAAGGACCATTTTTAAATCCAATACAACCTGTCACGAAGATAGAGGCACATATTATGCTATAAATCTTAAACCAGCTGCTAGGATTGTAAACCTTATTGTATCAAAAAACATACATCCTAGAGCCAATAAGTCTGAAGTTCCTGTTTTTCGTATGTGTCTAATATATGCCATTATCCAACGTATTCCCACAAATTTTATCCGCATTATTCTTAAAAACATGCTTGAGTTTTCTGGCAATCCTCCATATGCCGATTTTATATGCCAAATTACTCAACATTTCCTTAAGACCCCACTTGAGGATCTGGGATATACATGGGAGCGTAGACCACAAAAAATAAGTAAGAATACAATAGAAAAAATGGGAATTGATTTTGGTCATAAAAGGGCTAGAGTTGAAGGAGAAACATCTCATCAAGACATACCACCACCCCTCCTTCTACTAACCTATCACATGACCCCATTCAAAACACTCTTACTTATATTGCTGGCTCCCAATATCACCTGAGCAAACAACTAGACTATAACCATCATGCCATGACTTATATAAACCAAAGAATGCAAACCCTTTCACCAAACCAACCTGATGAATATCCGTATTCTTTAAATCCTGTCATGCTCAATCCATACAATCCTTCATACAACTATTATCAAACTCCACCTCCACCATCTGTGGATCTTACGCACACTCAGTTTTCATCCATGCAACTGCAAGATATTGCCGCTCATTTCCGATTTGACCGAGTTCCTACATTCTTGGAAGCATATGCTTTAACTAAGACAGGTGCTCTAGATTGGCAAACCTTGGTCCAGTATTATGGAACTGAGCCTTTTCTTGGGAAAGACCCTGACATTGATGTAATCCTTAAGTCTTTCCAGTAAATGTTGGAGTTATTGTAATGATATCTTTTGAATAAATGGGTCATCTCTATATGATGTGTCTATCTTTCTATGCTTGTAATACATGCTTTTAATGAAATTGGCCATCTTTACTTGATTCCAATGGATATTTTTATGTGTGACATCTTCAAAATATGGATTATAAGATCATCATTGTAGAACATACAAAATAAGGGGAGTAATAAATAAAAATGCAACCTTTAAAATTGTGGCAAAATTGACAAGGATCTATGACACAATTACTTAAAACAGCTACAAAACAAATCCAGACACATTCTCGGTCGAGAAACTGTTCGACCGAGAACACTATCGGTCGAAAGATCGTCGACCGAGCAGGTTTCTGTTGTCAAGTTTGCAATAAAACTGAATATATTTGCAAATTAATCATGTTTCCCTTCATCATGTTGAAGATAAAATTGGCTAAACCGCTTCCACTTTGGAAGATGTTTTCTTTGATATTGGTGCTACTTAAACACAAGCTCTTGGTTTTTAAATGGACATCTTTTTCATTCAATTTGATGGGATATCTAATTAAGGGGGAGTTTTTATTCTTAACGGTTATCTTTTTGAAATGACAAAGGGGGAGAGATAAATATAAAACTAAAATTTAGTAATTATGTAAAACTCAATTAATGAGTTTCATAAATAAACTCTTGGCTTTACATTGAAAGTTGCTATATTCCCAAATGATCTGGATTTCATGTTCCATAATTCATGGGGAATAATAAGCACACATTTTATACAAGAGAAAAAGCTACAAAAGGTAATCTAAAGGTATGAAACTCATATGTTTTATATTTCCTTTATTTATATTTTGGAAATGTTTGTCATCTTCAAAAAGGGGGAGATTGTTGGCTAAATGGACATCTATAAATCCCTTTGTTTTGATTATGACAAACATTTCATTCTTATTAATCTAACGAGCTACTTGAGTGTGCAGGATGACAAAGCAACAAGGGAAAATCTACAAGCTTACATACTTATTTTTTCATGCAATGTAATCACTGTTGTAAAAACTTGTACAAAAATATAATGTACAAGTACTTAGAATTGCATGTAAATCAAGCGTTAGATTCTCCCTAGCTAAACACCACAGTTAGACAAGTCATCCCATTCAAATAGGATTACTTATGCACACTTACACACATAATTAGTGCCTAAATTGAAACCTTGAAACAGGATCAATCTCGGTCGACAAACTCCTCGACCGAGACACTCTCGGTCGACAATCTTCTCGATCGAGAAAGATCCAAAGTAGCCGTTAGACACAACAGACAAGTTAGTTGGCAGTTGAAGAAAGACGTTGCAAATCACTTGTTCCAGAGAGTCTGTCGGTCGACAAAAGTTCGACCGAGTAGGTGTCTCGGTCGACCATTTGTCGACCGAGATGGTCTCTGACAGCAACTGCAGAATTAATTAATTAGCCGTTGTTAAAGCAACAACTTTGTACCTAATGACTAGTTAAGCACTTAGAAACCCCTAGAAGTTGTCTAGAACGTCCTTAAGCTTCCTTAGGCCATTCCTATAAATAGGACAAGCCATAGGACACCAAAACTCACTTGTTTTACACTTGCTACACTTGAGAAATACTTGAGCATACTTGAGCAATCTGTTGCAAGCAAATTGAGCACTGTGATCATTGGCCTACTTTCTCCTTAGCTCAAATTCGTGTCCTATAGGCTAGAATCTCCTACCCACAGCAATCACAAGTTCACACATTTGGTTAGGAGATCTATACGCTTGATCTAGGCATATAAAGCCTTGGGCTTTAAAGGATAAGTTGTAATTTCTTTTTTCTTTCTTATTCCCTATTACTGTTTGTACTCTCCTTGCTACTCCTAGGTTGGAGGCTGCAGATTGGAGAGGGTGAAGATCTTCTTGGCAAAGAAGGAGACTTTGAGCTACTTCAGAAGGCTGGTGCAACGGGAGGTTACTTCTAGAGAGGAAGGCTACTTCAAGGGGGAGCTTGGAGTTACTTCAAGAAGGCTACCTCAGGGTTGGTGCACCTACTTCAAGTGAAGGTTGTTCAAAGGGTGTGGTTGAAAGTATTGTATTTTGTATAAATCCTCGAGAGGTAATAAAATAAATACTTTCAAATCCCGGTTGGGTAAGCAACCGGGTAGTGGACTGACAACTATAGTATTTTCTATAGTTGGAACCACTCTAAACGCCTGTCTCCTTCTTCTAATCTCAATTTTGGTTGTTTGAGTTAAAATAATTATTAAAATCACTATAAAACTCTATTCACCCCCCTCTAGTAGTTTTCAAAAGAGATGTTTAAGAGAGAGAGAGAGGGGGGGGGACTTGCTTCATGATGAAGAAATCCAATTCCTAATGGGAAAGGACTTTTATTATTCGAGGGCAAGTGTGTTGAGGGCATGGACATCCTTCTCTTTATAAAGGGGTGGATCCCTGGTTCAGGCCCATGGAGATCCCAAACGTCTTCCTCTCTCTTATACATATTCTTCTTCCATGTCTTTGTCGTCAACTTTAAGTCACGAGGTTAGTGCTCTTCCTGGAGCGACGGAGAGCTGGGAGTCACCTTGATGAAGGTTAGATGTTTCCCTGATGATCTGTGAACGACCAGCCATAGTCCCCAAAGCCCTGACCTTCCACGCTAACCAGCAGCAGGTCTGCATAACCGGCCAACAGTTGCAGGCGTGGGCACTCTGGAGTGGCCATCTTGGCCGTGGAGAAGAGGCGCCATGGGCCTGGAGGAGGACGGCGGAGGAGGGGCGGCTGTTCCGGCTGCCTTCAGGCTTTGGAGCTGCGGGAGGTGAACCCTGCAGTCGACAGAAGAGCGACCGCGGCGCTAGGGCGCGCTGGGGAAGATGACGGCCGGCGTTTGACGGTTATACCCCCAGGGTATGACAAGCCGACCCGCTTAAGTTGGGGGTAGAAGCGTCATTCTATTCTAATCTCAAACCAGCAAAGCGTTGCATGAAAGGCGCCTACGTGGCAGCTTTTGATTGGCTCAAGTAAGTGAATTAATGTAAAATTCATAACTTTTTAACGGTAGCTCGGTTGGGGACATGTAATATATGAATCTTGCTTAGAAGAACGAGAGGAATCCATTAAAAATATAGTTGGAACCTGATTATGTTTGGAATTCGAAAGGTAATAGAGGTTACTAACTTTAATGTAAAGGTGATTAAGGAATCCTAGTTTGATACAAATAATGTGATTCATAGGGTTTAATGGATCCTTAGAGTTGATATTAACCTGTTAAATGTAAAAAGGTATATTATGTTCAAAAAAAAGGGAGAATTTTGCACATAATTAGTCTAATTTAGAGTAAATATGCTTGAAATATGAAAAGTGCATTAAGTAATCATTTCTAATGATTTAATTAATGAAAAATCCTTATATTTGATAATAAATGGTTTTAATGTTGATCAATGGATAATTTAAGCCTATTGTTCATAAAAGTGAAAATAAGATCTAAAAGGATAATCTTTTTATATAATTGGCTTAATTTAGGGTTTCGTGCATGAATATGCATTAATGAGTTTGAAAACCCTAATTTAGGTGAATATGACTTTTAAATGTTTCAATTGTTCAAATCCATGAATAAATAGGGATGTGATGATCCTAAGACAATTTGAACATAAATGACTATTAATTGAGTAGCTTGAGCAATTAGGGCTTATATAAATGGAAAAGAATATTTTTAGGGTTTAATAACCAAAAAGGAATAAAAATTGAGAAAGATATCTAAGAAACCCTAATGAATATTAATGAATCCTTAATGAGGATTAGAAATCCTAGAAAGTGATTCCAAGTCAGTAAAGTAGATTCTTGATGAAGTGTGTAATAAATAGAGTACGTATTCTTTTTAGGAATTACGTGATGATTGATTTACTTGCTTGGATATGTTGATTGAATGTACATGAAGTATATGTTGAATAATCTGCATGACTCATCAAATCAGGTATGTGGTTACGCTTATGAATAATCGCATTAGTTTCCCGGCGATTCCCGAATGATTTACCGGTTGCTTAAAATAACTGTTGAGTGTTTATTTATTTCATGCAACTATAAAGTGACTATGATTATCATCATAAGTATGCATATAACTGGCTAGATCCTTGTTCACCTCTGGTGTTTTAAAAAGGCTGAAAAGGGGGTAATACCTAGAGAAAGGTCTAGGATTGCCGTGAGTCAGAAACTGGATTGCCTTGTGCGTTCATGAGACTCTTCAGCATACCGAGAGTTAGAAACTGGATTGCCTTGTGTGGTTCATGAGACTCTTCGGTTTACCATGTAACTCAATCCTAGAAACTGGTTTACCATTTTGGTGGATCATGAGGGGTTGTAGTTTGGTATACAGGTCCACTGCAGGGACAGCGCAGAGGTTATGGAACTTGTGGATCGCTGATGTTATATTAAAATGTAATCTTGATTGTTAAAAAGATTAATTGCTTGATTACATTGTTAGCATAATTTCTTGATTATTGGATCCTCCACATACCGACTGACCGTTGTTTTGTTTGTCGGCGTTTTAGGTACATATTCCAAAGCACAAAATAGTAAAGTGACACATTGTGAATTCAAGAATTAAAGAACAAGGAGGATTTAGTTAGAGTAGATCATCTGTGGTTAGAAGTCTAGTACTTCCAACTTTTCAAAGGTATGATAAAGAAAAATTTTATTACCATTTTCAGTATAGTCTGTTAGAATTTAATAATTGTTATTGGTTATATGTCGAACCTTTGATCCGGAATTTCATGGGTGCGGCTTCAACCTTTCGGTCTCCCTTAATTGGGGGTTATCGGAAGATGGGGTCGTAACATCACCCATACTCGTCTTAATACTAACTCCTAGAGTTTTTAAGAAATCATCTTAGTTCAATGCATCATAAGAATCATATTGTTTATTAATCTCATCAAGGTGTATAGAGGTTCATTGAGTCTTTTCATGACACACAGAAATCCTAGATTCCATATCACACAATTGACCAATCATTTACATGCATACAATGATTTATTAACTCATTTGAGTCCATCCCATAACATTAACCCTAGATATGGATTTACTCCTTACCAAACCCTCATATATTGATCCTCATATACATAACATATTCAATTCAAGTAAGGATTTAAATTCAATTAAGCAACTCATGATTATTGAGTTCAAATATGATTACATACATGTCAACAAAATTTCCAAGCACATCACATATTTTTGACTTAAATTAAAAATTGTTATATATATATATATCCATATTCCATATATCTTGAAAAAATAGATTAGGAACTAGGCAAATACAAATTAATGATAAAGAATAAAAAATAGTAGTATTTATTCTCCAAAATAATCTCAATTATATATACAATTGCATACAGGTACGGGAAATGATCTTAATTATTTTAGTTGGATATATTTAGAATTTAAACATGATTACATAGCTTAATAGGGAGACAAACACTCACAGAAGGTGACCAACACCTTAAAACTAAGTCAAACTCTGAATTTCTAGAAATCCACCAAGGTTCTAGCTATTGAATTCATTTCTTCCTCCTCTTAATTCAAAAATCCTAAACATGAAGAATAGGAGAGAAAAATTGAGAAAAGAGGGTGATTTGATATCATTTCTAATTAAGTTATAGGAGTATGGAATCTTGACATGTAAGAGATGAATCACCAAGAAAATCTATCTAACACTTACCAACTTACTTGATTTCATCAACACTAGGAAGAGAAACCCTAGATTGCCAACTTCGCCACTTCCTCCAACCAAACCCTAAATCTCCCTCTCTCTCTCTAGGATTTCATTTCTTTGGAATGAATCACGAAATATGGGAGCTCCTTGGGTGCTAGGTTACTCATATATATCACTTAAGGTGCTTGGGTGAATTGCAAATCGACCCTACTTTGCACTTTCTTTTATTTTAGCAAAATATGTATAATCATTAAAAATGTTACTAAAAAATCATTTATTGAATAGGCCAAAGTTCCTCTAAATATTGTGAAAAAATATCATTTTTCCTGACACAACATTCAACTCCAATAAAAATTTCAGACCATTCAGAGTTACCAATAAAAAGATAAAAAATTAAAATACTAGACTGTGATTTTTTAGTTAGAATGTGCAGGTCTGAGTTTGTCCAGGGAAAACTCGGCCAAAGATTGTTCAAAAGATTATTCAAAAAATCTGATATTTATCAAGAATACTTACATACGAATTTTCCAAACCATATAAAAATTTCAACTAAATAAGAGTTGTAGGTAAAATACTAAAATTCATTTACCGCTCCACTATAATTATGAAATTGTGTATTCATATTCTGCCAAAACCCTAATTTTGGCGAAAATGATTTACACTTCCAAATCCTAATTATTCAAAGTAAAAGCATGATTAAGTTTCTCATTAAGTTTAAAGAATCATAATTATACTATCATCATCAATCAAGCTTAAACAATACTCAATTTAGTTAAGCATGAAATTATCTAAGTAAACCTGAATTAGATGGTTAATTTGAAAATGGGTCTTACACTAGACACTAGGGAGGGTGTAAATTAGGAAATGTTTTGGTTCAACTCATGTCTCTTCATTGAGGACCTTTAGAATTCTTCAACCACATTATTCTTTATTGATACATTTTCTATAATTTTTTAATAAAGTGAAGAAATACTATCTCAAAAAAGTTGTAAAGGGGGCACTAATAAAAACCTTTGTACTGTACAGACATCAAGAAAGACCCCACCTCATCATGGCAGGGTGATTGACACCCTTAATAAGTCTAGGGTTGACTTTAGAGAATGACCCAATCCTATTACTAATCACATCAAAAAAGTCACAAAATCACATTCCCTATTCCCCAAAAGTCTAGTGTTCCTCTCCCCCCAGATGTGGAATCACAAAGAAGGCATGATGAGGGGAAATCTAGGTGAGAGATAAGGTAGTGGAAACAAAAAAATTAATGAATGATTCCCTAACTAGCAACATAGCATCAACACAATGTATTTAGGAAAAAGGGTAGAAAAAGTTATACCTGGTCCCAACCACAACTCTTGTTGCAGTAGTGTGAGCCTTTCTTCAAGTTGCATCGTGCTTCTTCTTCAGGCAACACTCTCATAGTCATCAACAATGGCCTCCTGGTACAACAATACTAACGGAGGTCGACGTTGCCCTCCTAGCGGCAGGCAACAACCTCCTCATCTCTAGAGTAGTCCACATGGACCACTGCAAACTCTACGATGTGCTACCAGAGTCAACAAGAAGGAGTTTTCCCATTGAACGTCTACCTACTAGTATTGATTTTCTCTCTCACAATTGTCTCTCCCTTGCTATTCCTCCTTTTTTAGGTAGGACTTTCTCTAGCTCTCTATTGGTTACCACAACTAGAGAGGACAATATTTGTCGTTGCTTATTGTTGAGTCTGGGAAGCCTTCAATACCCCTCTATTTATAGGAGAGGCTAGGGTCAGGGTTTCCAGTACATCTGAGAGTCAAAGAGATAGAATTTATGAATTTTCTAGAAACTATGAATGGTGAGCTGATCGATTCACTTTCTAATTAGTAGGTTGAAAGGTGACTGATTGGCTCATCTCTTGAATCGATCGGTTCGGTAGCTTTCCTATTTTGAAACATACTATTATTCAATATTCGACTAATGTACAATCATGACATCAACATCAATCCTTGATCCAATCGAATTGATCATTTCATCAGACAATCCAGAAGATGAACCGATCAGTTCACATCATGAAATGGTCATTTCATATCATGAAACATTCGTTTCACTTTTGAAACAATCATTTCATATGTGAAATGGTCATTTCACATGTCCAACTCAGACAAATATTCAACCAATTTTTGTTTCCAATTAACCTGACACTCCAACCGATCAGTTCAACACTTGAACCAGTAAGTTCAGAGTTTAGTCAGTCAATTTCAAACCAGTGTTATTTAAAAGAATACTTAAAAACTTTTAGTAATCAAGTTAAACATCATTCATGAATATACTCCTATTCCAAGTGCATCCTTTGCATGTGACCATATAGATCCCAATTACGTTGTCGGTGAATGTCCATAACCAACTTATGACATCATAAACAATGAGTGGTATCTAGAAACACATCACTACTACCCAAGTAAATCAAAAAGTTAGAGAACAAATTCAATGTACAATCCATGATTGGTGTTACCATGATCATATAGTTCCTTTTTCTGTAATATCTGGAGTGAACTCGAGGCCTGGAATGGCATTCTCTCAATGTCTAATCCATGTTCCTTGAACTAGAGCAGACTATTTGAGATGCATGTGAGTTCACATATCACATATTAAATCACATGAGTATGGCCATACATTTCTCACTCTCGCTTATAAAGTGGACTAGATATTAATCTCTTGTAGGAGGGACAAATCCCATCGACATCACTCACACTCTATCCCCATGTGTCACAGTGCACTCGAGCATCTCCTTTATGGCAACCCTTATTCAAGGTCACGATGGATGATGTCAAAGTACATCGAATGACATGTGATGAGTGTAGTGAATTCAAGTCTAAGAACCTCAATCACCACCATCACTATGAGAGATAATTCTGACTACCATTCCATGGTATCCATGTATCACTCTCAAGGTGGGTCTGTCTGATAATTTTCTAACATGTACCTGTGTTATTGACTTGATATCATATACCATGACTAATGAGACTCTATCATCAATAAACACACACTCTAGTCTTATATATTACTGTTATCTATTTTGATTCCATAGTAATATCTGACTAGGGACATAACAAGAATGTATGCACTCTTATCATACATATGATTTCATGCTCAAGTCATCCACCTAAAGACATATCTCATTGAGTTACATCATTGTTTAGACATTTATTATGTATGTGTGAGCATCTCATGATTGAGACCTTTATTATTACCAAATTAGGTATCTAATGATCCGTTACAATCATCATATGACTGGATCTCTAGGCATACATACCAGCAAACTACCACTTGCACTTAGAGCCAATCACCCATGAATATTATTCTAAGTGATCTTTAACATATCTATCATGTTTCTTCTATGCAAGAGATTTTATAGAGGGATAAATATGTTTGCTTCTAGTCAATATTTGCAAGTTTCACATCTCCTCATTGTACGATATCTCATATGATATGGAAGTGTAGTAGTATGCTATATGAGATTCCTTGCCTAACCAGTAGCTCCATTGTTGTCACAATATCTCTACTATGTCATCAAAGGTTGGAACCTCCCACAAGTTCATCTATATGAACTTCTTGATCCATACAATATCCTTTGTTGTTCTCATAACATCAATATACTCAACTTCTATTGTAGAAGTAAACAACTATCTCTAGCTTGGTACTTTTCCAGCTTACAGTTCTTGTTTAAGGTCACACACAAATTTAGATTGTGATCATTAATTTTATTTGTCATTTTGGAAGCTTGCATCGATGTAACACTTTGCACACAATTCTTCCTTCTTACCAAGGAAAGTACTTAAGGATGTTCTTCATGGAATTCTAGTGAATTTCACTTGAATCTAACAGATATACACTCATCATGTCCAATACATATGAGATAACAGAATGAGTACATAACATCACATGCATGATAGATCCCATTGTGAATGCATATGGAATCTCACTCATGTCTTCCCATTCTTCACAAGAATTGGTATACTGGGCGCTTAAGATCTCAATTACTATCACATAGGATGCTTCACCTAACCCCTTCATAGAGAAGGTACTTTCCTTGCCATGTTTTTATATATGAAATATAAGTATGTTATTCCCCATCATTATGTAGATATAAATATGATCCCATTAAATCTTATGTAATCACAGATTTCTTCTTCATTATGACTCAAGTCAAACTCTTTGACTATGTTGTAAAATTGAAGATTCCAGTTCTAAGATGCTTGCTTCAATCACATTGATTGACCTTTGTAGCTTACAGAATGTATTTGCATTGGATTTATAAAACATTTAGATTGTGTCACCCACACATCCTCGTGAATATTCTCATTAAGGAATGCGGTTTTAACATCCATATGCAAAATCTCATAGTCATAACAAGTTGTAATGGCAATTGGATTTAACCATGGCAACTAGTGACAAGATCTCATCATATTCAACACCTTGAACTTGTTTGAAACTCTTTGTAACCAATCTAGGCTTCCATGTTCATATTATCCCTAAAGACCTAATTTGACCGTATGGGTATAACTCCTTCAAGTGTATCCTATAAGGTCATACCTTGTTGGTATACATGGACTCTATATTGGATTGTTGTGATCCATAATATATCATAATCTTTCAAGATCATCAAGTCGTGTTCTACTAGATTTATGAGGTTTCATGTCATAAGGAATCATGAGATTCCACTACAATTTGTGATTTTCATTGTTCCCACAGTACCCCCTCTAGGTTCAATGTTTTCTTGTTTGTCTAGAACATTTTGAGTTCTACTTTTATCCCACAAATTCTTTTGGAATGTAAGATCCCTTTAGGAACACAAATATCTTGGCAACAAACAAATTTTTTGTTGGATTGGAATATAAAAGTAATATTTAATAAAATACTGTTAATATGATTTGTGGTCAAAGCTTTTGAAGTGACTATTTCTTACACAAGTTTTCAATCCTAATATTTGTAAAAGACATATCGGAACACTTCCCATGCCATATCTCATATGGTGTCTTTTGAACCAATTTTACACTTTACATTTGTTTTAGTGTAAAGCATATGCCCAAAAGGAAATTGGAAGATCAAATAGATTTATTTATAATCACACCATGACTTAACATGGTGTGATTCCTCCTTTTTATACACTATCATTGTGTTTCAAGTGGAGTCATCATGATACATTATCATTATCTCCTAGATGGTGCTCAAACTCTTGGTTTAAAATATTTCAACATCAATCCCATCGAAGTAATTTAGTACTTTCACCAAGTTAGTGGTGTACTTCATTGATGATCTTCTTGAACACTTCAAGAGTTCCATACTTGTATTTCATTAAAAACAAACTTCCATATCTATTGATAGAATTAGTAAATATAATGAGGTACTGGTAACTACCTTTAGAATAAGGTCTATATACAACTGTATGTATGTGCCCTACTAGAATAGTCACTCTCCCACTACATCTAGTGAAGATGATTTTGTCATATTGCCCAATAAATAAAACATGCATGTCTCTAATGGTTCATTAACCAAAAGAGTCTGGATAACCATCATTATGGATTCGAGAAATGCAATTCTCATTTACGTGCTTTAGATGACAATGTTGTAGGTATTCATTGTTTGAGTCATCGAGCCATTCAATATATATGTCACAATATTTGTCTCTTCAACTGTCAAGTATATATTATGAGACATTGGGCATTTCCATATAAGATCTTATATTTTAAAGTGAAACATCAAATTATTCATAATATTCTTATGAGAACCCATTATACTAAATGAGATTACTCAAAACATAAATCACGATTACTCATTAGTTAAACACAAACTCAGAAAATAGGGTAAATTAAAATCAATTTCAATATTTCCCAATTGCTTAGAAATAGTTTCATAAAAGTCCAACAACTTGCTTTATTTCATATAATGCCAATATCTCTTAAAAATGCTCTGTAGCCTCAGTGACAACATAAACTTTACAAAGGAACACTATTCATATTTTCCCCATATACAAGCATCAACATGCTATTGAAAATTTGATTCAGTTGAAACATTGTATACAAACTTTTCACCCGGACTTGAGAGTACAGGGATGACACTAGGACATACTAGACAACTGACAACTATCTCTAGGGTTCATCACCTCAGATTCTCCTTGATGTCACGGTTCTATTGCCGCTGCTGTCAATCACCTAAAAACATGTGGTGACCCATGAGGTGAGACCCAGTCCCAGCAAGAGATATAATTCTCTCCAACAGATATTGATTACATCAGATTGAATAGTAAATAACTGAGCATTTGGAGAATTTAATAGTCAATTAAGCAAGTTGAATAGTTCAAGCATGCTAAACTGATTATGAAAATAAGCTTAGTAACAAGTATGATTATCGATGAATATACAAATAATAGATAAATTCATTTCTTTTATCAGATATCTACTCAGGTTTCATAAGATTGCATCTAATAACAATCATTATCTTTAATCTGACTATCATCATATGTCTTACTGACAACCCAAGAAATCTAGCAACATCAACATCTCTGACATCATGAATATGTTTAGTAGCATAACACGACTATCAATATTGACATGTTTAATAAGGGGAACAATTCTACATCATAAGTAGAAAAAACACCATAGAACAAATAAGTGCATAAGAATGATTAGAAGTTTAAGCATTTCTAATTACATAGGCATGTCTAGCAATATGAAACATATCTAGCAACATAATCTTAACTATCAATATTAGTATATCTGACAACATAAGCATGTTTACAACATGAGTATAAGTGCAAAATAAGCATATATATCTATCTTATTGTTTAATACATCATCTATATGTAAAGAAAGCAAACAAGGGTTATCATACAATATGAAGTGTTGTTTATAACCTAAACAAATATGCTACATGGCTATATTACATCTTTTATTACGCCCTAAGGATTTGAGTCGTATCACTCAAATCCTACGCTTTCATGGATGATCAAGAACTAAGTCCACCAGATATTGGGGACTTCTAGGACATTGGATGGTGGTATCCCATTACATCCATCGCCTGTTGGTTGAAGGTTACCATCATTTGTTCATCGTTTAGGTTTAAAGATGGGGTGAACCATCAGTTGATCATGTTTATAAGTGAACCATAAGTTCAAGTGAACCAAACCAGCAAAACCATTGACCTAGAGCCTGATAGTGATGAACATAGGCTGTTTCCACTTGATGATGGTAAATGTCTACTTCCCAAGAAGTGGAGCCATTGGTTGATAGCCTTGAAGGTGGCTCATCCAGGGGGGGGGTAAAACCTAATTCAACATAGAAAGGAATATCCTCCAAACCAAGGTACAATTGAGCAACCCATGGCTAAAAAATCTCAATAATGATGAGAGAACATCCACGGAACATAATTGATGTGAAAAATTGCAAAGAAAACCTCTCAATTGGGCAAATTATAGAAAAGTCCAAAATGTACATAAAATTGCATAACTTGCTCAAACACTGTCTAAATTGAACCAAATTTGAAACTTAAGCTTGTCTTATGATTCCAAAGCATACCACAAGATTATATTAGGGTTATAACCATTAAATTATGGTAATTAAACTTGTTCAACACTTTAAGCAAGGTTAGGGTATCTCAACCACAAACCCCTAACATCTCATTCTCAATATTCCACACAGTCACTTTAATATCATGGTGGTGTCACATCATTCTCATAGAATTTATATTCTTCTCTCTCAACTCATGCATGTGTCATCTTGATTCAACATAGGAACTATTGTGCCACTTGTACAAGTGTGTTAGTACCTTTCAACTTAGGAGTATAATTGTCATCCTAAACTATTCTATATGTTGTATCACACATTACTCAGAGGCCACACTTGTTGGCTCTTTACCAACATGTAACATCATGTATATCTTATCATATGTAACTCTACATAGTTTCATCTCTATATTCCTTTAATGATTGTCATGATTATCAACTCAATCAGTCAGGTGAGCATCCCCTAATTGTCAAGAACTATAAGGCATATCTTCTTTAAGGATTCTTCAATCATCTAAATGATGGACTAGTCACTAGTATAGTTGAAGAATCATACAATTTTCTGCAACCTGTTAACAAATATAACCTTCTGGTTGGTCTTGTTAGGGGTAGGGCAATGACATTGTCTTCATCTTACCAGGATTCACATAAACACACTTGGAAAATATATCATAACTCTAAGAGGATATTCTAGGTAACCCGCAATTCACTCTTGTTGAACTTGTCACACATAAATATAGTTGCTTCAATATTCCTAAGGCTCAGCAAAGATGTTAAC
Source organism: Alisma plantago-aquatica (assembly GCA_963693085.1). Classification (NCBI taxonomy): domain Eukaryota; kingdom Viridiplantae; phylum Streptophyta; class Magnoliopsida; order Alismatales; family Alismataceae; genus Alisma; species Alisma plantago-aquatica. The sequence goes on from OY856414.1 coordinate 508,983,944, forward strand.
CATGCTACTGACAATCTTTGAAATACCTTGAGATGTCATCATTCAGATCTTGTCACAACTTATGGAACAAGACCTAATCACTATGTTCCTCTTATTTATAAACATTATTGATGCATTGGTTAGTATAAACGACATAGTGGTTATGTAACTTATGTCATCCACTCTAACTCTTATCCATTGGTATTCTGATCCTAGTTTATCTTAAAGAATTATTGTAACACATGTATGATGATCAACAAACCATCTATCCTTGATAATGGTCTTGCCCAAGTATCATCAGACCATACCCAACATTATAAAATCACTCTTCTTTTCCCAAACAACACTTGGAGGATCAACACTAACTCTCTCTCTTTCTAGTGGAGAGAAACACTGGACAACTCATCTAATAGGTATCTTTAACTCATATATAGCTGGTACACTCTGGATACTAGGATTCATTACCTTGGTATCCACCACATTTGTTATAAAGAACTCATATCTTGGCTTCATCCACTTCCTTAATATCATAACCAACTAAGAACATATAGGGGGAATCCCCCTAACTATTGGAAGTCTCAAAAAGCATGCTCATTACAAAACATAAAGATCTTGGAACAATAGTCCAATCTAATCAAACATCATATAAAGATATCCATCCCAAGATTACAATGAATCCACATGTACCAAGTGGCTTGAGATCCACTTGAAGGCTATGCCTCAAAAGAAGGAACAAAAAGGGGAAACATACTTCCCACATCAAAGCAACATTGTCCAGGGGTCACTAACAAAATGTAACTAATTCTATCTTCCCCATGAATGTTACACTTTTTATGTATCATCTTACCTCTTATAGCTTGGGTTCCTTGCCATTAGCATAGGAATCATTAAGATCATTGTGTCTCATTGATATTTTCTCATTATTTGTTCATCATTCTTGTATATTTCCTCCCATTCTACCATGTTTTTCAACCATTGATCAAGGAATAGATCATCATATTCCATATTTTCTTGTTAAACAAGGAGCTTCTCCCCTGATTTCTTTCACATACCATACATATATTACATTATCATTTTCTTTCGTCTGAGATTAACTCAGGTTCCACTTTATTCATCTGCCATATTGTCATTCATTTTCTCATATTATATTTATAACATGATCTCTCTCCTTCTTATGTGAATTTCATACCTTGAATCACTTTATTAGCACAGACTTATCTATCTTTTACTTTATCATCTTCTTGAATTACAACTTCAATAACTCCTCTTTAGCTTATCTATATTCAGATTTAGGTTTCACGGTGTTGTATCTTTCTCTTATAGTTACCAAACATTCAAGTTTTGATAGGTTATGATGTAATTCTCATCTTCTTTAGAATAAGATTGAGGTTTTAACACCATGATTTCTGATTGATTATGCTCTTTAGATTGTTTCAAAATGACTACTTGATCAGATTAATGAGAAATAAATCAATCTAAGAGTTCCATACTTACCTTTTCTTCAATACCTAAATACCTGGCCAGGGCACCCAATACTGAGATTACGTAGTATGCATCATGTTTGTATATCATGTTGCTAACTTAGACATCATCCTAGTCCTAAGCCCTAGTGTCCCTGTAGACTCAGCGAACCTAGAGCTCTAATACCAACTTGTGAGAACCCGTTACACTAAATGAGATTAATCAAAACATAAATCACGATTACTCATTAGTTAAACATAAACTCAAAAAATAGGGTAAATTAAAACCGATTTCAATACTTTCAAATTGCTTAGAAATAGTTTCATAAAATCCCAACAACTTACTTTATTTCATATAATGACAAAATCTCTTACAAATTCTCTATAGCCTCAGATACAACATAAACTTTACAAAGGAACACTATTCATATTTTCCACATATACAAGCATCAACATGCTATTCAAAATTCAATTAAGTCAAAACATTGTATACAAACTTTTCACCCAGACCTGAGAGTACATGGACGACTCTAGGACATACTAGACAACTAACAACTATCTCTAGGGTTCATCACCTCATATTCTCCTTGACGTCACGGTTCTACTACCACTGTTGTTGATCACCTAAAAATATGTGGTGACCTACGAGGTGAGACCCAATCCTAGCAAGAGATATAACTCTCTCCAATAGACATTGATTACATTAGATTGAATAGTAAATAACTGAGCATTTGGAGTATTTAATAGTCAATTGAGCAAGTTGAACAGTTCAAGCAAGCTAAACAAATTAAGCAAATAATCTTAGCAGCAAGTATGATTATCAATGTATATACAGATAATAGATAAATTCATTTCTTTTATCATATATCTACTCAGGTTTCATAAGATTGCATCTAATAACAATCGTTATCATTAATATGACTATCATCATAGGCCTTATTGACAACACAAGCAATCTAACAATATCAACATCTCTAACACCATGAATATGTTCAGTAGCATAACATGGCTATCAATATTGGCATGCTTAATAAAGGGAAAAATTCTACATCATTAGTAGAGCGAACATCATAGCACAACTAACTACATAATCATAATCTCAATTCAATTGTTACCTTATATGATCAATTTAAGGAGCTTGATGGTTGATATGATGGCATGCTTAAAATGTAAAACCTATCGATGGATTCTAACCCTACATCCTATGGTTCCCCCTTTATGTTATAGATGAGGGATGTCAAGGTTTAAATGGATACTATTTCTATATCACAATTCAATGACTTCATAGGTGGCTTATCCAAGGTGTTTACTTATGTAATAACCAATGGTCTTACCTTTTCGACATCCAATGGTTTTGGGTGATGTTGTGATATGGTGATATGGGTTGGATGATGTTGGAACCAATGGAGGTTAACCCTTAATAAGGTAGTATTACCTTTTCCCTCACAGTAATATAATTGATAATGACCATATTGTGTTGATATGTAACCCTAATGGGATATAGTTTGTTACACTTCATCCTAATGAACTCTGATGATGATGGGTAACCATGATCAACCTTCCTTAGTGGAATAATAGAAGAATGGAGTCTCTCTTACTAGTGTAACACTCTAGTATACTATAACCTAATGGTTACACCTTGAGTGGTGTATAGATCCATACTTGACAATGGTATGGAATATGATAGTGATTCTTTGTGTCATGCATCCATGATTATAACAAGATGCATTGGGTTAGGGTTTGTGAATGAATGTTGAACTATAACTTTAATGTAACTTACCTTGCTAAACCTAACCCTAATGCAAGTAGAGAATGGTGGTTAATCATGTTATCCTTTCTTTAATGATTAATATAATAATGGAATATCCTTCCTAATGATTTATTTAAACTCTAATGTGTTGATTCGTGGTCATAATAGCTTCATGATCTATGCATTTTTATGCCAAACTTGTACAATATAAGTGTGATAATGGCCAAGCATACCTAGTTTCCTTATATGTGATATAATAAAGGAATACTCTTAAATACTAAGATAACCCTACAATGCTATCATGTGAACATCTTTTAGTTTTTTAATGCAAATTATGTCGAGTCTATGTATCACATGTGTGGTGATATTTTTTGAGCCTTAAAATAAGGCATAGAAAGATAATGATGAACTTTTAGGAAATGATATGATGGTCTTGTTGACCTTTGGGCATGGTTGAGCCCTGAATGAGGTATAATCCTCTTATTTTGACAAGGGTTGATACCTTGTGATATTGTGACAAGGATTTCTATCCTGTAACGGTATGATGACAAGTGCAGTCTCATGAGTGACACATGAATAATACTATGTGATGATGGGATGAGGAAAAATAAGTCTCGTGCATTTTATATCTTATAAAGCTATTATATAGTAATGTTTTCTAGAGATGAATTAGGCTTTGTATGTCCACTTGTTTGATAGAGCCTTAATTCACCCAATTGGAGAACTAATCAAGTGAAACTCTAATCTTGTAGTTCCATGTGCCATAGAACCATCTTCAGTGCCAGAACTTACTGGATGGTGAAATGAGTATTCCTAAGGAAAACTTGGAGCACATACATAACATGTTGAGCATGTGGGGTGTTTGTCATCCTGACACCAAGTGGTTTGGGAGGATGGCTGCGGTCATACCTAGCCTACTTTTTGAGACCAATTGCGGTCTGGTCTCGGTGATTATAAAATGATGTGATTGGAGGACAAATGCGGTTGTACCTCAGTGATTTGGGTTTGAATACCCTGGATGCTAGCGTCCAGACATGTACCAAGGTGGGATAGTTATAGGACTATATGTCATTATTTTGCAGATTGACTATATGTCACTATGGTGCAGACTCATACTGACTAAGTATGGAGAAGATCTTGGAGGCTGAATCTTCCTAGATTTTGTATGGTAGTGATTTTGAATTAGCAGTGGTCAGTTGAATTAGAGTGGTACGAATCAAATCCTCAGGGAGTAATAAAATACGTAACACAGTCGTGTAGCATATCTATTTAGGATTATACACAACACTTCATATTGGATGATAAGCCTTGTTTTCTTTCTTTACATAGAGATGATGTATAGTACAATAAGAGATGATAGATATGCTTATGATGCACTTATACTCATGTTGTAAACATGCTTATGTTGTCAGATATACTGATATTGATAGTTGAGATTATGTTGCTAGATATGTTTAACACTACTAGCCATGCCTATGTAATTAAAAATGCTTAAAATACTAATCACATGTAATACTATAGGGTTCAATAAAACCCATTGGATGTTGAATCATCCAATCTCAACCATTCGATCAAGTCCATTATTCAAAACTATTAGATGAAGCAGTGTTAGATCCTAATCATTAGACCATGTTCATATTTCAAAACCATCCATTGGAGTATAAGGCTATCCATAAGATCAATTGAACCAAGAAACCACTTGTACATTTTCGGTCTCTAACATCGCTTCCGTTAGCATCACTTATATTAGAAAAACCGACCGAATAAGCTAAAACCGAAGCAACAAGTCATTAGAAAAAATTCGGGTACCGCTTTTAGCTATTGGGTCGGTTTTTTAAGGTTAATCGATGCTAGAAAAAGACCCGCGAAATCATCAAATCCGCGGCACACATAAACATAGCATCGGTTTTATATAAAAACTGACACGACATGCTTCCCGCGGAGAAAAAGAATTAAATTTTGCCTTTCGCGCGTGGATCTATACCCTCTTGGGTCGGTTATTCTCTTTAACCGTCCCTAGAGGTCTCCGCGCAAAAACCTTTCGGGTCGGTTTTTCGAGACAGCCGTCCCTAGAGTTCTCCGCGCAAAGACCCTTTCGGGTCGGTTTTCCGAGACAGCCGTCCCTAGAAGTTCAGCCTTTCGGGTCGGTTTTTTAAAGAACCGTCCCTAGAAGTGTCGCGCAAAGATCCTCTTGGGTCGGTTGTTTGAGATAACCGTCCGCAGAGACCTGTTGGGTTGGTTTTTTGCTTAACCGACCCGAGAAGTCTGTAGATAACCCTTACTCTCTCACTCACACTCTCACTAGCGCACACTCCCCACTCTCGCACTCTCTCTCCTAGCCTCACTGTCGACTCTCGTTCTCACTGTCCCTCACACTCGCCGACGCCAAGGTTGACGCCTCCAAAGATTCGCCGCCACCAGCGTGCCGTTCGTCGCTTGCCGCTCCATCACCAGCTTGCCGTTCGGGTCGTCGCCTCCATTGTTGCTCGCTAACTCGCCGCCAAAAGTGCCGCCAAGGTCTCGCCGGGTCATAGCTCACCAGCTCGCCGCTGTTGCCGAAGCTCACCAGCTCACCGCCAAGATCTCGCTGCCGTTGCCATAGACCAGCTCGCCGCCAAGGTCGCTCTTGCTTCTCCAAACGATTTTTCCGCCACCAAGGCTTTCGACGCCACCACCTCTCCGAACAGATAGGTAAGTTCATTTTCCGTTTCAGACTCCTGCTACGACCATGCTTGGTGCCACGACCTGTGCTTTGCACGGACATGCTTAGTGCCACGCTCGCCTTTAAGCCAAAAATTTTAGTTTTTAACTGTCTTCTAAATTTGAGTTGTACCACGGCCGTGCCGTGCTATATGGCCGTGCCGTGCTATACGGCCGTGCTAGGTACAGTTGTACCACGGCCGTGCCGTGCTATACGGCCGTGCTAGGTACACTGATCGTGTTGGCTGTCTTTTGCATTTGAGTTGTACCACGGCCGTGCCGTGCTATACGGCCGTGCTAGGTACACTGGTCGTGTTGGCTGTCTTTTGCATATGCGTCTTGATTTACTTGATTTACTGTTATCTATTATGAAAGATCCTGCATGATGTTTAATTTATGCCTTTCTATTTATTTCTGTTAAGAGCACCTAATTGATTATTCAATTCAATACATATAAATGAATGTTTATCTAGTAAACCAACCAATAATAAAAACATGTATTCTTTTATATCTACATCATGTAAGGGTAGATATTGTTTAGTTTTAGATTGACACTTTAGGGTTTATAGATGAGACCACCTATGCATAAATATGACAAATACATTTATATATAAACTTAGAAACCCGTTCAAAATTTATTCATTAGGAGTAAATTTTGGATAGTCCCCGATATGGGATTGTTTTTGGATATTTAATCTCACTTAGGATGTAGTTGTATAATGTATGTTTAGTTTTGAAGAAAATTTTTAGTAGTATTTCCTCATTTGTTCTCTGGGTACATATGTGAGTGGTTATTTGCCATTTACATTGATGTACTTGGAGAACTAAGGGGAAATGCTGCTGAAATTTTATTGAAAACTAAACATACATTATACAATTACTAGTGAGGTTAAATATTCAAAAATGGGATAGGTGGTACACTTTAGTATAAAAGTAATGAATTTACTATAAAAAACCTTACAACTTATAGTATCAATATTAAATGCTCAGTTTGATAATTAATTTTAATGTGATCTAGAAAATGGATCGAAGTTGGATGTCTATCAAGAACCGTTGCAGTCTAGAGTTTATCAAAGGTGTTGATGAATTTATCAGATTTGCTGAGGAACATAGGAAACTACCTACAGATAGGTTCTATTGTCCATGTAGAAATTGTGGTAACAATTTGAAAGTTGATACTGTTGAGGAAATTAAGAATCATGTCATATGCAATGGGATCATACAAGGTTATAATGAATGGTATTGGCATGGAGAGAAACTTAATTATGGATCAGAAAATGTCGATATTAATAGTGGTGACATAGAAGATATAGATAATGCTGTTAATGTCAATGATGAACCGATTCAGGATGACCCGATTCAGGATGATATGGTTGATGAGATGATACGTAGTTGTCAGGACAATGTCATTGATCCACCTTCTTTATTTGCAAACATTGTCCATGATGCTGAAAAACCATTATATAAGAGTTGTACTAAGTTCACGAGGTTGAGTGCTGTGATGCGATTATATACTCTTAAAGCTCAAAATCGGTGGAGCGATAAGAGTTTCACTTCATTGTTGTCTTTGTTAAAGGAAATTCTTCCTGAAGGCAACGAGCTTCCAATTTCTACATATCAAGCAAAGAAAATAATGTGCCCAATGGGAATGGAGGCTAAGAAGATTCATGCATGTCCAAATGATTGTGTGTTATTTCAGAAGGACTATAGTGATTTGATAAATTGTCCAAAATGTGGTGCGTCAAGGTACAAGACTACAAATTCAGCTAAGGCTAAAAATGGCTCTCCTGCCAAGGTGATGTGGTATCTACCAATAATACCACGATTTCAATGCTTATTTTCTAATACAGAAGATGCGTAAAATTTGTCTTGGCATGGGGAGTTAAAGGTCAATGATGATGGCGTCCTACGACATACATCTGATTCACCACAATGGAAGAAAATTGATTTATTATACCCTCAATTTGGTAAAGAAACAAGGAACTTAAGACTTGGACTCTGTACAGATGGAATGAATCCATATGATACATTAAGCAGCCAACATAGCATGTGGCCTGTTATGATTGTTATATACAATCTTCCTCCTTGGTTGTGTATGAAAAATAAGTATGTCATGTTGTCAATATTGATATCAGGGCCCAAGCAACCTGGAAATGATATTGATGTTTACCTTCAACCTCTAATTGATGACCTAACGAAATTATGGGAAGAAGGTGTTATGACATATGATGCTTCACGTAAAGAGATCTTTACTTTGCGTGCTATGTTGTTTTGCACGATTAATGACTTCCCAGCTTATAGAAATTTGTCTGGATATAGCATAAAAGGATACAAAGCATGTCCTGTTTGTGAGGAAAATACTGATTCAATTCGACTGAAACATGGTGGTAAAATCGTATATCTTGGTCATCAGAGGTTTCTCCCACCAGTGCATCCTTATCGAAGGCAACGCAAAACCTTTAATGGGTCAGCTGAGGAACGAAGTGCTCCTAAACCTATACCAGGAAATGTTGTATATGATAGGGTGAAACATATTGTTAATGAATTTGGAAAGAGTTCAAGTAGTCGTACGCTCGCATGTGACAAATCTCTATACAAGAAGAGGTCAATATTCTGGGATCTTCCTTATTGGAGATTTTTGACAATTAGACATTGCATTGATGTCATGCATGTTGAAAAAAATGTGTGTGATAGCATCATCGGTACGTTTTAGAACATACCAGGAAAGACAAAAGACGACATCAACTCTAGAAAAGGTTTAGACTTAATGGGTATAAGAAAAGAATTATCAGTTGAGATCAGGGATCGCCGCACATATTTACCACCAGCTTGTTACACTTTGTCCAAGAAGGAGAAAAAGACTTTCTGTGAGTGCTTGTATAATATTAAGGTTCCACAAAGATACTCTTCTAATATTCGTAGATTGGTATCAAAGAAGGATCTGAAGTTGATAGGTCTCAAATCTCATGATTGTCACACCTTAATGCAACAAATTTTACCTGTGGCTATTCGATCTGTATTGCCAAAGCATGTAAGATTTGCAATCACAAGACTCTGTTTCTTCTTCAATGAAATATGCAACAAAGTGATACATCCTGATACTCTCGTTAAATTACAAAATGATGTAATTGTTACCATGTGTCAGCTTGAAATGTACTTTCCTCCTTCATTTTTTGATATCATGGTTCATATTGTAGTACATATTACAAGGGAGGTGAAGATGTTGGGTCCAATTTTTTTACATTGGATGTATCCATTTGAACGCTACATGAGAGTTTTTAAAGGTGATGTTCGGAATCGTTATCGTCCTGAAGGGAGTATTATTGAGGGTTATGTGGCTAGGGAAGTGATGGACTTTTGCAATGATTTTTTGAATTCCAATGAAACTTCTAGCGATCTAAAAAATGATCTTATTACTGAGTCTTATTGTGGCAAAGGAACTCTGGGAGCACGAGTGAAAGGAATTAGTCGTGAGTTGTGGGAACAAGCACATTTGTATATTTTACACAACATCGATGAAGTTAGTAGCTACATCACAGAACACAATGATCTTATCAAGAAAAATCATCCGCGATCCAGTTCAATGTGGCTTGCAAGAGAGCATAATCGAACATTTATTAGGTGGTTTGAAGAGAAAGTCTTTAAGCAGCTATCTGAATCACCAAATAATGTTGCTGAGAACATAAAATGGCTCACCTTTAAGCCAAAAATGGATGTCATGTCATATGAAGGTTATGACATAAACGAATTTTTATATTACACTAAACGTCAAGATGAAAGTAGTGTAGTCCAAAATAGTGGGGTCACTGTTAAAGCTTGTTCGTTGTATTTTTCTAGTGCCAAAGATAAAAGACCACGCGAAGCTGAGATGTCCCATTTCGGCATCATTGAGGACATATGGGAAATGGACTATACAAATTTCAGAGTTCCTATCTTTAGATGTAATTGGGTTGATAACAACAAAGGCGTTTTAGTTGATGAGTTGGGTTTCACATTGGTGAATTTTGAATAAATTGGAGAGAAAGATGAACCATTCATCATGGCAGACCAAGCAAAACAAATATTCTATATTGATGACCCAGCAAATAAAAATTGGTCTGTCGTTCTTCATGGAAAAAGACAGTTTACTATGGATCCTATAAATGAAGAAGAATACTACGAAAAGTATGATGATTCTAGCCCATTTTCAGTTGGTTTGCCAAGTGTCAATGTTGAAGTTAACACCGATGACTTATATAGACGTCAAGACCATGCTGAAGGAATTTTACTTGACTAACAACTCAACCAAAAAGTAAACCAATGGTGGGATGGCCTAGACACTTGGTTATCATTGACAAGGTATATCTACATGTTTTTCATATTTGACTAGCTACATATATGAACTCGTTTAATATAAGTATGTATTTAATTAACAGGTTTGTAAACCAAAAAGTAAAAATCCTAGTAGTCGTCCTCCTATGCCCAAGCCTTCTTTCATTCCAGAAGCCACATTCGATGAATTGGGAAATAAAAGTAAATGTTTGGCTTGATACTTAGCCAACCAAAACCCAGGATCACATATGGGGGTCAATTTAACAGAAGATGCAGTTGGGAGGGACTTTGAGAATTTATTTTTCTTGATGATATTATAGAGTTGTTCCGGTATGATTGGCTAAATACTTCGATATTAGAAGTATGGATAAGGTAAGAATTAATCAATATAGATTACTCGAATATATACATTTTTAGCTTATTTGTAACATATCAAATTTTTACAAATGTTTTACAGCCATTTATATACTAAGATGACAAACTTTGATATAAAGAATGTTGGATTCTTAGTTCCTTCACTCACTAGTCAAGTGCAGACACAAATGGATGATGTGAATGAGTACTTCAGTACTGCATTCAAATATTTTGGTAGTGTGGGAAAGGAAATTATTCTAATTCCTTTTAACATCCAGTAAGTATTATAATTCAATAGAATTCTAATATTGACTAAATTATAATTCTAATTTTTGTTTTCAATATAAATTTACTCAGATCTAGACATTGGGAACTAGTGGTGGTTGTCCCAAAATTGATGACTTTCTATTATCTTGACCCAATGGGAAAAACAAAAAGGGGTCACAAACTGAGATTTCCAACTATGGAGTAAGCATAAATTTAGTTTCTATAACATCAATTGTTATGCTTCAACATGATATTTATACTGAGAATTTCTATTTTGACAACTATCGTAATCAAATTGATTGATAGGGGTATAAAGGCTTATCGTGAAGGTGGAGGAATAATACCCCTAAAATTAAAGACACTGACTTTGAAAAATGTCAAGGTAACTACTTTGACTGCTTAGTCGTATATGTACAACTCTTACAGTAATGTATTAATATCAAATTTTGTATGTTAACTCTCTTATAGTCTTATTTCTTTATTTGTACAACTCTGTTTGTAGCAGTTTACTAATATTAAGTTATAATTCTTTATTTGTAGTGTCATATACAAAATAATGATTGGGCTTGTGGCTACTACGTAATGAAGTATATGCAAACTATTTTGAAAGAAGCATCACTAGAAATTCAGAGTATAGATAAGGTAATTATTAAAGAATAACATAATAAATTTACATATGAGATTTGCATCATTTTATAAAATATATATGAGCATGTGCTTTTTTTTGCAGATCTTTACAACTCATCCTTACACATGATGGGTTAAATGAATTCCGAGAAGAATGGTCAGATGCTTTTCTTAATGAAGTCACTATAGCATTGGATTGAAATTCATAACTTCATTTGTGTATGTAGATTTGAAACTCTATCAAAATTTACTTTTTGTAGTATGACATTAATATCACTTTTAAACTTGCAATCTATCATTGTTGTTAGTATGTGCTATGTGTATGAATGTTAGTATGTGCTATATGTCTCATTTGAATGAATCTATATTAGACTTGCAAGAATGTTAGTAATTGTTGTGTATGAAGACTCAACTCAATATATGTGAATAATTGTTGTTATGAAACATCAATTCAAAAAAGGATTGGACATAAAAGTTTGCAAATGGCTTTGGAATGCATTTTTGGCTTGCATAATTGCATTTGCAAGTCTATTTCTACTGTAGGTTTTGAATTGCGTAAAGCAATTCTGTTTTGCAGGTTGCTGTACTGAAGATTTCTGTTTCTGCAGAATTTTTTTAAAAAAAAATGTAACTTCTCGGGTCGGTTATTGAAAAAACCGTCCCTATAGACTTCTTGGGTCGGCTATTCAAAAAACCGACCCAGTAGGTTCTATCCCAAAATTCTACAGCAATTTGAAGACTTCTAGGGTCGCTTATACAGAAAAACCGACCCAATAGACACTTCTTGGGTCGGTTATACAAAAAATCGACCCAGTAGGTTCATGAAGACTTCTAGGGTCGCTTATACAGAAAAACCGACCCAATAGGTTCTATCCCAAAATTCTACAGCAATTTGAAGACTTCTTGGGTCGGTTATTCCGAAAAACTGACCCAGTAGGTATTTTTTAAAGCTATTTGAAGACTTTTAGGGTCGCTTATGGAGAAAAACCGACCCAATAGATACTTGTTGGGTCGGTTATTCAGAAAAACCGACCCAGTAGGTGTTTTTACAGCTGTTTGAAGACTTCTAGGGCCGGTTTTTGTTGCTCTTTTGGGTCGGTTTTTTACCTCTTTTGGGTCGGTGTTTTACCTCTCTTGGGTCGGTTTTTGTACTTTTCTTTGGTCGGTTTTTGTTCCCTCTAGGGTCGGTTTTTTAACCTCTCTAGGGTCGGTTTTTCTACCTCTCTAGGGTCGGTTTTTTTACCTCTAGGGTCGTTTTTTTTACCTCTCTAGGGTCGGTTTTTCTACCTCTATAGCGTCGCTAGTACTGTAGCGACGCCCACCTAGGCGTCGCCTAACAAGTGACACTGTAGGCTTCAAAAAACCGACCCGAGAGACCAATTCTGTACTAGTGAACCATTAGTTTAGGGCTTAACTGAAGTTACTTCTAAAACCTTGACTCACCATTAGTTGTGGTGACTGGATCCACCATCGGTTGTGGCACATTGTGTTACCATTGGTTGATATGATCAACACTACTACCATTTTTCACCATCGGGTGTTGTATTAATGTCACCATTGATTGATATCTTCATTAGGGTACTTAGTAGTTGATCATTGAAATTCTAATTAATTCAAAACCTGACCTAAGGGGTGACCATCAGTTGTCACCATCAGTTGACACCCTTAGTCACCACCATCGTTTGTCAAGAAGGTAACACCATCAGATCACATGTTCATAGAAGAAATCAACTTTAAACCCTAATATTGACCATCAATTGATAGGTTCTTAGCACCATAGGTTGTTGGAAAAACTTGTCCAAGACCATATTCTACCTTAGAAAGGACGTACACTTGATTACAGGTTCATTTAGAATTGGAACTAAAAAGGAAGCACCATAAAAATTCGAAACCCTAGCAAGCATAGCTTCTATATGCATGGATCTTCATTTTTAAATAAGAACATAAGCAAGCAAGCTTGGAGTAAGCAATATAAGTGAAGAAGGTTATAAAACTCACCTCTACAGAGAAGAACAAACTTTTGAACAACAAGAAACTTGAGCCAATAAGGTAGAAAACCCAAGAAAAATCTCTAAACTCGACCAAGTAGGCATCGTTCTTCGCAAGGAAGCAAAACCCTAGAAGAAGAAGCAAGAAAGGTGGGATTTTGAAATATAGAAAAACTTTTACCATGGAACAGTAGATATACAACCTGTAGGAAGGTCTGAGGAAGAAGAAGAACAAGGAAAACTAAGAAGGAAGGAAGAAAACAACTTACCTTGGTCGGAAACCCTAGGAGATGACCTTGGAAACCCTAGGTAGAGCTAGATGGAGCTCTAGGAGACCTTCTTCTCCAGAAAGGGGTCATCTTCTACCTTGGACGACCTGGTTCCATAGAAAAATAGAGAAGGGTAGGTGCTCTAGGTTAGAGGAAAGAGATATAAAGCAAAGGTTTCGTACTCAGGCAAGGAAGAGGTAGATATAGCCCATGGATAAGGATGGAAGCAAGCATGAGGTGTACAAGCATCTCTCCATGTATCCAAGGCCTAAAGCTTTCATGGACGAGAAGGCAGCAGGTCCACTAGCTATTGAGGACTATTAGGACACCATCTAATGGTCTCCCAGGCCATACATTGCCTGTTGGTCGAAGGTTACCATCGTTTGTTCATGGTCCAGGTGTAAAGATGGGTGAACCATCAGTTGATCATGTTTATAAGTGAACCAAACTAGAAAAAACATCGAACTAAAGCCTTATAGTGATGAACACCAGCTGTTACCACCGGATGATGGCCACTGGATGTTGCCCAAGTAGTGGAACCATTAGTTGAAAGCCTTGAAGGTGGCTCATCCATGGGGGGGGGTAAACCCTAATTCAACATAGAAAGGAATCTCCTCCAAACCAAGGTACAATTTAGAACCCCATGGATCAAAAAGCTCAAGATTTATGAGTGAACATCCAAGGAAAATAATTGATGTAACAAATTGCAAAGAAAATCTCAGATTGGGCAAATTGTAGAAAAGTCCAAAATGTACATAACTTGCTCAAACAATGTCCAAGTTGGACCAAATTTGAAACTTAAGCTTTTCTTATGATTCCAAAGAATATTAAAAGATTATATTAGGGTTATAAGAATTAAATTATTGTAATTAATCTTGTTAAACACTTTAAGCAAGGTTAGGGTGTCTCTCAATTCTTGTCCATACAAGATACATGATGTTTTCATCAATGGCATGTACGTAATAGCAATTCACTAATTCTATTACATGCCTTTTAGATGAATGACAAATTCCAAATATAGTGACAAAAACTCTTGATCTGCACAGTTCTAGCTTGCTTCTTTTCAGGTCTTGAAATGGAGATCTCTATCTCCTTCTTCTTCTTGAGATACAATTCCTTTTCCAGTGTCCACATGTGACAATGGTGGCATTTTCCTTCCATAATCATTTAAGTGAAAAGGACAAATTCCTTCCATACTTACACCTCTCCTTATCTTGAGTGCATAAGACTTGGACTTCAGCTTAGCGTCAAAACTCTTCTTGGCCTTGCCTTTGTCCTTAGAATCTGTCCTGCTGGTCATCATCACGGGTTTGTCCATCTTCATTTGTTATTTAATATTAATCAACATGCCAAGCAATTCAAACAGTGGTTTTGCCAAGTTACTCAAGTGATAACACTCAATAAACTGTCTATATGATTCAATAAATGATTGTAGAATCACATCCATTGCCAACTCTTGGCCTAAAAGAAATCTTAGCCTCTTGAAATGCCCAACCATATTGAGCACATGGGGCTCTATTGGATCTCCTTTTTGTCATCTTGCACTCAAATACTGCTTTAAAGACATTATATCTTTCATACTTTACATGATTCTTAAGATGTGTTATCATCTCGAGAATATCCATATTTTCATGTTGTTCGTGCAACTCATAGTTCATACAACTCAGCATAAGGTCTTTGATGTTTGCAACATCATTGACATGCTTCAAGTAAGCATTCATTTAAGCCTCAGGTGCATTTGGAGCAAACATAGAGATTTCCCTCATTGTTGAGAACACTTCTCAAATCATAAGCTAAGCATGGAGTTAATCTCATTAGTTTGTCCTACTCAAGGAATGATTGTAATGATAATGTGTTTGTTTTCCATTAGATTCTACAAAAGAAAATTTGCAACTTTGTCAAAACATTTTTATTTGATTTGATAATGTAGAAGATATCAATTAGGCCTTTAATTAATTTTCGCTCTCACTATTTTGTTCAAATTGTTGGCCCTCACTACCAATTTAGAAGGTTGTAGTGTATTATCTTCTGATAAGACAAGATCAAAACAATTGAATTATTACTTAGCTAATTCTAACGTCTGTAACCAATGACTAAGGTAGACAACTTTTTCCAATTGCATCTCATACAATTCTTGAATAGATGGTATGCACAACTCTTTGCCACAATCCATATGCATACTTCTAGGCACTTAAGCCAATTAATGTCACCTATTTAAGACTGACCCAAATGCCAACATGATAGTAATACACCCTTCTTGGAAGGCCCACATAACTACCATCACACTTCCACAAGATAGAGGACACACCATGCTTGGCATGCCCACGCTTAGTCAATCAACCTTTTCATGTGTGTTGCTAATGGAAAACATATAAGACTTAATATGTTGGATTGAGAGTATACATATCCAATAACCACATACTTATAGTACATATCATATACATGCTATAACCAAAATGAAAACATGCAAGTATAAACACAAGTGATGGTTATGGCCATACTATTGTAATTTCATAGACCCACAAGGAATTACTACCACCTAATGTCTACATCATATGCATGAACCTATTGTTGGTGAAGATTTATGCTTGAACTGTTGACTTGAGAGTTATACATTGTCCATATTTTAATAATGACTTAACTATTCCATTCACATGTATCTAATATGTTTGTTTAAGATTGATTTTAAGCATCAGGTACATGAAAAGGATCAAATTCACCAAGCCCTAGCTTGTCCAAGTTCAAGTCAAAAGTAATGCAAATGAACTTTTGTGGAAAACACTCCAAACCACCTTAGAATATTTTTGTAATAATTTGTATTGATGATATGGATTGTAAATAAGATGATAAAAAATAAGGGACACTTAATTCCATCGTTTGATCACTTAAAAATCATTTTGGAAAAAAATTCACAACAACTTAATCGGTCGAGTTTGCATATCGATCGATCTATGATCGATTTTTGGGAATGGTTACATCGATTGAGTTGTACACTTAGAGAACTCGACCAATCAACTTTCTGAACAAAGTTGATTTTGGCTGATCAGTCAAGTTACCTCAGGACAAACTCGACTGATAGTTTGAAAATTGGCTTTGTCAGATAGTGCATCGGTCGAGTTACCTTTATTGAAACTCGACCCAATGCACTATATGGAAAATACAAAAAAAAAGATTTCAACCATTGAAGAGTTGTTAGAAATGAAAATAGATCTGGTATAAGTTGTAAAATGACTATTTTTCATTCTTAAGTGATACCACACTCAAGGGAACACCCCCAACTATAAATAGGACCTCTTGGAGTTCATTTCAAGGTTGCTCATTCATGCTATCCTTGGTGATTTCTATAGTTGAGTGTGCTATAACCCTTTGAGACCCTTTGTCTCTCTCATTTACAAAGCATTTTTTTATTATGAGTGAGTTAGGTATGTTGTAAGAAACTACCCAATTGTTACCTTGTAAATCTCTCCACTTTCCACTTCCAAATCCCCTTTCTCAAAGAGAAAAGGCTGAAGTAATCTTCTCCAAGTGAAGGAGGAGTTACTGTTCTTCTTCAAGACTGAAGAAGGTGTGAAGATCTTGTCCAAGTGAAGGAGAAGGTAAGGTGGAAGATCCAAGGAGCTTGGTGGGTAAATCCTTAAGGCTGAAGACTTGTTGCAAGGAGGAGATGTCCTTGGAGAAGGAATCAAGCTGCTTACAAGAGTGGATAAGACCTATTGTGAGGTAAAAGACTAGCTCTTGGATAGGTAAGCCCTTGATGTAAGGTGGTCTTCTTGTATGTATTATAATGGAATATAAGTATACAAAGTTCTAGAGGTTGAACTCTTTAGTTATTGGACTGACAATCTCCTAGTTTGAAGATTGGAACCACTCTAAACACCTTATCCTAGTGTTTGTGTCATTCTGTCTCATCCTTGCTATGCTTGTTGAGATCGAACCTCAAATTTAGTTTAGCATTTGGTTTCAGTTGATATAATTTGTAGGTCTAACTATTCTTGTGCAAGTTCTGAAGATCTATCCACCCCTCTATAGAGCCCTAGATCCAACAAGTGGTATCATAGAAAGAATCTTCTCCAACAAGTCTCCTACTAGATGAGAAGATGGGTGAGAAGCTACTTGGTTCCCTCAACCTAGAGGGAGGCTTCTGCATGCACCCTCGGTCTTCAACAACACTAACTTCCTCTATTAGAAGCAACAACTATAATTTTACATTCAATGAATGAACTTTGACATGTGGAAAGTGATGATCACACCCTACAAGGAGCCGGCCGAAGCTGTATCAACATGGGATGAAGCAGGCTTAACGAATGTACAACTTAATGACAAAGCAATTAGCTCCCTCTATGCAGCCCTCACTCCATTGATGTTCAACCACATCTCCTCATGGGATACACACTATGAGATATGGGACAAGTTTTGCATCTCTTATGAAGGCACAAATCAAGTGAACGAGGAAAAGATATACATGTTGAATAGCCTCCTTGATAACTTCAAGATGGGGAAGAAGAAAGGACTTGAGATGTATTCAAGACTCAACATCATCATCAACAACCTAGCTGCATTGGGACACACTTTGGATAGAGGAGAAATCAACTCAAAGATCCTGAGGTCTCTTCCAAAGAGATGGGAGTCAAAGGTGACCTCCATAGAAGAAGTAAGACGTATGGTGATCTTCCAATCGAGGAGATTATTGGCAACATTCAAGATCATGAGCCAAGACTTGATAAGCAAGAAGAGGAAGCAAGGTAAGAAGAAAAAGAATCAAGGAATATCAAAGATAGTGCCTTCAAAGCTCAAGTAGAGGCTCTCATCCTTTAACAACTACTTTCTTGTTGGGCCTCTCCCTCTTCTAGTGAATATGATGGCCCTAGTGAGCATGAATCCAACTTCTCCAAGGGAAATGACTTCAAAGGAAAGCAATATTCATCATCTACTCCAAGGTGCTACAAGTGTGGTAAAAAAAGACACTACAGAGTGAATGTCCTAAGGCTAGAAAGTCACACCACAAGAGAAGATCCAAGGAGGAAGAATAAAAGAAAGATAGAAAATACAAGAG
The DNA here is from genome assembly GCA_963693085.1 of Alisma plantago-aquatica. Lineage (NCBI taxonomy): Eukaryota > Viridiplantae > Streptophyta > Magnoliopsida > Alismatales > Alismataceae > Alisma > Alisma plantago-aquatica. The sequence continues at coordinate 509,002,702 of OY856414.1, forward strand.
GAAGGACAAGAAAGAGAGGAGGCACAAAGACACAACTCATCCATCTTGGGAAGGATCATCCTTTAGTGGCTCAAGCTCTGATGAAGATGGAGAGTGCCACCTTGCACTCATAGCATCCACAAGTGAAGATATTGGTGAGGTAAGTGAGGTAAGTTTGCATGAGTTAGCTAAAGAAACTCTTATTGATATGCTTAATTCTACTCATTCTTCTTATTTCGAATGTAAATCTAAAAGAAGAGGTTGGGTAAAATCATTGATGACATGTATGCTAAACTTGATATTCTTGAGCAAAATGAGAAATTTCATCTTGAAAGCATTGATTCCTTGCAAGGCCAATTTCTTGATCTTGAACTCCAATATATGGAGTTGAAGTAGAGAATGGTGTCTATCTTAAGAATACTGCATCTCTTAAGGAATATAACCAATTTTTTCTAAATGAGCTTGAGCTACTTAAAGTTGAAAATGATGAACTTAAACTTATTAGTGATGCTCGTAGAGATGAGAGAGATGTTTATCTCAAAAAATTTCAATTTCTTAAATCTTAAAATGCTAGGTTACTTAGTTAAGTTAATGATTTATCTTCTAGACCTATTTTGTGACGCCCCACGCAACAAAAGCGATATTACTCAAAACAATACCGTGGAAGAAAGATTAAACAAACAAATTACTGGAAAATATTGAAAATTTAAACCATTTCATAAGAACTGCCAAACACAAAAACCTTTACACACGAGTTCTTTCATGCATCAAATCACTTACTGTATGTGCCACCCACCTGTTATAAGGAAACCTAATCAAGAACATATATACATATATCCACCACATCTATGCACAAGAGAGACATACAAGCCAACCACATATTGAAAGCATGTCTACAAAACATCCCCAAAGACCTGAGTGTACAGGGACGACTCTAGGACTCTAACAAAAAAAGACATCCAACAACACTTCCAACCTTGTCAACTATTATCTTTCCTACTACTCCTCAACCTATGTTTCACGATCTCTACCTCCTCATGCACGTCCACCTAAACAGGATGTGGGAAAGCCACGGGGTGAGATTCCAAATCTCAGCGGGAGATATAACTCTCCATCAACTCTATTATTATCATAGATAAAGATGATTAAAGAAAATAGTAAAGATTATAATCATGACAAGTAAGTAATCATTATTAACGGAATGAGCACTTACTATTAGATTATGAAACATCTTAACATTTTAATAGAAATATGAAGAACATGTATATTTTCTACCAACACTATTATATAAAAGCAAGAAAGGCCTCATCCAATATTTTTGTATTTGATCTTATATAAGGACACTACATGACTATTTATGTATTTTATTTTGCCCTGAGAATTTGAGTCATACCACCCAAATCCAACCGACCAATGCTAAGTCAAAATCGGTGCCATACAAGGTCAATGGAAGAGTCGGAATCCACGAACTTCCCACACCTCTTGGTCAGCACAAGAGAAAACACTGTAGAGACATATCAGTCAACTACAACAATGACTTATAGTCAAGCTCGAGGATTGGCTCATACATGGCCATCCACATATATAATCATACCTAGCCCACCTTGGTACAGGTTGGATGCTAGAAGAATAGGCTCATGCATGGCCATTCTAACAAGAAGGAGTGGCTCACGCATGGTCATCCACATCACAATGAGAATGACTCACACATGGTCATCTCCCACAACCTGTAATTAAGGATGCAAGGGAATATTCAACTTGCACCCCACATATTTAAAAATATGCGCTCTGAGTTAAACTCGTTTCACCATCCAACAAATGCTGACACTGAATGGATCTATGGAACAGGGTAAGCTACTAAATTATGTTCCACTTGCTTAGTTAGGTCGTTTAAGTGCGTTTTAGCATCAATCAAGTTACAACGTATAAACGTTAAACAAGTTCCACACAGATAAGGGCATAACCCATTACCAGAACATTATTTGAGCATATAAGGTGTGATCTCATCACATTATCACTTAATAATAACTATCATCACAAGGACCATGTACTTTTAGGGTAGCAACTCCTCATCTCATTGTTGAGGAAATTATCATCTCATATAAGGCAATAAGCCATCATTAGGTCATAAAACCCATTTTCCACCTCTTTTTGTGATGCCAACATCTCACTTGCCTCATAAGGCCCATTCAATCATATCATAAACACAATTAGCTTATATCTATCTATGCATATCAACTTGTAACACTTGCATGATTAGAAACTTATAACAAGAAAGATAATACATGATCATTACTACCATTTCATAAAGATTCATGTCATTCACACTACATCATCAGGGTTAGGGTTCTCTTTAACTGATTAGGGTTTACAAGTTTGAATCAACAACCAATCTCGAATCATCACTTATGTTATCACTCAAAGGTATGTTACAAGATTAAAGGTTATAGAGAACAAAAATCCCTCATTATTCACACAACCACCCCATAGGGTATCACATCTTATTATGTTACCCTATCATTAACATGATGTAACTTGACAACCATCACAAGGTATCAATATAGAATATTATATAGTGTATCAGTTGATACTTGCCATAAGGTATTGACTTGTCATCATCATAACATGTTGACTACCACTATGAAAGGCATAAGGGATAACCTCACAAGAAATGTATCAATTTAGCCCTTCTTGAGAGTGTGATGGGAAACACCACCTAAAGGTGTGACATATGGGACTAAGTGTGTCGAGAAACCATAGGTATGTCGGGTTGTTAGGGTTAGGGTTAGGTTATGCAAACTTCTTGCACAATTAAGAGCATCATGGTTTAGCCCTCAAAACAGACCAGTTCACACAAGATGTCCTCATGGTCATGATGGGCTAGCAAGTCATATCGGTCTAACCCCATCTAGGGCATGTCAGTTAGCACCATCAAATCCCATTGGTTTAGCAACATATAGGTCTAAGCCCCTCTAGGGCATGATGAGTTAGTTCCTCAAAGTATATCGGTTTAGGTACCTTTTAGGGCGTAACGAGTTAACCTCATCAAGGCATGTTGGTCTAGCCATCATATTAGTTTAGAACCCATAAAGCATGTCAACATAAGTCTCTCCAAGTCATGGTGACTTGTCACATAGTATGTCGGTCAAAGCACCATGAGTCATGATGACCACTCACCACTTAGAGCATGTGTGTCAACTTAGTCATCTTCAACCTTAGAAAGATTCGCCACTAGACCATCTACTAACATGGAAAGAAGGAGCAAGACATGGACAACAACTTAAACGAAGTTCCATAACCAAAACTGTCCTCAAAACCACCAAACACTACTATCATATAAGATATACACGATCTAGAGATAAGGATAAACATAAACATATGAAAGAGTGAAAATAACAAAGGAGGTTAAGAGTTATATAACCCTCCTCAAAGATCACCACCAAGATCCAAGATCCAAGGTCAAGCTTCAAGCTCACAAGCTCAAGGTAGAATATGATCCACCACTTGATCACCACAACACCTCCAAGGAAGAATATGAGGCCAAGGTTAAGATGGCTCAAGATGAAAAGAAGGTTTCCAAGATCCATGGCCGTGAAGAAGAAAAAGAATAAGAAGAAAGCTAGGAAACATAGCTTACCAAGGTAGAAGATGGAATATGATCAAGGAACTCCACAACTTGGGACTCATCCACCAAGCTCCAAGAGAAATCTACCTATCTCCTTAAGCTCTCAAGGGCGTCCACCAAGAAGGATAGAAAGCAAGGATAGCCAAAAGAATCATCTTTCATGGAGGGAAAGAAGATTATATACTAGGGGGATGAGAGAGAGATCATGGAAGAGGTGTCATCACCTTAGGAGCTTAGGAGACACTTGTCCACAAGAAAAGAGTCACATGAAAAAACATGCAAGACATGGTGATAAGGTCAAGGCTAGATCTCACCCTCTTGGTATCCTACCAAGGTCATTCCCGATACCATATCTCCACACACCCACAAACCGATAGGGCACAACCCTACACACTTGCAAACCAATAGGGAACAACCCTACACACTCACAAACTGATAGGGCATAACCCTACACACTCACAAACCAATACACAACCTCTCCAAGGATCTCCAACCCGAGACAACACATCTAGGTAGAAGACACACCTCACTCATGTGTTCTAAACATCACCAAGGATGTCACCACACAACCAAGATCCAAACAAGGTGCCCATATCTCTCTCTCCTCTAGATGACGCCAAGAGAGATAAGGAACACTCTAGAGGTGGCAAACTTGCACATTAACCCTTACTCTGGGTGAATTTCCATTAGCACCAAAACCTCACCACAAAACACAAACATCATCAAACAAGATCAAATAAGAAATTGAAGCTTTATATAAGCCTAATTACATATCATATGATTAGAGAAAGTTTCTAAGAAACATACTTAGGCAAAACAAACAAGGTTATTCCAAAATGTGGGTCAGGGTCCTTACTAGCCATAAACCCCTAACTGGGATTTTGCCCCCAAAATCCTAAGAGAAAAGAGAGAGGTACTTCCTCCTCATCTCTTCCTCGAGCTCCCACATGGCTTCCTCAATACGACAATGATGCCAAAGAACCTTCACAAGCACTAGGTTCTTCCTTTTCAACTTCTTCACTCTCCGATCAAGGATCAACACTGGACCTTCCACATAGGTCATATCCTCATCAAGCTCCACCTCCACATGTTTCCACACTAATTCTATATTTGGATGGCACTTACTTAATATACTCACATGAAACACTGGATGCAACCTGTGCAACTCAAGTGGCAACTCCATTATGTAGGCAACCTTCCGAACACGTGCCACCATTGGGTAAGGTCCCATAAACTTGGGAGCCAACTTACCTTTATTCCCAAACCTCAGGACAAATTTATAAGGAGAGACTTTCAAATATACCATGTCTCCCACTTGGAACTCCAAGGGTCTATGAAGGTTATCTGCATACGACTTCTATCTATCCTGTGCTGCCTTCAACTATTTTTGTATTACATTGATCTTTTCAGTTATCTACTGTACAAGTTTAGGACCAAGAAGTTGATACTCACATGTCTTGTACCAATACAATAGAGATCTGTAACGCCTCCCATACAACACCTCATAAGGTGCCATGTCAATGCTACTCTGATAGTTGTTGTTGTAGGCAAACTCTATTAAACTGGGGTGTATGTCCCAACTTATTGAAAATTGAAGAATATAGGCTCTCAATAGATCCTTCAAAGTTAGAATGGTCCTCTCAGATTGACAATCTGTTTGTGGGTGGAAAAGCAGTGCTAAACTTTAACCAAGTGCCCAAAGCCACGTATTGTCACTTCCAAAAGTGACTCGTGAACTGGGGACCTCTATCAGACACGATAGTCACTAGAACACCGTGGAAATGCACTATCTCATCTACATACATCTGGGAAGCATCTTTGCTATGAATGTCATCTTTACGGGAAGAAAATGAGCTGACTTCGTCAACTGGTTAATGACCACCCAAATGGAATAATGGCCTTTGGCTGTCCTAGACAGACCAACCACAAAGTCCATAGTCACATGACCCATTTCCACTATGCTATAGGAAGTGGTTGCAACCTACCTATAGGCTTCAGATGCTCAGCTTTAACATGCTGACATATATCACATCTCAGAACAAACTCAGCCACATCCTTCTTTAAGATTGACCACCAATATATGTCTTTCATATTATGATACATCTTGGTGCTACCTAGGTGCATAGCGTACATGGACGAATGAGCCTCTTCCAATACCATCTTCCTTAGGTCATTAGCATTAGGAACCACTATTCTGCCATGGTAACAAACTGTCCCATCATCTGACTCATGGAAACTGTCATGCTTCTCACTGCCAAACTCCGATTTAATATGTTATATCATGGTATCAGTCTGTTGTGCCTCTTTGATCTGCTATCTCAACATATAATTCACCTATAAATGTGCCAACATACCTGCTAGCATGGAAACTTCCAACATAACATTCATCTGACGCAATGAGACCAACATGTCTCGTTTGTGGCACATCAAAGAACTCAATTGGGCTCTATCCATAGATGAAGACTTCCTACTCAATGCATCTTCCATGACATTCACCTTTCCTGGGTAATAATCAATCGTGCAGTCGTAGTCTTTGATTAACTCCATCCAACAATGTTGTCTCATATTCAACTACCGTTGTGAAAAGATGTACTTCAGATTCTTGTGATCCGTGAAGACCTGACACTTCTCCCCATATAGGTAGTGCCTCCAAATCTTCAAAGCATGGACTACAATAGCTAACTACATATCATGGGTTGGGTAATTCTCATCGTGTTTCTTAAGATGTCAGGAAGCAAAAGAAACCACTTGCTTGTCCTGCATCAACACATCACCCAAGCCATTCCTAGATGCATCATAGAAGACTATGTATCATTTTCCTTGCTCAGGTAGTACCAGAATTGGTGCATTTGTCAACTTCTCCTTTAATTTTTGAAAATCACATTGGCATCTGTCATCCTAGACAAACGTCGCGTCCTTCCTCGTTAACTTTGTTAGAGGTAAAGAGATAGTGTTGAAGTCCTTGATGAATATCATGTAATAGCCTGCCAAACCTAGAAAACTACACACTTCTATCAGTGTCTTTGGTTGTTCCCACTCCGTCACTGACTCCACTTTCTTAGGATTCACACGTACTCCCTCGACATATATAATGTGCCCAAGAAAGCTACCTTCTTCAACTAGAACTTACACTTACTAAACTTGGCATAAAGTTGGTCCTGTCTCAACACGGTCAATGCCTGACTAAGATGCTATTCATGTTGTTGAATGTCTTGACTATATATCAATATGTCATGTATGAAGACCACCACAAACTGATCAAGAAATGACTGGAACACCATGTTCATCAAATCCATGAATGATGTGGTGCATTGGTCAGACCGAATGACATAACCATGAACTCATAGTGACTGTACTTCATCCTAAAAGCCAACTTAGGTATGTCGTCCTCCTTGATCCTCAACTGATGATATCCTGACCTCAGACTATCTCGAGAACACCGTCACGCCACACAACTAATCAAACATGTCATCTATCCTCAGAAAAGGGATACTTATTCTTTATGGTCACCTTGCTCAACTGTCTGTAGTCTATGCACAACCTCATAGACCCATCCTTCTTCTTTACAAATAGCACTGGAGAACCCCATGGTGATGTACTTGGCCTGATGAAACCTTTGTCAAACAGTTCTTGCAATTGTCTCTTCAACTTTGCCATCTCTATTGGAGCCATCCTGTATGGTGTCTGAGCTATCAGTTGTGTACCGAGAGCCACATTGATCTCAAAATCAATCTCTCAGGGTGGGCGAACACTTAGAAACTCCTCAGGAAACACATCCTCAAACTCTCTAACAACTGGCACCTCCTGAATACTAGGACTCCTCACCTCAGTATCCATCACATGTGCCAAGAATGCCTTGAAACCCTATCTTAAAAGCTTCCTCACCACCACGGCTGATACCAAACAGTCAGAAGAATATTCCGGTCACCTTGGAAGATCCACATCTCACCACCATCTATAAACATCGCCTGCTTGGAACTACAATCCAAAACCACTATATACTTCTCCAAGGTATCCATTCCAAGGATTACATCGAATCCATGCATGTCAAGTGGTATGAGATCCACTTGAATGTTGTGCCCTGAAAAGGAGAGGACACACCTCCTACAACACTACAGAATTGACTAACGATGTTTCTAACAATAAGATATTCTTCTTACAACTAACATGCAAAAAAAACTATCAAGCACTTCACGAGTGATAAAAGAGTGTGTTGCACCTGAGCCAACCAAAATAGATACAAAGCAAGAAGAAGACAAATTAGAATGAAATAACTCCATCTGACCTGTCACTACTCGTGGGTTGACCATCGCCTCTGGCTGACTCATAGTGTAGAATCTAGTCATTGCCTCTTGTTTCCCCTATCCTCTACTTCCCTAAGTAGAAGATCCAACATGTGATGCTTGGCCACATCCTCATCCTCCTGTGTTGCTATTCTACTACCCCTATGATCTCTATTGGCTTTTCCTCGGTTGCTGGGTCACTTCATCATCTTTTATAGGAAACATTAGTTTGGTATGCCCAACCTGTCCACACTTATAGAATGTCTTGTTCTCATACCAAGGCCTAGGTGGTCCTATCACAGTCACTGATGCAATACTCTGGGCTCCTGTATGAGGAAAACTAAGACCTCTACCTTTACTAGGTGACCACTATTTCTGAGCACTGAACTGTTGCGATGCTGGTGGTGAGGAAAACCTCAGCTTCTTAAAGCCTCCTAAAGACTGTCCTTGAAACTCTACATGCCTCTTCTTGGCACTTGCCTCTCATTTCTCCTTCACAGACCGCTCTATCCTTCAAAATGACTCCACAAATGCAGAAAACCTTTCTCGGTTCTCCAAAGAAGTGGATGGGGTAGACAACTCAACATTCAACCCCTTCTCAAGATGACGAATCTGCACGTCCTCCGTGGCAGCCATGTGAGGACAAAACCTCAACAACTCCATAAATCTTGCTTTGTACTCATTGATCATCATGGATCCCTATTGAATCCTCTCAAGCTGGTTGATCTTCTCATCAAGGTACATCTGAGGAAAGTATCGACTAACGAACCGACGTCGAAACTCCTCCCAACCTATAGCTTATCCAGGCCTCTTCTCCTCCTCTATGGCCTACTGGTGACCAATACTCCCTTTCAGAAGGTACACCGCATGCTTCACCTTATCCGCTCCAGGGATACTAAGGATCGTAAAGGCTTTCTCAAGCTCGGTAAGCCAAATATCCACATCCTCCAGATCAGCCATCCCAACATACTCCACCACCCCAACACGGTGAAGCTACTCAAAAGTCTTCCCAGTACCTAGAGATTCATCATGGGGAACCGGTGTCCTAGGCTGAGGTGCAAACATCCTGTCCGCCACATGAGTCATAGCAGCCATAAACTGCCCAAAAAGAGATTGAAAGTCACAATTATCAATCTTGGCTGGGTCAAACTGGGGGACTTTAGGCACCCAATCTTCTTGTGCCTGGTTCCTTTCACCACCTCCTGGTGTAGCAACACTACTTTCAGCAATATGTTCTTCATGTTCTTCAGACATCTTTAAGCTTTCTCTTCTTCTTCTTCTTCTGCATAAGAAAAAGTCACTGTAAGATAGACTGGAGGATACAAGAATAGACACAAACCCTAGTCCTAGGTCCCTGTAGACTCAACGAACCTAAAGCTTTGATACCAACCTATGTGTGACACCCCCACCAAAAAAGTGTGATTACTCAAAACAAAACCATAGAAGAAAGATTGAACAAACACATTACTGGAAAATACTAAAAATTAAAACCATTTCATAAGAATTGCCAAATAACAAAAACCTTTACATATGAGTTCTTTCATGCCCGAGAGCACATACTGTATGTGCCACCCACATGTTATAAGGAAACCTATTACAGAACATATATACATATATCCACCACAACTATGCATAAGAGAGGCATACACACCAACCACATTTTGAAAGCATGCCTACAAAACATCCCCAAAGACCCGAGTGTACATGGACGACTCTAGGACTCTAACAACAAAAGACATCCAACAACACTTCCAACCTTGTCAGCTACTATCTTTCCTACTTCTCCTCAACCTATGTTGCACGGTCTCTACCTCCTTGTGCATGTCCCCCTAAAAAGGATGTGGGAAACCCATGGGTGAGATTCCAAATCTTAGCAGGAGATATAACTCTCCACCAACTCTATTATTATCACAGATACATATGATTAAAGAAAACAATAAAGATTTAATCATGACAGGCATGTAACCATTGTTAACAGAATGAGCAATTACTATTGGATTATGAATCATCTTAACATTTTAATAGGAATATGAAGAACATGTATATTTTCTACCAACACTATTATATAAAAGTAAGCAAGTCTATATTTGATCCTATAAGTACACTACACAACTATTTATGTATTTTATTTTGCCCTGCGGATTTGAGTCGTACCACCCAAATCCAACCGATCACTACTAAGTTAAAATCGGTGCCATACAAGGTCAATGGAAGAGCCGGAATCCATGACCTTCACACACCTCTTGGTCAGCACAAGAGAAAATACCACAGAGACATATCATTCAACTACAACAATGACTTATAATCAAGCTCGGGGATTGGATCATGCATATCCATCCACACATATAATCATACCTAGCCCACATTAGTACATGTACGATGCTAGAATAATAGGCTCACGCATGGTCATTCTAACAAGGAGTGGCTCATGCATGGCCATCCATATTACAACGAGAATAACTCATGCATGGTCGTCTCCCACAACCTATAATTAAGGATGCACGGGAATACTCAACTTGCACCCCACATATTCAAAAATATGCACTCCAAGTTAAACTCGTTTCACCATCCAACAAATGATGACACTAAATGGATCTATGACACAGGGCAAACTACTAGATTATGTTCCACTTGATTTTTTAGGTCATTTAAGTGTCTTTTAGCATCAATCAAGTTACAATGTATAAACTTTAAACAAGTTCTACATAGATAAGGGCATAACACATTACCAGAAGACTATTTGATCATATAAGGTGTGATCTCATCACATTATCACTTAATGCTTGTCATTCACCACAATTATCTTCACAAGGACCACATACTTTTGGGGTAGCAACCCCTCATCTCATTATTGAGGAAATTATCATCTCATATAAGGAAATAAGCCATCATTAGGTCGTAAGACCCATTTCCTCCTATTTCTATGATGACAACATCTCACATGCCTCATAAGGCTCATTCAATCATATCATAAACACAATAGCTCATATCTAGCTATGCATATCAACTTGTAACACTTGCATGATTAGAAAGTTATAACAGGAAAGATAATACATCATCATTACTACCATTTCATAAAGATTAATGTCATTCACACCAAATCATTAGGGTTAGGGTTCTCTTTAACCGATTAGGGTTTATAAGGTTGGATCAACAACCAATCTCGAATAATCAGTTCTATTATCACTAAAAGGTATGATACAAGATTAAAGGTTATAGAAAATAGAACTCCCTCATTATTTATGCAACCACCCCATAGAGTATCAAATCTTATTATGTAACCCTATCATTAACATGATGTAACTTGACTACCATCACAAGGTATCAGTTTAGACTATCATATAGTGTATCAGTTGATACTTGCCATAAGGTGTCGACTTGTCATCATCATAACATGTCGACTACCACTATGCAAGGCACAAGGGATAACCTCATAAGAGATGTATTGGCTTAGCCCTTCTTGAGAGTGTGATGGGAAACACCACATAAAGGTGTGATGGGTAGCACTAAGTGTGTCAGGCAACCATAGGTATGTCGGGTTGTTAGGGTTAGGGTTAGGTTATGATGGCCTCTTGCACAATCAAGGGTATCACATTTAGCACTCAAAATAGACTAGTTCACACAAGATGTCCTCACAGTCATGACGGGCTAGCAAGTCATATTGGTATAACCCCATCTAGGGCATGTCGGGTAGCACCATCAAAGCCCATCAGTTTAGCAACATATAGGTCTAAGCCCATGTAAGGAACGATAAGTTAGTTCCTCAGAGTATACCAGTTTAGGCACCTTCTAGGGCATAACAGGTTAACCTCATCAAGGCACGTTAGTATAGCCATCATATCGGTTTAGCACCCACAAAGCATGTTGACCTAAGCCTCTCCAATTCATGACGACTTGTCACATAGTATGTCAGTTTAAGAACCATGAGTCATGATGACCACTCACCACTTATAGCATGTGTGTCAACTTAGTCATATTCAACCTTAGGAAGATCGACCACTAGACCATCTACTAACATGGCAAGAAAGAGAAAGACATGGGCATCAACTTAAACAAAGTTCCATCACCCAAACAGTCCTGAAAACCACCATAAAATACTAGTATATAAGAGGTACACGATCTAGAGATAAGGATCGACATAAACATATGAATGATTGAAAATAACAAAGGAGGCTAAGAGTTATATAACCTTCCTCAAAGATCACCACCAAGATCCAAGCTCCAAGTTCAAGCTTCAAGCTCACAAACTCAAGGTAGAATATAACCCACCACTTGATCACCACAACACCTCCAAGGAAGAAGATGAGACCAAGGTTAAGATGGCTCAAGATGAAAAGAAGGTTTCCAAGATCCATGGATAATAAGAAGAAAAAGAAGAAGAAGAAAGCTAGGAAACATAGCTTACCAAGGTAGAAGATGGAAGATGATCAAGGAACTACACAACTTGGGACTCATCCACCAAGATCTAAGAGAAACCTCCCTAGATCCTTAAGCTCTCAAGGTCATCCACCAAGAAGGAGAGAAAGCAAGGATAGCCAAACGGATCATCTTGAATGGAGGGAAAGAAGATTATATACTAGGGGGATGAGAGAGATCACGGAAGAGGTGTCATCACCTTCGGAGCTTAGGTGACACTTGCCCACAGAAAATAGCCACATGTAACAACATGTAAGCCATGGTGATAAGGTTTAGACTAGATCTCACCCTCTTGGTCTCCTACCAAGGTCATGCCCAATACCATATCTCCAAACACCCACAAACCGATAGGGCACAACCCTACACACTTACAAATTGATAGGGCACAACTCTACACACTCACAAACTGATAGAGCATAACCCTACACACTCACAAACTGATATACAACCTCTTTAAGGCTTTCCAACCCCAAACAACACATCTAGGTGCAAGACACACTTCACTCATGTGTTCTAAACATCATCATGGATGTCACCACACAACCAAGATCCAAACAAGGTGCCCATATCTCTATCTCTCTCTCCTCTATGTGATGCTAAGAGAGAGAAGGAACACTCTAGAGGTGGAAAAATTGCACATTAACCCTTACTCTGGGTGAATTGCCATTTGCACCAAAACCTCACCATAAAACACAGACATCATCAAACAAGATCAAACAAGAAACTTAAGCTTTCTATAAGCCCTAATTACATCTCAGATGATTGGAGGAAGGTTCTAGGAAACATACTTAGGCAAAACAAACAGGGTTATCCCAAAATGTGGGTCAGGGTTCTTACATATTTTGCCTAGTAATGATGTTGCTTCTATTACTCTTGAAAATGATTCTTATTTGACTACATCCCTTTGTTTAGAGGCCAACCTTGTTCATGCTAGAGATGATCTTGCTAGTTTATCTACTACTGTTATCTCTCTTATTGATGACAATCATAGACTTAGAGCCTCTCTGTAGAAATTCCTCAAAGGGAAGAACTCCCTAAATTAAATCCTTGATCACTCTACCAAACAAAGTGGTACTAGTATTTTGATATTTGTAGGGAGAGATCCTAAGGGAAAGAGTAAGGCCAAAGGTAAGAAAAAGAGTAAGGAAACTCCTCTTTTCATTGGAGAGTCTTATGGCTCTAAGAACCCTATGATTTGCTTTCATAGTAAAAGTGATGATCATTATTCTACTTATTGTCCGTACAAGCCTAAGGGGACCAACCCAAATATGAAATGGGTCCCCAAGCTAACACCAGATCCCATAGTTTTAGTTGGGAACCGACATTCTCCTTTCTTGTAGGAAAAGGGAAAATGGATTGTTGATAGCACTACTATAGAACAGGTATTTGGCGTTGGTTGTTTATGCCCTTTTAGCGACGGTTCTAAAGCGACGCCTATGTGGGCACCGCTAAAGTCGAACTCTTCGGCGTCAGTTTTATAACTGATGCCAAAAGGCTTCGCGCCACCAAAAATGCGCCAGCAAGGTATCTATAGGCATCAGTTATTTATAGTAAGCTGACGCCAAAAGGCTTCACGCCAAAAAAAGGGTGCCATCTAGGACACTATCTGTGTCGGTTTGCAACTAAAAAACCGACGCCATATTCCCAGACGCCACGGTCGTGCTTCCCTACACAGCCGTGTTTAGTACTACAAGCATCGATTTTATACTAATAACCGATGCTTTTTCTGCCACGACCGTGCTTTCCTGCACGGTCGGGTTGTTTATCACATTAGGCGGTGATTTTTATCCAATAATCGACGCTGTAAGCCTTTGATGACAGTTTTCTATAAATAACCGATGCCTATGTTTTAATTTTTCTTTTCTTATCAGTTTGCAGGCTTGCTGTGGCTGGTCAGCAAGATGAGAACCTACAGTTCAGTTTTGAACTGCAGGTTTACGTCATCCATTGATATTAGCCAACAAATAGGCCACAAACCTACAAAATCAACAAATATACTTTTCACACAAGTAGATACATTCAGACATCAATTCAATTCTCACATTCACACATGTAGAAAATTCAAATACATGTACAAACATTCAGACATGTATAAACATTCAGAAATATTCATTTACAAAATATCATTCAACATTGCTATCAGCATCCCAATTATATTTTACAGTCCCCACTGTTTGTATGGCTCTTTCCCATTCTTCTCTTACTTCATTTAATACTTCCATCATATATGGAGCATGTACATCTTTTAAGTGTTTACCTATAGTGTGGTCAGTTTTAAACACTTGCAAAGAGAATGATGTACATATATAAGTAATAATATAAAAATAAGATTGATATATTTCATACTAACTAATGAGACTATATATAATACCTCATGTATGGTATCGATGTCCAATGCGGCATATTGGATAATCATCTGCATAAATCTCATCACATAGTATGTGCATGCCCAACCGTTGTCTTGTGTAGCGCACTATAAATTGAAACATACAAAATATTAAAAAATACAACTAAGCACAATTCACATAAATAATATATACATTGGAGTTGAGAACTTTCTTTCACGTTCTCCCAAATTATTAGCTGGTTCTTTTTCTTGGGGACCTTTCCTCCAGCCTTTTTGAATGCATCTAAACCCCTACATGTTAATGTAACACAGTAAATTGAATAATTAAATAGTAATGTAATAACAGATGTTAACGGATATAAAAACGAAATATTTCTCACCAGAATAATGGCATTCTCATTACGTGTCCAATTTTAGTATTCAATGTACTCCCCCCAGGATCTAGATAATAAACAGTGAACATCCCAGGGAGAATAACTAGTAACTCCCAATGCCTACCGCTAGAGGTAAAAAAGTTAAAAATTAATAACTCAAAATCCACAATAAAAATGTATTTTCTTAAGTCCAAATTATAAGTAAAGTAAACTTACTTGACATTGAATGGAGCTATTATTATCATCTTCTTTTGCTGATCGAAAATTGTAAAAGCATCTATATAGTATTGTTGAAAATTATCAGTGTCTTTAGCTACCATACTAATCAATGATGGAATCAAAAATCCCACATGGTCAAATGAAAATTGTTTACATTGATTTTCGACTAAGTAGTTGCAAAATATGTATTACATATGCATTAATATATAAGAAACCAGATCACCGGATCTTACACAAGGTATATGGATGTATAAACAAGATCTCACCTTATCCATGTTTCTATCATTGATGTATTCAGCCAATCATATATAAACAACTCAATAATATCTTGTATAAATAAAGAGCTTTCGTACGATTGACCTGCATAATTCGCTTCTAAAGAAACAATTATAGGGCAATGTATATTATGTGCCCATAGCCAACATGCCATTACCCTACAAGCAGGACCTAACGGGTATTTTAGGTCAGTTGGAACCCAACTTGGTAATGCAGGAAGTGGAGGTGGAGGCCTAGATGCTCCAGGTGTCTTCTTTTTAACCTGTATATATACTTTCAGATCAATTGACCTCATATATACACATTAACAATCTAAAGTAATGTACATTTATCTTACAATTTTAGTAGTGTAGAAGACATCTGCTTTGGGCCACAATATCACCCCGCCTTCTGCCTCAGCAAGTGTATCAATATCCGGGTGGGCATATGGCAATGTAGCTTCCCTCCAATCGGGGAATACACGTATCGGGCTCACACAAACGTAGCTCTGTGGCATTGTAGTCCCGTGAAACGTTGCCTCAGGAAGGGACAGGTAAGCATGTGCCTCTGCAACAACATAGTCTTGCATTCTTAAGCAGCATGACTTCAACGCCTACAAATTTACGTAAAGAATGTTATACATATATACATATCATCTTGAAAATATATCATCTTGAAAAGACTAGCTACAATGTCATAAACAATACTTACAACAGACGTGTTAGGCGGTGGGTCTATAGGATTACTCTCAGTCTGTACATCAAGAGAAGAGTGGGTCGCCATAGGCTGATTGGAAGCCTGAGATGCCGGCCACCGTAGCAATTCTTACTTGACCTTCTTAGCAACTATATCGTCGACTCTTTTATTCTCCTATACATGGATAAAAGAAACATTAGCTTCTTATTATTGAATTCCCTTTTGCAGTAACATTCTAAAAAAAGAATAGGTTACCTCTTCTTGTGAAAGTCCCGCTCTAGGTTTACGCTGGGATGGTCCAAAGAATGATTTGATGCCCACACCAGTTCCTACATCCCTAACACGTTCAGGATGCTCTGGGTTACCCAGAGAAACTTCCAATTCATCCCTTGTGCCCTGAGAGATGAACATGCCTTGTTTCCTCTACTCGTGTAGCTCCCACTAATCACCATCAATAGAAATTGGTAAGTTAACACCACAAATAATCAATATTCAAACGATTGCTCTAAGAGTTGTATTTTACCATTTTCGCAGCCGCCTCAACAGTTATGGGCTTCTTTATTTCACCCTTCTTGTTTTTCCTCCCAACTATCCAGACATCATGGCGAGGCATGGGTGTGGCACATGTAGTAGAGGACTCCTGAGTAGCAGCAGACTCCGCATGTAGTCTTTGGCGAACACTTACATAGTCCTTTAGACCCATAGTGTGGTCATGCACATTCAGTGCACACCTTGATTTTTGCACCTCACTTAATACCTTGAATTCTTCAAATTTTCTTGAAGCAACAAACGTGTCCCAATCTTCTTTGTCCAAGAAGTTCCACTATTGAAGGGCTGACTTCTTCTTCTTATCACCATCTTTTATGTATTCTCTATTGAGATTTGTACTATAGTTCCTTAGCATCTTTCCAGCGCATTGCATCACACATTTACGATGTAGCTTCTCATCCAATGCAAATAGATTCTGTAAAATAGAATTGCTATTAACTCGTATCCAAAAATAGAATTGCAAATAATAGAATTTGTAAACTACAAAATAGAATTGCAAATGATAATAACTCACGCATAAATCCTTCCATATCATGTCTTTCTTCACCTGAGGAATTTTATGTCAATTATCATACTTAACACCACAATGGCTTCAAGTGACAACCCCAAGATAGTTTACAAAATTATTACGGTTCACTCCAATTGCATTTCCTCCATTATCAAACTCCACAACCAATCTGGATCCACTGCCACTTAGCGCTATTAACTTCTTCAACATAGTGATGCCCCTTTTCTTGTTAAGTGTTTGGTGATGCGCATCAAGTTCCTCCAGTGCTTCAGTGGGTAC
The DNA here is from genome assembly GCA_963693085.1 of Alisma plantago-aquatica. NCBI lineage: Eukaryota > Viridiplantae > Streptophyta > Magnoliopsida > Alismatales > Alismataceae > Alisma > Alisma plantago-aquatica. The sequence goes on from OY856414.1 coordinate 509,020,232, forward strand.
ATGTGCATCATCAACCTAAAATTTGACAAAAATAAACACACTGAATTAGCCCAATATAGAAATATAGGATATATGACATAACTAGAAGATAATGAATTTTTTAGAAATACAAGATATGTTTTTAGAACTTACATTGGTATCCTCGCCATGCTCATCATGGATAGCATGCTCATCATGGACTTCATGCTCATCATGGACATCATGCTCATCGTGGTCAGCCATCTGAAAATCTCATTAAAAAGGCAAACATTTAGCATTTGTATTAACTAGAAGATAATGAAACATCAAATCTAAAAATGATATTGATATTAAAAAAGCAAACATTTAGCTTCAATAAAAAAATATAAACATGCATGCCTCTAAAATTGTGATCTTTTATCAATTAACAATCCTTCATCGTGATCTCCGCGCACATATAAGTCATCATTAGCTTCAATATTTTGTGGAGTTGGCAACCCGACTAAGAATGGACTGGAGTCATCATACTTATCATAGTACTCTTCTTCATCTATAGGATCTTCAATGAACTGTCTTTTACCATGAAGAACAACCAACCATTTATCATTTGTAGGATCATCGATATAGAATACTTGTTTCACCTGTGATGCCAATATGAATGGTTCACCCTTCTCGCCAATCTTTTCAAAGTTCACTAAAGTGAAACCCAATTCATCCACTATAACTCCTTTGATGTTATCAACCCAATTATATTTAAAGAGCAGAATTCTAAAATCTATGTAGTCAAACTCCCATATGTCTTCAATGACACCGTAACATGACATTTTAGATTCACGTGGACTCTTATCCTTTGCACTTGCAAAATACATAGTCAATGCTTGAAGAGTGACCCCACTGTTTTGGACAACACTCTTATCATCTTGGCGCTTTGTGTAATATGTGAACCCATTAATGTCAAACCCTTCATAAGACATAACATTCGGTTTTGGTTTAAAGGTGAGGCATTTGATAGTTTCCATAATATCATTTGGTGTTTGAGATAGTTGATGTAAGACTTTATCTTCAAACCACTTAGTAAAAGTCTTGTTATGCTCTCTAGCAAGCCACATTGAACTTGCTCGAGGATGTTGTCTCTTTATGAAATTTGTATGTTCCTCGATATAAACACTCACTTCGTCCATGTTGTGTAAAATATACAAGTGACCTTGTTCCAACTGCTCACGGCTGATTACTTTCACCCGTGATCCCAAAATTCCTTTGCCCTCCTCAATATTCTTGTCATTAATAGGAGTGTTATTACCACTCAGAAAGTCATTGCAAAAATCCATAACCTCTCTCACCACATAACCTTCAATAATACTCCCTTCAGGCCGATAACGGTTTCGAACATCACCTTTAAAAATGCTCATGTATCGTTCAAAGGGATACATCCAATGCAAGAAAACTGGTCCCAACATTTTCACTTCCCTAGTAAAGTGGACAACAAGATGTACCATGATATTAAAGAACGAAGGAGGGAAATACATCTCAAGCTGACATAGGGTAACAACCACTTCTCTTTGCAAATTATCGAGAGTATCAGGGTCAATAACTTTGCTGCATAGACTGTTGAAAAAGAAACAAAGTCTGGTGATTGCAAACCTTACATGCTTCGGCAATATAGATCGAATTGCCACGGGAAATATTTGTTGCATTAGAGTGTGACAATCATGAGATTTAAGACCTATCAAATTCATATCTTTCATTGATACAAATCTACGGATGTTGGATGAGTAACCCTGTGGCACCTTAACATTTACCAAGCATTCACAAAAAGCTTTCTTCTCCTTTCTAGACAATGTGTAACAAGCGGGAGGTAAGTATGTTCTTTTATTACCCATTTCACATAATTCTGTTAATTTTGACCTTATTCCCATTTCACGTAGGTCCAGTCTGGATTTTATCCCATCTTTAGTCTTACCTGGTATATTTAACAGAGTACCAATGACACTATCACAAATATTTTTCTCAACGTGCATTACATCGATACAATGCCAGACTGTCAAAGAACTCCAATAAGGAAGATCCCAAAATATTGACTTCTTCTTGAATGAAGAATTGTCACTCCGTGTGGCCATACTACATTGTGATTTCTTACCAAATTCATTGACAATGTCTTTTACTCTTTCACAAACAACATCCCCTAATATAGGTTTAGGTGCACTCCGTTCATCATTCTATCCATTGAATGCTTTGCGCTTCCTACGATACAGATGGAATTTTGAAAGAAACCTTCGATGACCAAGATATAAAATCTTTCCGCCATGTTTTAGTCTTATTGAATCAATTTTTTATTCACATATAGGACACGCTTTAGCTCCTTTGACACTATATCCAGACAAATTCCCGTATGCTGGAAAGTCATTAATAGTGCAAAACAACATAGCGTGCAAACAAAATGTCTCTCTTCCTGAAGCATCATAGGTCATCACACCTTCAGCCCAAAGTTTCTTTAAGTCATCAATCAGATGTTCAAGATAAACATCAATATCATTTCTGGGTTGTTTAGGGCCCGGTATCAACAATGACAGCATAACGTACTTATTTTTCATACACAGCCAGGGAGGAAGATTGTATATAACAAGCATGACTAGCCAAGTGTTATGTTGGATGCTCAATGTCCCGTACAGATTCATCCCATATGTACAAAGCCCAAGTCTTAGATTCCTATCTTCTTCACCAAATTTGGGGTACAATAGATCAATCTTCTTCCACTGTGGGGAATCAAACGCATGTCGTAGGATCCCATCATTATTTTTCTTAACATCTGCAAGCCACCTCAAATTCTTCACATCTTTCATATTTGCAAACAAGCATTGAAACCGTGATATTATAGGTAGATACCACATCACCTTGGCAGGAGAACTAGTTTTGGACTCCCCCGAAGTCGTCAATTTATACCGTGACGCACCACATTTTGGACAATCTTTCAAATCCACATAGTCATTTTGAAATAATACACAATCATTCGGGCATGCGTGTATCTTCTTGGCCTCCATTCCCATTGGTCACAACAATTTCTTTACTTGGTATGTTGAGATTGGCAGCTCATTTCCTTCAGGAAGCATTTCTTTCAACAAAGTCAACAATGAAGTGAAGCTTTTGTCGCTCCATCTATTGTTAGCTTTCAACTTATACAATCTCAACACATCGCTAAGATTCGTAAACTTAGCACAACCTGTGTATAACGGTATCTCAGTATCATACACAATGTTTCTAAAGATAGGAGGTGGATCGGTGTTCTCTACCCTACAACTATCCAACATCGCATCAACGATGTCTACTGGAACTGGTTCGTTCACATCTACGTCATCGGAGGCAATTTCTTCTTCCACCCAAGCACTGCTATCGACATCCACTGGTTTCGAGTTTGAAATCTCTCCATGCTAGTGCCATTCTGTATAGCCTTGTACAATCCCGTTGCACATGACATGACTTTTGATTTCGTCACCAGTGCTGACTTTCAAGTTGTTACCGCAATGCCTACATGGACAATAGAACCTATCTCCAGGTTCTTTCCTATGTTCCTCAGCAAATCTATTAAACTGATCAAGATAAGATATAAACTCTGAGGTGCAGCGATTGCGAATGGACATCCATGATCTATCCATTCTATGATCAAAGAGAAAACAAGTATATATTAGGATAAGATTAGGGTCTTGGACGGGTTTCTAGGCCAACAAACACATGTGATGTCATTCTTATATATAATAAATGTGTACCACCTATCCCATCCTTGAAAACCTAATCTCACTAGTAAGTGTATAATGTGTATTGGGTTTTCAAGAAATTTCGACAGCATTTCCCCACTGTTCTCTAAGTACATATGTACTTAGAGAACAAACGGGGAAATGCTACCGAAATTTTCTCAAAAACCCAATACACATTATACACTTACATCCTAAGTGAGATTAGGTGTTCAAGAACAGTCCCAAACCGGGGACTATCCAAGATTTACTCCTAATGATTAAATCTTGGATGGGTTTCTATGCTAAAAAACACAATAATAGATATGTACATGTTAGGGTTTCATCACAATTGATGTTAGGGTTTCAACACAATTGATGTTAGGGTTTCATCAATGTTAGGGTTTAATCAAATCAAATTAGGATGCGAAAATGGACAAGTTTAAATCTTATTTCAACATGCATCAAAATTTACTGAATTAGGTCAAACATTAGGATTAGAAGCACAAATATATGCAAGCAAAAGATTGGTTTGTATCCTAGGATTTACATAAAACATTACATAAAGATTTGTTCATATCCTTACCAACAGCAAGCACGGCCGTGGCTGTGTTGGCCTACCACGGCCGTAGTGGGAAGCACGACTGTGGTAGGCCAACACAGCCACGATCGTGCTTTCTGTTGGTAAGGAGCCAGGGAGAAGGAAGAAAAGAGGCTAGGGCTACCTGGAGCTAGCGTGGAGAAGAGCGGCGGCGGCGGTGTGAGAGCAACAAGTAGAGAAGGAGGTGGCGAGCGACGAGCAGAACGACACCCAGAGAAGAGCAGAGCAGAGCGGAGAGCAGCAGTGGCGGTGAGCGGCGGCAGTAGGAAAAGAGGATGCGGCGGTGGTAGCGAGCAGAGGCGCACCAGTAGCAGTGGCGGCGAGCAGCAGCGGGGGTCGTCGGGCGATTTTAGGCGAGCGGCGAGCAGCAGAGCAAATTATCGTGATGAAACAGAAGAAAGGGGAAGACTTGGGTGATACGGGTCTATTAAGTTTGTCAACGACATCGGTTATCTACAAAACCGACACCTTTTACTCTTAAGCGTCAGTTGATAGTAAAAAACCGACGTCCAATTAGACAATCTTTTCCCTAAATTATTTGGCGGGAATCATTATCAACTTCGGTTATCAAAGGATAACCGACACCGAAATTGGAATTTTTTGCATAAATTTTCATCTTATATAGGCGTTGGTTAGTAGTTAAAAAATCGACGCTGTATGTGACACTTTGGGGCCAATTTTTCGCTCAAAAATTGAATTCCGTGGGTGATTTTAGGCGTCGGTTTGTTTTTACCCAGCCGACACTGAATACAAAGCGATACCCATGTATGGCTGGTCTTCGACTATATACGTCATATTTCCTAAATAACCGACGTGTAATGTTATAGGCGTCGGATTTCCTAAATAACTGACACCCAAAAAAGAGACATTGAATGTTGTTTCTGTAGTAGTGTAGTGCCTGCACAAAGCACATGACATGTGATATAAGCCATTTCAACAATTTCACAAAGAAGAAAGGAGGTTCGATTACTTTCGGGGACAACAAGAAATGGTAAAAGGTGAGGCTGATGTAGGTGAATCCTTGTGTATCAATAATGTTCTCTTTGTGGATGTCCTACATCACAATTTAATAAGTGTTAGTCTATTATCTGATAATGGTTACCTTGTGTTATTTACTTTTTTTGAATGCTTGATCCTAGAGCGATACTCTTGATGTTTTCTCTAGATTTTGCAAACGAGTTGAAAATGAAGCTTATTTTTGGTTTGTTTCCATCCATAGTGATCATGGGGGAGAATTTGAAAATGATCTTTTTGAAGACTTTTGTGAAGAATTGTGATACACACATAACTTTTATTCACCTCAAACACCTCAACAAAATGGGGTTGTAGAGAGGAGGAACAAGTCACTACAGGAAATGTCTAGTACCATGCTTTTAGAGTATGCCACTCCAAAGAAGTTTTGAGCCGAATCTGTTAGTACCTCATGTTTTGTGCAAAACTGGGTTTCACACATCCCTCTTTAAAGAAAACCCCCTATGAGCTATGGCGTGGTAGGAAGCCTTCTATTGAGTATTTTCACATTTTTGGGTGTCCTTTTTTGTTTTGAACATGAAAGATTCTCTCGACAAATTTGATCCAAAATTGTACAAAGCTCTCTTTCTTGGCTATAGCACTACTAACAAGGCTTATAGAGTGTATAATGTTGATCTATCTAAAGTAGATGTTGCTAATGATGATGTTGTAGATGAGGTAATTCCTATTTTAAAAGAACTCAACATCACCCAAGAAGGAAAAGAGGCATCTACCTAAGAAGAAGAGATAGATGAAGAAAAGAAGGATCCAACTCCCTTCTTTACAAAGAATTATCCTAAAGAGATAATCATAGGTGACCCATTTGAAAGAGTGAAGCTGACGTGAGCTGCCTACAATAAAGAACAAGCCAACATCGCCTTCATCTCACAACTCAAGCTACAGAATGTCAAAGAAGCTAGCCATGTAGGAAGAACGAGAGCAACTTGAAAAGAACAAAGTGTGGACTCTTGTGCCAAGACCATGTGACAGAAAGATCATTGGCACCAAGTGGGTCTACCACAACAAACTAGCTGAAAGAAGCAAGGTGGTAAGAAACAAAATAAGGTTAGTGGCTCAAGGCTACAATCAATAGGAAGATATAGATTTTGATGAAACATATGCACCTGTATCTAGACTTGAGTAAATTAGAATGTTGCTTACTTTTTCTAGTACAAGAATTTCCTTCTATATCAAATGGATGTTAAAAATGTGTTTTTGAATGGTATAATTGTGGGGGAAGTGTATGTTCTACAACCTTCAGGCTTTGAAAATGATAGTTTAACTAACCATGTTTATCTATTGCAAAAATCTCTCTATGGCCTCAAACAAGTACCTCAAGCTTGGTATGTGAAATTAAATTTTTTTTGTTAGATCATGGGTATATCATGGGAAAAGTAGATTCTACCTTGTTTCTCAAACACATATCTAACAATTTTCTTATCATTCAAATAAATGTTGATGATATCATTTTTTGCAAAACTGATCTTGATCTTTACAAGGAGTTTAGTGATCTTATGCAGAGTGAGTTTGAGATGAACGTGATGCGTGAGCTCACTTTCTTCTTCGACTTTCAATTCAAGCAAACTAAAGATGGGAACTTCATCAATCAAGGCAAGTACACAAGTGATCTACTTAAGTGCTTTGGGATGGAGAACACCATGCAGATGGACACCCCCATGTCAAACACTACCAAACTTGATAAAGATGAAGAAGGTGAGTAAGTGGACGGGAATCTCTATAGAGGTATGATTAGAAGTTTACTTTATTTAACTACCTATGGACCTGACATAATGTTTAATGTTGTCTTGTGTGCTTGCTTCCAATCAAATCCCAAGAAATCACATCTTATAGCAGTTAAGAAGATTTTAAGGTACCGAACCAAAACCCAAAACTTTAGATTATGGTATCCTAAGTCAAGGGACTTTACTCTTACATCTTATAGTGATGCTGATTGTGCAGGATGTTTGATTGATAGAAAGTGCACAAGTGGCACTTGCTTCCTCCTAGGACCATACTCGGTGTCTTGATTTTCCAAGAAATAGAGCATAATGGCTCAATCAACTATCGAGGTTGAATACATTGTAGTTGGGAGTTGTTGTGCCCAGGTTCTATGGATGAAGCAAATGCTCCAAGACTTTAACATCTATTTTGATGCTTCTCCTATCTTTTGTTACAATACAAGTGCAATCAATTTATCTTACAGTCCTATTGCATAGTAGAGACAAACATATATAGGTTTGCCATCATTTTCTTCATGATCACATTGCCAAAAAGCATATATCACACATGTGGACACGGAAAATCAATTGGCAAACATTTTTACTAAACCTCTATCTAGAGAGAAATTTAATTTTATTAGATCTAAAATGCTCATAACCGCTTTGTATGAATCTGATATTCCTTCTAGCTAGTTTCTATCTATCCTATATGCTTTTCTCATGTCTTGATAAGCCTTGCTTGCTAAAGTGCTAAATTTTCATGTTCTTATGCCTTGTTTTTTGCTTATTTTGGGTATTTTTTGCAAATGCTTATTTTATCGCTAAATAGTGCCCAATGATGAGTAATATGTGCCTAACTATGTCTAAAATGCAAAATGGACCAGAAAAATAAATTTTATTAGCACTCAAATGGATAGAAATTAAGATTTCTAAAGTTGGGACAAAACTTCTATCGGTCGAGTTGCCAACTCGACTGATTGGTGTCCGAGGGCTTTTGTGAAAAGCCATTCGATCGAGTTTCTTTATCTCAGAAATCGATCGATGGTCGAGCTGGATGAAATCTTAAGTAGGTTTTGTCCGACTATTCTCTCTCTCCACTAGAGAAAAGTCAACTGATTTCTCCTCCAACTCTCTCAAGCTCTCAACCCTAGCCCCAACCTTCCCTCTCCTAGACCTAGCCAACCCTTGTTTGACCGGCCTAGATCCTTTTCCTATCTTCCCTAGGTGGTTAGACAACCCTTAGTGGTATTTATCTTATTTTTGGTCTCTCAATCTAATCCATTTCACCTCCATGGCTTGAATAGAAGAAGGAGGGCCACACCTTTTAGAGCACCATCCTCCTCCTCTACCTTTCATGTCATTCCCTTTGATGACACCTTCTTTGTTTCCAACGAAGCTCTAAGTAGGTACAAGGAGCTCCTTCCTAAGAATCCTTTCCCTTTATGTGCCTTGTTTGAGCCTCGTATGTGTAAATAAGAGGTTATAGATGAGGTTGCCAAGTTGCTTTATGACCATCACCTTATTTCCCTAAGTGTTGAACGTTGGTGCTTTAACAATTCCATTACAAGCACTAAGGTAGTTCATGAATTTTGCGCCAATTTGTTGTGGAGTTAGGACACTCTTGTACCCCCTCCCAATGCTCAAGTGGTTATTACCTCTATGATTGTCGGTACGAAATTCACAATCTCAGAAGATGCCTTGAATATGTTTTTCACTGGTACTGAGGTAATTGATAGATGGAGAAAATAATATCCTGAGTGTTTTGACCTTCTTGACCCTGAGGCCTTCTACAAGAAATATGACATCACTCTCCCTGACATTCATAAATTCTTGAAGAAGCCTCATACACCCTATAGGAAGAAATCCACCATCCCATCCTCTTCCTTGGGTCTCAAAAACTGCATACTTGCTCGGGTAGTCAACTACAATATTCATCCCAAGAAGAATCAAACTGAAATTGTAAAAAATATCATAGTGATTATGTATTGTCTTTTGAAGAACATAGGAGTCAAATGGGCCAGATACATTCTCCATCACATGACCTGCTTTGACTCTGGGAAGAATAGTAGTGGCACCCACCCTCCCTACCCAGCCTTGATATGTAGTCTCTTCACCTTTACAATTGAGAAGTCTTTTTTTCATGATTTTCATTACAAACCTTCTAGAAAAGGAGTATGCATCAGTGAGACCACTCTCAAGAAATTTTTTTTTCCTACATCCTCTTCCACCATTCGTGAAGCCTCTACCTCCACCTGGGAACCTCCACCTCCACCACCCTACAAACCTAACCGCGCCTCGTTTCATGTATCCAATGAAGCCCTCATGGGTTACATGATGCATCAGTAGGCATACAACCTACATGTTCAGGAGAATTTGTATCAGGATCTTTCATAGATCATGTCAACCATGAACCTATCATGTGCTCATCCTTACCCTACCTTCTAGGCCTACCTAGGTGGTGATTATGCTTCCTATGCATAAAATCACTTCTACCTGACCCCTCCACCTACTGCTTTTACTACTACACCCTCTGTTGCTGGTGGATATGCCCCTACACCTACCCCTGGAGTGGTACCTATACCTACTGGCCCCATAGCTACCCTACTTGCAGGCCTTGGCACCTCTGATCCCACTTTACCCCAGGACAAGGAGCTCCATGATCTTGGCATGACTTGGGATGAGAAGAACGTCATGTGGCCTAGTCTTGGTTTCGGTCCTTCAACGGATGAGGAGATGCCCAACCAGGTTGATGAGGAAGTTGTTGTTGCTGATGAGGAGGCATTTGAGGATGATGACCATGAGGATGGATCTCATGATGATGTTGTTGTTGACTTGAATGTTATACATTGCCCATATTTTGATAATGACTTAACCATTCCATTCTTATGTATCTAATATGTCTGTTCAAGATTGATTTTCGGTTTTAGGTACATGAAAAGGATCAAATTACACAAGCCCTAGCTTGTTCACGTTCAAGTCAAAAGCAATGCAAGTGCATGTTTTGGGAAATCACTCCAAATGACCTTAGATGATTTTTGTAATTACTTGTATTGATTATATGACTTGTAACTAAGATGAGAAAAAATTAGGGATACTTAATTCCAACGTTTGATCACTCAAATGTCAATTTAGAAAATTTATCATGGGTTGTCTATCGATTGAGTTGAAAACTCGACCGATCCAGTGATGGATATTCTGGAGAGACCAATTGGTTGAGTTGTACACTCACAGAACTAGAATGACCGTCTCACTGAGCAAAATTAATTTTAGCTCACCGGTCAAGTTTCCCAGAACAAACTCAACTGATAGTTTGAAAATTGGCTTTGTCATTTAGTGGATCGGTCGAGTTACCTTTATTAAAACTCGACCGAATGTAATGTACAGAAAACACAAAAAAAGTGATTCTAACTGTCAGTGAGTTGTTTTGAGCGAGAATAGATTCATTGCAACTTAGAAAATGGCTATATTTCACCCTTAAGTGATCTCGCACTCAATGGAACACCCCCAGCTATAAATAGGACCCCTTGGAGTTCATTCCAAGTTTGCTCATTCATGCTATTCTAAGTCCTTACTATGGTTGAGTGTGTTGCAACTCCTTGAGCCCCTTTCTCTCTCTTTTTTACACATCAATTCATGATTATAAGTGAGTTAGGTCAGTTGTAAGAGAGCTACTTCCTTATTCTTGTAAAGCTCTCATTTCATTCCATCTTCCCTATCCCTTTACTCAAAGAAGTAAAGGTGAAGCAAGATACTCCAAGTGAAGGTGGAGCTATTGTTTAAGGTTGAAGAAGAGGTGAAGATCTTCTCCAGGTGAAGGAGAAGGCAAAGGCTGAAGATCCAAGAAGAGTGGGTAATCCCTTGAATGCTGAAGACTTGTGCAAGAGTAGGTAAGTCCTTGTAAGAAGGTGGAAGACTCTTGTAAAATGGGTAAGTCCTTGGTAAGGTTGAAGACTCTTTATATAGGATAGGTAAGTCCTTTGGTTAGTCTTGTGTTGTAACTCTGATTGGTGAATATATAGAGTAAAGCACTTGGAAAGTCCTAGAGGTTGACCTCTCTAGGTAGTGGATTGACTCTCTCCTAGTTTGGAGAGTGGAACCACTCTAAACGACCTTGTCTAAGTGCTTGTTTCATTTTCTCTCATCCTTGTTATGCTTGTTAGTTAGGACTTCAAATTGCACTTAAGCTATTGATTTTTATTGATATAATTTGAAGATCTAATTTATCTTGTGAGAATTTTTGTAGCTCTATTCACCCCCTCTAGAGCCCTAGATCCAACAAGTGGTATCAGAACCAATGATCTTCTCCAACAATCTCCCATAAGATGAGAAGATGGGCGACAACCTACTTGGTTCTCTGAACCTAGAGGGTGTCTTCTCCATGCATCCTCCAGTCTTCAATGACACCAACTTCCTCTATTGGAAGAGGCGTATGCAGTTCTACATTCAAGGCATGAACTTTGATATGTGGAAGGTGATGGTCACACCTTACAAGGAACCAATTGGAGTTGTTGCAACATGGAGTGAAGCTGCACTTAAAGAAGCCCATCTTAGTGCCAAAGTCATAATCATTCTCTATGCAGCCCTTACCCCAACGAAGTTCAAATGCATCTCATCTTGGGACACCGCCTATGAGATTTGGGATGAATTGTGCATTACCTATGAGGGCACACAGAAAGTCAAGGAGGATAAAATCTACATGTTGAACAGACATCTAGAGAACTTCAAGATGGGCAATAAAGAAGGGATTGTGAAGATGTACTCTAGGCTCAATGTCATCATCAATGGCCAACTAGTTTGGGCAACACTTTGGATAGAGGTGTGATCAACTCTAAGATCTTGAGGAATCTACCAAAGAGATGGGAGTCAAAGGTGACCTCCAATGAAGAAGTGAGGAGCCTTGGTGACATCCCAACCGAAGAGCTCATTGGCAACCTCCAAGCTCTTGAGCCAAGGCTTGACAAGCAAGAAGAAGAAGCCAAGCAATAAGAGAAGGAAGCCAAGAATATCAAAGATAGTGCTTTCAAGCACAAGTGGAGGCGGTCATCCTTCAACAACAACTTGCTTGATGGCCCTAGTGAGCATGAATCCAACTACATCAAGGGCAAACACTTCAAGGTAAAGCAAGCCTCCTCCTCTACTCCTAGATTCTACAAGTGTGGACAAAAGGGACACTACAAGAGTGAATGTACCAAGTCAAGAAAGTCACACCTCAAGGTCATCTCAAAGGAGGAAGAGTACAAGAAGGAGAGAAAGTACAAGAGGAAGGACAAGAAGGAGAAAAGATACAAGAATGCAACTCATGTAGCTTGGGAAGCTTTATCCTCAAGTAGCTCAAGCTCTGAAGAAAATGAAGAGTGCCACCTTGCTCTCATGGACTCTACTAGTGAAGAAATTGGTGAGGTAAACTTGCATGAGTTATCTAAGGAAGCTATTATTGATATGCTTGTTTCTACCCATTCTTCTTTTGCTAAATGTAAATCTAAAAGAGAAATGTTAGGAAAAATTATTGATGATTTGTATGCTAAACTTGAAGTTCTTGAGCTTAATGAGAAAACTCATCTATAGAGCATTGATAACTTGCAAGGCCAATATCTTGATCTTGAGCTCCAATACAATGGAGTTGAGGGAGATAATGGTGTTTATCTTTAGATCATTGAAACTCTTAAGGAAGACAACCAAAAGTGCCTAAAGGATCTTGAAACTCTTAAAACTAAAAATGCTAAATTAAGCTTCTTGTAGATTCTCACAGGGATGAGAGAGATGTTTATCTTAAGGAAATTCAAGTGCTTAAATATGAAAATGCTAGGTTTATTGGTCAAGTTAATGATTTATCTTCTAGACCTATCTTGCCTAGTAATGATATTGCTTCTATTTCTCTTAAGAAAGATCCTTATTTAAATAAAGCCCTCTTTCTAGAGGCTGACCTTATTCATGCTAGAGATGATAATGCTAGTTTGTCTTCCACTATCATATTTCTTAATGATGATAATCATAGACTAAGGACATCTCTATAGAAATTCCTCAAAGGGAAAAACTCCCTAAATGAAATCCTTGACCATTCTACCAAACAAAGTGGTACTAGTAGTTTGGGATTTGTAGGGGGAGCACCAAAAGGCAAGAGAAAAGACAAAGGTAAGGAAAAGAGTAAGGAGACCTCTTTCTTTGTTGGTGAGTCTTCCGAAACTAATAATCCTATGGTTTGTTCTTATTGCAAGTGTGATGATTATTACTCTACTTATTGTCCTTACAAGCCTAAGGGGACCAACCCAAAGATGAAATGGGTCCCCAAGCTAACTTTGAATCCCAAAATTTGAGTTGGGAACTAACATTCTCCTTTCTTGTAGGAAAAAAGAAGGCGGATTGTTGATAGTGGCTACACCAAGCATATGACATGTGATATAAGCCATTTCAACAACTTCACTAAAAAGAAAGGAGGTTCAGTTACCTTTGGGGACAACAAGAAAGGTAAGTCAAAGGTGAGGGTGATGTAGGTGAATCCTTGTGTATCAAGAATGTTCTTTTTGTGGATGGCCTACATCAAAATATATTAGTGTAAGTCAATTATGTGATAATGGTTACCTTGTGCTATTTACTTCTTTTGAATGTTTGATTCTAGATTCCCTCACCTATTAAGTTATATATAAGGGAACTAGAAGCGGTAATCTTTATGTAATTGTTCTTGATTCTATTAAGCATACTGTTGGTAGATGCCTAGTAGTCAACTCGAATGATATTTCTCTTTGGCATCGTCGACTTGGTCATGTAAATATGCATCAGTTGAAGATGTTGAGCAAAAAGGACTTGGTCAAGGGACTTCCCAAATTGGATTTTGAAAAGGATGAGGAATGACAACCTTGTACCCAAGGAAAGAAAACCAAGTCCTCCATCGAACTCAAAGGAGTCCTTAGTACCAAAAGAGCTCTTGAATTTCTTCACATTGATCTATTTGGACTAATGAGAACTCAATCACTTCATGACTCCAAGTATTGCCTTGTTATTGTCGATGATTTCTCTCGATATACTTGGACCTTCTTTCTTGTTTCCAAGAGTCCTACACTTGATATTTTCTCTAGTTTTTGAAATTGAGTTGAGAATGAAGGTTCTTTCCAGATCATTTCCATCCATAGTGATCATGTGGGAGAATTTGAAAATGATATTTTTGAACATTTTTGTCAAGAATCTAGTTATGCACATAACTTTTCTTTGAGATAGAATCAACCAATAAGAAAAGAAATCCAATCCAAGCAAGCAAGCAAGATTCTTGAAATAACATACAATTTCCTTTTTATTAATATTTACCCAAACCTTCTTGCTTCTTAGGGTTTCTATCCCTTTTTAGGTTTTCTACCTCTTTTAGGGTTTCGTATGAAATTAGGGTTTTGTCGTACTTTTAACACCCTTAAACCCTAATTATACAAAATTACTCACAAACCCTAATTTTCTCATCTACTTTTCATAAAATATCCTAAGATCATATTTTAACCAAAAATTCTCATATTTTCAGATTTTCTCTTCTTTTATCCACTTTTAGGGTTTCTACATATATTATCCACTGAATTAGGTTTCAAATCCTAAATCATGAAATTAATCATATAAATCAGGTTAAGATTCAACATTATCATATAACAAGTTAATAATACTCGAATTAACCTATTACTACTCATAAAATTATCCATTACCATTAATTAGGGTTTCTAACCTAATTTTAATACCTTTTTCATCAAAATAATATACTTTTGCAGAAAGATATAGATTCATGCCTTCAAACTATTTTTATCTTATTCCTTGCATTTTTCTAATCAACTTTCATGTATAAAGTTTATTCATCTGAGTTTTCTATTAATTTCTATGATTTTAGTAAGGAAACCCCTTTTTCAGTATTAATTGAGCATAGAGGGAAATTATCGGAAAATCGTAGACTGCTAGATCAGTGGACCGCTGATCTGCTCCCTAGATCATACGGTTCCTATTGTGGGTGCCTAAGCTATCCACTCTCACTCTCGCTCGTTGGATCTCAGCCCGAGATCACCGTGGACCGCGATCGAACGATCTTCGGTCGTTGTCTTCCTTCGATCGCTCGCAGGGCTACGATAAAGTCCTCGGTTGACTTCGAGCTCCAGGCTACCAGCAAAGAAATAGAGGTGCTTGGAAGTTCCGCCGTCATCGCCCGAACTCGATGAGCTGTTCAATTGCTTGATCCCACTTGACCTTCACCGCAAATGAGTCGTCGGAGTTCTGTCATGGCCAGTAGGTTGCAGAGGGGGTAGGTTAGGATGAAACTCGCAATTGAGGTCGTCACTCGACTCGTCGTTGCTCTCTGTAGCGGCTGGGATAAGAATTAGGTCTGCTGGTACCCTCAAGTACCCTCCCCCCATATATGGTTGGGTCTGGAAGTCTGGCGATTTGGGAACTTCTCCCCTCGTCGATGATAATACGTAAACTTAGGGTCTAGATGCTTCAGAACATTCTCCCGAAGTCGATGGACTCGCTAGATCTTTGAATTATCATCTCAAGCTTTGGGAAATCGAATTCCCAATTCTTCTCCCAATCCTTGTATGATTCAGGGTAGACGATGACCAACTACCCTTGGATCCGTGGTCCCTTAGACCACACAGGTCATCCAACAGCCGATATCGCTCCTCAAAACCTAATTTCATAAAAAAACGAATAAAAGGGGATTTTAACAAGGAAACTTAGGAAATTCATTTCTCTTTCCTCGATTACTATTTTTCTCTCAAAGTTTATAGGAAACTCCATCTTGGAATTATCTAATCGAGTATTAAATTTGAAACCCAAATTCCAACAGATAAGGGTGTTTCCTTCACATCCAAGTTATCCATTAATTAAACCAAATTTAATTCATATTTCTTTTTCCTTTGCCATTATCTTAACATCTTGAATCCCTTGGACCTCAAGGAACCCTAAAGGCACAAAATCCCATATTGGCAAATATCCCTTTGCCTTTTTCCTCTTATTTTTATCCTTTTCTTATATATTTTCTTTTATTAGATAAATCCCTTTCTTTTTATTTCTCTTTTCTTTTCAATAGGGCTGAATGGCCAACAAAGCCCATTAATAAACAAACAAGGCCAAAGTAAATGAAATTTAATCAATTGTGGCCATCAATGCCACTCTCTAAAGATTTCATATATTTTTCATAAATACTTTGTTTAATATTCATTATCTTGTATCTTTCCCCATTATTTGGATTTTTCTTCTCTTCTTCTCTTTTATATCCATTATTGGATTATCAAAATAGTAGATATTACGAAATTCATATCAAAGGGGAGATTTGTGAAGAAATCCATTATTTGAGGCAAAGCATACAACCTTCTCAGTTCAAGTCCATATTCATAAAATTATTATATTTCAATTATAAAATCACATGGAAAATTGAGGTTGTAACATCCTTCCCCTCTTATAGGAATTTTGCCCTCAAAATTCCATCAAACATACAAACAAGAAGGATAATAATTCCTCATGTCCATCATGGCTCCCATGTGGCTTTACCCTCTCAATGGTGCTTCCCAAGAACCTTCATCATCTTATATTCTTACATGTGAGCTCTCTCTCACCTTGGTATCTTGTACCCTCATAGGTGACTCAGGACATTTCAGCTTCTCTCAAAGCTAAATAGGTTCATGGATCAACACATGGCTTGGGTACCTCACATAGTGCTCTAGACCGGACTCATGGAAAACATCATACATCACATTATCCTGAGGGGCAAGGCTAAATATAACCATCTCCACCAATCCATCCCAAATGGACACATGTATCTGGGTCTCATCTTTCTCGGCTATAGCTCAGAGGGGTCGGATTTCATATCACATTTTCTCGCACAGTGTATTGCATGTCAGTCTGCTTCGCATCAGCTCACGACTCATGTCTCCCCCTAGGATTTCTCAGCCATCGCATGATCAAAGCGACCTCATCTGTACTCACTGTGGTCTCTCTGACCTTCACAAGGTCTTTCCACCGACATCATCTTCATGAAGCGGTGACCGACACAACCTCCCTTTCAGAACTTCTTACATCCCGATACCGACTATGGTGTCTATCATTACATCTTCCATAGGACAAGAACTGTCTCCATACATCACCCTAAATGAGCACAGACGCTCTCATCAGACCCTCTAATCTGGATCATGCTAACCAAGTGAGGGGTGATAAGTGGTACTAACATCGAGTTCTTCATGTATCTACTTCCACCTCATGGAAGTTAATCTTTAGGTCATACTCAAGAACCTTTGAACTCGCATCATAGTCTAGTTGAACCATATCTCTTACATGTAGTTCAATTGGATCTATCCCCTGACAATACTCTCTCTTTCTGTTACGACCCATATCAGGGTTAGTCAATAAATACCTCGATTAACGTGAAGAACCTTGATTAGTGCTAAGTATCTTGTTAAACATCATGGTTTATTAAAATAAGCTAACATGTGAATCAATAGTTGAGTTTGAATCACCCGAGGCAATTAATGATATCTATATTGATTATTTAGTACATTAAGTTGAATCAAGTAATCACAGATGTGTTTAGTACTTTGATCAGGCGAGACCATCCAATTACGATTATTTCTTGCTTTAAGGGTGTAGAGGACCTCGTGCTTAAAACGTTGCAAAAAGAATCGCTTGATTTGGACATTCGAGCCAATAGTTATGCATTTTTCCAAATCCTTGGACTTGGCTGCAATTTTCCCATTTATTACTTCTTTAAGTGGGTCGGCCACTTTATAACCTTTATTTCCCTTGTCACGCTTATCTCTTCTCCTGTTCTTCTTCCCGATGGAACAGGACCCGCACAGAGCGGCGCTGATCGGCCGTGAGAAGGTGAGCTAGGGCGGCGGTTTTGGGCCTCCTTGGCTCCGTTTGAGTGGCGCCCAGCTTCCTCTTCTTCTTCCTCTTCTTCCTCCACCCTTTCCCCTCTCATCCCTCGCCCTAGCGGCGCTTCTTCTAGCTTGGGCGGTGCCTCCATCTGCAGGAGCAGCAGGTCGACCAGAGAAAGGGGGAAAGGGGCGGGCGTCCTTGGTCCTTTAGCTTCGTCCAGCAGCGTCGTCACCTTCCCCTATCTTTCTCCTTCTCCTCAATGCCCTAGCGGCGCCCAAGCAAGGGGGGCGGCGCCCCTACGTAGAAGAAGCCATAGCTGCACGAAGCAGCAGCTAGGAGCTCGTTTTGACACCGCTAACACCTCGAATCAACTGCTTCAACTCCGACCAAGAGGTTTGAGCAAGAATCTGCTGTCATCAGCCATGATTAAGCACCCATTCGAGTCCGTTGCTTCCACCTGTCCACCTGTACGTGAAGCAAGTTAGAACCGGATTGTACCAAGGTAGAAGAAGACTTGCGTTTGCAGCCAGTAGTCACCGTGGGAATAAGGCAACGCCACAAAACAACGTCCCTGGGTTTGTCCTAGAGGTTTGGTAAGATTCCGTAGATTAAGTCCAAGACATAGCTTTAGAATCAAGTTCATCTTCTTGAGTTTCCCGTTTCTGCGCAGGTGCACGGCGTGCAAATCAGTTTGCACGGCGTGCAAAGTTACAGATAGTAGAACGAGTTTCTGCCCAGGTGCACGGCGTGCAACCCAGGTGCACGGCGTGCACTCTGCTGTAAAGGGAAGAATTAGGCGTGGTTGTGGACGTTTTTCGGTGTATACGAACACACCGAAGTGGGTGAGTAGTAGTTCATTTAGAAATCATTATTTAACTCAATTTAAATGTTTAATTGTTTCTATATCAGTTAGTATAACTTCTAAACAGTGTAGTTCCTACAATAGAGAATGTTAGATTCATTAGAATTGAACTACATGATATGCTTAATGAAAATGATGAAATTTCCCGTATTATAGTTGCAATGTATTTACTGATTTAATAATAGATGTTTAGCATTGAAACTGGATAAATGACACTGAATCATGTTTAATAATGATAATGGATTTATATTTGCTTCATGTGTTATTCAGATTGTATTATATGCATGAAATGTGATATTCCTGTTTAAATGTTATTTTGCTTAATCAAGTATAGACCTAGATGCCCTAACACCGTAGAACCCCTTAGACGGGTCTGCAACTTTGGGGTGAAACTCGTGTTGCAACATCATCCGTGCTTGTGTCGCGGACAAACGAGGAAAGAGAAAGGCAGTGTCTAACAACAATCGTGCTTGTGTCACGATGGCACTGCGATAACAACAGAAAACACGGTTATCTAACACCATTCGTGCTTGTGTCGCGAAGGTAACCCTGTGACTCTCCGCCGGTGTACTCAGGTTTTAGGAGGAGTCGAGAGCACACGTGGTTGTACAGCACACATGGTTGTGCGATGAGGCCGAGGAGCCTGTGTCCTGTGCAGACCAGGACGAGTAGTCAGACTTAGCACTTCCCGGGTGTGTCGCTAAGTCTGGTACGGTGGGACCGTAGCATGGACTTGTTGTGGATCTTTATATGCAGAGTACACTGCATATATTTAGGGCATAATAATAAAATGAATAAATAATCATGTAGGTTCACAGTAAATTTATATAACTGTTTATCTACCTGAATTACCTGTTGATGATTTAGAATGTGATTATTATCTGTATGTTTGTTATGTTATTAAAACTGCCTTGCTTAGTTTTGCATTTATGTTTATTTTCAGTTTATAAACCTGATGAGTCGTTTAATGATAGCTAAGTGAAATGCTATTCACTGAGCGAGTAGGCTCATACCTCTACTCAAAACATTTTCAGGTTATCGTCAACAGCAGGAAATCAGAAGGATCGATTTATCCTTACACCTAGTCGATAGAAGGTTCGTAGTTAGTAGTTAGAGGTCTGTTAGTCCTTTCCCCTCGATCTTTGGGATGAGGTGTGAGTGAGAGAGTGAATGTGTATAAAGATGTAAATTATCTGTTATGCTTTATTTTATGTCGAACAATGTAATATGCTGTAGACTCTGTTATATTGCTAGTCAGATAATAAAGATGCTTCCGCAGTTTATTTAGTTTCATTTTACAGCATAAATCACATTATCCTATTAATGTCTTTAAAATGTTATAAAAGTAAAGAGTGGTTTGCTTATGTGTAAATTCCATCCTGTCGCGTCTTAATCTCGTGGTTTGTGGTTAATGTGAGATTGGGGTGTGACAACTCTTGGTATCAGAGCGAGATTTGAGTACATAGTTACTCAAGGTCAGGGGACGATAAGAGACCAATAGGATTAAGGTTTAGGTGTCTTTCTTCTATCTGTAATTTTCTAACAGGAAGTGTTCTGTTATACTATTGCAGATAGCAGGAAGAGGATGTGGTCACGAGAATCAAATAATGAGCTTAAGATGAGTCGTTAAGAATCAATAAGGTCAAAGAATAAAGTTATAAGTAAGGCAAATAATAAATGATGTGTTTTAGCTCTGGAAGGTCTGAGTGTTTAGATACCCTGGCCAGGTGTCTGAATACTTAGATTGACCAGTATCAAGCTACTCTGTCTGTTCTTCTCTGGATGCCCTGGCCAGGTATGCAGAGGAAGGATAGGCTAGAGAGAAAACCCTAGAAATCTTAGGGTTAAGAAATCAGAAATTTATGTAGGAGTAAGAGGTTAAATAAAGGATGTGATATAACTCCTACTTTATATTGCTTATTGATTAAAGATCCTTAGAAACGCTCTTATATACATGAATTTAGACTTTCAGTTTGTACAATAAGTATGATTCTTTTATATTGTTGTGACATGAAGTAAATTGTTTAACGTTTGTTTTCTTTGTATTAAAGTAGACCCGAAATTATGTTTAAGTGAGTTTTCTCTGAGTGGATATTCATTCCACATGTTTAAGATTAATAGGGGTAGATTAATCCCGAGTAGCTCTTGGCTTCAGGACTACAGGTTCGGCCTGGTCCGGCTGGCAGGATGCGTTACTGGGATCTAATGACTCCTATTAACAAGTAAAATAAGAATAGAAGTATAAATGTTCTTTTGTCTTGAGAATTAGGGTTTGAGAAGCATAGACCCTAATTGGCCCAAATTAGGATTTTAATGACATATGAATACAGAATTTGATAAATAGAATGTCTCACTAAATGATTTTTAGTATTTTATGTGTAACTCTGATTTAGCCCAATTTTGGATATGATTTGGATGTATGAAATATAAACAACATTGGAGAATATCAAAATTTTTGAATAATGCTCTGACTTGTTTATCGGCCGAGTTTCAAACTCGACCGATCACATTTTCAGATTTATATAGCAGTGTTGTAATTGAATTTTATCTTTTTATTGGTATATCCAATTGATCTCAAATTTTTACTATGTTTGAAAATCACAAATTTTAGACACTCTATTAATTTGGCGTAATTTTTTTTGGATGACTTTTGATCTCTACAATAAGGTGTCGGTCGAGTTGCAACTCGACCGAACCTGCTGCAGACTGCAATATAGCAGTGCACTGTTCAATTTTTATTTAATTATTGGTAACTTGAAATGATCTCAAATTTTTACTGGAGGTCTAAAACTTTATTAGGCACAACATATAAAATTTTCAGAATTTTTGGAGCTTCTGTTATCAGTTTAATAAACGAATTACAGAAACTATTGTGAAAACTGAATTTTCAGCTAATGTAATTAAAGTTGAGTGTTGGGTTAATATGTTATTGACCCAAGCAACTCAATTTGATTTATATAATCGATCACACATACACACAATAAAGCTATGTTACTGATATGGACCAAAACCCTAGAATGATTAAAGTTGTAATAGTTTAAGGGATATCACTAGTGATGTAACCGTGAATACTAGTATCTTTGTAAAATAAGACCTTGAGATTTGTTCTATGAAAAGTAAACTGGCTTTGATAGTGATCTAGGGTTTTGAAGTAGATAATCTGATCGGTACATGAACAACATGAAATGATTTAGAGGAATGAGTAAGACATAAACCTAAAAATGTAACAAAAAGTAAGTAACATAGAAAGCGAAGTATTATCCGATTATGATCTAAAGATAGTTGATGTAGTTCATGTTTTAAAGACATGGTGTCACTATCTTTATGATGTGACAATAGATTATCACCCTGGTAAAGAGAATGTGGTGGATGATGTTTCCAGCAGAAAGTCAAGTTCAACAGCCAATGCATTCTCTATGACAGGTTTCAATAGAGACCAGTTAGTAGAAATGTGGAGGTTGAACCTAGACTTAGGGGTGACAGCATAGAGTGATTTGATTGTACAGATGAAAGTTAAGCTTACTTCTTATGATCAGATCAAGGAACTACAATAGGGTAATAAGTGAGTTAAACCAGACCATGTATGTCATGATAGGAAGAAAAGAGACTAGAGTTTAAGTTTTTGGATGATAAGGTGTTGTATTAGCATGACATGTTGTGTGTACCATGAGATAGTGTAAAATTCTTTTAAGGGGAAAAGACTGAAAGAAAAGATTCTTATGGAAGTGTATGTATTGATGTATGCTATGCTTTCAGGAAAACACTAAGATGTATATGAATCTCAAGGAATTAAAACAGATGGTCAAATAGGCAGAAGGATGTAGCTGAGTACGTGGTTAGAAGTAGTGTGTGCCTGTAGGTTAAGGCTGAACCCTAGAAATCTACAGCTACCTTGTAATCTTTTTCTATACCTGTATGGGAATGGGAATTTATCACAATGGATTGGTAAGATTACCCAGGACACCTAGAGGTTGTGATTTGATATGAATGATTGTGGATAGACTAATTTAGTCTGCTCGCTTTCTTCATATTAAGTCGACCTTTGATGTCTCGAGACTTGACTAAGATATACATGGATAAAATAATTAGGTTGCTTGGTAATCCAGTTTCAATCATATCATATTGAGTTTAGAAATACACAACTGATAATGGTATAGTTTGAGTATGAACCCAGAAAACACAGATTTGGTAAATCATTGGATGCAGGATTTCAAGCTAGCAAGACATAATTAAAATATGTAAATAAATCTAATTGCATGCTTCCTGTTATGTTAATGGGTGTGACCTGACATTTTACATGAATTGGCACATTTCTCTAAGATATTAATAGAAATTCTCAAGTACCATTAAATATTTGTGATATGATACGTAAATAACTCTTAATTGAGTTATGTGATGCATAAACCACGAATTGGGGTTAATATGCACGTACATCGAGGAATTTCAGATAATGGATAAATATTACAGATGGTTTCTTATAAGTGGAGTAAATTACTCTTGTTGGTGTAATAAAATGTTCGATTACATGAAATTCAGTATGTATCTGCCAAAATTGATTTGAGTTTGGGATATTTATGAAATTTTAATCTGCCTGCATGCATGATGTAAAGATTACTCAGTAATTACAATGATTTAAAATATACTATTCCGCCAGTTCTAGGATGATACTGTATTGTGATTTGAATTGCAATCAAACAAATGAGATAATGGAAACCCTAAGAGTAGGGTGTTGCCATGTGATTAGTGAATGAGATAACCCTAAGAGTAGGGTGTTGGCATGTGATGAATGAACAAGGCAAATGAAACCCTGAGGATAGGGTGTACGATGAATCAAGTATTTAGATATCAGTTTTCATTATGAGATGTGATGATTTTAACAGTTAAATTGCATGATCTTAATTTAGTACCAGATTGACATGTATTCTGTTTATTTAAGAATTTTAGTTTGTCTGCATGAATAATATAATAATTTCTTGGTAATTACCATAAATTGAAATACGGTTATAACAGTTCTGGAAAGACAATGTTTTGTGGGTTGATTTGAAATTAGATCTGATGTGTCCTATGTTGAGGGACCAATACAGATGGTTGATCGGAGGATCAAGAAACTCAAGAATCGTAAGATACCCTTAAAGAAGGTTCGGAGGAGAAACTACAACCTAGAGGAAGCCACATGGGAAGTTTTGGGTTAGATATGCGTAACAAGTTTCCTTTTCTCTTTTAGGAATTTCGGGACGAAATTCTTATAAGGGAGGGAGATTGTTACGACCCATATCAGGGTTAGTCAATAAATACCTCGATTAACGTGAAGAACCTTGATTAGTGCTAAGTATCTTTTTAAACATCATGGTTTATTAAAATAAGCTAACATGTGAATCAATAGTTGAGTTTGAATCACCCGAGGCAATTAATGATATCTATATTGATTATTTAGTACATTAAGTTGAATCAAGTAATCACAGATGTGTTTAGTACTTTGATCAGGCGAGACCATCCAATTATGATTATTTCTTGCTTTAAGGGTGTAGAGGACCTCGTGCTTAAAACGTTGCAAAAAGAATCGCTTGATTTGGACATTCGAGCCAATAGTTATGCATTTTTCCAAATCCTTGGACTTGGCTGCAATTTTCCCATTTATTACTTCTTTAAGTGGGTCGGCCACTTTATAACCTTTATTTCCCTTGTCACGCTTATCTCTTCTCCTGTTCTTCTTCCCGATGGAACAGGACCCGCACAGAGCGGCGCTGATCGGCCGTGAGAAGGTGAGCTAGGGCGGCGGTTTTGGGCCTCCTTGGCTCCGTTTGAGTGGCGCCCAGCTTCCTCTTCTTCTTCCTCTTCTTCCTCCACCCTTTCCCCTCTCATCCCTCACCCTAGCGGTGCTTCTTCTAGCTTGGGCGGTGCCTCCATCTGCAGGAGCAGCAGGTCGACCAGAGAAAGGGGGAAAGGGGCGGGCGTCCTTGGTCCTTTAGCTTCGTCCAGCAGCGTCGTCACCTTCCCCTATCTTTCTCCTTCTCCTCAATGCCCTAGCGGCGCCCAAGCAAGGGGGGCGGCACCCCTACGTAGCAGCAGCCATAGCTGCACGAAGCAGCAGCTAGGAGCTCGTTTTGACACCGCTAACACCTCGAATCAACTGCTTCAACTCCGGCCAAGAGGTTTGAGCAAGAATCTGCTGTCATCAGCCATGATTAAGCACCCATTCGAGTCCGTTGCTTCCACCTGTCCACCTGTACGTGAAGCAAGTTAGAACCGGATTGTACCAAGGTAGAAGAAGACTTGCGTTTGCAGCCAGTAGTCACCGTGGGAATAAGGCAACGCCACAAAACAACGTCCCTGGGTTTGTCCTAGAGGTTTGGTAAGATTCCGTAGATTAAGTCCAAGACATAGCTTTAGAATCAAGTTCATCTTCTTGAGTTTCCCGTTTTTGCGCAGGTGCACGGCGTGCAAATCAGTTTGCACGGCGTGCAAAGTTACAGATAGCAGAACGAGTTTCTGCCCAGGTGCACGGCGTGCAACCCAGGTGCACGGCGTGCACTCTGCTGTAAAGGGAAGAATTAGGCGTGGTTGTGGACGTTTTTCGGTGTATACGAACACACCGAAGTGGGTGAGTAGTAGTTCATTTAGAAATCATTATTTAACCCAATTTAAATGTTTAATTGTTTCTATATCAGTTAGTATAACTTCTAAACAGTGTAGTTCCTACAATAGAGAATGTTAGATTCATTAGAATTGAACTACATGATATGCTTAATGAAAATGATGAAATTTCCCATATTATAGTTGTAATGTATTTACTGATTTAATAATAGATGTTTAGCATTGAAACTGGATAAATGACACTGAATCATGTTTAATAATGATAATGGATTTATATTTGCTTCATGTGTTATTCAGATTGTATTATATGCATGAAATGTGATATTCCTGTTTAAATGTTATTTTGCTTAATCAAGTATAGACCTAGATGCCCTAACACCGTAGAACCCCTTAGACGGGTCTGCAACTTTGGGGTGAAACTCGTGTTGCAACATCATCCGTGCTTGTGTCGCGGACAAACGAGGAAAGAGAAAGGCAGTGTCTAACAACAATCGTGCTTGTGTCACGATGGCACTGCGATAACAACAGAAAACACGGTTATCTAACACCATTCGTTCTTGTGTCGCGAAGGTAACCCTGTGACTCTCCGCCGGTGTACTCAGGTTTTAGGAGGAGTCGAGAGCACACGTGGTTGTGCAGGACACATGGTTGTGCGATGAGGCCGAGGAGCCTGTGTCCTGTGCAGACCAGGACGAGTAGTCAGACTTAGCACTTCCCGGGTGTGTCGCTAAGTCTGGTACGGTGGGACCGTAGCATGGACTTGTTGCGGATCTTTATATGCAGAGTACACTGCATATATTTAGGGCATAATAATAAAATGAATAAATAATCATGTAGGTTCACAGTAAATTTATATAACTGTTTATCTACCTGAATTACCTGTTGATGATTTAGAATGTGATTATTATCTGTATGTTTGTTATGTTATTAGAACTTCCTTGCTTAGTTTTGCATTTATGTTTATTTTCAGTTTATAAACCTGATGAGTCGTTTAATGATAGCTAAGTGAAATGCTATTCACTGAGCGAGTAGGCTCATACCTCTACTCAAAACATTTTCAGGTTATCGTCAACGGCAGGAAATCAGAAGGATCGATTTATCCTTACACCTAGTCGATAGAAGGTTCGTAGTTAGTAGTTAGAGGTCTGTTAGTCCTTTCCCCTCGATCTTTGGGACGAGGTGTGAGTGAGAGAGTGAATGTGTATAAAGATGTAAATTATCTGTTATGCTTTATTTTATGTCGAACAATGTAATATGCTGTAGACTCTGTTATATTGCTAGTCAGATAATAAAGATGCTTCCGCAGTTTATTTAGTTTCATTTTACAGCATAAATCACATTATCCTATTAATGTCTTTAAAATGTTATAAAAGTAAAGAGTGGTTTGCTTATGTGTAAATTCCATCCTGTCGCGTCTTAATCTCGTGGTTTGTGGTTAATGTGAGATTGGGGTGTGACAACTCTTGGTATCAGAGCGAGATTTGAGTACATAGTTACTCAAGGTCAGGGGACGATAAGAGACCAATAGGATTAAGGTTTAGGTGTCTTTCTTCTATCTGTAATTTTCTAACAGGAAGTGTTCTGTTATACTATTGCAGATAGCAGGAAGAGGATGTGGTCACGAGAATCAAGTAATGAGCTTAAGATGAGTCGTTAAGAATCAATAAGGTCAAAGAATAAAGTTATAAGTAAGGCAAATAATAAATGATGTGTTTTAGCTCTGGAAGGTCTGAGTGTTTAGATACCCTGGCCAGGTGTCTGAATACTTAGATTGACCAGTATCAAGCTACTCTGTCTGTTCTTCTCTGGATGCCCTGGCCAGGTATGCAGAGGAAGGATAGGCTAGAGAGAAAACCCTAGAAATCTTAGGGTTAAGAAATCAGAAATTTATGTAGGAGTAAGAGGTTAAATAAAGGATGTGATATAACTCCTACTTTATATTGCTTATTGATTAAAGATCCTTAGAAACGCTCTTATATACATGAATTTAGACTTTCAGTTTGTACAATAAGTATGATTCTTTTATATTGTTGTGACATGAAGTAAATTGTTTAACGTTTGTTTTCTTTGTATTAAAGTAGACCCGAAATTATGTTTAAGTGAGTTTTCTATGAGTGGATATTCATTCCACATGTTTAAGATTAATAGGGGTAGATTAATCCCGAGTAGCTCTTGGCTTCAGGACTACAGGTTCGGCCTGGTCCGGCTGGCAGGATGCGTTACTGGGATCTAATGACTCCTATTAACAAGTAAAATAAGAATAGAAGTATAAATGTTCTTTTGTCTTGAGAATTAGGGTTTGAGAAGCATAGACCCTAATTGGCCCAAATTAGGATTTTAATGACATATGAATACAGAATTTGATAAATAGAATGTCTCACTAAATGATTTTTAGTATTTTATGTGTAACTCTGATTTATCCCAATTTTGGATATGATTTGGATGTATGAAATATAAACAACATTGGAGAATATCAAAATTTTTGAATAATGCTCTGACTTGTTTATCGGCCGAGTTTCAAACTCGACCGATCACATTTTCAGATTTATATAGCAGTGTTGTAATTGAATTTTATCTTTTTATTGGTATATCCAATTGATCTCAAATTTTTATTATGTTTGAAAATCACAAATTTTAGACACTCTATTAATTTGGCGTAATTTTTTTTGGATGACTTTTGATCTCTACAATAAGGTGTCGGTCGAGTTGCAACTCGACCGAACCTGCTGCAGACTGCAATATAGCAGTGCACTGTTCAATTTTTAATTAATTATTGGTAACTTGAAATGATCTCAAATTTTTACTGGAGGTCTAAAACTTTATTAGGCACAACATATAAAATTTTCAGAATTTTTGGAGCTTCTGTTAACAGTTTAATAAACGAATTACAGAAACTATTGTGAAAACTGAATTTTCAGCTAATGTAATTAAAGTTGAGTGTTGGGTTAATATGTTATTGACCCAAGCAACTCAATTTGATTTATATAATCGATCACACATACACACAATAAAGCTATGTTACTGATATGGACCAAAACCCTAGAATGATTAAAGTTGTAATAGTTTAAGGGATATCACTAGTGATGTAACCGTGAATACTAGTATCTTTGTAAAATAAGATCTTGAGATTTGTTCTATGAAAAGTAAACTGGCTTTGATAGTGATCTAGGGTTTTGAAGTAGATAATCTGATCGGTACATGAACAACATGAAATGATTTAGAGGAATGAGTAAGACATAAACCTAAAAATGTAACAAAAAGTAAGTAACATAGAAAGCGAAGTATTATCCGATTATGATCTAAAGATAGTTGATGTAGTTCATGTTTTAAAGACATGGTGTCACTATCTTTATGATGTGACAATAGATTATCACCCTGGTAAAGAGAATGTGGTGGATGATGTTTCCAGCAGAAAGTCAAGTTCAACAGCCAATGCATTCTCTATGACAGGTTTCAATAGAGACCAGTTAGTAGAAATGTGGAGGTTGAACCTAGACTTAGGGGTGACAGCATAGAGTGATTTGATTGTACAGATGAAAGTTAAGCTTACTTCTTATGATCAGATCAAGGAACTACAATAGGGTAATAAGTGAGTTAAACCAGACCATGTATGTCATGATAGGAAGAAAAGAGACTAGAGTTTAAGTTTTTGGATGATAAGGTGTTGTATTAGCATGACATGTTGTGTGTACCATGAGATAGTGTAAAATTCTTCTAAGGGGAAAAGACTGAAAGAAAAGATTCTTATGGAAGTGTATGTATTGATGTATGCTATGCTTTCAGGAAAACACTAAGATGTATATGAATCTCAAGGAATTAAAACAGATGGTCAAATAGGCAGAAGGATGTAGCTGAGTACGTGGTTAGAAGTAGTGTGTGCCTGTAGGTTAAGGCTGAACCCTAGAAATCTACAGCTACCTTGTAATCTTTTTCTATACCTGTATGGGAATGGGAATTTATCACAATGGATTTTGTGGTAAGATTACCCAGGACACCTAGAGGTTGTGATTTGATATGAATGATTGTGGATAGACTAATTTAGTCTGCTCGCTTTCTTCATATTAAGTCGACCTTTGATGTCTCGAGACTTGACTAAGATATACATGGATAAAATAATTAGGTTGCTTGGTAATCCAGTTTCAATCATATCATATTGAGTTTAGAAATACACAACTGATAATGGTATAGTTTGAGTATGAACCCAGAAAACACAGATTTGGTAAATCATTGGATGCAGGATTTCAAGCTAGCAAGACATAATTAAAATATGTAAATAAATCTAATTGCATGCTTCCTGTTATGTTAATGGGTGTGACCTGACATTTTACATGAATTGGCACATTTCTCTAAGATATTAATAGAAATTCTCAAGTACCATTAAATATTTGTGATATGATACATAAATAACTCTTAATTGAGTTATGTGATGCATAAACCAGGAATTGGGGTTAATATGCACGTACATCGAGGAATTTCAGATAATGGATAAATATTACAGACGGTTTCTTATAAGTGGAGTAAATTACTCTTGTTGGTGTAATAAAATGTTCGATTACATGAAATTCAGTATGTATCTGCCAAAATTGATTTGAGTTTGGGATATTTATGAAATTTTAATCTGCCTGCATGCATGATGTAAAGATTACTCAGTAATTACAATGATTTAAAATATACTGTTCCGCCAGTTCTAGGATGATACTGTATTGTGATTTGAATTGCAATCAAACAAATGAGATAATGGAAACCCTAAGAGTAGGGTGTTTCCATGTGATTAGTGAATGAGATAACCCTAAGAGTAGGGTGTTGGCATGTGATGAATGAACAAGGGAAATGAAACCCTGAGGATAGGGTGTACGATGAATCAAGTATTTAGATATCAGTTTTCATTATGAGATGTGATGATTTTAACAGTTAAATTGCATGATCTTAATTTAGTACCAGATTGACATGTATTCTGTTTATTTAAGAATTTTAGTTTGTCTGCATGAATAATATAATAATTTCTTGGTAATTACCATAAATTGAAATACGGTTATAACAGTTCTGGAAAGACAATGTTTTGTGGGTTGATCTGAAATTAGATCTGATGTGTCCTATGTTGAGGGACCAATACAGATGGTTGATCGGAGGATCAAGAAACTCAAGAATCGTAAGATACCCTTAGAGAAGGTTCGGAGGAGAAACTACAACCTAGAGGAAGCCACATGGGAAGTTTTGGGTTAGATATGCGTAACAAGTTTCCTTTTCTCTTTTAGGAATTTCGGGACGAAATTCTTATAAGGGAGGGAGATTGTTACGACCCATATCAGGGTTAGTCAATAAATACCTCGATTAACGTGAAGAACCTTGATTAGTGCTAAGTATCTTGTTAAACATCATGGTTTATTAAAATAAGCTAACATGTGAATCAATAGTTGAGTTTGAATCACCCGAGGCAATTAATGATATCTATATTGATTATTTAGTACATTAAGTTGAATCAAGTAATCACAGATGTGTTTAGTACTTTGATCAGGCGAGACCATCCAATTACGATTATTTCTTGCTTTAAGGGTGTAGAGGACCTCGTGCTTAAAACGTTGCAAAAAGAATCGCTTGATTTGGACATTCGAGCCAATAGTTATGCATTTTTCCAAATCCTTGGACTTGGTTGCAATTTTCCCATTTATTACTTCTTTAAGTGGGTCGGCCACTTTATAACCTTTATTTCCCTTGTCACGCTTATCTCTTCTCCTGTTCTTCTTCCCGATGGAACAGGACCCGCACAGAGCGGCGCTGATCGGCCGTGAGAAGGTGAGCTAGGGCGGCGGTTTTGGGCCTCCTTGGCTCCGTTTGAGTGGCGCCCAGCTTCCTCTTCTTCTTCCTCTTCTTCCTCCACCCTTTCCCCTCTCATCCCTCGCCCTAGCGGTGCTTCTTCTAGCTTGGGCGGTGCCTCCATCTGCAGGAGCAGCAGGTCGACCAGAGAAAGGGGGAAAGGGGCGGGCGTCCTTGGTCCTTTAGCTTCGTCCAGCAGCGTCGTCACCTTCCCCTATCTTTCTCCTTCTCCTCAATGCCCTAGCGGCGCCCAAGCAAGGGGGGCGGCGCCCCTACGTAGCAGCAGCCATAGCTGCACGAAGCAGCAGCTAGGAGCTCGTTTTGACACCGCTAACACCTCGAATCAACTGCTTCAACTCCGGCCAAGAGGTTTGAGCAAGAATCTGCTATCATCAGCCATGATGAAGCACCCATTCGAGTCCGTTGCTTCCACCTGTCCACCTGTACGTGAAGCAAGTTAGAACCGGATTGTACCAAGGTAGAAGAAGACTTGCGTTTGCAGCCAGTAGTCACCGTGGGAATAAGGCAACGCCACAAAACAACGTCCCTGGGTTTGTCCTAGAGGTTTGGTAAGATTCCGTAGATTAAGTCCAAGACATAGCTTTAGAATCAAGTTCATCTTCTTGAGTTTCCCGTTTCTGCGCAGGTGCACGGCGTGCAAATCAGTTTGCACGGCGTGCAAAGTTACAGATAGCAGAACGAGTTTCTGCCCAGGTGCACGGCGTGCAACCCAGGTGCACGGCGTGCACTCTGCTGTAAAGGGAAGAATTAGGCGTGGTTGTGGACGTTTTTCGGTGTATACGAACACACCGAAGTGGGTGAGTAGTAGTTCATTTAGAAATCATTATTTAACTCAATTTAAATGTTTAATTGTTTCTATATCAGTTAGTATAACTTCTAAACAGTGTAGTTCCTACAATAGAGAATGTTAGATTCATTAGAATTGAACTACATGATATGCTTAATGAAAATGATGAAATTTCCCGTATTATAGTTGCAATGTATTTACTGATTTAATAATAGATGTTTAGCATTGAAACTGGATAAATGACACTGAATCATGTTTAATAATGATAATGGATTTATATTTGCTTCATGTGTTATTCAGATTGTATTATATGCATGAAATGTGATATTCCTGTTTAAATGTTATTTTGCTTAATCAAGTATAGACCTAGATGCCCTAACACCGTAGAACCCCTTAGACGGGTCTGCAACTTTGGGGTGAAACTCGTGTTGCAACATCATCCGTGCTTGTGTCGCGGACAAACGAGGAAAGAGAAAGGCAGTGTCTAACAACAATCGTTCTTGTGTCACGATGGCACTGCGATAACAATAGAAAACACGGTTACCTAACACCATTCGTGCTTGTGTCGCGAAGGTAACCCTGTGACTCTCCGCCGGTGTACTCAGGTTTTAGGAGGAGTCGAGAGCACACGTGGTTGTGCAGCACACATGGTTGTGCGATGAGGCCGAGGAGCCTGTGTCCTGTGCAGACCAGGACGAGTAGTCAGACTTAGCACTTCCCGGGTGTGTCGCTAAGTCTGGTACGGTGGGACCGTAGCATGGACTTGTTGCGGATCTTTATATGCAGAGTACACTGTATATATTTAGGGCATAATAATAAAATGAATAAATAATCATGTAGGTTCACAGTAAATTTATATAACTATTTATCTACCTGAATTACCTGTTGATGATTTAGAATGTGATTATTATCTGTATGTTTGTTATGTTATTAGAACTTCCTTGCTTAGTTTTGCATTTATGTTTATTTTCAGTTTATAAACCTGATGAGTCGTTTAATGATAGCTAAGTGAAATGCTATTCACTGAGCGAGTAGGCTCATACCTCTACTCAAAACATTTTCAGGTTATCGTCAACGGCAGGAAATCAGAAGGATCGATTTATCCTTACACCTAGTCGATAGAAGGTTCGTAGTTAGTAGTTAGAGGTCTCTTAGTCCTTTCCCCTCGATCTTTGGGACGAGGTGTGAGTGAGAGAGTGAATGTGTATAAAGATGTAAATTATCTGTTATGCTTTATTTTATGTCGAATAATGTAATATGCTGTAGACTCTGTTATATTGCTAGTCAGATAATAAAGATGCTTCCGCAGTTTATTTAGTTTCATTTTATAGCATAAATCAGATTATCCTATTAATGTCTTTAAAATGTTATAAAAGTAAAGAGTGGTTTGCTTATGTGTAAATTCCATCCTGTCGCGTCTTAATCTCGTGGTTTGTGGTTAATGTGAGATTGGGGTGTGACAACTCTTGGTATCAGAGCGAGATTTGAGTACATAGTTACTCAAGGTCAGGGGACGATAAGAGACCAATAGGATTAAGGTTTAGGTGTCTTTCTTCTATCTGTAATTTTCTAACAGGAAGTGTTCTGTTATACTATTGCAGATAGCAGGAAGAGGATGTGGTCACGAGAATCAAATAATGAGCTTAAGATGAGTCGTTAAGAATCAATAAGGTCAAAGAATAAAGTTATAAGTAAGGCAAATAATAAATGATGTGTTTTAGCTCTGGAAGGTCTGAGTGTTTAGATACCCTGGCCAGGTGTCTGAATACTTAGATTGACCAGTATCAAGCTACTCTGTCTGTTCTTCTCTGGATGCCCTGGCCAGGTATGCAGAGGAAGGATAGGCTAGAGAGAAAACCCTAGAAATCTTAGGGTTAAGAAATCAGAAATTTATGTAGGAGTAAGAGGTTAAATAAAGGATGTGATATAACTCCTACTTTATATTGCTTATTGATTAAAGATCCTTAGAAACACTCTTATATACATGAATTTAGACTTTCAGTTTGTACAATAAGTATGATTCTTTTATATTGTTGTGACATGAAGTAAATTGTTTAACGTTTGTTTTCTTTGTATTAAAGTAGACCCGAAATTATGTTTAAGTGAGTTTTCTCTGAGTGGATATTCATTCCACATGTTTAAGATTAATAGGGGTAGATTAATCCCGAGTAGCTCTTGGCTTCAGGACTACAGGTTCGGCCTGGTCCGGCTGGCAGGATGCGTTACTGGGATCTAATGACTCCTATTAACAAGTAAAATAAGAATAGAAGTATAAATGTTCTTTTGTCTTGAGAATTAGGGTTTGAGAAGCATAGACCCTAATTGGCCCAAATTAGGATTTTAATGACATATGAATACAGAATTTGATAAATAGAATGTCTCACTAAATGATTTTTAGTATTTTATGTGTAACTCTGATTTATCCCAATTTTGGATATGATTTGGATGTATGAAATATAAACAACATTGGAGAATATCAAAATTTTTGAATAATGCTCTGACTTGTTTATCGGCCGAGTTTCAAACTCGACCGATCACATTTTCAGATTTATATAGCAGTGTTGTAATTGAATTTTATCTTTTTATTGGTATATCCAATTGATCTCAAATTTTTACTATGTTTGAAAATCACAAATTTTAGACACTCTATTAATTTGGCGTAATTTGTTTTGGATGACTTTTGATCTCTACAATAAGGTGTCGGTCGAGTTGCAACTCGACCGAACCTGCTGCAGACTGCAATATAGCAGTGCACTGTTCAATTTTTAATTAATTATTGGTAACTTGAAATGATCTCAAATTTTTACTGGAGGTCTAAAACTTTATTAGGCACAACATATAAAATTTTCAGAATTTTTGGAGCTTCTGTTAACAGTTTAATAAACGAATTACAGAAACTATTGTGAAAACTGAATTTTCAGCTAATGTAATTAAAGTTGAGTGTTGGGTTAATATGTTATTGACCCAAGCAACTCAATTTGATTTATATAATCGATCACACATACACACAATAAAGCTATGTTACTGATATGGACCAAAACCCTAGAATGATTAAAGTTGTAATAGTTTAAGGGATATCACTAGTGATGTAACCGTGAATACTAGTATCTTTGTAAAATAAGATCTTGAGATTTGTTCTATGAAAAGTAAACTGGCTTTGATAGTGATCTAGGGTTTTGAAGTAGATAATCTGATCGGTACATGAACAACATGAAATGATTTAGAGGAATGAGTAAGACATAAACCTAAAAATGTAACAAAAAGTAAGTAACATAGAAAGCGAAGTATTATCCGATTATGATCTAAAGATAGTTGATGTAGTTCATGTTTTAAAGACATGGTGTCACTATATTTATGATGTGACAATAGATTATCACCCTGGTAAAGAGAATGTGGTGGATGATGTTTCCAGCAGAAAGTCAAGTTCAACAGCCAATGCATTCTCTATGACAGGTTTCAATAGAGACCAGTTAGTAGAAATGTGGAGGTTGAACCTAGACTTAGGGGTGACAGCATAGAGTGATTTGATTGTACAGATGAAAGTTAAGCTTACTTCTTATGATCAGATCAAGGAACTACAATAGGGTAATAAGTGAGTTAAACCAGACCATGTATGTCATGATAGGAAGAAAAGAGACTAGAGTTTAAGTTTTTGGATGATAAGGTGTTGTATTAGCATGACATGTTGTGTGTACCATGAGATAGTGTAAAATTCTTCTAAGGGGAAAAGACTGAAAGAAAAGATTCTTATGGAAGTGTATGTATTGATGTATGCTATGCTTTCAGGAAAACACTAAGATGTATATGAATCTCAAGGAATTAAAACAGATGGTCAAATAGGCAGAAGGATGTAGCTGAGTACGTGGTTAGAAGTAGTGTGTGCCTGTAGGTTAAGGCTGAACCCTAGAAATCTATAGCTACCTTGTAATCTTTTTCTATACCTGTATGGGAATGGGAATTTATCACAATGGATTTTGTGGTAAGATTACCCAGGACACCTAGAGGTTGTGATTTGATATGAATGATTGTGGATAGACTAATTTAGTCTGCTCGCTTTCTTCATATTAAGTCGACCTTTGATGTCTCGAGACTTGACTAAGATATACATGGATAAAATAATTAGGTTGCTTGGTAATCCAGTTTCAATCATATCATATTGAGTTTAGAAATACACAACTGATAATGGTATAGTTTGAGTATGAACCCAGAAAACACAGATTTGGTAAATCATTGGATGCAGGATTTCAAGCTAGCAAGACATAATTAAAATATGTAAATAAATCTAATTGCATGCTTCCTGTTATGTTAATGGGTGTGACCTGACATTTTACATGAATTGGCACATTTCTCTAAGATATTAATAGAAATTCTCAAGTACCATTAAATATTTGTGATATGATACATAAATAACTCTTAATTGAGTTATGTGATGCATAAACCAGGAATTGGGGTTAATATGCATGTACATCGAGGAATTTCAGATAATGGATAAATATTACAGACGGTTTCTTATAAGTGGAGTAAATTACTCTTGTTGGTGTAATAAAATGTTCGATTACATGAAATTCAGTATGTATCTGCCAAAATTGATTTGAGTTTGGGATATTTATGAAATTTTAATCTGCCTGCATGCATGATGTAAAGATTACTCAGTAATTACAATGATTTAAAATATACTGTTCCGCCAGTTCTAGGATGATACTGTATTGTGATTTGAATTGCAATCAAACAAATGAGATAATGGAAACCCTAAGAGTAGGGTGTTGCCATGTGATTAGTGAATGAGATAACCCTAAGAGTAGGGTGTTGGCATGTGATGAATGAACAAGGCAAATGAAACCCTGAGGATAGGGTGTACGATGAATCAAGTATTTAGATATCAGTTTTCATTATGAGATGTGATGATTTTAACAGTTAAATTGCATGATCTTAATTTAGTACCAGATTGACATGTATTCTGTTTATTTAAGAATTTTAGTTTGTCTGCATGAATAATATAATAATTTCTTGGTAATTACCATAAATTGAAATACGGTTATAACAGTTCTGGAAAGACAATGTTTTGTGGGTTGATCTGAAATTAGATCTGATGTGTCCTATGTTGAGGGACCAATACAGATGGTTGATCGGAGGATCAAGAAACTCAAGAATCGTAAGATACCCTTAGAGAAGGTTCGGAGGAGAAACTACAACCTAGAGGAAGCCACATGGGAAGTTTTGGGTTAGATATGCGTAACAAGTTTCCTTTTCTCTTTTAGGAATTTCGGGACGAAATTCTTATAAGGGAGGGAGATTGTTACGACCCATATCAGGGTTAGTCAATAAATACCTCGATTAACGTGAAGAACCTTGATTAGTGCTAAGTATCTTGTTAAACATCATGGTTTATTAAAATAAGCTAACATGTGAATCAATAGTTGAGTTTGAATCACCCGAGGCAATTAATGATATCTATATTGATTATTTAGTACATTAAGTTGAATCAAGTAATCACAGATGTGTTTAGTACTTTGATCAGGCGAGACCATCCAATTACGATTATTTCTTGCTTTAAGGGTGTAGAGGACCTCGTGCTTAAAACGTTGCAAAAAGAATCGCTTGATTTGGACATTCGAGCCAATAGTTATGCATTTTTCCAAATCCTTGGACTTGGTTGCAATTTTCCCATTTATTACTTCTTTAAGTGGGTCGGCCACTTTATAACCTTTATTTCCCTTGTCACGCTTATCTCTTCTCCTGTTCTTCTTCCCGATGGAACAGGACCCGCACAGAGCGGCGCTGATCGGCCGTGAGAAGGTGAGCTAGGGCGGCGGTTTTGGGCCTCCTTGGCTCCGTTTGAGTGGCGCCCAGCTTCCTCTTCTTCTTCCTCTTCTTCCTCCACCCTTTCCCCTCTCATCCCTCGCCCTAGCGGTGCTTCTTCTAGCTTGGGCGGTGCCTCCATCTGCAGGAGCAGCAGGTCGACCAGAGAAAGGGGGAAAGGGGCGGGCGTCCTTGGTCCTTTAGCTTCGTCCAGCAGCGTCGTCACCTTCCCCTATCTTTCTCCTTCTCCTCAATGCCCTAGCGGCGCCCAAGCAAGGGGGGCGGCGCCCCTACGTAGCAGCAGCCATAGCTGCACGAAGCAGCAGCTAGGAGCTCGTTTTGACACCGCTAACACCTCGAATCAACTGCTTCAACTCCGGCCAAGAGGTTTGAGCAAGAATCTGCTGTCATCAGCCATGATGAAGCACCCATTCGAGTCCGTTGCTTCCACCTGTCCACCTGTACGTGAAGCAAGTTAGAACCGGATTGTACCAAGGTAGAAGAAGACTTGCGTTTGCAGCCAGTAGTCACCGTGGGAATAAGGCAACGCCACAAAACAACGTCCCTGGGTTTGTCCTAGAGGTTTGGTAAGATTCCGTAGATTAAGTCCAAGACATAGCTTTAGAATCAAGTTCATCTTCTTGAGTTTCCCGTTTCTGCGCAGGTGCACGGCGTGCAAATCAGTTTGCACGGCGTGCAAAGTTACAGATAGCAGAACGAGTTTCTGCCCAGGTGCACGGCGTGCAACCCAGGTGCACGGCGTGCACTCTGCTGTAAAGGGAAGAATTAGGCGTGGTTGTGGACGTTTTTCGGTGTATACGAACACACCGAAGTGGGTGAGTAGTAGTTCATTTAGAAATCATTATTTAACTCAATTTAAATGTTTAATTGTTTCTATATCAGTTAGTATAACTTCTAAACAGTGTAGTTCCTACAATAGAGAATGTTAGATTCATTAGAATTGAACTACATGATATGCTTAATGAAAATGATGAAATTTCCCGTATTATAGTTGCAATGTATTTACTGATTTAATAATAGATGTTTAGCATTGAAACTGGATAAATGACACTGAATCATGTTTAATAATGATAATGGATTTATATTTGCTTCATGTGTTATTCAGATTGTATTATATGCATGAAATGTGATATTCCTGTTTAAATGTTATTTTGCTTAATCAAGTATAGACCTAGATGCCCTAACACCGTAGAACCCCTTAGACGGGTCTGCAACTTTGGGGTGAAACTCGTGTTGCAACATCATCTGTGCTTGTGTCGCGGACAAACGAGGAAAGAGAAAGGCAGTGTCTAACAACAATCGTTCTTGTGTCACGATGGCACTGCGATAACAATAGAAAACACGGTTACCTAACACCATTCGTGCTTGTGTCGCGAAGGTAACCCTGTGACTCTCCGCCGGTGTACTCAGGTTTTAGGAGGAGTCGAGAGCACACGTGGTTGTGCAGCACACATGGTTGTGCGATGAGGCCGAGGAGCCTGTGTCCTGTGCAGACCAGGACGAGTAGTCAGACTTAGCACTTCCCGGGTGTGTCGCTAAGTCTGGTACGGTGGGACCGTAGCATGGACTTGTTGCGGATCTTTATATGCAGAGTACACTGCATATATTTAGGGCATAATAATAAAATGAATAAATAATCATGTAGGTTCACAGTAAATTTATATAACTGTTTATCTACCTGAATTACCTGTTGATGATTTAGAATGTGATTATTATCTGTATGTTTGTTATGTTATTAGAACTTCCTTGCTTAGTTTTGCATTTATGTTTATTTTCAGTTTATAAACCTGATGAGTCGTTTAATGATAGCTAAGTGAAATGCTATTCACTGAGCGAGTAGGCTCATACCTCTACTCAAAACATTTTCAGGTTATCGTCAACGGCAGGAAATCAGAAGGATCGATTTATCCTTACACCTAGTCGATAGAAGGTTCGTAGTTAGTAGTTAGAGGTCTGTTAGTCCTTTCCCCTCGATCTTTGGGACGAGGTGTGAGTGAGAGAGTGAATGTGTATAAAGATGTAAATTATCTGTTATGCTTTATTTTATGTCGAACAATGTAATATGTTGTAGACTCTGTTATATTGCTAGTCAGATAATAAAGATGCTTCCGCAGTTTATTTAGTTTCATTTTACAGCATAAATCAGATTATCCTATTAATGTCTTTAAAATGTTATAAAAGTAAAGAGTGGTTTGCTTATGTGTAAATTCCATCCTGTCGCGTCTTAATCTCGTGGTTTGTGGTTAATGTGAGATTGGGGTGTGACAACTCTTGGTATCAGAGCGAGATTTGAGTACATAGTTACTCAAGGTCAGGGGACGATAAGAGACCAATAGGATTAAGGTTTAGGTGTCTTTCTTCTATCTGTAATTTTCTAACAGGAAGTGTTCTGTTATACTATTGCAGATAGCAGGAAGAGGATGTGGTCACGAGAATCAAGTAATGAGCTTAAGATGAGTCGTTAAGAATCAATAAGGTCAAAGAATAAAGTTATAAGTAAGGCAAATAATAAATGATGTGTTTTAGCTCTGGAAGGTCTGAGTGTTTAGATACCCTGGCCAGGTGTCTGAATACTTAGATTGACCAGTATCAAGCTACTCTGTCTGTTCTTCTCTGGATGCCCTGGCCAGGTATGCAGAGGAAGGATAGGCTAGAGAGAAAACCCTAGAAATCTTAGGGTTAAGAAATCAGAAATTTATGTAGGAGTAAGAGGTTAAATAAAGGATGTGATATAACTCCTACTTTATATTGCTTATTGATTAAAGATCCTTAGAAACGCTCTTATATACATGAATTTAGACTTTCAGTTTGTACAATAAGTATGATTCTTTTATATTGTTGTGACATGAAGTAAATTGTTTAACGTTTGTTTTCTTTGTATTAAAGTAGACCCGAAATTATGTTTAAGTGAGTTTTCTCTGAGTGGATATTCATTCCACATGTTTAAGATTAATAGGGGTAGATTAATCCCGAGTAGCTCTTGGCTTCAGGACTACAGGTTCGGCCTGGTCCGGCTGGCAGGATGCGTTACTGGGATCTAATGACTCCTATTAACAAGTAAAATAAGAATAGAAGTATAAATGTTCTTTTGTCTTGAGAATTAGGGTTTGAGAAGCATAGACCCTAATTGGCCCAAATTAGGATTTTAATGACATATGAATACAGAATTTGATAAATAGAATGTCTCACTAAATGATTTTTAGTATTTTATGTGTAACTCTGATTTAGCCCAATTTTGGATATGATTTGGATGTATGAAATATAAACAACATTGGAGAATATCAAAATTTTTGAATAATGCTCTGACTTGTTTATCGGCCGAGTTTCAAACTCGACCGATCACATTTTCAGATTTATATAGCAGTGTTGTAATTGAATTTTATCTTTTTATTGGTATATCCAATTGATCTCAAATTTTAACTATGCTTGAAAATCACAAATTTTAGACACTCTATTAATTTGGAGTAATTTTTTTTGGATGACTTTTGATCTCTACAATAAGGTGTCGGTCGAGTTGCAACTCGACCGAACCTGCTGCAGACTGCAATATAGCAGTGCACTGTTCGATTTTTAATTAATTATTGGTAACTTGAAATGATCTCAAATTTTTACTGGAGGTCTAAAACTTTATTAGGCACAACATATAAAATTTTCAGAATTTTTGGAGCTTCTTCTAACAGTTTAATAAACGAATTACAGAAACTATTGTGAAAACTGAATTTTCAGCTAATGTAATTAAAGTTGAGTGTTGGGTTAATATGTTATTGACCCAAGCAACTCAATTTGATTTATATAATCGATCACACATACACACAATAAATATATGTTACTGATATGGACCAAAACCCTAGAATGATTAAAGTTGTAATAGTTTAAGGGATATCACTAGTGATGTAACCGTGAATACTAGTATCTTTGTAAAATAAGACCTTGAGATTTGTTCTATGAAAAGTAAACTGGCTTTGATAGTGATCTAGGGTTTTGAAATAGATAATCTGATCGGTACATGAACAACATGAAATGATTTAGAGGAATGAGTAAGACATAAACCTAAAAATGTAACAAAAAGTAAGTAACATAGAAAGCGAAGTATTATCCGATTATGATCTAAAGATAGTTGATGTAGTTCATGTTTTAAAGACATGGTGTCACTATCTTTATGATGTGACAATAGATTATCACCCTGGTAAAGAGAATGTGGTGGATGATGTTTCCAGCAGAAAGTCAAGTTCAACAGCCAATGCATTCTCTATGACAGGTTTCAATAGAGACCAGTTAGTAGAAATGTGGAGGTTGAACCTAGACTTAGGGGTGACAGCATAGAGTGATTTGATTGTACAGATGAAAGTTAAGCTTACTTCTTATGATCAGATCAAGGAACTACAATAGGGTAATAAGTGAGTTAAACCAGACCATGTATGTCATGATAGGAAGAAAAGAGACTAGAGTTTAAGTTTTTGGATGATAAGGTGTTGTATTAGCATGACATGTTGTGTGTACCATGAGATAGTGTAAAATTCTTTTAAGGGGAAAAGACTGAAAGAAAAGATTCTTATGGAAGTGTATGTATTGATGTATGCTATGCTTTCAGGAAAACACTAAGATGTATATGAATCTCAAGGAATTAAAACAGATGGTCAAATAGGCAGAAGGATGTAGCTGAGTACGTGGTTAGAAGTAGTGTGTGCCTGTAGGTTAAGGCTGAACCCTAGAAATCTACAGCTACCTTGTAATCTTTTTCTATACCTGTATGGGAATGGGAATTTATCACAATGGATTTTGTGGTAAGATTACCCAGGACACCTAGAGGTTGTGATTTGATATGAATGATTGTGGATAGACTAATTTAGTCTGCTCGCTTTCTTCATATTAAGTCGACCTTTGATGTCTCGAGACTTGACTAAGATATACATGGATAAAATAATTAGGTTGCTTGGTAATCCAGTTTCAATCATATCATATTGAGTTTAGAAATACACAACTGATAATGGTATAGTTTGAGTATGAACCCAGAAAACACAGATTTGGTAAATCATTGGATGCAGGATTTCAAGCTAGCAAGACATAATTAAAATATGTAAATAAATCTAATTGCATGCTTCCTGTTATGTTAATGGGTGTGACCTGACATTTTACATGAATTGGCACATTTCTCTAAGATATTAATAGAAATTCTCAAGTACCATTAAATATTTGTGATATGATACATAAATAACTCTTAATTGAGTTATGTGATGCATAAACCAGGAATTGGGGTTAATATGCACGTACATCGAGGAATTTCAGATAATGGATAAATATTACAGACGGTTTCTTATAAGTGGAGTAAATTACTCTTGTTGGTGTAATAAAATGTTCGATTACATGAAATTCAGTATGTATCTGCCAAAATTGATTTGAGTTTGGGATATTTATGAAATTTTAATCTGCCTGCATGCATGATGTAAAGATTACTCAGTAATTACAATGATTTAAAATATACTGTTCTGCCAGTTCTAGGATGATACTGTATTGTGATTTGAATTGCAATCAAACAAATGAGATAATGGAAACCCTAAGAGTAGGGTGTTGCCATGTGATTAGTGAATGAGATAACCCTAAGAGTAGGGTGTTGGCATGTGATGAATGAACAAGGCAAATGAAACCCTGAGGATAGGGTGTACGATGAATCAAGTATTTAGATATCAGTTTTCATTATGAGATGTGATGATTTTAACAGTTAAATTGCATGATCTTAATTTAGTACCAGATTGACATGTATTCTGTTTATTTAAGAATTTTAGTTTGTCTGCATGAATAATATAATAATTTCTTGGTAATTACCATAAATTGAAATACGGTTATAACAGTTCTGGAAAGACAATGTTTTGTGGGTTGATCTGAAATTAGATCTGATGTGTCCTATGTTGAGGGACCAATACAGATGGTTGATCGGAGGATCAAGAAACTCAAGAATCGTAAGATA
Organism: Alisma plantago-aquatica; assembly: GCA_963693085.1. NCBI lineage: Eukaryota > Viridiplantae > Streptophyta > Magnoliopsida > Alismatales > Alismataceae > Alisma > Alisma plantago-aquatica. Next base: position 509,063,941 of record OY856414.1, read on the forward strand.
CCCTTAGAGAAGGTTCGGAGGAGAAACTACAACCTAGAGGAAGCCACATGGGAAGTTTTGGGTTAGATATGCGTAACAAGTTTCCTTTTCTCTTTTAGGAATTTCGGGACGAAATTCTTATAAGGGAGGGAGATTGTTACGACCCATATCAGGGTTAGTCAATAAATACCTCGATTAACGTGAAGAACCTTGATTAGTGCTAAGTATCTTGTTAAACATCATGGTTTATTAAAATAAGCTAACATGTGAATCAATAGTTGAGTTTGAATCACCCGAGGCAATTAATGATATCTATATTGATTATTTAGTACATTAAGTTGAATCAAGTAATCACAGATGTGTTTAGTACTTTGATCAGGCGAGACCATCCAATTACGATTATTTCTTGCTTTAAGGGTGTAGAGGACCTCGTGCTTAAAACGTTGCAAAAAGAATCGCTTGATTTGGACATTCGAGCCAATAGTTATGCATTTTTCCAAATCCTTGGACTTGGTTGCAATTTTCCCATTTATTACTTCTTTAAGTGGGTCGGCCACTTTATAACCTTTATTTCCCTTGTCACGCTTATCTCTTCTCCTGTTCTTCTTCCCGATGGAACAGGACCCGCACAGAGCGGCGCTGATCGGCCGTGAGAAGGTGAGCTAGGGCGGCGGTTTTGGGCCTCCTTGGCTCCGTTTGAGTGGCGCCCAGCTTCCTCTTCTTCTTCCACTTCTTCCTCCACCCTTTCCCCTCTCATCCCTCGCCCTAGCGGTGCTTCTTCTAGCTTGGGCGGTGCCTCCATCTACAGGAGCAGCAGGTCGACCAGAGAAAGGGGGAAAGGGGCGGGCGTCCTTGGTCCTTTAGCTTCGTCCAGCAGCGTCGTCACCTTCCCCTATCTTTCTCCTTCTCCTCAATGCCCTAGCGGCGCCCAAGCAAGGGGGGCGGCGCCCCTACTTAGCAGCAGCCATAGCTGCACGAAGCAGCAGCTAGGAGCTCGTTTTGACACCGCTAACACCTCGAATCAACTGCTTCAACTCCGGCCAAGAGGTTTGAGCAAGAATCTGCTGTCATCAGCCATGATGAAGCACCCATTCGAGTCCGTTGCTTCCACCTGTCCACCTGTACGTGAAGCAAGTTAGAACCGGATTGTACCAAGGTAGAAGAAGACTTGCGTTTGCAGCCAGTAGTCACCGTGGGAATAAGGCAACGCCACAAAACAACGTCCCTGGGTTTGTCCTAGAGGTTTGGTAAGATTCCGTAGATTAAGTCCAAGACATAGCTTTAGAATCAAGTTCATCTTCTTGAGTTTCCCGTTTCTGCGCAGGTGCACGGCGTGCAAATCAGTTTGCACGGCGTGCAAAGTTACAGATAGCAGAACGAGTTTCTGCCCAGGTGCACGGCGTGCAACCCAGGTGCACAGCGTGCACTCTGCTGTAAAGGGAAGAATTAGGCGTGGTTGTGGACGTTTTTCGGTGTATACGAACACACCGAAGTGGGTGAGTAGTAGTTCATTTAGAAATCATTATTTAACTCAATTTAAATGTTTAATTGTTTCTATATCAGTTAGTATAACTTCTAAACAGTGTAGTTCCTACAATAGAGAATGTTAGATTCATTAGAATTGAACTACATGATATGCTTAATGAAAATGATGAAATTTCCCGTATTATAGTTGCAATGTATTTACTGATTTAATAATAGATGTTTAGCATTGAAACTGGATAAATGACACTGAATCATGTTTAATAATGATAATGGATTTATATTTGCTTAATGTGTTATTCAGATTGTATTATATGCATGAAATGTGATATTCCTGTTTAAATGTTATTTTGCTTAATCAAGTATAGACCTAGATGCCCTAACACCGTAGAACCCCTTAGACGGGTCTGCAACTTTGGGGTGAAACTCGTGTTGCAACATCATCTGTGCTTGTGTCGCGGACAAACGAGGAAAGAGAAAGGCAGTGTCTAACAACAATCGTTCTTGTGTCACGATGGCACTGCGATAACAATAGAAAACACGGTTACCTAACACCATTCGTGCTTGTGTCGCGAAGGTAACCCTGTGACTCTCCGCCGGTGTACTCAGGTTTTAGGAGGAGTCGAGAGCACACGTGGTTGTGCAGCACACATGGTTGTGCGATGAGGCCGAGGAGCCTGTGTCCTGTGCAGACCAGGACGAGTAGTCAGACTTAGCACTTCCCGGGTGTGTCGCTAAGTCTGGTACGGTGGGACCGTAGCATGGACTTGTTGCGGATCTTTATATGCAGAGTACACTGCATATATTTAGGGCATAATAATAAAATGAATAAATAATCATGTAGGTTCACAGTAAATTTATATAACTGTTTATCTACCTGAATTACCTGTTGATGATTTAGAATGTGATTATTATCTGTATGTTTGTTATGTTATTAGAACTTCCTTGCTTAGTTTTGCATTTATGTTTATTTTCAGTTTATAAACCTGATGAGTCGTTTAATGATAGCTAAGTGAAATGCTATTCACTGAGCGAGTAGGCTCATACCTCTACTCAAAACATTTTCAGGTTATCGTCAACGGCAGGAAATCAGAAGGATCGATTTATCCTTACACCTAGTCGATAGAAGGTTCGTAGTTAGTAGTTAGAGGTCTGTTAGTCCTTTCCCCTCGATCTTTGGGACGAGGTGTGAGTGAGAGAGTGAATGTGTATAAAGATGTAAATTATCTGTTATGCTTTATTTTATGTCGAACAATGTAATATGTTGTAGACTCTGTTATATTGCTAGTCAGATAATAAAGATGCTTCCGCAGTTTATTTAGTTTCATTTTACAGCATAAATCAGATTATCCTATTAATGTCTTTAAAATGTTATAAAAGTAAAGAGTGGTTTGCTTATGTGTAAATTCCATCCTGTCGCGTCTTAATCTCGTGGTTTGTGGTTAATGTGAGATTGGGGTGTGACAACTCTTGGTATCAGAGCGAGATTTGAGTACATAGTTACTCAAGGTCAGGGGACGATAAGAGACCAATAGGATTAAGGTTTAGGTGTCTTTCTTCTATCTGTAATTTTCTAACAGGAAGTGTTCTGTTATACTATTGCAGATAGCAGGAAGAGGATGTGGTCACGAGAATCAAGTAATGAGCTTAAGATGAGTCGTTAAGAATCAATAAGGTCAAAGAATAAAGTTATAAGTAAGGCAAATAATAAATGATGTGTTTTAGCTCTGGAAGGTCTGAGTGTTTAGATACCCTGGCCAGGTGTCTGAATACTTAGATTGACCAGTATCAAGCTACTCTGTCTGTTCTTCTCTGGATGCCCTGGCCAGGTATGCAGAGGAAGGATAGGCTAGAGAGAAAACCCTAGAAATCTTAGGGTTAAGAAATCAGAAATTTATGTAGGAGTAAGAGGTTAAATAAAGGATGTGATATAACTCCTACTTTATATTGCTTATTGATTAAAGATCCTTAGAAACGCTCTTATATACATGAATTTAGACTTTCAGTTTGTACAATAAGTATGATTCTTTTATATTGTTGTGACATGAAGTAAATTGTTTAACGTTTGTTTTCTTTGTATTAAAGTAGACCCGAAATTATGTTTAAGTGAGTTTTCTCTGAGTGGATATTCATTCCACATGTTTAAGATTAATAGGGGTAGATTAATCCCGAGTAGCTCTTGGCTTCAGGACTACAGGTTCGGCCTGGTCCGGCTGGCAGGATGCGTTACTGGGATCTAATGACTCCTATTAACAAGTAAAATAAGAATAGAAGTATAAATGTTCTTTTGTCTTGAGAATTAGGGTTTGAGAAGCATAGACCCTAATTGGCCCAAATTAGGATTTTAATGACATATGAATACAGAATTTGATAAATAGAATGTCTCACTAAATGATTTTTAGTATTTTATGTGTAACTCTGATTTAGCCCAATTTTGGATATGATTTGGATGTATGAAATATAAACAACATTGGAGAATATCAAAATTTTTGAATAATGCTCTGACTTGTTTATCGGCCGAGTTTCAAACTCGACCGATCACATTTTCAGATTTATATAGCAGTGTTGTAATTGAATTTTATCTTTTTATTGGTATATCCAATTGATCTCAAATTTTAACTATGCTTGAAAATCACAAATTTTAGACACTCTATTAATTTGGAGTAATTTTTTTTGGATGACTTTTGATCTCTACAATAAGGTGTCGGTCGAGTTGCAACTCGACCGAACCTGCTGCAGACTGCAATATAGCAGTGCACTGTTCGATTTTTAATTAATTATTGGTAACTTGAAATGATCTCAAATTTTTACTGGAGGTCTAAAACTTTATTAGGCACAACATATAAAATTTTCAGAATTTTTGGAGCTTCTGCTAACAGTTTAATAAACGAATTACAGAAACTATTGTGAAAACTGAATTTTCAGCTAATGTAATTAAAGTTGAGTGTTGGGTTAATATGTTATTGACCCAAGCAACTCAATTTGATTTATATAATCGATCACACATACACACAATAAATATATGTTACTGATATGGACCAAAACCCTAGAATGATTAAAGTTGTAATAGTTTAAGGGATATCACTAGTGATGTAACCGTGAATACTAGTATCTTTGTAAAATAAGACCTTGAGATTTGTTCTATGAAAAGTAAACTGGCTTTGATAGTGATCTAGGGTTTTGAAATAGATAATCTGATCGGTACATGAACAACATGAAATGATTTAGAGGAATGAGTAAGACATAAACCTAAAAATGTAACAAAAAGTAAGTAACATAGAAAGCGAAGTATTATCCGATTATGATCTAAAGATAGTTGATGTAGTTCATGTTTTAAAGACATGGTGTCACTATCTTTATGATGTGACAATAGATTATCACCCTGGTAAAGAGAATGTGGTGGATGATGTTTCCAGCAGAAAGTCAAGTTCAACAGCCAAT